>JAJOZX010001913.1:0-600000 GCA_023014485.1 Bathynomus jamesi | reverse complement strand
TTATTTGCAATGTCTTGAAGCTGTTCAGGTCCTATGCCAGCATCCACCAGGTAATCATTTGCCTTTTTTGAGAGGGGTGATGTTTGAGGCTTTTCACATTCATGGTCTCTTACAAATTTGACTAGCCTTCCTTCTCCTTCCTTTATTTACTGTGCTAATCCTATTGTTGTGGCTTTGTGCACTTGGTCAATTAGCGCAAGCCCTAATCCACCGACCCTCCTTGGCAGGTATAGCCTTGGTGTGCATTGGTTTTTATATATGACCTTATGCGCATGGAGCAATTTTCTGGTGATCGTATCCAGTTTGTTTTCTTGCTGGGTCCAGTTGATTATGCCAAAGCTGTATGACAGTACAGGTACCACCAGTAAGTTTATGGATAGGATCTTATTTTTACTGTTTAGGCGAGATTTTAGGATTAGCTTTATCCTTTTTTGAATATTCTTTCCGCAGTCTTTCCTTCATGATGTCATTTTCCATCTTTTCAGATTCCTCCATCCCCAGATATTTATATGTAGCCTCTTGCTCTAGTTCTTCTATCACGATATTGTCCACCCTGATGTTTTCTGATTCACACCTTTTGCCTTTCTTTAGTGACAGTGGCACATTTCTCAAGCCAAAATTCCATCTGGATGTCATCTGAAAACTTTTTGACCTCCCTGACCTCTTCTGTTAGCTCACTTTTGTTTGGGGCATATAGTTTTAGGTCATCCATGTAAAATAAGCGAGATATTTTTGGGCTGTTAGAACACTTAAACATGGTTTAATAAATGAAGTTCTAGAGAATCTTTCCGATGAGTTTCAAAATTACATTCAGAACATTTAAACATCTTTTCTCTAGAATGTTTTAATAAATGTCTATTTAAATTACCTTTCCGATTAGTCTCAAAACTACAATTAGCACATTTAAACTTTTTTTCACCAGAATGGTTTAATAAATGGACTTGAAGAGAATCTTTCCAATTAGTTTCAAAATTGCATTTGGAACATTTGAAATGTTTTTCTCCAGAATGATTTAATATATGAGTTTTTAATTTATTTTTCTGATAAGTTTGGTAATTACATTCAGTACACTCAAATATTTTTCCTCCAGAATGGTGTAATAAATGAGCTTTCAGAGAATCTTTTTGGTGGGTTTCAAAAGTACAGTCAAAGCATTTAAATGGTTTTTCTCTGGAATGGTTTAATAAGTGAACTTTTAATTTATTTTTACGATTACTTTCATAATTGCATTTTGTACACTTAAACAATTTTTTTTTTGAATGGTTTAGTAAATGAGTTCTTAAATTACTTTTCCAATTAGTTTCATAATTACAATTGGAACATTTAAACATTTTTTCTCCGGAATGGTTTGATAAATGGATTTTTAAATGACCCTTCTGATTAGTTTCATAATTACAGTCTGAACATTTAAACATTTTTTCTCCTGAATGGCTTAGTAAATGAATTTTCAAAGCTTTTTTCCAGTTAGTTTTATAATTACATTGAGAACATTTGAACAACTTTGTATTTAAATGAGTCAATAAATGACTTTGAAGGGAATGTTTCCAATTACTTTTAAAACCACATTCAGAACACTTAAACCTTTTTGTTTCTGGACACAAATTAAGTCCCTTTTTCTTTTTCATTTTATTGCTACTTTTAATTCCCATGTTGGACACTTTAAAGTTCCCAGTCCAAGATTTATTTGAGGAAAGCTTTTTAACCAACCTTTTTCTTTCCATTTTCTGATTTATCCCAGAGGAACTTGGCATCATTATCTTAGTTTCTTCACCACTTATACAATTTCTCTGAAAAGAAAATGGATTTTAGTTACATTTATCTCTTTACTTGCATTTTATTACATTTCTGAAGAGAAAGAGAGAGAAAAAAAAAAGAAAATGCAAGCAAAAATAGAGAATACTGAAAACTCTCAATACCATGCTTACACTTGTAAACATCTCAGGAATAAATGGCTACCTGGCAGCCTGCAGGCCGATGTTATTTATATTTCTGACTTTTAAAATAGGTTTTTTAAAAAAATATTTTGTGTTACAAATTCTAAATGTACCTTATCCAGTCATATAGTTTCAGCCCCAGACTACAGTCTGGGTAAGAAACTGGCACAAGAGCATAAAGAAGTTGGACATCTCTGATCTAAGGCTTTAACACAAGAATAGTAGTAGTAGTAGTAGTAGTAGTAAAGTATAGAACAGACAAGGTTCTCCCTCCTCCACCAGCCACTGCTGACAGAAAATCGTTTTGAAAGACGATTTATAAGACAGTAGGAAAAGGTATAATGAAATGAATCACTACAGATTTCACTCTCACCATGTGTACATTTATTCTGTGTATCCAATTACATATTTGAAGAGAGCAGAAAAATAAAAGATAGCATGAAACACTAGATTTCCTACTTTTGTTCTTTCAAAACAATTTTCTGTCAGTGGTGCCTGGTGGATGAGGGAGAGTTGTGTTTGTTCTAAACTTTACTTACTACTATTCCTGTATGAAAGCCTTACAAATCTATAAGTTTAAGTGTATACGAGTGTTCAGTGTTGAGTATTCTTGATTTTCATTTATGGTACTTTCTTTTTCTATCTACTTCTTTCTTGGGTTAGCCTACAGTGGATTTTAAGGTCTTTGTTAGCCTGTAACTCTGTAAAGTACATAAGTATTATAATTATTACTGAGTTATGAATTAAATGGCTTAAAGTTATGTTAACCCTTTAAGACCAAACTACATACACTGTACAATCTTAATTTTCACACACACATTTGAATGGGTGTAAAAGAAATGCCATCTGTGGAACATGTATTCCACCCATACATGCAGTACCAAAAGGGTTAAGTTTTTCCATTAATTTACATTGTAATTCACTATTTTAGGCAAAAAACATTGCAACACTTTTCATTATTGGCCCCAAACTGCAGTCTGTGCAGTATACATTTTGTTCAAGGTTCCCATCTTGAAAGGGTTAAGCATACCAATGATCAGTGGTGGGCACGCGCAACGATTTTTGTAGCGCCGCAACCGCAACCGCAACTCTGCTGAAATAGTTGCGCCGCACGCGCAAGCGCAACCCTTTTCAAAAAGTTCCGCCGCAAGCGCAAGCGCAAGCAAAAATGTTGCGCCGCAACTGCCCACCTTTGCCAATGATGTGAAAATGATATGAATGACAAGTATGCTGGGTGCACTCAAAGGATTGAGACAATTATCTTGAATTATGGTAACATGATCATGAGTCTCCACTGAGTACCAGTGGGTATGGCTTGTCAGAAAAGGGAAAAATAAACCTCCAACCAACTAATAAAGAAGAGTAATTCCTAGTCTGAGCTATAAATGGCAAATAGAATTCAATGTTAAAAAACTGCAAAGTTCTCCATTTTGGCACTAATAATGAAAACTTCAGTTATGAGATTCAAGGAAACTGGTTAGAAGTTGTTAATCAGGAAAAAGTTCCTGGCATTATAGTTAGTAGTGAGCTAATGTTTTTCTGAGCAGTGCTTAGAGGCTAGAAATAAGGCAAATAAAATATTATTAAGAGGAATGTTACTAACAAAAGTAAAGACATCTGTAGATTATATAACTCCTATGTTAGTCCTCACTTAGAATACTGTTCTCAAGCTTGGTACCCTTACCATAGGCATGATACAGATATGCTTGAAGGTGTGCAACAATGGGCAACCAAGTTTATTTGTAGCTTAAGAAGATTAAAGGAACTGGGCATGTTTAGTTTTGAGAGAGGTTTTTTGAGGGAAAATATGATACAGATATTTAAAATATTTTCAGTTTGGACAAGTTTGATGTCAGTAACTTTTTCTTTAGAATCTAACAGAAGTACTCAAGGGCAGAGTAAGAAAATTAGAAAACAGACTTGTAGACTGAATCTATGAAAATACATTTTTAGTCACAGAAAAGTAGACTTCTGAAATGACTTGCCATATAATGAGGTAAATAGTACGTCCTAAGATTAAGAAAAAATTGGACATTTTCACAAATGAAAGTGTTTAAAATTGTGTAAATAGTGTATATTTTAGCTGATTATGTAGGTTGTTTTAGCAGCTCTGTAAATAGGGTAGACTGCCCAATGAAGACACACCTATCCAATGGAGACACTCAACACTGTATAAAAACAATAAGTATACTATTGACAAGAGTTTGTTGGACCACCACATAGTAATAAAGGTATTATTTGAAATGTAGCGCACTGACCTAACTGACAGTTATTTACATGGAAGTTTTTTGCTGACTGCATCTCCATTGGATAGATGCATCCCCACTGGGCAGTCTATCTTATGCTAACTAGCTGACTTCAAATTGACACACTGCAAAATTGTTTGTAAAATATAGCTCAAAATCATTTATGACTTGGATTACCTCAAGAGGCCCAAGTGGCCTCATATTCTCCAAATGTAATGTTTTGTGCAAGATGGCTATGGAACACTTGACCTCTGAGCTTTCTACTATTTCTGATTGGGGCAGAGAACCCTTGTGGTTTTCAATGCCTCAAAAACTCAGTTCCTTCATCTGTCTACTTGTTACAATCTTCCACACAACTAACCCCTTATCTTCAACAATGCACAACTCATCATTCTTCTTTTAACATTCTTGGTGTTTCCTTTTCTCATGAGCTTTTCTGGACAGATCACATATATTCTCTCTCCAAAATAGCTTCTAAGAGGTTCAGTGTGCTGTACTGGCTCATTTCTTCAACCCCATTCAGTTGCTGTCTCTGTAGCAGTGTCAGCTGGTGATCAGGGAGAGTAGGGAGGCCCAAAATTGTCTATAATATATGCTATATAAATAAAATAGATTACAAAGTGTTGGATGCCCTACTTTCTGCATGTCACAATCATATAGAATTGATACTATCAATAAAATCCTGCTTCATAGTTTTAGTGATAAAAATAGAGGAGACCCAGCCTCCCATACCTCCTCTGAAAAGCCACCACTGCTCCGTACAGGGGTTTTGTCCGCTCCTGTATGGAGTATGCTTCTCATGTGTGGGGTGGCTCAACCCACGCAGCTGTACTTGACCAGGTGGAATCAAAGACTTTTTATCTCATCAATTTCCCACCTCTTACTAAATGTCTTCAATCCATCTCTCTTCTCCGCTATGTTGCCTCACTCTCTCTTTACTATCACCATAATAATGAACACTGCTCTTCTGAACTCTCTAACTGCGTGCTTCCTCCTTTAAGGAGAGCCTGCACTATAGACTTATGACACATTCTTATCGCTTTTCTGCCCAACTCTCTAATGCAAGGGTTAATCAGTATTCTCACTCTGTCATCTCATCAACTCTAGAATGACCTTCCTCAATCCATCTTTCCCCCAGCATACAACTTCCAATCTTTCAAACAGTGTGTCTTGGCAGCTTGAAAACTCTGGACCTTGAACTTAGTTCTGCCATTCTCCATTTATGAGGTCATTTTTGCGGGTGTTCACCCACCTTCCTGCATAAAAAATATTTCACTTTAATAGAATTTTAGAGTTTATTTGAGGTGTGTATTAGGGTGGCCCCAAAAAAAAATGAAAATGGAAAGTATATTTCTCATGACATTTGCCCATATTCCACAACTACTAACGATGTTGGAAGTAAAAAACTGGATCAATTTGTGCATATTTAGAGGTGGTGCAACATTTTGGGGTGGCAAATTTCTTCAAACTTGCGCCACCCTTAAATATTAATGGATTTAGTTCAAAATCTGGTCTGAGGTCTATTTTCATATAAGGAATGAGAAAATGCATCAGGAGCTCTTATTTGTGCATTTTAATTTTTTACCATATATATATATATATACACACACCATATATATATATATATATATATAGTAAATACTCGATAAGTCAGACTATAGAGGGCTCTAGCCAGTCCGATTCATTGTGAATTACCTTAATTATCACCCCCTATTTACCCCTAAAGAGGCATAAATACTCTCTAACCTTTCAAGTTTGATTAGTGAGAGTCTAATACAATGTTCAAAATAAACATTAAAAAACAAAACTTTATTTCACTTACCATTGCTAGAATTATTTTGAGCGCAAAATACAAAAATTTTTATTGTTTACCTTTTTGTACAATACAGTATTAAAAAAACACTTCACTTAGTAAAAGAAACAATAATAATGGCACTTGACAGAGGATGAGTCCGACTCATCCCAAATTCCAACTCATCGAGTATTTACTGTATATATACACATATGCACCTCAGTGGTGGTGGTTAGCATCACTGACTACAAATCCATCAGCTCCAGGATCAACACCCAGTGACATCAGGCAGCGTGTAGCAAAACCCAGCTGTTCAGTAGTTTTGGGAATCTTTCACCATTATGGCAACTTCAATCAAGAGGGTTCGTCGTGACTGATTCATGGCTCCTTTGAATAGATGTCTAATTCTTTTTGATAACTTTTCTGACTATTTTTGATAGGTGGAGGCACAATTTTATAAAATAACTCCATAAATTAACCTTTGGCTTCTTTTTCAAAGGTTCTTGATCTTATGAAACAAAATCAGTTGCTTTATCGCCATAGGTTATATTACATGCAGGACTAGCATTAAGTGATGCAGACAATGATTATCTCATTTTTTACAAACTCAGATGCTGTTATGCAAGCAAATTTGAAATGAGAATCTAAAATGTGAGAAATCATGCGAGTAATGTCTGCCTTCCACTGCCTGAAGCAATTCTGTAAATTTTCTATTAAATAATTTTTCATAGTATAAACAACTGCATCATCAGTTATGTTAGGCAAAAATACCACAAGACCTGTTACAACAGGAGACACCATGTGAAGACAAGAATAATCAGAGGAAAAGTCATTCATTAATTTTTCATATCGACTAAGAAGCTTTACAATACACTGAATTAGGGTCTACTGATGATTATTGAAGGTTGCTACAGTATGTCATAGTCTGAGGCATATGCAACAACTTCAGTTTTTCATTGAAGCATATAGAATGTAGAGTTCCATTGGGTGATAATGTCTCTTATAAGTTTGTTTTTGGGCAAATTATGTTGCTTCTGGAGTTCCATAAGTCTATCAAAGGCTGGAGATGAATAATTAAAATGCAACAGATTGGGCAACATGAGTAATTTTGAGAATGCTAACAACTTCAGTAATATTACAGCCATTGTTGTGCACAACTGCATGCATACAATCGCTCTTTATTGACCATTCTTGCAATATAGAAGTCAATGCAGTTGCAAATTTTTCATGAGTATGGGAATCTGGCAGATTTTTGGTGGCTAAAACATGCTGCTTTTGCTCACATTTACTATTAATTCTATGTGCTGTCAAACTGATAAAGACTTCATTTTTTTATAGTGACACTAATAACCCAAATAAAACTAATATTTGGAATTTGGTATTTGGCCAAATAGTTGCACCAAATATTCAGTATTCAGTGAATTTTGGTATTCAGTACATCCCGAATACTCATACGGTATATATACCGTATAATGTTACACACAGACCATGCATGGGACAAGGAACTCTTCTGGGAAAATTAAATCCACTATAGTCTGAATAAATAATGGCAAGTGACAAATTCCAGTGTTTTTCTTTTTCATGATGGAAACCTAATTGAGCAACATGTCATGACTGGATCATGATTTAATTTTCCAAGAATAATTCCTTGTTCCATACACAGTCTATGTAACAAAAGTTTCTCAGGTGACCATTCTGAGTTGTATTGTGTATATATAAGGGGTCACACGTCTTAAGGTACCTAGGCACCACCACAAGTGAAAATGTGTTTTTGATGAATTTCACTATTTTCACCCTTCCTCTATCACGTGGTTTGGGTTATAATGACCTTATGACACTAGAAGTATGGTTGAAAACCTTATGAAGCGAACTACTTTTATCACCTCATTCTGTGCCAGAAATGACACCCAAAGTTCAGCATAAGAAAAAAATCAAAAAATTAAAAAAATATATATAAAATATAAAATACAAAATATGAAAATCTATTCCAAAAACTCATCATCTTCATTAGCATACTTAGAACTCTAATTTAGCCAAAAATGAACGTTCTAGCTCAATTAATAACAGAGATACTATTGCCAGAATATTGCTGAACTTTGGAGGTGATTTGTGGCGAATTTTAATTTTGGTGCTTAGGTATCTTAAGATGCGGGACCCCTCATATACGTATATTAGGGTGAGCCACACACACACATATATGGTAAAAAATTAAAATGCACAAATAAGCACTCCTGATGCACTTTCTCATTTTCTATATAGAAAATGACCTCAGACCAGATTTTGAGCTAAATCCATTAATATTTAAGGGTGGCGCAAGTTTGAAGAAATTTGCCACCCCAAACTATCAGGTCATCCCGTAAGTAATGTCGTTTTTTAGATCGGAATTTGAAGGACAAAAAAAAAAACTAAAAACTTTTCAATCTAGTATATATTTTCCATCGGGATCAATGACTGCCAATGTCCTACAAGCTTTTCAATACCATGTTTATAAAATTCAGGTGGTTTTGAGGCAAAAAACGTACAGAGACTGGTGTGCAGGTCATCTAAAGTAGTATGCTGTTTACTGTTTCAAGATACTGTTTTCAAGATAATCTGAAGGTGCAAGTAGTGATGGGACGATACCAAAATTTTTAATGATTCCGATTCCAATACCACTAAAAAGTCTTGATTCCGATACGATTCTCGATTCCGATTCTCAATATTTTTAAATATAATTCTAAACTTGTTTTTCTGGAAATTGTCATATTTTACTCTGGTAAGATTAACTATTTACATTATGAGTATGGTAATATAAATTATAAATTATAATAGATTGGTTTAAAAATAAAAATCAACTAAGTTGTAACAATTCATTTTAATCTTCTTGATTACACATCATGGATATACATGTTTTAATGTATAGCTACAATACAATAAAAATAAAATTTGTTATCCTCTTTCATTTAAATTTTAAAGTTTACATTGCAAAACTGGTTCAATTAAAAGTTTAAAAAAATCCTTTTACTCGAAAAGCAATCCTTACTCCTTAGCCTACAAAATGCAAATAAATAAGTGAATAAATAAGAATTTATTTGTATTCAAAACCCAGGACCCTTAAATTATAATGCAAAAACATTAGCATCTCTCCTGTTTCTGCTCGCATTCTATTTCTTTTTGGTGAATATATATTACCACCAACACTGAATACCCTTTCACTTTCAACTGAAGAGGGGGGTGCGCACAAATATTTTCTAGCTAGAAGAGTCATATTAGGAAAGCTGTCTTTATTAACATACCACCACTGTAATGGGCTCTCGTCATTATTTATCATTTTCAAGCCTTGATATTTAATCATTTCATTTTTTAGAGTTTCTCTTTCTTCAAGCTTCTTGCCTAGAGAGTCTGCGTTTGATTTGGCATTTGGTTCTCCCTTTGCTAATTTCTTTTTCCTCTTGATCTCAGAAAAACAACTTTCAAAACTGAAGTTGAAAGCATTTTCATTATCACTTTTGTCATCATCTGATAGCTCAGAAGAGTCTGTGGCTTGAGAAATGTGACCAGTAACAGATTTGCTGTTATTTATAGAGCATATATCTTCACACAGCCACTGCACAATAATTTCTTCAACATTCTGATTATCATATATATTCATCTTCAAGGAATGTATTTTTGAAGCGTGGATCAAGATATGTTGCTAGTATGAGGTTCTTGTCCTTTAAGTAAGTGTTAAATCTAGTCTTAACAGAAGCTTTCCATGCTGATAATGTTGAGCCTAGTCCTCCAAACAGTCCCTTTTCTTCACCTGTATCAAAAAAATGACAAACGACTTTCATGTTTGGGATTATGGCAGAGGCAATTGCTTCTCTGCTACTTAAAAAATTTGTACAATCAACAAAATGCTTGAGTATTTTGAGCAATTTCTCTAAAATTTTCCATTGATTTGTTTCCAAACATGCTGGTTTTGGATGATCACTGCAGTATGCAATGAGGGCAGTTTTTTGCTCGAAAACTCTGGAAAGTATGTAATATTGGCTATTCCATCTTGTTTGAATATCCTGAATGAATCTATGTTGTGGCAAATTGAATCTTTTTTGATAATTCTCATATCTTGCAAATGCTGGTGGTGAGTGGTTAAAATGACCAACTATTTGCTTGCATACAGATATAATATCCTTCACATATCTTTGCTCAAAGATGGCATCATTAAGGACTAACTCTAAGGTGTGTAAAAAACATGGTAATGATTCATATTCAGCTTGTGCAACCCCTGCAGCAATATTAGCTGCATTATCTCTTACAACAACATGAATCTTATTATTAGGAATATTAAATTGATCCATAATGTCTTTGAGGCATTCACTAATATTGTGTGCAGTATGTGAAACATCAAATGGTGAAACCCTCAGAATAGCACATTTTAGTTCAAAGTTGTCAGTAATCCAATGAGCTGTTAAGCTTAAAAATGAATTATTTGCTGTACTAGCGGTCCAGCCATCACTAGTAAAAGATAAATGCGTAGCACTGTTAATTTCCTCTTGTATTTTGTTTCTAACACTGTCATATATTTCCTGCACTATATTTTCTTTTACATATTTTCTAGAAGGAATTTGATAGTTTGGACAGATATGATTTAGGAGTCTTATAAACCCAATATCTTCTACAATAGAGAATGGTTGTAAGTCAACCGCTATCATTTCTCCAATAAATTTATGAATTGTTTGTGCTCTGTGGTCATTTATATCCCAAATTTTACATTTATCTACGACTTCATGTAAAGTTCGTTGCTTAGAGCATACCATGGCAGCTTTTTTAAGTTTTTTATTTAATGAAAAATTGAGAGGTAGTTTGTTTCTTCTCCTGTTCTTTCTTTTCTTTTTCCAGGGTGGCTTCAAGAGAACCGTTAAACGAAAACCCCCACACACCTTCCGCTTTCCTTTCGTATCACTTTCGCTACCGCCACCTCTCTTTTGAAAAGATAATAAATTAATTAATTTTGTTATTAAAAGTTAAAGAATCGTTTTAAGAATCGGAAATCATGGTACAATTCTCTTGATTCCGATTCCTGAAAAATGCTCGATTCTTCCGATTCTCGATTCCGATTAATCATCCCATCACTAGGTGCAAGGTCTGAAGAATATGGAGGATGTAGAAGTTTTTCCCACCAAAGCTCCTCAATTTTTGCAAAAGTGATCCAAGCGGTATGAGGACGTGCGTTGTCATGGTGGAGCACGATTCCTTTCTGATTAACCAAAGAAGGTCTCTCTTCTTTTAGTGCAGTGTTCAATCGATCCAGTTGTTGACAGTAGACTTGAGCGGTGATTGTTTGTTTATGTGGTAAGGTTTCAAAGTGTATTACACCACCTTTATCCCACCAAACACTAAGCAACACCTTCCGAGGGTGAAGATTTGGATTTGGCTGTGGTGTCGCTGGTTCTCCGGCACAAACCCACTGTCGACGGCGCTTAACATTCTGGTACAGTATCCACTTTTCATCACCAGTCACTAAATGGTGCAAAAACGGATCTTAGAGTTCACGGGAATGAAGAGCTGTGCTAATGTTTACCCGCACCCTCAAATTGTCGACCGACAATTCATGTGGCACACATTTCCCTAACTTAGGCACTTTCCTGAGTTGTTGCAAATGTCAATGGACGGGGATGAATTGAATTTTTGGGCCAATTCTTCGACAGTTGTTGAACAGTCATCTTCAAGTGCGGCTAACAGCAGGTCATCATCATCAAACTCAGCAGGGCATCCAGAGCGTGCTGCATCTGTCAAACAGCAGTCACCATTCCTAACCTTTTGAAACCATCTTTGACATTTCCTCACATGCAGAATAGCGTTGCCATAAACATCCTGAATGTTTCGCATTGCTTCAGTAGCACTATTCCCTTTTTTGAACTCAAAGCATTATATGCCTGATATGCTCTTCTGATACCACCATGTTTATGAGGGGTTCACAAAGCAAAACACACGTCTTCACTGGTCAAGGTCTGTAAAGTATGTAGCGAAACACGATAGATCTCCTCTTAGATATAGCCTTCGGAAAATTTATGCTTAAACCGAGTAGGACTAGTTTAAACTTAATCTATCATAAAAAACGATATTACTTATCGGATGACCTGACATATAAATGATACTAAGGCTTCGAGTTGCGCCACTTCTAAATATGCACGAATCAATCCAACCTTTTATTTCCAAAATCGTTAGTGATTGTGGAATATGGGCAAATGTCATGAGAAATCTGAAGATCCTAGTACACTGCATTCATAGGTGAACAGCTGGTGTGGTGTGTCCAATTGCTTCAGCTTCTCAGCTGAGAGGTCCATCTGGCAGCATTTGCTGCCTGCAACTTGGGAAAATCCTCTAACAGATGAGAGGCATGGGTAGATTTCTTCACATAAGACAATAATAGATGCATACCCAATGTGTTTTGCTTCCTTCAGGCCATCTTTCATAAGATTCTGAAGTGTGTGAGTAAAGCAAGGGTCATAGGCAGGTAAGTAGCCCATGCAGCCATAATCATAAGATTCAGGACTGTTACTCGGGGTCAGTAGTGAGCTGATCAGAAGCAACCACATCATTGGTGTCATCTTTACTAAATGGCTCATGCTCTTCTGGTAGCTTGGCAGGCTGACATTCAAGACCTTGATCGTGTTAGAAGCAATGTAAGTGGTGATATGGGTAATATGCTCCGCAAGCTGATAGGTAGCTGGGACTACTTCATACCGGCTGTAGATGATGTCAGCTGCATGGTGGTCACACAAGCATTTGCAGGGAAGGGAACAATTCTTCAGTGCCAATTTCCTCAATCACTCTAGTGCATTATTTAAAAAACTAAAACTACTAAACATTAGTGATGTAATCAAACTGGCACTTTTTATTTTTATCTACAAGTATAAGAACAAAATCATTAACTTACAATGGGTAAATAAATATTTTGTAACTCATCCAGAAATACACTCATATCAGACCAGAAATAGATCAAAGCATGTTTATTCCTCAATTTAGATTTTCATCTAAAAAAATTAACCATTTTCAATGGATTGAAACTATGGAATGATTTAAATGCTGATATAAAAAATATTGTGAATATAAATTCATTTAAAACCAAGTTGAAATCTTTATTAATAATGGCACACTAATAAAAATCTAGGATTAATGTACTAGAGATGTACCGACTAGTTGGTAAATAGTCAGTAGTTGGCACAATTGACCTAATTCAGCCAACTATTCATAGTTAGCTTAGTTGCTAAATGTTTGCTAAATATCTAATTTCATTATTATTATTATTATTATTATCACACTAAGTACAAAATATAACCCATTTTATTTAAGTTTCCTTTTGAAATAATTTACACACAATTTTCTATGATATTAGACTAAAAGAAAATGGACCCAATGGTTCAGGTATATGGTAATGTCGAGGTGAACTGGTGACTCAAAAATGAAATACAGGCATCCCTTGATATCCAATTGGGTTACATTCCCCAAAAACTGAACAGATGGTGAATGATTGAATATCAAGCAATTATAACATGGGGTCAAGGGGGGATACATTCCAGGGGGTCTGGAAAGAAGCTCCTAGGGGGTGTTTTTTACACCAAACAGTCCATAGGCAATTGGATAAGTCAGAAAGTGCAATGAATAGCACAAAATGAATGTAAGAGTTGATCACGTGGTGTAAAACTGTGGAGTGCATCACAACACTTCCAATGCCAACAGAGTATACCAAGAGAAGAATGTTCCATGTGATGGTTCAGTAGATATGGCACATACATAAAAAGCTCAATCTGACCTATAACCTTGACCTTTGATTAACAACACATCCCCTTGTGGTGATCCATATGTGTGTGAAGTTCCATCAATTTATGATCAATGGTTCAAAAGTTATAGTCCTGACCTTCATTTGACATTGACCTCTATCTGTGATACTGACCTTGGATACAGGGACTTTATTCCTCCTCAAGACACACATCTAATGGTGATCCATGCATGTGTTTGTGTGTGAAATTTTATCAATTGATGTTGAGCAGTTTAACCCTTAAGCACCAATTGACATCTATTGACATTCTCTTAGAGAATGCCAGTCAACATCAATTAATGTTTTAGGTTTTTCCACAAATGACAGTCAACATCTATGGATGCTTTACCTTTCCTGTCTTTGTTTGAGATTTAAAATGACTCATAAAATTACTATAAAATTATTGAATTCTTTTTTTTTCCATCTTTTTGCACACAGTGGGGTTATCAACCACATCCATAATCAGTGTTAAAGGGTTTAAAGCTATTGCACAAATACAAAAAGCTCCATTTGATCTTTGACCTCTACTTATGACCTTGACCTTTGATACACAGCCTTGATTATTCCTAATGACATTATCTTGTGACAGTCTGTGTGTGTGAAGTTTCAGCAATTAACAATGAGTGGTTTAAAAGTTATAGAGCACACACAAAAGTGTCATGAATGGGCAAACAGATGGATGAATGGACCGACAAGTGCAATCCAGTTTGACCCCTCCAAATTTATTTTGTTGGGGACAATGTAATTAATCACAGTAGGTCATGGGTATAGCGTCAAGCAATGAAATAAAGAGATGTTGTAATGGAAGTTTGCTTAGAACTGTATGATGTCTTCAGTGGTTAATTTGTGCCAGAATGCACTGGAACAGTGACTCAGTACTTATTTTTGGCCTGCCATTTCTTTTTGTATAAAGTATTTCTTGCACCAATTGTCTCACTGAAAATATTTGTGAAATTGATCATAAAGAGGAATGTGAAGTGAATACCTAAAATAATATATTTCACACATACTAAGTGTATGAAAATATTGGATGAGGTTTGTTAAATGAAACAGCACCATGAAATAGCATCTTGGAAGCACCCTGATAGAAAATTTTCTTGGTGGAGGGGATACTACCACCTGCAACCTCCCCATGCTCCGTACACCATGCTCCTACAGGCCACAGTGCTACTGTGTGCCTCACACTGTGCAGGCTCAGTAAGCTGCTTCACAACCTCTGCCTCTGGCTCACTAGCATTCCACCACCACTTTTTTTACAAGTTAAGCAATGGATGTCATTAAAAATATTGTCAATGCTGTAAAAACCAGGTGATTGAGTAAAATTGTGGACATGTTTGATTAGGGATGATTACATTATTCTGCGAGAGTAACAATCAGATGAT
Organism: Bathynomus jamesi; assembly: GCA_023014485.1. NCBI lineage: Eukaryota > Metazoa > Arthropoda > Malacostraca > Isopoda > Cirolanidae > Bathynomus > Bathynomus jamesi. Next base: position 584,863 of record JAJOZX010001913.1, on the reverse strand, counting down.
TCATAAACCAGTGAGGTGGCATTTCAGTCAATGGGATGATTGAATGTGCATAAATGCTTAAAAGGTGCAGTGTTTTCATTTCCAGTTCCAATTGCATCCTTGTGTTATGCCACTAGGGTTTGCAATGAACAGTTTCACAAGTATAGACTTGGTTTGTGGGACAGTGCAGGAAGGAGACAATATTTAAAATACTTTATGTACAAGTTGGCAAAAACAGGAAAGAGGGGATCCTTGGTACACTAAGTTTGTAGGGAATACTCATTGTCGAAAGTAAAATAGTTGGAACTAACAGAGCTGAATTGCTGTCCTCCTTAGCTGATCTTTTTCCATGTCTCATCTGCCCTGTGAGCAGTTGAGCATGCGCACGCACGCACACTAGGGTGCATCAAAATCACCAATGACATAGTTTCACTTTGTCCCTAAGTTAGAAATGTTCCAATGGTTAAGAAAACCTACTATGTGAATTATTTTTGGATTTGAATGCCATTTATGGGGTCCACACAGACTTCCTATATGCACACCAACCCCACAGTCATTCTGTGATTTGAGATCCAAATAGTAGAAGTTTAAAAATTTTGTTCACTACAAAAATCAGCCTAAGAACATGTAAGTGATATTTCTAAAGGTCATATATACTTCTAAAAGTGATAGAAACTTCTATAAAGTGATAGATACCTCTAGAAAGTGATAGAAACCTCTAGAAAGTGATAGAAACCTCTAGAAAGTGCTAGGAAGTGGTGGAAAGTTATAGAATATTCTAAAAGGAACTGCAATATATAATCTGATATGCAAGTATTTATGATAAATATGATTTTTGTGTGTTTATGTTAAATGTTTATGTTAATGAATTTTGTGTTCTCTCTTTACAGAATTTTTTTGTGTTCTCTTTATACCTGTCGTGCATTATGGCCAGTTCAGATAGCACAAATGATAAATATGCTGTTAAAACTCGTCAAACTGCTGCCATTTATGGTCTTGGTGCTGGAATCAGCGATGCAGATGCAGAGATAACAGGATCTAGGCTGCCAACATGTGAGCAAGTGTTGCGATGCTACATGTTTCATCAGCAAGAAGGTCTACCGTTTAACCGTACAAAATGGAACAATGCTAAATTTGTCTTGCAAAAATTATTCCATTTTATCAGAAAGGCAACACTGCCATGATTACTGAGAGGAAAGCTGTTGAAAAAATTATAGCACTATCTGCAAAAAATGCAAAACTTAGGGAACTTCCAGTGGATCGGTGTTCTTCGCTTGGTGCAGTTGCGAAGCTTAAGGGGATCGAAAAGGAGTTACAAGAAACATTTCAGTTGTGGCCAAGGAATGCTGAGCAACTCATAAAAGATCCTGAAGATCTGGAGTTCTTGCGGTCAATGAATCAGACAGAGTCGCATCATTTGGAAGCCATGACAAGAAGCTCGCATCAAAAGTCCAAAGAAAGCAGGAAAAGGAAATGATGCAAGCAACTGCTTTTATAAGTCATGACATACTCAAATACCATAGGATGGTTTCCCTGTCTACAAGCATGAAGATCACACCGGCCAACATGCAGCATTTACCAAAGCCATCATTGAGGAATCAGGAGGTGACAAAAAAAGTTTCACATATATTCTACTGCCGACAGAGCAAGACGTAAGGTTGGTGAAGAGCTTGCATCATTGGTCAGAGAGTCCTGGGTTCCACCACAGTTCCTGTCTCTTCACTGGGATTTTAAACTGATGTCAACTCTGTCATACCAAACTAAAGCTGAAGAGAGGCTCACCATAGCAGTTGGCAATTCGTATGACATCAAACTTCTTGGTGTGCCTTCCTACAAGCCAAATACAGATCAGCCAGCTGGTCAAATCATTGCTAATCTCACTATGGAGCTTCTCCGATCATGGAATTGTGTTGACTCGGTAGTGAACATGACTTTTGACACAACAGCTAGTAACACTGGTCATGTGAGTGCTGTGCTGCATGGTTAGTCTGCAACAGGACATAGGTCGAGCTTTACTGTGGTCAGCTTGTCGGCATCACATTGGCGAGGTAATCCTTACACAAGTCTTCAATGATCTGAAAATAGAACCACCATTGTCAGTAGAAGTTACCATATTCTGTCGGTTCCAAAAGCATTTTGACACAGTTCCGCACAACAGTAATCAGTCACTTAATTTTTTTGGATGGTACCTCTTATTCAGATGGCATACAAACCATAATCCATGACTATAGGGCCAGAGCAATTTCATGCGCGCAGTCTGTTGTGAAGCATCAACGTGATGACTACAAAGAATTTTCTGATCTTTGTTTGCTCTACTTGGATGGGACAAGTAGAGAGTTTTCATTTCGACGTCCTGGTGCTGTACACAAGGCTAGGTGGATGGCCAAGCTTCTCTACTCCATTAAGATGGTGCTGCTGGAGGAGCAGATCAGTTCTCTTCCCTCTGGAACCATTACCACAGAAGCACAATGACCCAAACTGCGTGTTTGTGAACTTTGTTGCTTGCTGTACAGCTGGTGGTGGATCACCTGTTCAAGCGCGGTACCTGACTGACCTCTTGCGCTCTTTAATGATGCAGTCCCTGAAGCTGAACGCTGCTATCTGGCTGAGAGATTTATAGCAGTAAAGCCAGCACAAGATCAGGCATCTTTACCACAACATCGATTTGGCACAGGATTTGGGGAACCCAAATTTCCAAACTCCATTTCCAGCACAACAAAGCTTGGTGACTTAATCAACGAAGATTCATGGTACATTTTCTCTGTTCTGGAACTTGACAGTTCTTTCCTGACTCATAATATCGAAAATTGGCCAGAATTAGCTTCCTTTCAAATGTCCAGAGAACACATCTCGGCAGTTAACGTCATAAATGATTGTGCTGAGTGTGGGGTGAAGCTAAGTTCTGATTTTCTCATGGCTGCCAGATCACAACAACATTACCAAAATGTCCTACAAGTTGTTGAATCCGACAGAAAGAAGCTTCCTAATCTTCGAAAGAGGAAAACTAGAGCCTAAACTAATTGTTCATGTTCATTTACAGTTCTTGAACATTTTTTATTAACGTAGTGTTCTTTTGACTTTAACTTGCTTGTATCACCAATAATGTAATGTATAAACCAGAATGTAATGTAGAAATCAATGTAATGTATCCCTGTTTTGATTATTTAACACATTTTTATTGGTTCATACTTTTGCAAACATGGAAACGGGGATATAAAATGTTTAATTTTTGGTCAATTTAACTCCAATACTAAATATTGCATCAATGATGTGGACCCCCTAGATGACCACATAAATCTTTGAAATTTGGCCATATGTGCTATTTCAGGCATTGGAACAGAGTAATCATAGGGACAGATTGAAATAAAACATTTTGAAAAATCATGGGAAATTTGATGCACCCTAACGCACACACACTTCTCCCTCTATTCATCACTAAGACATACATGTGTCTTACACACTAGAGAATCTTTCAAAATTAAAAACAAAAAATAGCATCATTTTTAAAAACCTAAGAGTCCCTTAGAGAGGGGACCATAAATGGCCTCACTTACTTCTGGCTCCCCAGCTGCTGGTACTAGGAATGCAAATCCAGTCAGTGGGGCTGGTTCTGCTACCACCCATTTAAGATATCCTGGACCTCTGGTTTGATTCACTTTACATAAACTTCTGCAACATTTGTGGCCTTTCCTCAAATTTCCATTCTATTGAACACCACCACCTCAATGAAACTCACGTGTCTGAGATGAGTGACAGCAAAAACTTTTCTGTACCCTCCTACTTTCTCTACAAGTAGCCCCACTTAACATCATTTCACTATAACAATGTTGATAAATTAAGCAACAAATAATGAATTTTTTGGCAATGTTAAATGAATAACATTGTTTGTCTTTGATGTTAAAACTAGGAAATTTTAGAACATTTGAGAGAGATCTTCATTTGAGAAACTGACTCAACTCCAAATTCCCATTTAACTCTGAACAACTCTGGACTCAGCTGATTAAACATCTCTCTCTCCCTGAATACTCCACCAAGCTGCCACACTTCCAACTTGGTTGTTAACCATTTGGGATTCCCTTCTAGTACTCCTTTAGTACTTCATACTTCAGCTCCCAGGTAGGCTAGTTAGCCTGTCAGTGGAGCCAGCCTCCTTCACCACTCCACCCTGTCCAGCAGCACTCCCATTTCCCAGAGTTCTTGCATGCTGGGCAAGTCATATCTTCGCAAGCTCTCCTCCACTTTGTCCCTCCATCTCCTTCTCGGTCTACCCCATGGTCTTCTGCCATTCCCTGGTCTCCACTCCCAGCACCTCCTCGCAGTTCTCCCCTCCTCCATTCTCTCCAAGTGGCCCAACCATCTCAATTTGGTAGTCAATTTTTCTCAAAATTGGCATTACTCCCACATTGGCTCTTATTTCTTCATTTCTTATCCTATCTCTTTGCGTCTTTCTCAGAATAGTCCTCAGCAGTTTCATTTCTGCTGCCTGAATTCTACTTCAATCTGCCATGTGCATTTTCCAGTGTTCTGACCCATAAATCAGTATTGGTGTTAAAACTGTTTCGAAGATTATTTTCTTAGTCCAAGCGGCATATGTTCATCTCTCAGTAGCGAGTATAACATTCCAACATTTTTACTAAACTTTGCAATTCTTTCAGTTATTTCTTGCATATTACCACTTTCTTTAGTAAACATACCATATTTTACGCCTCATAAGACGCTACTTTTTTCCTGAAAAATGTCTCCAAAAATCACTTAAGGGCTCATATGTTATTGTTTTGTTTAATGTTCTTTTAATAAGTTATGGGGAATATATTTTTTGCTAAATATAGGGTGCGTCTTACTACTTGTAGCGTCTTATGAGGCATAAAATACGGTACTCCCTAAATATTTAAATTTTTCAACATTTCTTATTTCCTTATCTCCTATTTGAACTCCAAATCATCCTCCTCCTCCTCCTCTTCTTTGACATACACTTAATATTTCTGTCTTTTCTACATTCATTTCCATACCCCCCCCCCCCCCCACTTCAAACATTCATTCCAATCAATTAAAGCTTGTTCTATATCTTCTCTGTCATCCGCATATGCCATTATTCTATTATTATTATTCATTTCATGATGTCACTTGAAACTTGCAATGACTGTGTCCATGTAGGCTATAAACAGCAGTGGTGATATAACACTGCCCTGCTTCATCCCTGTTCTAACTTCAAACCACTCATCATTTTTGTGTCTAGTTCTTACTTTGCATTCACTAACTTGATACAAACTTTTCAAAGCCTTAAGAAGTGTCCCCCTTACCCCATAAATCTCCTCCAAACATCTGCACATTCTTCCTCTGGGCACTGTATCAAATGCTTTTTTAAGATCTATGAATATTACATAGATGTTAGTATTAAATTCCCATGACTTTTCTATAACAGAACTGAGGCCAAAAATAAGATCTACCATACTTCTATCTTCTTGATAACCATGCTGTTCCTCTCCCAACCTTGCTTCAATTATTTGCCTTGTTCTTTTTTCTATTATTCTTTTGTAAAGTTTTGTTATATGATTAATAAGCAATATTCCCCTATAATTCTCACATCTACCTGAGTCACCCTTTCCTTTATATATTGGAACGATGATTGTTTTTCCCCAATCCCCAAGGACTTTACCTTCTCTCCAATATTTATTCAACAGGTTTCAAATTTTTTCTTTCATGGCTTCACCTCTATCCTTTATAAGTTCAATCGGAAACTCATCCACTCCCAGTGACTTTCCATTCTTCATTTTATTAACAGCCTCTTCCATTTCTTCTCTAGTAATAATTACCTGTTCTTCTAATTCCTGGTATATTCCATCCACTTCCTCTTCTGGATCTCCATTCAATAGATCTTTAAAATAATCTGACCATCATCTATTAATTGCTCCAGGTTCCATCATCACATTTCCCACTTCATTTTTAATACTGTATACTTTTTCTTTTCTTTCCTTCCTTCTCAACTTTTCTCCCAATGAGGGTGCCATTTGTTTTGCCCTTTTCTTCCTGAGAAGAAAAGGGTATAACAAAAATCTCCTCTGCAACCCTCTTAGCACAATCTCTCACGGTTTCACATTCATTGTTTTCCTCCATCTCAGCTATATTTCTTTCAAGTTCCTCTCTGAATCTCACTCTAATGTTCTCATCCTGCAGTTTCTTTGTCTTAATTACCTTCCTTCCTCTTCTCTTTTGTTGCTACTATGTTCTGCACTTTCAAATCTGCTATCAGTAATCTGTGGTTGGAGTCTAACGTAACCCCAGGTATCACCTTGATGTTTCCAACAATTCTCTTATAGGAGCATATAAAGTAATCTATGATGGATTTTTGGTCAAAGTTTCCTGTCACTTGGTTCCACCTGTATCTCATAAACTTATGGGTCTCCTGGTGTTTGAAAAACCCATTCATGATCTTTAGTTCATTCCTTACACAGAAATCTATTACAGTAAACCCTTGATAACTTGGACTTCATTGAGTCCAAATTCGGGATGAGTCAGACTCGTTCTCTGTCAAGTGATATTATTCTTTTGTTTATTTTACTGGGAAGTGTTTTATTTCCTATGTCAAGTGCCATTATTATTTTGTTTCTTTTACTAAGTGAAGTGTTTTTAAATACTGTATTGTACGAAAAGGTAAACAATAAAATTTTTTGTGTTTCGCACTCAAAATAATTCTAGCAATGGTAAGTGAAACAAAGTTTTATTGTTTTTAATGTTTATTTTGAACACTGTATTAGACTCTCACTAATCAAACTTCAAAGGTTAGAGAGTATTTATGCCTCTTTAGGGGTAAATAGGGGGGTAATTAAGGTAATTCGCGATGTCAGACTTTTCAATGAGTCGGACTGGCTAGAGCCCTATATAGTAAGGTGGAGTGATTGTTTAGTTTAAAAAATCAGGGGTGTTAAATAGTTGTCAAATGTCTAAAAATGAGCATTGGTGGTGGTTTTTGGTGGTTGCTAGTGATATCGCATCAGCAACCACACACTATATGTGCCACACCCACATGCAACTCAAAAAAAAATTATTTTGCCTATTTGGGGCTCTATAATAGTTAGAAGCACAATTTAAAAAGTGCATCTTATCTTTTTTTGATGCTGAGAATAACAAAATTATTTTCAAAAGTGTACATTGATGTATAAACATATTTTTTGAGTTAAATTAAAATCAGTAGCTGTTTTTGTCCAACCTACTTTATATTTACTTCTATTTTTCAGAATTTTTATAACTTATTCAATTAACACTAGTTTAACATCTTCAAGATTTTTAGTTACTTATGAAATGTAGAAGCCAGACAACAAAAGTCTTATACAGTGGCCATAGTTTTCCATCCACTGACAGTTTTCCTAATGGAAAATTACCTACTGCTGGACAAGTTGTTCAGCATCTACTTAAGGAGCCAAACTGGAAAACCAAGGAAAACATCACAAAAGTTGCAGATGAGTTGAGGAAACAATGGATTTGGTGTAATGTTTATCCACTATCCTTGCACACCATTGAGATGAAGTGGACAAACTAGCAGCAGACTTTTCATGGTAAGTCATCATAACTTTCTATCCTGGGTAGTACTAAATTAATTACAAGAATGTTTTCTTAGCCAATAGTAAATTTTTTATTTTAAATATAATTTTGTTGTGATGTGCTCTGTAAACCTATGAATTAATTTATCTATGTATTTCAGCCAAAATTTCTAAACTAAAAAATATTTAAGCGATTTGTGACCACAATTTTTAATTTCTAATTAAGAAAATAATATTGATTTTTTTTAATATTTCAACTTCGAAAATGCATCAATAGGTTTCATTGATACTCTGTCACAAAGAGAGGTTCAACCTATTTGGCAAAACTAGAATTGTTTGTTAAAGAGCTTGATTGTTTATTTGATATTTTTTCTGAGGATCTTTTTGAATGACGAAAATTGGGGGTGTAAACTGAGGATGACTCAGGATGATTTCTCCTTCTATGAGGATAAAAAATCTGTGAGGCTAGGATACTGTTCAAGATTTGAGGAAAAGCTCACAGAGGCAGATATTAGATACAGGAGAAGAATAATTGACAAACAACGAATGGAATTATGGTTAGTCAGAGAGTACATCATGACTTGAACCATTTTAATTAAACCTTTGATATTTTTTTATTATATATTTTTTTTTTTTGTATTGGGGCGTTTACCGCCATTTCCCGCTATATGGTAGCGGATATCATGGCGAGGCGGAATACGAGAAAGAGAAACAGAGACGGAGAAAAGGCACTAGAAAAGGGAGAACAGCGGACTACAGGTGAGAAGCCACCTAAAGCTCAGATAGGATGCGAGATTGGGAGAGGAAGAGGAAAAGACGGTCAAGCGAGAAGAGAGGGCTCTCAGCGAGCATAAGGCGTAAACGTTCGGGGAGGGGGAAATCAGAAAGGAACGGAAAAGCGCGACGACGTACTGACGACAGGGTGGGGCATTCCACAAGGATGTGAGAGACGGTGAGGGGCGACTGGCAGGAGGCGCAACGAGGAGCCTCCTGCCGGAACATAAGATAGCCGTGCGTGAGGCGCGTATGGCTGATGCGAAGCCGCGCAAGGACGACCTCTTTGTGTCTGGAGCGGTGGAAAGAGGACACCCAATATGACAGACGGGGGCGGATGGACCAGAGTTTATTTCCGGTGGCATCGTCCCAGGACTGTTGCCACATGCGATCGTAAAAGGAACGAAAGACCTGCACATAGTCTGAGAAGGGGAGCGGGCGGGGGAGGGGAGGCAGCGAGGCGGCGGACCGGGCTAAGCGGTCCGCCGCCTCATTACCGGAAACACCAACATGGGCGGGAACCCAGCAGAAGGTGACCCGGATCCGGTGAATGGTGTGCAGGACATGGTACTCCTGTTGAATAAGGCGTACGAGGGGGTCCGGGGAATCATAGCGCTCGAGCGCCTGAAGGGCGCTCAGCGAGTCCGAAAAAATGGTACAGGAGGACCGCGAACAACCCGATACCAGACGGAGGGCTTCCAGAAGGGCAAAGAGCTCCGCGGAAAAGATGGAGGCCTGAACCGGCAGGGGGATACCCCGGGAGGTAGGTGACAATGACGGAGAGAAGACGGCGGCCGCGACACCTGCAGGGGAGCGCGAGCCGTCGGTGTAGACGGGAACGTCGTCCGAATGGACGGGAAGATGGGCCAGAAAAGAAGACCGGAGGACGGCAGGAAGACTCCTTACCCAGGCCACGGAGCGCCTGGCAACGGCAGATAGGGGTGGTCCGCCAGGGGGGCGACAGATCGAAGGAGAACGGCAGAATAGAGGGTGGGGGGATCCCCAGGGACGAGAAAATCTCGGCCAGAGAGGCAGCGAAATGCCACGTGTCAGGCCGGGGTAGCGCCTGGGAGATCATGGAGAAGAGTAGGGACTTCGGGAGGCGGCAGATGCGAAGGTAACACTTCGCCATGAGAAGGCCCCGGCGAAGGGGCAGGGGGGGGTGTCCACAATCCACCTGAAGACTAGCGACAGGGGACGAGCGGAAGGCACCCGACGCCAGGCGAAGGCCACGGTGGAGAAGAGGATCCAGCATACGGAGTGCCGGAGAGGAGGCGGAACTGTAGACCACACAGCCGTAGTCGACACGGGATTGCACCAGGGAGGTGTACAGGCGCAGCAGAGTACGCCTGTCCGCCCCCCAGGTCGTGTGGGACAGATGACCCAAAAGGGAGAGGGTGCGGCGAGATGTTTGCCGCAACCGCCTAAGGTGTGGAACCCAACCGAAAAATCCGTCGAGGGTCATACCCAGGAATCTAACGGATGGGACGAGGGGAAGAGGAGTGCCGGCAAGGGTAAGAGCGAAGGTATGCGACAGACGGAGGCGCCGAGGACGGAAAAGCATACTGGAAGACTTAGAGGGTGAGAAAGCATAGCCAACTGAGGACGCCCAGCGAACCACCGCATTGATGGCTAGCTGGAGCCGACGTTCAGCCAAAGACGGGAGGCGGCCAGAGCAATAGATAGCCAGGTCATCAGCATAGAGGGAGCTACGAACGGATGTAGGCAGGACCGTAGCGACTGTGTTCATCACGAGTGAGAAACACAAGACGCTAAGGACTTTTATATATATATATATATATATATATATATATATATATATATATATATCAGTGGCGGCTCGTGGTAATTTTACTTACGCATGCAGTCACATGCATTACAGTGTAGTACATATTAGATAAGCTGTATTTTATCTTTTATGGTATTCTTATGAGTTATGTAGTAACCGAGGATAGAACCAATATTATATTAATAATATTAATAATAATTTTAACTATTTTTTTAACTTAAATATTAATTTTACATTCATTGAGTATATTATTTACGCATGCAGTGCATGCCTTGCATTCATTAAGAAGCCGCCCCTGATATATATGTATATTGGCATAGTAAATCTAGTCATCTAGTCATACTAAATGTTCAGTGAACGAAGCTGGAGAGAAGAGGCAAGTGCATCACAACCTCAACCAGACAGTCCAGACACTACTGGTAGCTCTAGCGAAACTCCATCAGAAGACTCTCGAGATGATCCACAGCCTGCTGGTTACTCTCATTGTAATTACCAAGATCTGGAGAACCTGTGCAGAGCTGTTGATAGGTAAATTAGCACTTGTGAATTGTGATTGTTCTTTAATAACTGTACTTAGTTGTATGTCATTTCAGTAGACTTAAAATGGATATCATTTTTCTCAACTTCAAAATATAATCTTGCAGGTATTCAATTTCCGACAGAGCAGGTGCAGTGGTAGCATCAGCAGTTTTAAAAGATTTTGGCATTATCACTGATGACAACACTAACATCATTGACAGGTAAGATTTCAAAATTATCATGATTACATTTTCATTCACATTTCCTAAGCTTTTTCAACAATTACAATTACTACTACTAAGAAGAAGTAAAGTAATTTTATTTAATTATACATATTGTACATTGTAACATGGAAAAATAAATTTCAAATATATTGGGCTCAGGCATAAAAGTCAGTGTATTTAGCCCATCACTGTTCATTGTTTCCTGTTGTACTTATTCCTGTTTATCAGTGCTACCTCCAGCCTTATAAATTTGTAAACAATTTTCATTAATACAGAAGTAAACTACGAAGGCAACAGTGTAAGTACCATGAACAGATCAGAGCTGAGGAAGAAGTATTCTTTGGTTTAGTGGACAGCATTTATGTTGATGGCCAACAGGATGGTACTGTGACAATTACAGAGTTAGAGGGGTGACATTATCAACAAACCAAAGTAGAAGAGCACTATGTTATAGTCGGAGAACTGGGTAAGCCAATGTTTTCTGTATGGTATGTTTTAAATTTTTAGTGGATAGCATAAATTTGGTCTTAGTAACATTAAGGAGTAAGAACTATGCGATAGTTATATATATATGTTCATTGGTCATACCTGGTAATCTACTGATCTCAAAATACATTTATTTCCTTAAATTTTGTTTAAAATGTTTCAGGACATTATCTGACACATGTTACCCCAGAGAATGGGAATGGTGTATCAATTGCACTAAGTCTCTATGAAGCAGTGAAGGACACTGATCTGGAAAACAACCTGCAAGTCATGGGGTCAGATGGAACTGCAGTGATGACTGGACATAATTCAGGGGTGATCAGAGTCTTTGAAGAGCTTATTGGAAGACCACTGCAAAGGATCATATGCCTCTGACATTGTAACGAGCTACCTCTTCATCATGTTTTCATGGAGCTCGATGGGACTACGAAGAGCCCTGATAGTTTTTCAGGGTCAATAGGAAAACAGCTAGATGGTATGGTTTCTGAATGGGATGTTGTCAAATTTAAGCCAATCAGAAATCAGAATTTTGCTATATTGCCCAATGATGTAATTGATGATCTCAGTCATGACCAATACTATGCTTATAGAATATGCATAACAGTCATGCTAGGGACTATTGAAAAGGACCTTGAGCTTTTAAAAGTTGGGACATTAAATCACTCAAGATGGCTGACATTAGGTTGTAGAATACTCAGATTGTATGTTTCACAGAAAAAACAGAGTTCAGTATTGATAACTGTTGCTGAGTTCTGTTTAAAAGTGTATTTCCCCAGCTGGTTTGAAATCAAGAAGAATTACTCAGTGACTGATGGTTCAAGAAACTTCTTTTCAATGCTGAGCAGAATCTCCACATTTCCTAATAAGAAAGTAAAAGACATTGCCCTAAAAACCCTAAGAAGGAATGCTTTTTCTGCTCACCCTGAAAACATTATAATATCAATGCTTGGTGATGAGGACAAGGAGAGAAGAAACACTGCACTAAATAAGATCCTGGCACTGAGGGGTGAAGTAGAGAAAACAACCCAGGACATCAGTCAAAATGGATTTCACCAGTGGAGATTTGGAAGTTGAGGATCTACAGATCTACAGAAGCGAAGGCTAACAAAGACCCTAACATCCACTCTAAGGCTAGCCCGAGAGAAAGGAAAGAGTAGGGGGTTAAGAGAAGAGAAGAGAATAAGGGGTTAAGTAAGGAGCAACACCTATCATTCATGGGTTAACATTCATTCAGAAAAAGAGGAAAAAAGTCTCACCATCATCATCCACCGGCCACTGCCAACAAGTCAGAAAAATAGTCAGAGAAAATAGGAGGGGTGAAAGATGAAAAGAAGTAAAATAAGAACGCTTACAAACCATGCAAACACAGTCTTAACTCACTGTCATACCATGCAAACTACAAACATGCAAGTAGAGAGAGTTACAGACATGCAAGAAAGGAGATAAGAAAAAAAAAAAAAAGTAGGTACAGTTAAACAAAAAGTGGGTTAGTTTACGCTACAAGCTACATCTACGTTCATGTTAGTCTAATTTTTTATTTTTATTTTTTTATTGCTGGCATCACACGCTGGCATTCATCAACAGACTCATCCTCGAGCACCACCACCAGAGCTCCTGTTGTTAACTTTCTTTTTTAATTTTAAACAACGTTAATACTTTTAAAATGTTTGTCAAGACGGTTCTTAAACATATTAATGTTGGTAGAATGAACGACTGACGCGGGAAGATTATTCCATTTATCAATTACTTTAAACGTAAAGAAGTTTTTAGCGATATTAGTAATGAAACGTCTGCCACGCAACTTAAATCCGTTATTGCGAGTATTACTATTATCGAAAGTGAACAATTTATCAAAATTTACGTTATCGATGTTATTAACGATTTTGAAAACTTCAATAAGTTCCCCCCTTAATCTCCTAGTTTCGAGTGAATACAGGTCTAACTCTTTAATCCTATCTTCATAAGGCTTATTGCGCAATGACGGAATAAGTTTCGTGGCACGACGCTGAACCCTTTCTAACCTATCAATATCATCACGCAAGTACGGGCACCAAAACTGAACAGCATATTCTAAATGCGGCCTGACTAGGGACTTGTAAAGGGGCAATATAATATCCTTTGATTTAAATTCGAAATTACGCGCTATGAAGCCTAACATCCTATTAGCTTTTGCTCAAGACTCCAGGCACTGGTTCCTAACCTTTAAATCTTTAGATACGCGTACGCCTAAATCTACTTCCTCATCTACGCTCGCTAACTCCCTATCATCCATCATGTACGCGTAATTATTGTTGCGAGAACCTATATGCAAAACTTTACATTTATCAACGTTAAATTGCATCTGCCACTTATCCGTCCACTCCATAATCCTATCTACATCGTCTTGGATCCTATTTCTATCATCCTCGTTAACAACCTTACTGCCTATTTTAGTATCATCCGCGAATTTTGACACGTTACTAGTCAATCCTACATCTATGTCGTTAATGTAAATTACGAATAACAATGGGCCTAACACTGAACCCTGTGGGACACCACTACCTACATCTAACCACCCCGATTCACTACCATTAACTACGACCCTCTGCCTCCTAGCACGAAGCCATTCTTCTAACCAGTTAGCTACCTGACCGCGTATACCGTGCGCTTTAACCTTCGCAATTAGTCTCCTATGCGGAACTATCGAACGCCTTTTTAAAATCTAAATAAATAACGTCAGCTGCCCTATGCCTATCATATTCGCGCACTACTACGTTATAAAATTCTAACAAATTAGTTAAACAAGACCTATGGCGTCGAAACCCATGCTGACTACTATTAATCAAATCTCTACTTTCTAAGTGATCGATGATACGATCCCTAACTACGGATTCCAAAAGTTTACCGACGATTGACATTAAGCTAATGGGCCTATAATTGCTAGCTATCGCACGGTCGCCTTTTTTAAAAATAGGCGTGACGTTAGCTAATTTGAAGTCTTCAGGAATAATCCCCGTTTCGAGTGACTGATTAAAAATCTTCATTAAGGGGCCTACCATAACGTCTTTCAAATCTTTCAAATGTCTGGGATAAAACGCGTCAGGGCCTGGAGCCTTGCTAACTTTTAGCCTATCGATATAATGCGCAATCTCAGCCTCGTAAACAGTTATTTCATCTAAAATAGTCTCGCTACTAAATGGAACGATATCGTCCACGTCGGGGACATTATTTACGTCTTCTACGGTAAAAACTGTCGCAAAAAAGTTATTGAAAATACCCGCCATCGCCTGAGCGTCAGAAGCCAAAGCGCCATTAACATCCACTAGAGGGCCTATGTTATCTTTTACCGGCTTACGATTATTTACGTATTCAAAAAACATTTTGGATTATGTTTACTATCCGCAGCTATAACTATCTCTAAATTACGCTTGTCATTCCTAACTGATCTTTTAACCTGACGCCTAAGCTCGATATATCTATTAAAGTTAGCTGCCGTGCCATTGCGCTTACTAAGTCTATACGCTCTATTATAAACTCTCCTATTTCACTACTCCACCACTTCGGCCTACCACGATTTCTAACGCGCTTGGGCCTATGAGGAATAAACTCCCTTTCAATATTCCTAAAACTTTCTTTAAACGCCACCCAACGCAAATTTGTGTCATTACCCATAAATAAGTTATCCCAGTCCACTACTCTCATCCTATCCGCAAAACTATCAAAATTAGCCCTACGAAAATCAGGGACTTCCACTACATTACTATCCTGAGTGTTTTCTATCAATAACTTAAACCTAAGAATTTGATGATCGCTACATCCTAAACTCTCGCCTACTTCTAAACCTTCGACTATATTCTCGCCATTCGTCATCACTAAATCTAAGATATTATCACCGCGCGTTGGTTCGGTAACTATCTGTCGTAAAAAGTTATCGTCCATAAACTCAACCAGTCTCAAACCCTCTTCATTACCCGTAAAATTCTCGTAATTAACATTAGGGCAGTTAAAGTCTCCGACAATTATACTATTCCGATTATCAATAAAATTACCAAGAAGTGAGTAAAATCTAGTATCTATATCGAGGGGTTGAACGGGAGGTCTATAAACAACAACAAAAATAAAACTAATACTAATACTACGCGCCCTAACTTCAACACAGATCGCATTAATTGCTGCCGGAAAATCTAACTTAACCTCGATAGCCCTAAGGGAATTACGAATGTACAGCAAAACGCCGCCTCCAAATCTATGTAACCTATCATTAGTAAAGAGTTTAAAACCCGGTATATCAAGTTCCCCCAACAAGTCCCGAGTCATGGTATTTAACCAAGTTTCAGTGATAGCAACTATATCATAGTTGCCGGAATAAATTACCGCCTTAAATTCATTTAATTTATTTCTAATACTACGCGTGTTGCAATAAAAGACGTTTAAGTTATTTTTTACCACGGGCCCGCGTTTTAAACTATTTATCACATCAGGCCCGCGTTTCCCGGACCCACAACGTTTAAAGAAGGCTTCGACTAATACAGCTTTCGAACGTTTTCGTCTATTAACCTACCTAGCCTAGCATTACCTATTTCATTAAAATGCACCCCCATCTTTTATAAAAAGGCTAGGATCATTGAATTCGGACCACAGCTTTACGAAGGGTACACTTTCCTCAGCACAAATCTCTTCTAATTTGTTATTCAAAAATATTGTTTTGGACGTAATTCTAAGACCCAACCCGTGCCTAGGGGTAATACCTAGAACTAAAGACCTATCTGACCTCGCCTTCAGGGACCTAATTAACCCCCTATATCTCTCCAAAAGGTCAGGCACTCTCGTATCGGGCATATACGAGTCATTGCCTCCTACCATCGTCACCAACATTGAGTGATGGGAAGCAACGTCAACCCTATCCACTTCGTCTCTAACTCTGTCAACCCTGGCCCCTGGGAGACAGACCCTCCTCCTCTTGGTTGGATTCCGTTTAACAAATTCTTTGTCCATGTGGCGCACTGAAGAATCCCCAATTAAAATAGTTTCCCCCTCATTCACGTCCCTTTCCAAATGGGCGAAAGGGTTCGAAACCTCGATAGGGTGGGGGTGGATTCCTATCACCTAATGTACACGGCCTAGCTCCACCCTTAACCTCTCTAAATCCCTCGCTATCTACTACTATCGGACTAACCTTAACCTCTTCCTCAACTCTATCTAACCTTCCCGACAAGCTACCTAAACTAGAAACTAAGTTACGCACCTCACCCTTCAAATTACTAACGTCTTCAACGTTAGTATTGGTTCGGCTTCCGTCAACCGTAGCCCTAACCCTGCCCTCATCAAGCGTTGCAAGTCTATCCGCTACCTCACGTACACTGCGTTTTATGTCAACTAATTCCTCCATGAACTCGCAAAAGAAACAAACTGATCTATCGGTAATCGCCATTGGACCGCCGTTATAATCCTTAAATTCCGAATACCACCAGTTAACTCTACACCTAACACACGACGCTTTCTGCGACGGCATCGCGGAGTTAAAAATTTAAACCGTCACAGGTATAAGTTAAATTAAGCCGGCACGCTATGAAAACTTCTAAATCGCTAAAAACCACTAATATTCAATTACTTAACTATAACAACGTAAATTTAAACGCAAGTATATAAAATTCAAAACTATCCAAAAGTAAAATTCTCAGCAATATATAAAAGTAGATGCAAAATCAGAGAGCTCAGGAAATGTGTCCGTTCAGTACAGAGTCTGGCTGACGAATGTGATGATGTGAATGATCTACAGATCTACAGAAGCTAAGGCTAACAAAGACCCTAAGATCCACTCTAAGGTTAGCCCGAGAGAAAGGAAAGAGTAGCGGGTTAAGAGAAGAGAAGAGAATAAGGGGTTAAGTAAGAGCAACACCTATCACTCATGGGTTAACATTCATTCAGAAAAAGAGGAAAAGTGTCTCACCATCATCATCCGCCGGCCACTGCCGACAAGTCAGAAAGATAGTCGGAGAGAATAGGAGAGGGGTGAAAGATGAAAAGAAGTAAAATAAGAATGCTTACAAACCATGCAAACACAGTCTTAACTCACTGTCATAACATGCAAACTACAAACATGCAAGAAAAGAAAAAAAAATAAAATAAAATAAAAAATAGTAGGTAAAGTTAAACAAAAAGTGGGTTAGTTTTTTACACTATGAGCTACATTTACATTCGTGTTAGTCTAATTTTTTTTTTTTTTTTAATAATTTTATTGCTGGCATGTCACAAGCTGGCATCCATCGTCAACAGACTCATCCTCGAGCACCACCACCAGAGCTTCCGTTGCTAACTTTGTTTTTTAAATTAAACAACGTTAATACCTATAAAAGGTCTGTCAAGACGGTTCTTAAACATATTAACGCTGGTAGAATGAACGACTGACGCGGGAAGATTATTCCATTTATCAATTACTTTAAACGTAAAGAAGTTTTTAGCGATATTAGTAATAAAACGCCTGCCACGCAACTTAAATCCGTTATTGCGAGTATTACTATTATCAAAAGTGAACAATTTGTCAAAATTTACGTTATCGATGTTATTAACGATTTTGAAAACTTCAATAAGCTCCCCCCTTAATCTCCTAGTTTCGAGTGAATACAGGTCTAGCTCTTTAATCCTATCTTCATAAGGCTTATTGCGCAATGACTGAATAAGTTTCGTGGCACGACGCTGAACCCTTTCTAACCTATCAATATCATCACGCAAGTACGGGCACCAAAACTGAACGGCATATTCTAAATGAGGCCTGACTAGGGACTTGTAAAGGGGCAATATAATATCCTTCGATTTAAATTCGAAATTACGCGCTATGAAGCCTAACATCCTTTTAGCTTTTGCGCAAGACTCCAGGCACTGGTTCCTAACCTTTAAATCTTTAGTTACGTGTACGCCTAAATCTACTTCCTCGTCAACGCTCGCTAACTCCCTATCATCCATCGTGTATGCGTAATTATTGTTGCGAGAACATATATGCAAAACTTTACATTTATCTACGTTAAATTGCATCTGCCACTTATCCGTCCACTCCATAATCCTATCTACATCGTCTTGGATCCTATTTCTATCGTCCTCGTTAACAACCTTACCGCCTATTTTAGTATCGTCCGCGAATTTTGACACGTTACTAGTCAATCCTACATCAATGTCGTTAATGTAAATTACGAATAACAATGGGACTAACACTGAACCCTGTGGGACACCGCTACCTACATCTAACCACCCCGATTCACTACCATTAACTACGACCCTCTGCCTCCTAGCACGAAGCCATTCTTCTAACCAGTTAGCTACCTGACCGCATATACCGTGCGCTTTAACCTTCGCAATTAGTCTCCTATGCGGAACTGTATCGAACGCCTTTTTAAAATCTAAATAAATAACGTCAGCTGCCCTATGCCTATCGTATTCGCGCACTACTTCGTTATAAAATTCTAACAAATTAGTTAAACAAGACCTATGGCATCGAAACCCGTGCTGACTACTATTAATCAAATCTCTACTTTCTAAGTGATCGATAGTACGATCCCTAACTACGGATTCCAAAAGTTTACCGACAATTGACGTTAAGCTAATGGGCCTATAATTGCTAACTACCGCGCGGTCGCCTTTTTTAAAAATAGGCGTGACGTTAGCTAATTTAAAGTCTTCAGGAATAATCCCCATTTCGAGTGACTGATTAAAGATCTTCGTTAAGGGGCCTACGATAACTTCTTTCAAATGTCTGGGATAAAAAGCGTCAGGGCCTGGAGCCTTGCTAACTTTTAGCCTATCGATATAATGCGCAATCTCAGCCTTGTAAACAGTTATTTCATCTAAAATAGTCTCGCTACTAAATGGAACGATATCATCCACGTCGGGGACATTATTTACGTCTTCTATAATAAAAACTGTTGCAAAAATGTTATTGAAAATACCCGCCATCGCCTGAGTGTCAGAAGCCAAAGCGCCATTAACATCCACTAGAGGGCCTATGTTATTTTTTACCGGCTTACGATTATTAACGTATTCAAAAAACTTTTTTGGATTATGTTTACTATCCGCAGCTATAAGTATCTCTAAATTACGCTTGGCATTCCTAACTGATCTTTTAACCTGACGTCTAAGCTCGATATATCTATTAAAGTTAGCTACCTGGCCATTACGCTTACTAAGTCTATACGCTCTATTACGCTCGTTTATAAACTCTCCTATTTCCCTACTCCACCACTTCGGTCTACCACGATTACTAGCGCGCTTGGGCCTACGAGGAATAAACTCCTTCAATATTCCTAAAACTTTCTTTAAACGCCACCCAACGCAGATTTGTGTCATTACCCATAAATAAGTTATCCCAGTCCACTACTCTCATCCTATCCGCGAAACTATCAAAATTAGCCCTACGAAAATCAGGGACTTCTATTACGTTACTATCCTGAGTGTTTTCTATCAATAACTTAAACCTAAGAATTTGATGATCGCTACATCCTAAACTCTCACCTACTTCTAAACCTTCGACTATATTCTCGCCGTTCATCATCACCAAATCTAAAATATTATCACCGCGCGTTGGTTCGGTAACTATGTCGTAAAAAGTTATCGTCCATAAACTCAACCAATCTCAAACCCTCTTCATTACCCGTAAAATTCTCGTAATTAACATTAGGGCAGTTAAAGTCTCCGACAATTATACTATTCCGATTGTCAATAAAATTACCAAGAAGTGAGTAAAATCTAGTATCTATATCGAGGGGTTGAACGGGAGGTCTATAAACAACAACAAAAATAAAACTAATACTAATACTACGCGCCCTAACTTCAACACAGATCGCATTAATTGCTGCCGGAAAATCTAACTTAACCTCGATAGCCCTAAGGGAATTACGAATGTACAGCAAAACGCCACCTCCAAATCTATGTAACCTATCATTAGTAAAGAGTTTAAAACCTGGTATCTCAAGTTCCCCCAACAAGTCCCGAGTGACGGTATTTAACCAAGTTTCAGTGATAGCAACTATATCATAGTTGCCGGAATAAATTACCGCCTTAAATTCATTTAATTTATTTCTAATACTACGTGCGTTGCAATAAAAAACGTTTAAGTTATTTTTTACCACGGGCCCGCGTTTTAGACTATTTATCACGTCGGGCCCGCGTTTCCCGGACCCACAACGTTTAAAGAAGGCTTCGACCTATACAGCTTTCGAACGTTTTCGTCTATTAACCTACCTAGCCTAGCATTACCTATTTCATTAAAATGCACCCCCATCTTTTATAAAAAGGCTAGGATCATTGAATTCGGACCACAGCTTTACGAAGGGTACATTTTCCTCAGCACAAATCTCTTCTAATTTGTTATTAAAAAATAGTTTTGGACGTAATTCTAAGACCCAACCCGTGCCTAGGGGTAATACCTAGAACTAAAGACCTATCTGACCTCGCCTTCAGGGACCTAATTAACCCCCTATATCTCTCCAAAAGGTCAGGCACTCTCGTATCGGGCCTATACGAGTCGTTGCCTCCTACCATCGTCACCAACATTGAGTGATGGGAAGCAACGTCAACCCTATCCACTTCGTCTCTAACTCTGTCAACCCTGGCCCCTGGGAGACAGACCCTCCTCCTCTTGGTTGGATTCCGTTTAACAAATTCTTTGTCCATGTGGCGCACTGAAGAATCCCCAATTAAAATAGTTTCCCCCTCATTCACGTCCCTTTCCAAATGGGCGAAAGGGTTCGAAACCTTGATAGGGGGGGTGGATTCCTATCACCTAATGTACACGGCCTAGCTCCACCCTTAACCTCTCTAAATCCCTCGCTATCTACTACTCTTGGACTAACCTTAACCTCTTCCTCAACTCTATCTAACCTTCCCGACAAGCTACCTAAACTAGAAACTAAGTTACGCACCTCACCCTTCAAATTACTAACGTCTTCAACGTTAATATTGGTTCGGCTTCCGTCAACCGTAGCCCTAACCCTGCCATCATCAAGCGTTGCAAGTCTATCCGCTACCTCACGTACACTGCGTTTTATGTCCACTAATTCCTCCATGAACTCGCAAAAGAAACAAACTGATCTATCGGTAATCGCCACTGGACCGCCGTTATAATCCTTAAATTCCGAATACCACCGGTTAACCCTACACCTAACACACGACGCTTTCTGCGACGGCATCGCGGAGTTAAAAATTTAAACCGTCACAGGTATAAGTTAAATTAAGCCGGCACGCTATGAAAACTTCTAAATCGCTAAAAACCACTAATATTCAATTACTTAACTATAACAATGTAAATTTAAAGGCAAGTATATAAAATTCAAAAACTATCCAAAGTAAAATTCTCAGCAATATACAAAAGTAGATGCAAAATCAGAGAGCTCAGGAAATGCTTCCGTTCAGTACAGAGTCTGGCTGACGAATCGATGATGATCTACAGATCTACAGAAGCTAAGGCTAACAAAGACCCTAAGATCCACTCTAAGGTTAGCCCGAGAGAAAGGAAAGAGTAGCGGGTTAAGAGAAGAGAAGAGAATAAGGGGTTAAGTAAGAGCAACACCTATCACTCATGGGTTAACATTCATTCAGAAAAAGAGGAAAAGTGTCTCACCATCATCATCCGCCAGCCACTGCCGACAAGTCAGAAAAATAGTCGGAGAGAATAGGAGAGGGGTGAAAGATGAAAAGAAGTAAAATAAGAACGCTTACAAACCATGCAAATACAGTCTTAACTCACTGTCATACCATGCAAACTACAAACATGCAAGAAAAGAGTTAGAGACATGCAAAGTAAGGAAAAAAAAAAAAAAAGTAGGTAAAGTTAAACAAAAAGTGGGTTAGTTTACGCTATGAGCTACATCTACATTCGTGTTAGTCTAATTTTTTTTTTTTTTTTTTAATAATTTTATTGCTGGCATCACACGCTGGCATGTCACAAGCTGGCATTCATCGTCAACAGACTCATCCTCGAGCACCACCACCAGAGCTTCTGTTGCTAACTTTGTTGTTCTTTAAATTAAACAACGTTAATACCTTTAAAATGTCTGTCAAGACGGTTCTTAAACATATTAACGCTGGTAGAATGAACGACTGACGCGGGAAGATTATTCCATTTATCAATTACTTTAAACGTAACAGTTTTTAGATTGTGTTTCTACCTATTATAGAACCCAAAATTGGCAAAATACAGGGTTTTTTACAGTTGCGTATGGATGTGGTACATATAGGGTGTGGTTGCTGATGCAGTATCACTTGCAACCACCCAAAACCACTACCAATGTTCATTTTTAGACATTTGACAACTATCTAGCACCCCTGATTTTTGAAATATTGATTTTCATAAAAATACACTCCACTCTACTATATAGTCTGACTTATCGAGGGTTTACTGTAGTTTCTCTCCCTCTGCATTTTGGTTCTGTTCTCCGGAAGGACCAATTACCTGCTCCACTCCCTCCCTCTCCATTCCCACTCTACCACTGAAATCTCCCATAAGCAGTCCTGCCTCCTCTCCTCCCACTTCATAATTGTCATCTAATAGTTCCATGAAGTTGGTCTTCTCTTCACTATGCCCCTGTTGTGGTGCATAAACCTGGTAGAGAATATATGTTTTATTCCTAACTCTCAGCTTACATTTCATTAGTCTTTCGCGTATTAATTCTACAGTCTGTATGTTTGGGGACAATCTCAGTCCAATCATCATTGCCACTCCATGCATCCTCCTCCGACCCTCCTCCACTCCTCCATACATGAGCACATATCCATCCCCCAAGTCCCTTCCCAGTTCTCCACCCATATGCCTTGTTTCTGCCATTCCCAAGATTTCGATTTTCCATTCTCTCATAACGTCCAAAATTTCATCATCTTTCCCCCTATAAGCTGCTATGTTAATCGTTCTGTATCTACTCCTGAGTGTGTCCAGTTTAGTTTTCCTGTCCATGATCTGTTTATCAATCCTGGTTGCTAGGCCTGTCATGGCAACCCTCCTCTTTTATCCAGGCTTGGGACTGGCATGGAATTCCAGATATCATTCCCCATATGATCAGTGTTGAACTAAAAAGTGTAAACTGTGCATAGTGTGATTTTAATTTCAATTATATTTTATAGTGATAAATTTCATGTTAATATTCTTTAGATATACAGTATTTCTTAATTAATAATTAAAGATGTTATTCATGAAAATACCATTTAAATGTATTTAAATGGTATTTAAATGTATAAAAAAGATATACCTTCTAAATTCTGGTCTTGGGAATATATCAAATTTTTTATAATGGGAAAGATAAGGAACGTAGGGTTTGCTTAACCTTGATTCAGTTAAGCTTTGTGTTTTGGGGAATGCAAATATGATGTTAAAATGGGAGTTACCCATATACTCAATTTCATTCCAAAGGTGGATGTTGCATACATGTATGCAATGACCTAATCTACTCTCATACCTTGGAACTTGAATCTTCCAAATTCCACACACACACTGGCTATGGCTTCCATGGCAATCTCAAACTAAATACAGCTGCACTGTCTAGCTTCCTCCTAATTTTACTGACTACATTCAAAACTCTGACTACCTCACTTCCAAAGTGGAATACATTCCATCCCACTTTCCTTTTGCTGAAATCTCCATTTTAGGTCATTTCAATGTTCACCTCCATGTTTGGCCTTCCTCCCATTTCACTGACATTCCTGGTGAATTAGTTTACAACTTCTCTATCCTGAATGAACAAGCGCAGATTGCACAGAAATCTACTTGTATCCGATTCCCTTGGAAATAGGCCCAACATTCTGGATAAATTTTATTTCTCATCACTCATCATCATCCTTATTCTGTTAAACTTTCTTTTCCATTGGGCTCCTCCAACCATAATTTTATATCTGTTGCATTTGATTTGATATATATATATATATATATATATATATAGGGTGTTTCATACCTATAGGGTAAAATAAAAATGAGCTTGGAGTTTTAATCCACACGTTTCTCCGTATTCTAAAGAACAAGAAAACACGTTTGTGCAAGTTTGAACCAGATCGCGCTGCATTTAGAGGTCCCCAACTTTGACGACTTTTTGTCAGTTCATTTCTCGCCTGCCTGCAGTGAAGACAGTTTTCTTCGTCACTTGAGCGGTTCGTGTTGTATAGCCTATTGGACAACTATGGAGGTAATTATATATGCTACTAATTATCTCATTTTACTGTGGTATTGAAATTTATTATTATTTAATTTCTGTCATTTTACTGTGGTAGTGATATTTATTATTAATATTACATGAAATTAATTAGTCTGTTGCATATTGGACAACTAAGCTAGTAATTATTTATGATACTAATTAATGTAATTTTACTGCGGTATTGAAATTTATTTAATTAATGAATTGTCAAAGAGAACGTAGTGTACACGTATCAGTTTTATAAATAAAGAAAAGCAGTAACTGGGACTCGAACCAGTGTCATAGCCATTTGGCGGCATCGCTCAAGTCGGCGTACACAGCACGCTATCCACTCCCTAGATGGTGTAGTGGATAGCGTGCTGTGTACGCCGACTTGAGCGATGCCGCCAAACGGCTATGACACTGGTTCGAGTCCCAGTTACTGCTTTTCTTTATTTAATTAATGAAATTAATTACGATGTGAAATTATTTCTGTGGAATTATTTAGTTTGTTTTCTTTTCCAGGTGTCTACCAGAACGAAAACAGAAGTGTTTCTTATTGGCCAGACGGATGCGAACATCACATCAAGTGGCCTTCCAACTCAGTTGCAAGTACTCAAAAAGTACTTTTACCACCAAAAGGAGCAAAAATTTGGACGTACTAAATGCCTGAACCTGTGCCTGGATGCCTGTCTCATATTTTGGGAGAGAGCGAGAATCCCCATGATGCGTCGAGATTCGGCCTTGAGGAAGATGGAATCCCTTCTCAAGGAATACGACCGGCTTGTGAAGCACAAGTCACATAAAGCAGAGTCCTTCCGAGTGAAGGAGGCGATGTTCAAGGAGGCAATAGCGAAGGAGATCATGGACATTGCTCATTCACAGGCTAAGGAAATGATGAAGAATCAGGAGGACATCCACTTTCTCGACATGCAGCGTGAAGATCCAAATTCCTGCAGCATGGGCCCTGTTGACATGAAGCTTCACTATAAGGAGATTAGGAAAAGGAAGAGGCTGGACAAGATTAAGGAACAACAGGAGAAGGCCAGGAAGGAACAAGGAGCTGCAGAAGATACAGGGGCTTTAGTGATTTCAACTTCGTCAGAGACTGACTCAGATGTCATTGACCCAACCGTGGAAGTTTTTCCATCCTCCTCCAAGGGAAATACCAAGAAGCGATGCAGGAATCTGATCTCACAGGATGTGACGACTACCTACGATCGGCTGAATATTTCGTACCGCGATTCAGCTATGTCGTACGCTGCAGCGGCTAAATCACTAGGTTTTGACTTGGATGAACTGTCCATTTCTGCCAGTACCATGTGCCGCACACGCAAGGCTCTCAGGAAGGTGGCTGCTGAAAGTTATCAATCCGACGAAGTTTGTCCTGGTCAGCCTCTTGTCTTGCATTGGGACGGTAAGCTCCTACCTGACAATGAGCAATGGAAGGAGCGCGTTGACCGGATCGCCGTCCTCGTCTCTGGCGACGGCAAGGAGAAGTTGCTCGGCGTTCCTAAGGTGACGTCCGGAACCGGCGAGAAGATAGCGCGAGTTTGCTTGGATTTGGTCAAGGAACACAGGATGGAAGAGCGCGTGCGGGGACTGTCTTTCGACACGACAGCGTCGAACACCGGGATTCATATCGGGGCCTGCGTCCTGATTGAGAAAGGTCTTGGCAGAGAACTCATGTACTTCCCCTGTCGGCATCACATCTATGAAGTCATCCTCAGCTCCGTCTTCAAGCATGCATACGGCCCTTCAAGTGGCCCCGATATACCCATTTTCAAGAGGTTTCAGGCACAATGGAAGTTCATTGACCGGTTGGACGTGCGGCCGTACGATTTTGCTCAAGTCAATGACTCTATGAGGGAACTGAGGGAGAAGTCAGTCCTGCTGGTGAGAGGGATGGTGAGCACGTCGCATCAGCGCGATGACTACAAGGAACTGCTACAGTTGGTTCTCATCTTCCTGGGAGAAGCAAAAGTGGTGGATTTCCCTCTCAGAGCCCCTGGCGCTTACCATCACGCTCGATGGATGGCGATAGCCATCTACTCCTTGAAAGTAATTCTACTGAAGAAGCAGTTCAAGATGTCGAGTCACGAGTTGGAAGCTCTGACAGCCGTAGGTCTCTTCGTGTCCCTCGTCTACATCCGAGGTTGGACTCGTGCTGCAACCTCAAGCAAGGCTGCCGCAGTTGATCTGGAATTTCTGCGTGACGCGGAAGCCTTTGCCATGTCGGGATATTCGTGTGTTAACGCTGCGCAAGAAGCCATGTCTCGACACCTATGGTACATCTCTGAGACTCTTATTGCCATGGCGTTCTTCGATGCAGATGTGGCAGATGAAGAAAAGGCTCAGATGGTCGTCAGTTTGGGTAAGCCCGCATCGAAAAAGGAACTCAAGCGACCCCAAGGGAAGAACGTCAGGAATCTTGCCTCGAAACATCTGGCGGAGTTCGTGACAGGAAAGACGATGGCTTTCTTCCATGCATTCAACTTGGACACAGAATTCTTGAAAAAGCCAGTTGCCGAGTGGACTGAAGTAGAGGGCTTCAAGCAAGCAGCGGCAACTGTTAACAAAATCTCTGTCGTCAATGATCGGGCCGAAAGAGCCATCGCGCTCACCAAAGAGTTCAACTGTTCTCTGACGAAGAACGAAGAGCAGAAGCAGTATTTGCTCAAAACTGTGATGCAGCATAGGGCGAAATACCCGAATAAAACCAAGAAGGATTTCATGGACAAATGATTTGCAAGAAGTGGTTATGTTTTTTGTATCTTTGTAAAAATGTGTAGTGAAATGGTACTCGTTTGTTGAATAAAAATTCATTGACAGATTTTTGTTTAATTTTTTCCGTTTATGATCTGCCAGAGCATCAAACTGGGGACCCGTAAACTTTAAACTATTGAATTAATACTTCGGTTTATCAGTCTCCTCAGCAAATGGAACAAGGGGATCCATGTGGATTAAAATTTTTCCAAACTTTTAATTTATGAAACACCCTATATATATATATATATATACCAGTAGATCAACTGCACCTTATTTCATCATCAATTTTCAGTCTTCCTTAATCCCTTCTTCTCACTCTTTTCCTAACTCCCCTTCCTTACTTCCAGTCCCTTTGTCTTACAAACTGATTCTCTCCTATCCCTTTCCACTCACACCTAATGAAGACCTTACAATAGGTCAAAATCTTGTACAGGTTGAACCCTCCTTATCCGTAATTCCATCATCTGGAAACTCCCAAATAATGGCACTGTTATGGAAAAAGTGTTATCTGGCAAAATTCCCAATTAACAGCACAGTCTACAGCAGCACATAGTTGTCCAGCAAGCCACTTGGTGTCAGTGGCATGCTGATCACTCCTGCCACAAACTTTTTTGTTTACATTGGGAAACAGCAGCTGCTGGTGTTGTGTGTATTTCTTCATTACACCTTTATTTTACCCTCAATACACAATGGTCTTTATTTTGTTTATTATTCAGTGATATATCCCGCTTATTTATCTATTTTATTTACTTTGATATGTGTAAAACATGTACAATATAAACTGTGCACAATGCACTAGTGATCCAACCTAATGATAGGTTAGACTATTACAGCCCTCCCTACCAATCTTCTGGATAATGGGAATTTCCATTATCTGGCTCAGCTCTGATCCCAAGGTTTCCAGATAAGGGAGGGGATAACCTGTACTTATAAATCCACTTCTTATGGAAGATTATTGCAGCCAATTCTTTCAATTACACTGGTTAACAAAATTTGAAAAAATTTCTGTTTATTGTGATTTTTCTGTCGTTTCTTAATGATTTCGGGGCGCTGATTCCAAAAATGATATTGGTTTTGCTCTATCATCAACCGTTTCAAAAATATAGGTTATCACACCTTTCATACGGCAAAGTATATAAAGAAGACTAACAAATATTTTCTGAAAATAAAAACGCTATTGGAAATTAATGTTTATTGAGCCAAAATTGTTTGACAAACCCAAAATGGTGCAAAGGATATAATATATATCATGAGGAGAACCGATAAGAGAATAACAAGCCTCGTTATGCAGTGTGCGTTCCTTAAAAATGCACTAAGAATGCGACTTCCATGTATGAACATTCTTATCCTTTCTGATCAGCGACCATACGTAGTCTCCCATCATGAAAGCATCCCAATGGCCCTGGTACCTTTTCTCCATTATTTGAATATCTTGATGGAATCTTTCACCATGTTCTTCACTCACATTGCCCAGGTTATCACGAAAAAAGTCTAGATGTGAATGCAGATAGTGTAATTTTAAAGACATACAGCACCCCATTTCACCCTAGCACTTAATCGAGTTTGACATTAACTCCTTATAGTTTGGTGCTTTATGGTTGCCTAAAAACCCATGAACCACATCATGGAAAGCACACCAAGCCTCTTTTTCGATCGGAGTCATCTTGGCTTCAAGGTTCTTTGAATTCAACAGCACCTTGACTTGTGGTCCTACAAAGATGCCAGTACTTTCCTGGTTGCAGTCCTTCATGTGGAGGCCACTGAACTGTTTTATAGTGCTCAGTTGAAGCCCTGCTATCCCACAGGCAAAGAAAACATGAATATTTAGTAAACCCTCCTTGTAAACCTAACAGGAAACCAATCATTTTGAAATCACCACACACGTCCCAGTTATATTGTTCATACCTGGTTTGAGTGAGCAGTTGTTTGACATTTTCATAGTCCTCTTTCATTTGAACAGAATGTGCAACTGGTATAGATGGATATTTGTTCCCATTGTGGAGTAGAACAGCTTTTAAACTCCGAGTTGAACTGTCAATAAACAGGCACCACTCTGAGGGTATATGTGTTAACCCAATAGCTGTGAATAGACCATTAACATCATTGCAATAACAGAAGAGAGCCATTGACATCATAGAACCTTGCAAACTCTTCATGCTGCTTTCGGTATACAGTGCTCTTGCAGTCTTCTCCAAGCAAATTCCACTCTTTGAGTTTGGAGGTCAGAAGCTCAGACCCTGATTTTGTCAGACCCAAATCTCTAAGTCATCCAATTCCCTCTGATTTGGAAAGTGAGGGTTTGTACTGAAAGTTACTGTATATTCTTCATCATGACTGTCCTCACCAGCCGACATCTCAGATGAGCTAGCTGCATCCTCATTTTCAACCTGCAAAGCAAAGAAACAAAATATAGGCATAGCTATATATGTAGAAGAGCATCAGCGCTAAGAAAAATTGACACATAATGACCCACAGTCTGTAAATACAGAAGGTAAAGTAATGGATAGGTACCTGTTCTGGTGGACATGGTATTGGAAGACCTTCGCCACGTGGTACAGGAGCTATGGACGACGCTATGCTTGGATACTGAAGAGTCTGCCTTCCTTTAACTTTCCTGTACTTAGAAACGTCTACCATGCAGTGGTAGCAATTGTCGTGGTGGCTCTTTGGTTCTCTCCATATTCTGGGTACCGAAAGGGCATTGCCTTGCATACTCCCCGCAGCCACCCTTCAAGTATGGAGTGGCAGCTTCCACAGGGCTTATCTTGGTCACCCATAGGCATACCAAAATAGAGCTGATACATGATCCAGAACTTGGTGCCTTTCACAATCTTGTGTGATACTTGCTTGGGGCCTATGTAATACCCACAAATGTAGCAGAATATATCCAGCGAGTGTTTACAAGCTCTAGATGCCATTCTCTCTACCAAACTGTACTACATTAATCATAACCTGCAGATATAGAGAGAAGAGTTATTAAATCTGCAACAGATTCCAGATAAAAGATGTATTCACAACACTGAAATAATGTTCGCAATAAAAAAGGATTGATAATACTCAAATCATCAGCACAGAGAAGCACAGAAACACTACCTCAGTGCTGGTAACCAACAGACAAACAACCTGCTTTCTTTGTGTGCTCACACTTACTGACTTCTCAGACTCTGCGCTCTTCTTTATATAGCACAGTGGAAGTTTCGGGCAATTTCTAGAGCAAGAAACTGTCGACGAACATCTGGATTGTTCTCAACAATTCCTGATTATTCTGATATTGCTGCGCCCATAACAACATTATATTGGTAAAACATGAAAAATGGATTATCTCTGAAACCATTGATGATACACACAAACCAAGGCCAGATTTGGACTCAGTACCCACAAATGCATATAAAAACATAAAATTTCTATATAAACAGAATCAGTGTTACAGTGTTATTCACTGATATGGAAAATTTCTCAATTAATTAGCTACAGAATTTTTTAATCGGGCTTACCTTCAATTCTAAAGGATCAATTCCCATTACAATGAATTCAATCTCTTTCTGTTTATTCTGGAAACATAAAACACCTAAATCAGGGTTCTTTTGCTGTAAACTTATAATAACGTACATTAATTACATTAGGGTAATTCCAGGACAGATCATGCACCCCTTCCAATTTTTCTATAATTTGTTGTATAGCAGTGTCTACACCAAACAACCCAAAATTTTAGGTTTCAGATTGATTGGACTTAGGTTCAAAAGTTATGGCCCTTCCATCCAACTTTGGGGGGTTCTCATGGACCCCAAATTTCAAATTACCATATCTTAGCCCCTGAATGATGTAATGGTGTATCTAGTTTTTGTAATGGCTTTACGAAGCCTTGGTTAAGATATATATAAAAATAGGTATATCTTGCTGTACCATGATGTATAGGTAGGGCCTAGCTAGTAAAGCCATGGAGGAAGCTAGTGTAAATTTTCTAGAACAAAGTGACTGCACATAGTGATACTGAATACCATACCTTGAGCTTGGTTAAGTGCTGTAATTTTTGGTTTGCTTGCCTGCCTGACTCGTGCACATGCCCTCACTTGTCACCCACTTTGTAACTGCTTGATTGTCATGCATACAGCTTCCAGTGCATGTCCCTGTCCTTACCTGCCTCCAGTCACCCCCAATCACGCTTTCCTACTTCATGGGAGGTGTTTTCAGGGAGGGAGCCATTATTGGCTCTTCCACTCTTCAAGAATCGGCCTGAGGGGGGGTCTTCCAGGCCTTGCTCCAGTATGCACCACCTTTCTTGTCTATAGGAGGGGGTTCTGGAGGACTGCTCATCAAGAGGGGCATGGCCAGCCCACGCAGTTACCTCTAGCCTGGAGCAAGCAGACCCCACCTTTGGTAGGGATGTCTACCAATCAGGAGGTATGGGTGGGTGGACCAGGGCCAGGGTACATTGATAGTGATGGGCTAGTGAGGATATTAATCAAGGACAATAGTCATGCAGGTGGCTTCAGTTTCAAGCAAGGAGGATTGTGATTAGCCTCTTAAGGAAAGGACCATATAAAGGTGTGTGAAAACTGAATGTATCCAGTACTAATTGTGTAAATTTAGATTGTAAATAGGTAGGGTTTTGAAGGTGATAGTACCTTCTTAGTATTGATTCATGTCTGTATATATAATTGTCTAGTGTTTAGTAGCCATGGAGAAAGGAAAACTTGGAGCTTGGTGTCAGGATGGGGAGGTGGCAATTCCTTGAAAGACTGGATGTGGGAGAGGGCTTCGCTGCACTCACTTTTTGAGTGGTGGTACCCACCGCTCGGAGGGGGGAGTGTAGTGGGGTCATCTTCACTAACCTCTTGTTTTCTTCTTGTTTCAGGATAACCCACACTGTAACCCCCATGTTAACGGAGTTAGTCTTGCTTAATGTCAGAAAATTTTGCCTTCAATATTAAAGACACATTTTATAAAGTCACAGTTGGCTTCCGCTTGTGGAAGTTCTAGCTTGCCAACTAAATTTGGTAAGAACAAGAAAACTCAAGAAAAACAAAGTGCCTTGTGATAATGGACATTGCCTGTGCATAACGGTGTGCAGGCTAAGGTATTGCTAGGACCAATAGTTTCAGGTTTTGCTTCTCCATGGCCTAACTATAATAGATAGGTGTGATTGGATTGACCAAGTCTAGCTTAAGGATGTTAGGTCCAGTGAAGTCGATTGTGTTGTCTAATTGTACCATTCTAGCATAGGTTAAGTTTTTTTTTATCTTTTTCTGGAAATTCCAATTTTGTTGTCCGGTATTTTTGTCATTGTAATTGTTTGCACCATTGTATAGTATACCCTTTCAGGGTTTTTTTTTTTTGAATTTCCAGTTCTTGATCTTAAGCCATGTTTAGACTCAAGCTCATAACCCATTCTAGCTCTTGTAAATAATTCAAGTTGATTGCTAATAAACCCTTATAATTCTACCAACTAGTTTTTTTTTTCAGCCTTTGTCCTCATAGACTGGGGTCATTACTTTCAAGGATTTACAATTCAGAGGGTAATATCTGCTTTTCTCATCCAGCCACATTTGGTTTACTTCACGATTGGTCTGCTAAAATCTTGCTTGCTTGTGTTGTACACCCATATTCAGTTGAAGTCCTCAAGTACTGCTGGGTGTACATTGCACACACCTTTCCTGAAGCCAGGGCTTTCCAGGTTCTCAAGTGGACCCGACTCAGACACAGTGTTAATCTTTGGAATAGCTAGCGGGTCAAGTCCATTTCTTGGTTCAGCCATGTGGGAGTCTCGTTTGCCCCTCAGTGACAGTCAGTGGAGGTGGAAAAACTTCACTGCCCGGGACCTTCTTGTTTCCCATCATCAAGAAATAGCCAAGTTACAGTATTCTAGTTAAGTTCATTCGCTCTCCCCGCAACAATGAGATAGAAGAATGATTCACATTACATTTGAAAAGTAATTTGTCAAATATTAAATGAGTATAGACATGGATAGCAGCTTAGTTGAGGAGTAAAAAAGTTGACAATTTTTATTATTAATGGGAGTTTTGACCCCCACACCTCAATGGATTTTTTAAAAAAAAAATTTCTATCAGATTAAGCTCAAACTCTATCTGTATAAGTTGCATTTAAGAAATTGCTGTGTATTTAGGTGTAAATTATGTGTTTTGAGATTTGAATTGTGATAACTTCACTGAAAAAATCAAATTTTTTGCAAATTGTCAAATATAAAATTATTTTACCCTTTTCTTATTCAACTATGCAGCAATGTATTTTATACCCATGTCTATGCAAGTATATAAAGGATACAAAATATATGTACAGATAGTCTATTCAAAAGCTATTTAAAAATACCTACATTAATTAATAAAGGTAGCCTGAATCAAAAGCTAACACAACTTGTGTTAAATACTATTGAGTAATCAAAGGAAGTCTGTTCAGGAAGCAAAATGTTCCACTCTCTTGTTTATTGTGTACATGTGAAATAATTAGCTCATAGAGGCATATATTGAGGAAATATTTTTCTTTGCAGAAATTCATAGTACATAGCTATGTATGGTACTTAATAGAAAATGGCAACTAAATGTAAAGACTATACCTATTGTTGCTGTAACCCAATCAAAAAACAAAAAAGTTATTATGAGTGCTTTAAGATCACTCCCAAATCATGTTATTGAAAATAGTGATCCTGTACATGGCTTCAGTCATTCATGAAAGGTTTGTACAAACTGTTTGAAGAAAATCAATAAAAATGATGAAACACAACAGTTATTCAGCGAGAGAGTAAGTTCAGGAAATGATATTTGTACACCTGAACCTTCACCAGAAAAAACCTTAATCTAAATGCATGAATGTTCAAGAAGAATACTTTGAAAGAGAGCAGCTAGACAAGACTCTTGAACAGCTTCATGTCACCCTAATAAAATTATGTAAGTATACATTCTATAGTTTTATAATTCTATAGTTCTATACTATATTCTACTTTTTTTTTAACTGCAAACAAAACACAGTATAATTAATGTAAAGAATGATGCTTGTTAGAAGAGTGCCTGCACAAGAAAAGGAGAGAAAACAAGCAATGAAAAATGAGGCACCTCCCAGGAATCAAACCCGGGATCATCCAATTGCTGGTCAGATATGATAACCACTATACCAAGGTCCTTGATTAATCAGAACTCGTAATTCTCCTACATATGAGTGGAATCAAATGCCCTTTTGAGGGGGGCAACCTTCTCATGCTGTGTATATATACATTTTAACTGCAAACAACACATAGTATAATTAATGTAAAGAACAACATTTGTTAGAAGAGTGTCCGCACAAGAAGAGGAGAGAAAATGAGCAATGAAAAATGAGCCACCTCTCAGGAATCAAACACAGGTTCATCCGATTGCCAGTCAGATATGATAACCACTACACCAAGGTCCTTGATTAATCAGAACTCATAATTCTCCTACATACGAGGGGAATCAAATGCCCTTTGAGGGCCACCTTCTCATGCCATATATATATATATATATATATATATACACACACACATTTTAACTGCAAACTCTCTTCTTGTATGGACACCCTTCTAACAAGCGTCGTTCTTTACATTAATTATACTGTGTGCCATTTGAAGTTAACATATATATATATATATATATATACACAGGGTGTCCATAAATTATTCACCCCATTATAAGCCTTAATAAATTCATTATTATAGGAGTTATCTTAAAATGGTTTGTGGAAATTAATAACAAGAATTTTTTTTCTTTATTTCGCAGAACATCCACTAGGGGCACAATGGTGACAGTGAAGGAGAAAGCAATGTGTGCTGTGGATGTGGGAAACCAAATCTCCAATTACTGTACAGAGACGTTTTTGGGAGGAATATCAGAAAACTCCACCAACAAAGCAATCACTCAAGCGATGGCTGAAACAATTTCAAGAAACTGGCAGTGTGCTGCATCAGAAAGGAGCTGGAAGGCCTAGTGTGTCTGAAGATAAGATAGCAGGAATTCAGGAGGCATTTATCCGAAGTCCTACAAAATCCATCCGCCGAGCAAGCCAAGAACTGCAAATACCGCGTTCAACACTGCATAAAGTGGTTCACAAGAGGTTGAAACTTTATGCCTACAAATTGCAAACCTTGCAGAAACTTCTACCAAATGACAAACCCAAACAGGTACAGTTTGCTATTGACATTCTTGACCGTATTGATGAAGATGAGCATTTTTTGAACAATGTCATTTTCAGTGATGAAGCGACATTCCATCTGTCTGGTAAAGTCAACAGACACAAATGCCATATATGGGGATCAGAAAATCCGCATGAATTTATTGAACATGAATGCAACAGTCCCAAGATAAACGTTTGGTGTGCTCTCTCCCATAACCATGTGATTGGACCATTTTTCTTCCATGAGAACACTGTGAAGGCTACAAATTACCTAGATATGCTTGAATGGTATGCTGCACCTCAGCTTGAGGATATGCAACCCTGTGTGTTCTTTCAGCAAGATGGGGCACCACCACACTGGGGATTAGAAGTGCGGAGGTTTCTCAATGAAAAGTTCTCTTCTTGTTAGATCGGGCGAGATGGCCCTATTCCATGGCCTCCTCGTTCCCCGGATATCACGCCTCTGGATTTCTTTTTATGGGGCTACACAAAGAAGTGTATGCAAAGAAGGTTAATAACACCACAGAATTAAGACACCGGATTGAAGAGACATTAGCTTCCATCATGCAAGACATGCTTCTTAATGTTTGCAACAAAATCATCTATCGCCTTGATGTTCTGCGTGCTACCAATGGGGCTCACGTGGAGGTTTACTGAATTAAAACAAAAATTTCTTGAGTTGTGTTATTAATTGCCGCAAACCATTTTAAGATAGCTCCTATAATAACGAATATATTAAGGCTTATAATGAGGTGAATAATTTATGGACACCCTTATATTATATATATATATAATTATATATATATATATATATATATATATAAGCACACCGGACAAAAAATTAGTCACCCCTAATAGCACCGACAGTAGGAAGTTCAAGGTCACACAGAGGGCGCTGATGTAGCATTGGTAAGTGACAAGTAGCGGTGACGTAGCACACAGGATCAGATCTGTTTCGTGAGGTGGTGAAGAACAAAGTGTGTGTTGGATATAGTCTGCAAAATGGGTCGTGAGGCAGACGTTACTCAGTGGCAAAAAGGAGCCATCGTGTTTGGCAGAGCCCACGGACACAAAATGTCTGAAGTAGCCCAATTTGTTGGTGTGTCAACGCATACTGTCCAGCGAGTTTACAAAGAGTGGTGTAGTTCGCAATCAACTGAAAATCGACGGCGTAACTGTGGCCGGAAAACAATTCTCGACAATAGGGGCCGCCGCCATGTTTCTTGTCTAGTAACTGCAAATCGTTTTCAAACCAGAGAACAATTGCTCCAGGAAACCAATGAGGTTCTCCAGCGACCAATTTCCGAACGGACATTGCAACGAGAACTGCATGCGATGGACATCTGGAGCAGGGTACCACGGAAGAGGCCGCTGTTAACAGCAAGTCACAAATTGGCACGTTATAAATGGGCTCAGAGGCACAAAAACTGGACTGCGGCAGATTGGAAATGTGTAATTTGGTCCGATGAGTCCCATTTTTGTTTGTTCTCCAATGATGGGAGGCGACGAGTACATCGCAGGTCCAATGAAGCCTTTAATCCTGAATGCGTCAAAGGTGTTGTTCAGGCTGGAAACAGAAAGTGAAGCGCAGGAATAGACACCCACGGACTCTGGCGGAACTTCAGGACCGGCTGATGAACGAGTGGCAGCAAATCGATGTTCAGTACATGCACAACCTCATAGTCTCTCTGCCTCGCCGGATTCGTGCGGTTATCAAGGCCAGAGGCGCCGTCACACGTTATTAGGTACATTCTGAGAGGGGTGACTAATTTTTTGTCCGGTGTGCTTATATATATATATATATGTAGGAGAATTACAAGTTCTGATTAATTGAGGACCTTGGTGTAGTGATTATCATATCTGACTGGCAATTGGATGATCCCACATTCAATTCTCAGGAGGTGCCTCATTTTTCATTGCTTGTTTTCTCTCCTTCTTGTGCAGACAATCTTCTAACAAGCATCATTCTTTACAATATATATATATATATATACTAGGAGTGATCGAAAAGTATCAATAATTTTATTGCTACGGACAAATGAATGCAAATAAGAAATAACCATTTACATATGTGTCTTCCTGCCCTCTGTCGTCTGCAGTCTGACGCAAAATCTGCTACTGTGAGTCAGTAGTTGGTTGGAGCGCTTAAAAGGAGGGTGTGTTTTTGCAGTATGTATAAATCTCTGAAATGGAACAATGTGCATTCAGTGTAGTTTGTTTACAAATGGCACAAAAAGTTTAAAAATGGAGAAACTGCTTGAAGACAAGGAACGCTGGGGGATTTATAGTCTCCATGGATATGTTTTTTGGATTGGCCTTTCCATCTCAACCAGATACTTTCATTTTAGGGATATTCTTATGGCTAATGATAATTAGGTATGGTAGGGTAAGTGTTGTTGTTGTTATTGTTATTGTTATTATTAGTATTTTATTAATTGTCTTTATTTAAATGCCAATATGTATTAGATTAGGCAAAAGATGAGGGTTAGATAGGTAATTACTAAGTATTTTGTTTTTTGGGGGATTTCAGCAGGTTTCAAAGGTTTTTTGTGTATTGGCCAAATAGTTAATTTATTATAAAGAAGGATCGATAGACAAACAAGTAGTGGCGGGAAGGAAAGATTTTTCAGAGGCCAAAGTAAAGCTATATTACGGAAAGATCCAATATTTACTCCGAGCTTCAATACCCTATGACTATGTTGGGCTAAAAATAATC
The DNA here is from genome assembly GCA_023014485.1 of Bathynomus jamesi. Classification (NCBI taxonomy): domain Eukaryota; kingdom Metazoa; phylum Arthropoda; class Malacostraca; order Isopoda; family Cirolanidae; genus Bathynomus; species Bathynomus jamesi. The sequence continues at coordinate 546,806 of JAJOZX010001913.1, read as the reverse complement.
TTGGGGACAGGATCCCTTCTCCCCATTATTCACCAGAATATCTACTTGGCCATGATCCCTCTCTCTCTCTCTCTCTGATTTAATAGGGGAATAAAAGCTTATTCTTTCCCCCTGTCCTGGAATGAAGATAAGTAAAATGTAGTTTATGTCCATTAAGTCGGAACTTAAGAAATTAAAGAAGAAAATGTAAGAATAAAGATGTATTATAATCAGCAAAATTATTATTATTTCCTGAACCCAGTAACAGTAGTTACAAGAATAAAGAAACTACTTTAAGTAGAAAAGAGAGAGAGAAAACCAAACCCAAGAAGAAACTGAATTCGTCTATTTTCAACTAGTTATTATCCATCAAGAGAAGAATATTGATAAAAAAACTAAAATGAATGTAAACTGAATATAAACCCATTGTACTGTAAGTTACACACCATCCACCTTGAAAGTAAGAGAACATCAGTTATGTTAATTTGATAAATACCTTAAGACTGTAACTCTACTAACATTAGGATTTGAAGTGTGATTAAAAACATTTATTTATAACAAAAAAAAAATAAAAAAAAAAATAAATAAATATAAAGTTCCTAAGTACTTGGTTTTATAATATAAACAAATGGGTTTAAGGTTTTTTTATTAGCTATAGTTTTCTAATGACAGGCTGAGGACAGGAAAAGATTACTTTTTGTCATGGTTGATGGGAAAAGTTTGGGAGTTTGGGAAGGGGATCAACATATAAAAGTATTAAAAATCCAGAAAATTGACAGTTTGGCAAGTTGTGTTTTTTATAACACCTGTTTTTTTTCATCAGATATCCCTGAGATTGGTGGTTGGTTTGGTTGACCTAGATGTGTCCTGTCGTCCCTGCAAGGATTTGAACCTGAAGGCCTGGCCTGGGACCTATCTTGTCATTTGGGTTGTCCTGAGAAAAAATACTGGTATCATGGTGGCCCGGAAATCCACCACATACGAAGTTGGTGCCTGAACAGGGACCAATGCAATTTTGAGGTGGGTCATATTTGCCAGGGTTTGGTGAGTGTGTGTGCAAGTTATTCAGTTTAGTAGTAGTGATAGTATAGTATAGATTTACAGTAGTGTAGATTTTTTTATATACAGTAGTAGTAGAAAGTATTATAGTTTATATAGAACAGTTGAGGGAGGGAAGTTGGTAAAATGCCGACCAAGGAGGAAATGGCAGAGGAGATGAAGGAGTTGGAGGAGGCTTTAAAGGGGGCAGAAGAGGATAAGAAAAAAATGCGAGAAAGATGTGTAATGTTAGAGAAATTGAAAGCAGAGTTAGAGGGATTAGTATGAGGATTGCAAGAGAGAGAAATTAAGAATAGGAAGGAGATGGAGAAGAGAATGGATAAATGTACAAGAGATAGGGAGGAGAAAATGAAGACAGTTTTTGATAAAGTTAATGGGTTGGAAACAGTAGTAAGAGCCAGAGTAAATGGTCAGTGAGATAGTAGTGGAAGGAAGGGAAAGTGGCATGAAGGAAGAGTAAGAAGGGACCTAGTGAAGGGGTATTAATTGAGGGAAGAGGGAGGGGGAAGGTGGTGCATTCCACTCCCCAGAATGAAAAGGGGAGGGATGGAGAAAGGAAGGGAAGGAGCACCTCACGAGAAGGGAAAAAGGTTGATGCTGGTGAAGGTGAGTGGAAGACAGCTGGGTCGCAAAGGTGGTCTCGAAGGGTGCGGGGTGGGGGCTCTCATAGGATCCAACAATGTGTTAGTGCAGATGACTCACTGTATACTAGTGTGGAAGATAGTGTGGGTGAGGAAAGTGAGAGTGGATCAGAGAATGTTATGGATACAGATGAGAGGGTAAGAGTGCATAAGGGCATATTGATTAGGGAAATCCCTAAAGTTGCCAAATTTAATGTTTATAGTGGCTCCAGAATATTGGTTGAAAGAATTAGGCAACTGTTTAGAACAGTGGTTCCCAACCTTTTCACCACAAAGGACCCCTTTTATTTTTATTTTTTTCCCATGGACCCCATGTTTTTGAAAGATTCTGTCTACCAAACAAACTGTTTTTATTAACTAATAATTAACTCGTTTTCTCATTTTTCACTATCAAATAAAGGACATATAAGTGAGTATGCAATTAAAATACAGCGTATTAAAAAAGTATTAATAATTCCAGCCAAGAGCAAGGAAATTTGAAATTTTAGCCTGAGCGCCCTTATCGTGGATAAATGTATGATTTCCAGTGGAGCCTCTTGAAATATTGAAAGCTCACAGACCCCCAGGGGTGCAGGGACCCCAGGTTGGGAACCACTGGTTTAGAAGATAGAATGCTTGAATTTTATAATGTGATTATAAATTCTGGAGTCCCCGTTAAGTATGATGTGTTGAAGGATCATTTAATTGAGCAAGTGGAACGAATCTGTCGGGGTGTCAAGTATAAAAAGAAGGATGATTTTGAAAGGGCAAGAATGAATAAAAATGTGTGTGGATATGTATGCTTCTGGGTTGGAAATGCTTGCAAGAAAGAAGTTTGGCAACAATAATATAGATGTGAATAAGAGGTTGGTGTAGAAATTGCTTGAAACAGTTCCAGAGCAGGTGAGAGAGTACTTGAATGTGAAGAAGAAGGAATGTATGAGAGAGAGAGGAAGTAGGTTGTGATGGAATGAAACTTTGGAATTGCTGGAAAATCGTGCATATGAACCAGTAGGGAAAAGATTTTGGGAAAGTGAGGTACGAATGGGAACTGGTATGAGGGAGGAGGCTGCCCTGGTGTACTGATCCTATGCAGATGCAATAAGAGACACAAGAGGAAGCGGGCAAAGACAACAGCAACCACTGTTGCAGTCCCACCCAGGGCTGTGGAGTCGGTAGACCAAGCCTCCAACTCCAACTCCGACTCCAGCCTCTAAATAATATAAAATATACTTTGATTATATTAACCCAGAATGGCATTTCATCACTACCAAGTGAATCATCAGGCTACTTTTTAAGCTCAATTTCTCTAAATTTAAGTCTTAATGGTTGTAGCTATGCCATTATGGCGTTTTTATTTAAGGAAAAAAAATTATTAAACCAAAAACTCTTCTTTTTTACTCATGGCCTCATCAACTATGAGTTTTCTGATGCTTTGTCTCTCTAAAGAAACTCCAAGCTTCTTAGCGATTTCTCCATTAAGCCCCAGAAAGGGTAGTTGTGAAAATAAAGTTAGAGCCACACCATTTTCTACAACTAATTCAATGAGATGCTTCTTAAATTTTTCTGCAGTCATCGTTATAGTGATTTTATCTGTAGTGAAGAATCTTGTGAGTGAGGCTTGTCCTTCAGTAGATGTTCTTTTTGCTGATGCTGAAGTACTTGGCCTTGATACCGCTGCTTTTACTGTACATGCCTTATCTTTTTCATTTACAATATCTAAGATTTTTGGGTGGAAACGCTGTAAATGTCTTTTTAAATTTGAAGCTCTTGTTGGAGCATTCCTATCGAAACCACTGAAAGTACTTATCTTTTTTTCACAGAGTTTTTCATTATCACCACTATCATCTTCATCTTCAACCACACATTGAGAGAAAATGTTTTTCATCTGTGGTTATGGTAAAGTATTCAAAAACACTAGATTTAACCGGATTGTTCTTAGCCATTTTATAAGGGGCTTTTGAAAATAAAAATTTAGAATTAGCTTACACAGAATGTATTCAAATATAAATTTCTGAAAAGAAAATCAACAGTAATTAGTGATATGCAGGAAAAGCTCCTAGAAAGATCATGATGTAGGGGAATCATCATAAAATAAAAAAAAGGAGTCGGAGTCGGTCCATTTTTACCGACTCCGACTCCTCTAGCAATGAATTTACTTCCAACTCCGACTCCACAGCCCTGGTCCCACCCCCAGAACCCTCTTGAGGGCCTTGCTAACTTCGTGCAAGAATTTATGAGGATGTATGGGACTGGTGGGGCACCAGTGGGGCCTAGTCCCTCACCCAGTTCAGGAGCACCTGGGCCAGTAATGGGGCAAGTAAGGGGTCAAGGGCTGCATGGACAGCCCAAGGGAATGTACAACAGAGGGGGGGTCCAATGAATGGTGGGAATATGACCAATATAAGGGGTTGTCAGTATTGTGGGAAAGGTTGTCATGATATAGATAGGTCTTGGAGAGGTACCCCTGTAGGAGGGCAGATCCATCAGAGTGAGGCTGGACAAAATCCCCAGCCACAACGGCAAGGGCCACAATCAGCTGTGCCTGGTGGGACAAGTCCAGCCACAGACTCCCTGGGAGTGAAAATGTGTATGGAAGAGTGTGGGAGGCATTAGCAGGTTGGGCACAGATGAACATGGAGAATGAGGGGAGAACTGAATGTATGATCATTCCATTAGAATGGGGTGAAGCTCAACTATTTATTTATTTTATTTATTTTGTCATTTAATTTTAACAAAACTTCTACACAATAAATTTTTACAATGACATGACATGAATAATTGTGAAGCTCAACTATTTATTTTATTTAATTTGGCCCTTAAGCTTTAGGCTTTACTGGGCTCTTATTAAAAATAAGCAGCTAGTTGTTATAAATTAATAATAATAAATAAGTAAGTAAGTAAATAAGTACAGGGAAACCCTGATTATTGCAGTTTCGATTATTGTGGTTTACAATTTGATACCAAAAAACCGATTGCGCTAATAATTCAAGTTATTGCGGTATTTACGCACCAACCAAAAATTTACAAACGCTATGTATGTTCGTACGTACGGTACATATATACATGCTGAATTCAAGCAAGCTTCAGTATTGCTGCTGCCTCCGTAGCGTGCATATCATTTCGCTGCTTATTCTGTGTTATTTTATTGACAAGAAACCCTCCCTGATATAAAATGAGTTCTAAAAGAAATAGTGAAGCTACAACAGAAATAGATAATGGAAGTGTTCAAGAATTGCTCCAGTCTCATGATAATGACCTTAATGATGAAGACCTTATTAATCTAGAACAAGAGCGGGCGTACAATGTTCAGGATGGCGATGCTGAAGAAAATGAAATTGAAACAGCAACAAAAGAATTCACACTAAAAGAACTTGATGAAATATTTCATGATTGTGAATCTCTCAAGCAGAAAATAATGGATGGAGATCCTAATGTCGAGCGTGCAATGAAGGTGCGCCGAGAAATAGAAAATTCAGTTCAATGTTATAGAGTAATGTACCAAGAGAAGAAGAAAAATTTGAAGCAAACAAATCTCCTAAAATATTTTGCCAAAAAATAAAACATTTCATACATTTTTTGTGCACATGCTGGTGCACTGCAATAAACTTTTAAAACTAAAAACTGCGTTTCATTTATTACCTTTATTTAAATATGTACATGAATAAATACCTGATGTTTTTAAAAAATCAATAATTAAAGTTTTAGTTATCATTTTGGAAATTTTGGCAACAATAACCTATTTCCCATAGGTTATGGTTCCCAATTATTGCAGTTTCGCTTATTGCAGTTTTTTCCTGGCAGCATTAACCGCAATAATCGGGGTTTTCCTGTATTATTAATAGTTAAAACATGTATTACAATATTAAACAATATTAGTGGACATTAATCCTAGATTTTTGTTAGTATGCCATTATTATTCAGGATTTCAACTTGGTTTTAAACAAATTTACATTCACAATATTTTTTATATCGGCATGCAAGTCATTCCATAGTTTCAATCCAATGAAAATGGGTAGTTTTTGAGATGAAGACAATCCAAATTGAGGTATAACAAGCTTTGATCTATTTCTGGTCTGAGATGAGTGGACTTCTTGATGAGTTACAAAATATAGTATCTATTTACCCATTGCAAATTAATGATTTTGTTCTTACACTTGTAAATAAAAATAAAATGTGCCAGTTTGGTTATATCATTGAGCTTTAGTAGGTTTAGCTCTTTAAATAATGCACTAGAGTGATCAAGGAAATCAGCATCAGATAATAACCTTATTGCTCATTTTTGGATGACAAAGATACCATTTAATGCATTGTTAGCGGAGTTCCCCCAAACAAGGGTGCAGTATGTTATATAAGGAAGAACAAGAGTATGATAAAGCATCAATAAAACTTGTTTAGGGACTACATTTCTAAGTTTAAACATTATAGCAACGCTCCTTGAAGTCTTTTTCGTGATATAATTTACATGATCACTCCATTGCAAATTCTTATCTAGCATTATGTTATGTTATAATGTTTCAGACCAACAAAGACCCTAGGATCCACTCATGGTTGGTCTACCTAACTGTGTTTGTAATTGTGTATTGTGTATGTCCTCCGTGGTGGTGGAGGGGGCCTACAATTTTGTGGGTTCCAAACCACAAGAAATTTATATAAAAACTGCCTGTACATTGGCAATGACCAATTTTTACAAAACTAAATAATTATCAATTGGAAACTAATTAATTATAGATTTAAAACTAAAGACAGAATCTCTATCCAGAGGATCAAGTCATAATAGACTACTATCAACAAATATGTTACACTCTATATCTATTTATAACTGACATGCAAATATATCAGATCCAAAGAATCCAGTCAATTTCATTATGGTATCCATCAATACCAGTACCTTGCCAACCAAAAATAAGTCACGGTCCATATTGATTGCGGACCAAGTCAAAATTTACAACCATATACTACATTACAATATATATACTTAGGAGGAAAAGTGTAGGTGTGGCTGTAAAGACTGTACAGTAATGTAGAAATGTGTGTGCATCCATTTTGGGTCTCCCATTTCAAGGTGTTTGTGGGGCAAGTGAAGATCATGAGTTTTTCAATACCTCACAGTACTATGGGGGGGGGGGCACCACTGGGCAGAGGAATCTCTTTAAATGGGGTGTGTAAGGACAGAGAGTATCCCCTAACCCAAGATGCTGCCTCCCTATATCCCAATCCGGAATACATCGATGCCAAATTAGAAAAAATCAACGGTATTGGAAGTGATCAGTTTTATCCATCTGCGTTTATGGAATCTTGTCTCAACAAGGCAATAACGAACTTTCTATCGTCTCAATAATAACACTCGTACTTTGTCAAAAAATATTTTAGTACTTCCATTTTTCCCGGCCTTTTTAGGCAATGCTAATGTACTTAAACTTTTGGATATTAATGTAGTATTTTCATATAACAATATTGTGAAAAATATCATAGTAAAAAATAGCCCTACCAATAATTCAGGCATTATCTATAAAACTGGTTGTAAACAATGTGATTCCTTTTACATAGGTCAGACGGGAAAGGATTTGCACACACGTATAAAACAACATCAATATTACGTTAGAACAGGACAGTCGTCCAGTGCCCTTTTTGTCCATTTATCAGAGTTATCCCACTGTATTGATTGGAATAATTAATTGGAATTGTTAATAGAAATATTCTTGAGTCTGCCATTATCCAACTTACAAATAACCAACATAAGCAAAGGTCTTTTTCAACTCGATCCTGTTGTTTTGAATTCCTTCAGGACAGATTTAGATAAGAAGGGTAGAACACTAAATCTTTGGTAAACTTGTATGCCACTCTAATAACTAACATTGGTTGGAAACAATTCATTTGATCTTGTTAAAAATCGATAGTTTTTCCTTACAAATTTGTATGCCCCTCCCACAATCCTTTAATTTTTAATTTTATTTCTCCGTTTATTGTGTGTGTGTATTAGTGATGGGACAATACCAAAATTTTTAATGATTCCGATTCCGATACCACTAAAAAGTCTCGATTCCGATACGATTCCGATTCTCAATATTTTTAAATATAATTCTATACTTGTTTTTCTGGAAATTGTCATATTTTACTCTGGTAAGATTAACTATTTACATTATGAGTATGGTAATATAAATTATAAATTATAATAGATTGGTTTAAAAATAAAAATCAACTAAGTTGTAACAATTCATTTTAATCTTCTTGATTACACATCATGGATATACATGTTTTGATGTATAGCTACAATACAATAAAAATAAAATTTGTTATCCTCTTTCATTTAAATTTTAAAGTTTACATTGCAAAACTGGTTCAATTAAAAGTTAAAGAATCGTTTTAAGAATCGGAAATCATGGTACAATTCTCTCGATTCCGATTCTGATTCCTGAAAAATGCTCGATTCTTCCGATTCCGATTAATCATCCCATCACTAGTGTGTATATATATGTATATATATATTTTTTTTTCTGTAACCTATATATAGGCTGTAACTCTTTATGTACTTCAGTGTTCCTGAGGATGTCATTAGACGAAAGCGCTTGAGCACCATTCTATGTTTCCTTTCCTTCGTGGTTTTATTCATCATATATATATATATATATATATATATATATATATATATATATATATATATATGATACACACAGACAGTGCATGGAACAAGGAACTCTTCTGGGATAATTAAATCCACTATAGTCCGAATAAGCAATGGTAAATGACAAATACCATAGTTTTTCTTTTTCATGATGCTAGCCCGAGCACTGTCTGTGTGTATCATAAAAAACTCAGGGGACCATTCTGAGTTCATTCCCATATATATATTAGTGTGTCCCAATTATTTTTGTTCCTGAAGTTTGTCATGCACACCCCCCTAATTTCTTCCACTCGTGAAAACATGCCAGCAAGATGAATTTCATTAGTGTTCTTTAATTTTAAGGGTCCCCTCAAACCATGTGTTACTATTGCTGAATGGCTACTCTCTACCTTATACTAATTGTAGCATATTTCTTTTCAGGTTATGGATACAAGAAAGCAGGAGACTGTGTGGTTGGTGGGGGTGTTGCGAAATGAACCCCTGGAAACGCTGTCTCAACTCCCGACAGTGGGAGATGTTCTTTGACATCTGCTGTTCTTCACTCGGAAGAAAAAAACGTCCATGGCGGAAGCTGCCAATGTGGTAGCTGATGAGGTTATGGCGGTGTGGGCTCGGGCATCTATTCCAACCTCCCACAAGCCCAAGTGCGTCGAGAGGATCAAGGCCCTCTCCACGGACTATGAGAAGGTTGCCAGAAACCAAAACCATGGGGGAGAGAAGCAACTGGAGCGGGAAAAGGGATTCCAAGCCAACCTGAATACACTGTTCGAAACAGCTCATGCCAACGCCATGAAACTCATCAAAGTCCCCGAAGATCGAGACTTTCTGAATGACCAGCGAACCGTGCGGAAGATGTACATCGGAGGAGAGGACCTGGAGTTTGCTCGCAGGGCAGCGGAGTGGGAGAAATGCCGAGCAGCTGAAGAGATGAGGAAGAAGAAAAGCCGCAAAGAGATGGACTCACTGCAAGCAAAAGGAACAGTGAAAAGTGGGTCTTCTTCTTCTGAGTCCATGGCCGAAGCATCCAATGATGTCCAATATTCCTCTCCTGGTCCTTCGGCTCCTCGATCCACTCCCAAGGACAGCCAGGTGTCGGCAAGGAGGATCATCCAATATCCCAATTTTGCTGCAGCCCTGGATCGAACTGGAACCTCAGTACGCCAAGCGATGCACATTGTGGCTCCAGCACTCGCTGCCATGGGAGTTGAGTTATCCTCGGTCACCTTGTCCAAATCAAGTCTTCACCATTCATGGCAGAAGTCCAGGAAGAACTTGGCAGCCGGAATCAAGACCGAGTTCAATCCTGATACGCCGCTTGTCGTCCACTTTGATGGCAAACTCCTCCCTGATTCGGATGGAGGGAAATCGGATCGCATACCAGTGCTGGTCAGCGGGAAGAATCTTGAGTTGTTGGCAATCCCAAAAATCCCTGACAGCACGGGACAGCGGATGGCTGGAGCTGTTCTGAAGGTGCTGGATGATTGGCCACAAGTTCAACCATGGATTGCCGGTCTCTGCTTCGACACAACAGCGGCGAATACCGGTATTCACAGCGGCGCTTGTACGATTATCCAGGACCAAATGGACCGCCGCGTTCTTTTCCTGGCTTGCAGACACCACATGATGGAATTGGTAATCACCTCAGTCTTTGACCTGTTCTTCAGGTCTTCTGGCCCCAAAATTGCGCTGTTCACTTGCTTCAAATTCCAATGGGAGTTCATCGACCAGAAGCAGGCTTCTCCGTTCAACGGCGATGGCCCAAGCGACATCCTTTTGGAATGGGTGGCGTTGAAAAAAGAGCAGATTGTCCACTTCATTGAAGACCAGCTTGAAGTTGGCCACCCAAGAGACGATTACCGGGAGTTCCTGATCCTCACTCTGGTCTTCCTTGATGGTCATGGCAAACGAGATCTCCGGTACAATTGTCCTGGAGCATACCACCAGGCCAGGTGGATGGCCAAAGGCATTTACTGTCTTAAGATGTTCATCTTCCGAAGCCAATTCCACCTGACCACTCACGAGGTCCGGTCACTACGCAGGATAAACGTCTTTGCCATCACCATCTACCTCCAGAGGTGGTTCGAGGCTCCATTGACGGCGGACGCGCCCGTCAATGACCTGGAGCTGTTGGAGGACCTAGAGCGGTACAAGGTGGTCGATCATGATGTAGGTACCGCTGCATTGACGAAATTCCGGGGCCACCTCTGGTACCTAAGCGAAGATTTAGCCGGACTCGCTATGTTCTCCTCCAAAACCACCGATGCAGAGAAGACGGCCATGCTCCAAAACCTGCACAAGAAGACTGAAAACCCAAAAGATCTGCGTCGGCTGGAGGGAAAGAGTGTCTTGACCATGAGACGGTCGGATTTGAGCACCTTGGTCACGAAAAGGACTCAAAACCTTTTTCATTGCCTGAAGCTGCCGGTTCCAAAAACCCCCAAAGATCTCGAAGGATGTGCACCATCGTTGAAGTCTGAATGACGCGGCAGAATGGGTGGTGAAACTGGCGGAAGATTTCAACGAGGGCCTGACAAAAAATGAGGAGGAACGGCAGCTCGTGTACCAAGTCGTTGAATACCACCGCCAGCAGTTCCCCTCAGCAGACAAAAAGATCCTCTGTCCCCCGAAATGAAATGTGCCATTAGGAAGAATTTCCATTTCCTTTAATTTAGTCATTAGAAAGAATTTACATTTCATTCTTCCATTCTAGAATGATTAATGCTGAGCATTTACATTTGTTCATATAGGGTTGAATAAACAAGGTCAATGAGAGGACCCTTCCCCTCCTAATAGGCCAATGAGATTTCACCCATTTTTTCCTTTCTTCAAGTGTAATTAATTAAAGGGGTGTGCGATTTGACTTGCAAATTTGTATTTTCACATGTGAGGCTGGGACACCCTAATATATATATATATATATATATATATATATATATATATATATATATAATATATATATATATATATTGTACTATACAGGTAAACCTCAATTTACTATGTCCCGATTTACGATATTTTGTGTTAACGATGGTGATGAATTAAGACCATCTCTCTATTTGCAATCAAAAAAATTCACATTAACGATGGCCATCGGTCAGCCAAACTCGCTGACGCTTGGAAGAGGGAATGCATCTCTCGCACAACCCTCAACTTCAACCTCTTCGGACTCCCCAGAGGCTGTGTGGGAGTCAGTGTGACGTCTCCACTCCACCTACAAGTCCCCCCTTAGCCTCGAAGGGGACATGTGATGACTACCAGGCTTGTTCTTAATGATGTGGTGAGTGTTGTTTAATTGTTTTCTATTAATTTTATGTGTAGGAATTTTTTTTTTTTGGTAATACGTGTGTGTTTGGGACTGGCTGGGAACGTATCCCATTGAACCCCATGTTATAATGAACTCAATTTACGATACAGTAATACCTCGCTTTACGAACTCCCGACTTACGAATGGTTTTTTTTTCAATAATATAAACATTTACTGCCCAAAATACCTTTGAAACATTCAAATACACTGCGCATATGCATACCGTGTGTGCATTTGTTCATTCAGGCACAGCAATGCTTCACTCAGCTCACTCAATTCAGTTGTATAGCTTAAGAAAAAATCAACCACTTCTACTTCCCATGAGTCTACAATGAGTGTGCCAACACAAGTGAATTTGAACATTGACGATGAAGAAGAGAATGTTCTTTAATATTTTTATATAATTTCTTTGATATCTTGATTTTAAATGGTATGTTTTGATAAATAAGTCATTGTTTATGCATAAACTATTGTTTTATTGCCTTTTATTTAAGAATATCATATATTTCTTATGTAAAATTTTCTTCCAGGAACGTAACCCCCACTTATAACATTACATCTATGGGAAATAATATCCCGCTTTAAGAATGATCGCTAGGAATGAAGTAGTTTGTAAAGGCGGGGTATTACTGTATTTCAATTTGTGACGAGGTTTTCAGGAACACAACCCCATCATAAATCGAGGTTTACCTGTATTTTATTTCTGTAATTTTATAATTTTCAATATATACCTAATGGTAGACTAAAATATCATAAATTTTCAGATGGCCTGAGCAGTACCAGTAAATCAAAGATGGCATCTAAAAAATACAAGAGAGCTTCAACATCTCTAAAAAGGGAAGTGGAAGACTCAATGTCTGTGACAATTGATGATGCTGCTGGACCATCCAATAAACAAGATCTTAAAAAATGGATAAAGATATTGCAAGGTATGTTGTGAAGTTTTTCACAAAACCCCCACCCTAATTTTCAAGTCCTATCTGGTTCTTCTCAAGTTTTCCTCTCCCCACAGGAGTCTAGTTAGTAAGCCTGTTAACTGTAAAAATACTGTAAGTGTGCCAAACTGTGTTTGATCTTGGAAGCCTATTAAAAGGCTAAGAAACCAGAGTAGATTGCCAGATAGACAGGCCAAGATTAATACAGACATGCCCTTTTGGAATCCAAGGGAGTTTGGAAAGCTTTTAAAGGTATAATGTTAAGTGCTCTAGCTTGTAATCCTTGGCCAGTGTACAATAGGAATAAAGACTTGTTCATAATTCTTATTCCTAGTTATTGTAGTGTCATTTGTATTTCACCATCATTATTAGTATTAATTATTATTATTATTAAAAGTAGACATATATACTGTATATAGGTTTTTTGAAACTGTGACAGAGTATAGATAGGTGTAATAAATCCAGCCAGGTTAGAATCAGACATCAGACCTTTACTTATTGCCCAGTTTGCAGTGCATGATGGAGCCCTGGAGTTTCCTTTAGCCAAATCCAGTCATGTAACTAGCTAGAGAACCTATTATCATTATTATAGGACACCAGTCACATTATTCCAGAGTTAGGGTATTGCAGATGCCTGTTTGGCACTGATTATAGGTTCATTAACTCATGCAAGAAGGCTTGCCATAATTGTCAATGTTTGTAGTTATTATTTTTATGTTGGTTATTTGTGTGTTTTGATTTCATGAGTAAATTATGTTTTCCAATAATCAATTATGACAGCATGATTCCAATTAATGTTTGTTGATTAATTGTCTGTTATGTTATTATTGTGATTAATGGTGCCTCGTGCGTGTAACTAATAATCTTGTGTTGTTTAGGCAACCAGTTGGGACTCAACTCACATGGTACAGATTCATCAAGCTTGGATTGTGGATCCAATCCAGTGAGAGCTATGCGGTCCATTGAGGTTGTGTCAACCACTGTTGGCCACTGCGATCTGCCCTGGAATCAGGCCTGTGACCCTAACCCTACTAACTAGCCAGTCTATAAAGTGTATAAATGTACAGAGAAAAAAACTCAGGTCATAAGAGGGGTCAAGTTTGGAGGGTAGCTATGCTGGGACAAGGGTTCATATTCTGTCCAAGTCATTTCTGGTGCTTGTCTCCCACTTGCTTTCTATCCTTTCTGGGTCATTCCAGCTCAATTGGTACAAGGGTGGTCGGGTGACCATCTCCGATTTTCTTCAAATTTTCAGGGTTGATTCATACACCATTCAATAGCTTAAATCTAAAATTTTAGCTTCCTCAGTCAAAAACTTTTAATTTTATGGTCGCTTAAATGGCCCCCACCTTCGACAAAAAATGCCCATGTTGGGCTTGATCAGCCAATGCCTTCATTTTGAGAGGCCTTGAAAAGTGTCTTCTAATAGGAGTAGAAGCTTCAAATTTGTCATGCCAATACAACCTCTGGTGGGCTTTTCAATTTTGCAAGCAAAAAGGCTGTGGAACAAATAGTTTCTATGTTACAAGGGTTAAATATGGCTCCATTTTGAAGCTTGCATCAATTCCTCCCACTTTTACAACTCTACCATTTTCAAAAGATTTAGTTCTACATCAATCACAGCTGTTTTAATACTCCTAATAGTCTCTATGGGTTGTAAATTTATGAGTGAAATAAAAAAATAACCAAAAAAGGATTTATTTTTATTTTTAAAAATTTCCAAGTTGATATTTTCACAAAATTTGCAAAATTAACATCAACTTCGGGGCTTAATATAAAGGTGTCCGAAATTAGTCGGAGTTGATACTTCTAGTAAAGAAAGATACATATGTGTAAAAAAACATATATTAAGGAATAGATCTCAACTCAACTCCTTCATAGAGTTTTGGTGATTCAAAGAAAAGTGCTTTTTCTGAACAATCTCAAATTTTTGCAAAATTTGTAAATTTCTATTTATGACATTGAATTGTAATTTTACTTCCATTTTATTACTTAAGTTGATTTACAATTGTAATAATATGTAAATAAGTCTAAAACATACAAGAAATTTAATATGTCTGTCAAAACAACCAGCGACTCGAAGGGCTCTGGGTAGCTCATTTCGCTTTGTATATTCTTATAAATGTAAAACATGATGGTTAGGCTAATCATTAATGTCCAAGCCTATTTTATAGATCATGATCTTTTATTTTCAGAAAATTTAACTAGAGCAATTAACTTAATTTTACTGCCTGTAATAATGGCTTATTCTAATCAAGAATCAAAGCGCAGCTTTGGTATGTACTTGGATGATCCATGTTATGAACAGAACTCACCAGGAAGGTGGGTATGTATACCTTACATGAGCTGACAGATGAAACAAGGAAACTGCTATTGGGTAATTCTACGAGAAATAGACAAATGAAGTACACGGTAACCTCTTCAAAATTCATGAAACTTGGTGTGAGGGTTGGTTTAGGTCCAAATTACAAATTTCTGAATTTTTTTGAAAATTGGTCAAGTTGGTCAAATTTTATGGCTTGACCAAATTTTGCTCAAATGAAAAAAACAATAATTTTCAAACGTAAATATCTCAGCTCCTAATTGTGGTAGTGTAGTAAGTCTTAAATGATAAAATATGTAAAATTAACTGTAGTTTCTAAATATGTATCATTTTTTAGGGTAACAAAAATAAAATTATGATTTTTTGGAAAAAAAAACTTTTTTTGCGATTTGCCAGCGAAGATATCATTTTTCAAAAAAAAGACCAGGAATAAAAAATGTTTATTTGATGTATGTACACCATAATAAGTAATAAAAAGTCAGCTTATCGACGATTATTATGAAAAAAAAATGAAAAAAAAAAAAAAATCCTCCAAATTTTAACAATTTTTTGCTTTCTTTCCAGATTTTCAGTATATACCTAATTTTCTAATATATGTAAATTTACCTAACCCTTAAAATGCCTCAAAACAAAATTTTGTTGCGATCCTATGAAAAAACACTCAAGAATAATTTTCTGTAACATCAAAAAAGTAAACACTGCCATGGCAGCTGCAAGCTATGGAATTTTGGAAGAAAATCAATTACTATGCAGCAATTGCTATGTCACAATTAAAAAGAAGCCAATTGTATTAGAACATGTTCAACATTCATCCAGAGAGCCAGAACCTGCACCAGTACCTGAGCCAGACATACTTAACGAATGTATGGAGCGAAGCAGTAGCGATTCCACAAATCCACCACCATTGGAAGAATTTGTCGTTCAAGACAGGCAATTCAATAAAGATTTGCTCAGCGACAATATTTTACCTTTATTTGATGAAAGCCCTATTAAAACAGGTAATAAAACAATAGAGACTCCATTTAGGACATTTGTTTCTTAATGCCAAATTCGTAGTTTTCTGTTTTTAAATATTAGCATCAGCACTTGAATAAATATATACAAAATATTTGATATTTGATTATTTCACGCAACCTAAATTTATGAATTTGTTTATAGCTGGATTGAAGCTGGGACAAAAACAGATAAAGGCTTCTACGAAATTCAGATCGACAATGGAAAAAGTTAAACGAAGTTTTGAAGCTGCTTATGGGGCTCCTATTGACTATTCTGAAGCTGGTCCATCCAAAAAAAGTTGTTTGGAAGATGATTTAGAGAGGCAAGACTACTTTTCGGACACAGTTATTGAAATTTGACATTTTAAATTAAATTTAATACAGTCATCGAAGTATATACTAAATTAAGTTTTATCTGTTTACATTTTTATAATCGGACAATGTAATACATATACATATATTTTATGAAAAGTTTAATTAAAAATATACTAAACTTAATGTCAAATACACTATTTCAGGTATCAAAAGGTTATGGAAGAATTAAAGGAGAAATTTCAAGCAAGTAACGATCGCAATCTTAAGTTACAAATACTATCATTGTATCCCTAACCCATTGAAAAAACTGCTGACTACTTTGGAGCAACAAAGTATATGGTGCGTAAGAGCCGCAATCTTCAAAAACAGTTTGGGATTCTTCCTAACATTCCAAACATGACGAAAGGGAAGGTCGTCACAGCTGAAATGAAAAAAAATCATTTGGGAGTTTTATGAAAATGACGAATATAGTAGGATGTGCCCGGGAATCAAAGATTATAAGTTTGCAATAAGTGAAGAGGGTGAAAAAACAAAAAAACAAAAAAGACTGGTGTTGTGTAACTTGAAAGTTATATGCTGAATATGCAAAAAATGATGAAAATCCCAAAATAGGCTTTAGTACCTTTGCTCATCTTTGACCGTCGTGGTGCGTGCTTGCGGGACAAAGCGGAACTCACAGTGTCTGCGTATGTACGCATCACCAAAATCCGAAACTACAAATATCAGCGTTAGGCATTAATGATTTAGACTACAAAAAATTAATGTCTTTATCCATCTGCAGCATGGACAATGAAGATTGTATGATGCACCAATGCAAAAGATGCCCGCAAGAGGTTGGAATCAAAAATTATTTGGAAAGTTTGGACTTCATGGTGATGGAAGAGATAAAATATAAACAATGGGTGTCCATCGATCACTGTATGTTAAAAGATATCACAAACTCCAGAGGAATACGTGGAATCACTCACCAAAAAAATTGCACAACTGACAAGACACCACTTCACGAATAAATGTCAGTCGAGTTACTTCAAAAATCTAAAAGAAACTCTGCCCGAAAATGAAGGTGTTTTGGTGGGAGATTTCGTGGAAAACTTCTCATTCATCGTACAAGATTGTGCCCAGGGGTTTCATTGGGAGAACTCGCAATGTACAGTGCACCCATTCGTTTATTATTCCAAAAACAATGCATCAAAACTAATTTGCAAAAGTTACTGCTTCGTTTCAAACCGTCACAGGCATGATACAATTCTGGTTCATAGTTTTCTCAAAAAATTAATCCTGTGCATCCAACAACAAAATTCAAGCCTAACTAAAATTCATTATTTCACAGATGGATGCGCGGCTCAGTATAAGAATAAAACAAATTTTCTAAATTTATGCCATCATTTCGAAGACTTCAAAATTCATGCTGAGTGGAATTTTTTCGCAACATCCCACAGCAAGAATGCCTGCGACGGTATTGGCGGAACGGTAAAAAGAGCAGTCGCCAGAGAAAGCTTATGACGGCCTCTCGACCATCAAATCTTAACAGCTGAGGACTTCTACAATTTCTGCTCTCAAGAATTCCTAACCACTATTGACTTTTTTTACGTCTCTGAGGCAGAAGTTGTAGATCAGTGATGCACAAACCCTGGCCCACGGGCCAAATGTGTCCCCCACGGGTCTTTTGAATTCACTGAAAAAGTTAGAATATAAAAGTGACCCAATTTATGACTTGGATGGAAAGTAAGTAGGCTAATACATTTAGTTATTTTCTTCACTTGGCCCTCACATCAAAAAAGTTTGTGCACCACTGTTGTAGATGTAGAGCTTTCTTTGCAAAAACATCTGAGTGAACCTATTACTTCTATCAAAGGTACTCAACAATTACATCACTTCATCCCAATTTCCAAGAATTTGTTGAAGGTTTATCCACTCTCTCAGAGTGCACAGTCAGTCGAAATAAGAGCTCATTAGAGTTTCTGCTTCGGATCAAGAACATAATACTGTCTCTCAACGCGAAATTGAAACAGGCTCTTTTGTGGGTTGTATGTATGAAAATAAACTATGGCTCGGATTAGTCCAGTCCTTTGACTGTGAATATGATGATTTTCTGATAAAATTTCTCCATCCTTCAGGCGTATGTCCATCATACATTTTTCCTGCGCAAGATGATGTTTGTCACGTTCCAACAGAAAATATATTTGGGAGTATTGAAGCAAGTTTACGAGGAGGAACAAGAATACAATACATTTTTCCGCTTCAAGAATTAAATAACTTTTCAAAGAAGATAAAATAAATTCTATCAAATGTATACTATTTAAGATTGTCTATATAATATTTCTAAAATTTTTATCTAAGATTTGTGTATTTACTTAATAGTTATAAAAATCTTTTCAAATTCTTTTTTCTTATTATAATATTATTAGTGTCTAAAATTTGGATTCACTGGCTGAGAATACTGTCTCTTAATTCATTCTCAAAGACTTGTGTACGTGTAGTATTACGAAGAGTATTTTATACTCTGATAAGTGCTTTATAAATTAAACATTATTATTGTCAATATATTCTGTCCCTAAATATAAGAGAGGTTATGTATGTACATTGTACATATATTTTAAAAGATTTTTTCTCCTTTTGTTTATCTACATGTATTTTTTATATGATTTGAAAATTGTCTTTTTTTGGACCAAAAAGTCTGTAATAAATCTTCGTCATCTGAAAAAAAATTTTATTACTTAATTTCAAACTCAGTTTTGAGTCTTATAATAAACTATAAGCTGACTTTTTATTGCTTATTATGGTGTACATACATCAAATAAACATTTTTTATTCTTGGTCTTTTTTTCGAAAAATGATATCTTCGCTGCCAAATCGCCCCCAAAAAAGAAAATTGACATTTTTTCCAAAAAATAATCATTTTATTTTTGTTACCCTAAAAAAATGATACATATTTAGAAACTACAGTTAATTTTACATATTTTATCATTTAAGACTTACGCTACCACAATTAGCAGCTGAGATATTTACGTTTGAAATTTGTTGGTTTTTTCATTTGACCAAAATTTGGTCAAGCCATAAAATTTGACCAATTTGACCAATTTGACCAATTTGACCAATTTGACCAATTTGACCAATTTGACCAATTTGACCAATTTGACCAATTTGACCAATTTGACCAATTTGACCAATTTGACCAATTTGACCAATTTGACCAATTTGACCAATTTGACCAATTTGACCAATTTAAAAAAAAAAAATCAGATTTTTGTAATTTGGACCAAAACCAACCCTCACACCAAGTTTCATGAATTTTGGTGATGGTGGAGTGTACATTTGGCACTTTGATTTCTCTATTTGTCCTGGAATTACCCTATTGTGGAGAACAAAAGCAACTGTAATCAACCCAAATAGTGCTACTGTATGCTACCACCATGAAAAAATGTTTGGAATGCATTACCAACAAATGCAACATAGCTGCAAAGATCCATGGAGAAATCATCGAAAGAAGATAAGTAAGTAAATATAGGTACTAATATATTTATATTTCATAAAGAAGTTTATATTGTAAATTGTAACCTAAATTAGCTATTTAATTTTAATAGGGTAGGCTATATACTGTGCTACTGAATGCATATGTTTTGAATATTTTATACGAATAGCCTATAACCAAATGTTGAGGTTTTAAAATTATTTTCCAATGTGTTTAGAGTTTACATTACCCTACTTTATTTGCAGAATCACTACAAATTATTGACAAAGACATAGCAACTAGACTGAATCTGATACCAGGACAGAAACTTTGCTCAACATGCTTCTCTAGAGCCAAGACGATTGAAGATGAAAAAGACTCAGGTAGTGATGAATATGTTCCAGAAGAAATAGTTAAGGAGACAAAATGTTAGGTTCACCAGAATGCTCACCCATTAAGTATGTAAGAGCAAGAGATTGAAAGTTTTACGCGAAAAGGAAACTAAAGCAAATTGAAATATCAACAAAATCAAGGCTGTCAAAAGTACTTCATATGAAGCCTAGCATTTTGGATGAGGAAGCGGAGAAACCTATAGAGAGTGAGGAAGAAAATTGTTATCAGCATATGATAGAGGAACTGAAAGAAAAGTGTAAAACTAGTACCAGACAAGAAAAGATATAAATTCTAACACTCCTTCCAATTGGTAAAACCTGGTCCAGAGAAAGAATTATGAAAGAATTTGAAGTGTCAGCCAGAATGGTTAATGCTGTGAGGGCCTTAAAGAGAAAAGAAGGTATCCTTGCTATAATGAGAAATAAAAAGAGTAGCAAAGGTATAAGCGATGAAATAAAGGAAAGAGTGATAGAATTTTTCCAAAACAATGAATATACTAGAGCAGTGGTTCTTAACCAGGGGGACACGCCCCCCTAGAAACAGGAATTTCTCTAATTGTATTTGTTATTCTCTTAACGAGAGCATGGGCTAATATTGAGAAGTTATTGAGAATGTTATTTTGATTGAAGGGGGGCGTGGAGGGAAGGACCAATTCCTAGAGGGGGCATGGTAGTAAAAAGGTTAAGAACCACTGTACTAGAGAATGCCCTGGTAAAAAAGACTACAAATCAATAAAAACACCACAAGGGAAGGTTCACAAGCAGAAAATACTGTTGTTGACAAATATCAGAGAATTATATACGCTTTACAAAAATAAATATCCAAACGACAAAATCTCCAAATCAAAGTTTTTTGAACTGAGACCAAAATGGTGTATGGGTGTGGGGAGTAAAGGATCACAGAATGTATGCATTTGTGAAATACACCAGAACTTTAAACTTTTATGTGAATCACTCCCTGTCAAAGTAGAATGAAGAGTGTTACTAGGGAAAATAGTCTGCAACACTGAAACCAGAAACTGCATGATTAATAACTGCAAAACATGTCCTGGTTTAAATGAATTACGGGATTGGCTTCTTACCATTTTTGAAAACAATGATTATGACATGGATGATGAGGTTTCCTTTAAGCAGTGGCTTCATACAGACCATACCCAACTGGTCACAATGACAAAAAGTGTTTCGAATGTAGTAGAAGACATATGTGAAAGTGCAAAAAAGTTGAAAGTACACCATTTCATAGCAAAAGCCCAATCAAAATATTTGTCTGACTGTAAAGAAAACCTCAATGATTCTACAGCATTAGTGCTTGTTGACTTCTCTGAAAACTATAGTTTTATAATTCAGGATGCTGTACAAGGGCATCACTGTGACAATACCCAGGCTACCTTGCATCCGGTAGTCTGCTATCAAAAAGTTGATGGTGAACTAAAAGTTACAAATTTTTGTGTAATATCAGATTCACTTACACACAACACAACTGCAGTTCATTCTTTTTTATGTGAAGCATTGAAATTACTTAAAAGTCAGAATCCTAAACTAAAACATATTTGTTACTTTAGCGATGGCGCAGGAAGTCTATAAAAACTATAAAAACATCATTAATTCAGTGTTACATGAAAAAGATTTCCAACTAACATGTGAATGGAACTTTTTTGCCACCTCTCACGGAAAGAGCAGCCCCTGTGATGGTGTTGGTGGCACTGTCAAAAGGTTAGTTGCCAGGGCAAGTCTACAAGCAACAAGTAAAGGTCACATCACCAATCCAAAAGAGATGTTCGATTGGTGCAAATCTAATATTAATGGTATACAATTTCTGTACATTGATTCAGCTAAAATTGAGGAAAATGCTAATTTATTTAAGTTAGAAAAAAGATATTCCTTAATTAAGACAATCCCAGGAACCCATTCATATCACTGCTTTAGACCTTCATCAACAGGCATTAAACTGTACAAAATTTCTAGTGATGAAAATTTCTTTAACATACAACTTTCCTTCCTCAATGCTACACAAGAAAATGTGGCTTACCAATATAAACCTGGTACATATGTGGCCTGTTTCTATGAAGGTGACTGGTTTGTTGGAAACATAGTTGAAGTGTGTGATACTAAGAAGGATCTATTAGTAAATTTCATGAAAAAGAATCCTTTCAAATGGCCTGAACAAGAGGATGTTTGCTGGATTCCATTCCAACATCATGTGTGTTCAATTGAACCACCTACAGTTACTGGGAAAATGGGGAGACAGTACAAGTTATCAAATGATTGTTTATCTAAAATTGAGGAGTATTTTAAAAAAAGCCTAAGTAACTACAGACCTGTATCAAGCTGAATAATAAATTGCCAATTTATGGCTGTGAGGCCATGGAGTGTTAAAGACAATCAGACTTAAAGCCTGAGTACAATAATAAATTCCTGAGTCAGTGTCTAAACATAAGAGTTATTAGCTATATATAAGTTTACATACGAATTTACATAAAACAACACACATTAAAAAAAGAATATGAACTTATAGCCAATAATTCACATGCTTAAAAACTCAGGAATTCATTATTGTATATAGCTAAGTACTGTACACTTGTATTAAGGGAAGTAATACAACAAAGCTACTTAAATTTAAGGTTTTGTACTGAAAATGGTGGTTACTGCTAGTTTATCTGTACTAACTGCATAATTTAAATTACTAGGAAGTGCTTAAAGAGTAGAACACATTTCTACGTGATTTACTTAGGTAGATCCAAGTATTGAGCCTACAAGCTGGTCCATCTGTTGTGTTAACTGCAAATGTAGTAATAATCTAGGTATATATTCTCTTTTTTATGAGAAACTTATTTAGATAATTTAACATTTGTGAATTAACTTACCAAGTAATAAAATGGAAGTAAAATTATAATTCAATGTTGTAAAAAGGAATTTAAACATTTCAAAATTTTGAAAAAATTCAGAATTTTTCACAAAAAGTACTTTTCTTTGAATAGCCAAAACTATATGAAAGAGTTGAGTTGAGATCTATTCCTTAATATATGTTTTTGTACACATATGTATCTTTCTTTACTAGAAGTATCAACTCCCTGACTAATTTTGGACACCTTTATATTAAGCCCCAAAGTTGATGTTAATTTTGCAAATTTTGTGAAAATATCAACTTTTTGGAAATTTTTAAAAATAAAAATAAATCCTTTTTTGGTTATTTTTTTATTTCACTCATAAATTTACAACCCATAGAGACTATTGGGAGTATTAAAACAGCTGTGATTGATGTAGAACTAAAACTTTTGAAAATGGTAGAGTCGTAAAAGTGGGAGGAATTGATGCAAGCTTCAAAATAGTCATGTTTAAGCCCTTGTAACTCAGAAACTATTTGTTCCACAGCCTTTTAGCTTGCAAAATTGAAAAGCCCACTAGAAGGTGTATTGGCATGACAAATTTGAAGCTTCTACTCCTATTAGAAGACACTTTTCAAGGCCTCTCAAAATGAAGGCGTTGGCCGATCAAGCCCAACATGGGCATTTTTTGTCAAAGGTGGGGGCCATTTAAGCGACCATAAAATTAAAAGTGTTTGACTGAGGAAGCTAAAATTTTAGATTTAAGCTATTGAATGGTGTATGAATCAACCCTGAAAATTTGAAGAAAATCGGAGATGGTCACCCGACCAACTTTCTGAAATCTGTACCAATTGAGCTGGAATGACTCTTCTGCCAAATCTCACTAAGTGTTATTTGTTTTCCAGAGGTTTTGTTAATTGTGATTCATTGCCCATCTTTTTTGTTAGGTATGTTTATACTTTTATACTGAATAATTGTGTATTTCAGATATAATAAAGAAAAAAAAAATAGTAGTTTACTTCTATTAGGTTCACCTTTACATTCCAACCCTTTCTTGGACTGTGAATGGTTGGGTCTCCCACTCATTGGGGGAGTCTTTTACAGTTAATGTGTGAACTGGACTTCAATAGTTTCTCGGAAAGAAGGGGGAAGGAGTTTTGGAAGTCCTTTGCAGTTAATGTGCAAGTCGGACCTGAATAATCTCCTGGAAATAAACCACTGACAAGAGAGGCATTCTTAGATACCTGAGGAGACTACCTCTTTGCCCAGTCTCTTCACTATCACAAACCCAGACACGTGAAAAAGGTGGTGGGTGGTTTGACGATACAGATACTTGGGGACTACGACCTACGCAGCCACCGCAGCATACTTTTTGGCATCCCCAGCGGGATAAGTTGAGAGATTGGTTGGAGATAGTCAAGTTCAAAAGGGGAATAGTGGAGAATGTCTAATCCAGAGATGATCCAGAGTATGGATGTTGCTGAAGAAGTTAGTGGACAGCCTGGCAAGGGAACAGTGGCATCAGCAACCCAATCCTCACTGAGAGATATTGAAGATCAACTTTTAAATTACCAGTCTACCACTGCTGGTACAACCTCTGACCAGGATATCTATGCTCTCAGAAGATTGGCACTGACAGTAGCCACCTGGTTAGAACAAGTGAGCAACCCTAAACAGTCCAGGTTTCAAACAGAAAGTGGAACAGATTGCCCTATTGTGAACTGGGGAGAAAAGAGAATGATGGGTCCCTCACAGGAGAGTGATTCATCTGGGACAGAAGCAGACCTGAATGAACTACCAGGAGCCCAAAGATGGGCCAAATCAACCCCTACCTCTCAGGCCTCAGAAAGGAAGCCAAGACCAACAGTCTTCAACAGTTTCAACGAGAGCTTGGGGAGTCAAATGGGGAGGATGAACCAGTGATGTTTACCGCAAGAAAGGGACCACAACCACTGCCAACAGAGAATCTCCTGGAATGCCTTGCTAACACCCTAGAGAAACTAGATGGGCGCCAATTTCCTCAACCACTGCCGTTTGATATATCAGATGGGAGAACATTTGCAGAATTTAGAAAGGAGTTTAAGGATTATGCTGAGAATACAGTGGCAGGAGGACACAACTACTGGAAAGTGGCATTGCAAGTGTGTCTTATGGGACAGATGAGGGGGGGGGGGGGGGTGATTTAGTTGACTGACCAGGAATGCCATATGAGGTTGTCAGGAAAAGACTGCAGACTTACTACAGCGAACTCCATTCTACCATGACAAGACACAAGCAAGAGGCATTTACTAATGCTCAATTACGACCCAGTGAGACCATATACCAGTAAGCAACCAGGTCAGAAACTGTGTGGATGACTGCAATACCAGGAGTAGAAGCGGATAATTGCCAAGAACTGATTTCAAAATTTCTTAACACCATTCCTGATACATTTTCCCAGAAGGTTAAAGTTGCCCTAGCCATGGCACGAATGGCATGTGGAGCTGGGACCCAGTTGAACTGGCAAGCAGTGAGAGAATTGGCAGCTAGTGAGATGGAACCTCCAGTGAAACCATTAACCTTATCTAGACCTCTACCCATCCTGCAGGAGGCCTGGAACATAGGAATGTCTCCTTTGGTACCCCAACCACCACCAGGTATCCAGAATACAAGGTCATCTAGTGATCAAGGTCAGCCCCGACAGAACCCAAACCAACAAAATCACCAGTCTCACCCTCAGTTGTTGGCCCTGCAGCAGGGTTCAGGGCCAGCCAGCCATCTAACCACCCCACCACCACCACCATCTGATCATCCCTGGGTGAGCTGTAATTACTGCAGAAGGAGGGGTCACCTGGAATGGGATTGCCATCGGCATTTAGGTGTGTGTTTGCGGTGTGGTGAGTGGGATCATTGGGTGCCACAATGCCCTTACCCACCTAGTAGGTATGGTCATAACCAGCGATCACGCCAGCAGAAAAGGCCCAGTTCAAGACCACTAAGTCCTACCATCTCAAGAGAACCAATTCCTGGGCCTAACAAGACCAGCCCATGAGGGAATGAGCCAAATCAAGAACTGAGGCCTTTAAACCAGTGAGCTCTGAGGCCAGAGGGGAACCCCCAGAGCTCCTAGCAGGACAAATATTACTCCTAACTAGTGACCCAATACCAGAACAAGAATTTATGGGGGAAGTACAGATGGGGGGAGATCCAGTGTGTGTTAACCCAGTTTTGCCTGTGAGAATGAATGTGAGTGCAATTCCTTTTGTCCTCCAGGGATATGAGGCAACAGAGCTAGTCCCGGTTTCTAGTGGTAGGAATGAATCAATGATTGTGAATCCAGGTACTGATTGTCCTGATAGGTCCCCAGTTAGTTGCAAACCTACTAGTAATAACCTAGGGTGTCCAGGTCCATTTAGTCTGGATGGAGTGTAAATATTCCTGAAGAGCCTGATAAGGAGCAACCCCCTGACCAGAACAATGAACCCGAAGCAGATACTCCCAAAATGTATCTGGTAAATAGTAATGTCTTTGACACTAGTGGGTTGGATGAGATGTCTGGGCAGTTAGCACCTCAATCTTTACTGAAGGTGGATATACGGATTGAATATTCAGAGAACTACTTGGCAGTACTTGATTCCGGAGCTACAGTGGGGATCCTGGATCACTCAGTGGTAGAGGAACTGGAGTTAACTCCAGAGGTGCAGAGCTGTAACCTGAGGATTCGAGGGATTGGAGTGAACAACCATGTTAAACCACTGGGGTTATCAATTCATGGAGTGGAGATGGAGCCTTTTCTGTTTGCAGTGGTCAAAAGGTTGAAATTCCCAGTTGTATTGGGAATGAATTTTCTTGTTGAAAACAGTCTCTGAGTTAATGTGAAAAGGAAGAGGATAACGCAAGCTTATAAAGATGGGCATATGGAGGAAATTTACTTGAGTGAGAATGCACCATGTAGAAGAGTGATCCAGAATGTTCCCTGTTATGTGTCAGCAGATGTGAAATAAAGTACCTGCAGATATCACCAAGTTCCTGTACAATTTGCTTGCTTGAATGTAATCGAAGGTGAAGGAATACTGGAGTACTGTTTTGAGGATGATGATGGAGATCCCCAACTCCAGGGGAAAGTGCATGGTCACCCTGGGTTAGTGGATGGATTGGCTGGGATGACAGAAGTGTTGATAATGAAGCTGACCCCAGGAGCACAAAAAATCAAGGTGGGCGAACAGATAGGGACTATAAGATCAATAGTCTATGAAGAAGAACTGGACTTTCCAGTGGCTGAAAGTGAGAGAATCAAGGTGTTCACGACTGGAGCCAAATTGAACCACCAGGCTGGACAGAAGAATGCCTATGAACTGAAATAATCATGTCACCAGAGTTGAAGTTAGAAGAGAGGGAGAAGGTTTTACAAATGTTGGCTCACCGGGAGAAAGTGTTGAGTCAAGGGGATGACAATGTAGGTTTTGTGAATTATGTGCCACATGATAGAGTTGTATAATGATACCCCTATTCGACAATGACCCCGTAGATTCCTAGAACCAGTTGTAGAAGCGGTGGAAGCTCAGTGCCAGGAATTACTGTTGCTTGATATCATAGAACCTAGCATTTCCCCATAGAATTCACTTGTCCCTATCCAGAAGAAGGATGGTTCAATTATCAGGTCATCCCATAAGTAATGTCATTTTTTATGGTAGATTAAGTTTAAACTAGTCCTACTCAGTTTAAGCATAAATTTTCCGAAGGTTATATCTAAGAGGAGATCTATCATGTTTCACTACATACTTTACTTGACTAGTGAAGACTTGTGTTTTGCTTTATGTGAACCCCTCATAAACATGGTGGCGGTATCAGAAGAGCATATCAGGCATATAATGCTTTACGAGTTCAAAAAAGGGAATAGTGCTACTGAAGCAACGCAAAACATTCAGGAAGTTTATGGCAACGATATTCTGCATGTGAGGAAATGTCAAAGATGGTTTCAAAAGTTTAGGAATGGTGACTGCTGTTTGACAGATGCAACACACACTGGATGCCCTGCTGAGTTTGATGATGACCTGCTGTTAGCCGCACTTGAAAAAGACTGTTCAACAACTGTCGAAGAATTGGCCGAGAAACTCAATTCATCCCCATCCCCATCCACCATCCATTGACATTTGCAACAACTCGGGAAAGTGCCTAAGTTAGGAAAATGGCTGCCACATATAGTGTCGGTCAACAATCTGAGGGTGCAGGTAAACATTAGCACAGCTCTTCATTCCTGTGAACTCCAAGATCCATTTTTGCACCATTTAGTGACTGGTGATGAAAAGTGGATACTGTACCAGAATGTTAAGCACCGTTGACAGTGGGTTTGTGCCAGAGAACCAGCGACACCACAGCCAAAATCAAATCTTCACCCTTGGAAGGTGTTGCTTAGTGTTTGGTGGGATAAAGGTGGTGTAATACACTTTGAAACCTTACCACACAACCAAACAATCACCGCTCAAGTCTACTGTCAACAACTGGATTGATTGAACACTGCACTAAAAGAAAAGAGACCTTCTTTGGTTAATCAGAAAGGAATCGTGTTCCACCACCACAACGCATGTCCTCATACTGCTCGGATCACTTCTGCAAAAATTGAGGAGCAGACCTTGCGCCTTCAGCTTATCATCTCTTCAGGAGTCTGCAAAACTATCTTGATGAGAAACAGTATACTTCTTTAGATGACCTGCACACCAGTCTTTGTACGTTTTTTGCCTCAAAATTGCCTGAATTTTATAAACATGGCATTGTAAAGCTTGTAGGACATTGGCAGAGTGTCATTGATTCCAATAGAAAATATATACGTTTAAAACATTTCAGTTTTTTTTTTTTTTGTCCAAATTCCAATCTAAAAAATGCGGTCCTATTCAAAGGAGTGACATAACAAAGGAGTGACAAATCGGAGATAAAATTCAAAGGAGTGACACAAAAATACCAACAAAGAAGAAGAAAGAACAAATCCAGAGGGAAGAGAGGCTTGCAATTGTTAGGTTAGGTTAGGTTTCTAGTTTTTGAAATAAAATCTTAATTTTAACAATTCTAACAAATTTTTTTTTAAATAAAATTTTAATAATTATACTCCTTTGAATTTTATCTCTGATTTGTCACGTCACTCCTCCGTCGAAACGTCACTCCTCCGTCGAAACGTCACTCCTCCGTCGAAACGTCACTCCTCCGTCGAAACGTCACTCCTCCGTCGAAACGTCACTCCTCCGTCGAAACGTCACTCCTCCGTCGAAACGTCACTCCTCCGTCGAAACGTCACTCCTCCGTCGAAACAGACCCAAAAAATGACACTACTTATGGGATGACCTGATAGAAAGTGTGTTGACTATCAAAAAATGAATGAAGTGACCATACCAGACTGATTTCCAATGCCCAACTTAACGGATGCAGTTTTAAGTCTTCATGGAACCTGTTACTTCACTTCCCTAGACATGGTACAAGGTTATTATCAAATGCCAATTGCTGAAGAGAGCT
Organism: Bathynomus jamesi; assembly: GCA_023014485.1. Taxonomy (NCBI): domain Eukaryota; kingdom Metazoa; phylum Arthropoda; class Malacostraca; order Isopoda; family Cirolanidae; genus Bathynomus; species Bathynomus jamesi. The sequence goes on along the minus strand of JAJOZX010001913.1, from coordinate 517,500 downwards.
GAGAGAGCACAGCTTTTTCAACCACCAGAGGGCATTGGCAGTTTAAGCAACTGAGTTTTCGATTAAAGAATGCTCCTGCTAGTTTCCAACAGATGGTACAAGAAGTATTACATGGTTTTCCGAGAAGTAGAGTTATCATCTACATTGATGATATCCTAATAATTTGCAAGTCATTTAAAGAACATCTTCAGCTGGTGGATAAAGTCCTGTATACTCTGGAGAAGTCTGGCATAAAGGTCAAACCTGTGAAATTTCAGTGGTTCCAACCTGAGGTTGTGTTTTTGGGACACCTGGTTGGGAGAGAAGGTTTGCAGAAATCCCCAGAATATATGCAGAAGGTGCAAAAGATTCCAAAACCAGAAACTGTTTGACAGATGAGGGAATTTTTGGGTTTAGTGAATTTCCAAGGAAAGTTTGTACCAGATTGTTCAGTGATAAGTCTGTCGTCTCATTTAACTGGAGGTAGATCAAGAGAAAGATTGAAATGGACACCAGAGATGGACAAGGCTTTTATGGCAGTGAAAGAGGCTTTGGTTAATGAAGTGCAATTGTCATATCCAGATTACAGACCTGAAGCTGATAAATTGGAATTGTATGTGGATGCTTCAGCGGTTGGTGCTGGTGCTTGTTTAGGACAACTGATGATTTTAAGGTGATTGCCTATGCATCAATGACCTTTTCCAATGCCTAAAGTGTGTACTCAGTTATAGAATGGGAGTTGGCAGCTCTAAGATAGAGTGTAAAGGCATTTCACCCACTTCTATATGGTGTGTCTTTTGTAGTGTATACAGACCATCAACCAGTGGAGTACCTGAGCAACATGAAGATCATTGATAGTAGATTGGCACGAACTTATGAAGATCTTGCAGACTTTGAGTTTGAAATTCAATATCACCCTGGGACTGAGAATGGAGCTGCAGACACATTGTTGCGACTAGCACCTGCTGGGAGTGACCAACTGATGAAGATAGAACACCTCACTGATCACTTACCACCCGGACTGCGAGTACTCATGAAAGTTGGAGGTGGTGATTCGTTGTTTATTAGTTTAGTACAAGTGTTGCAGGATCATTATCACAAGCATGGGCCACCTTGGAATCCTCCACAACACCCATTGGAATTACGGAGAGAACTGATGGATGAATTGATCACCTCTCCCAAGAGGTATCACCTTTCAAATAATGCCCACCGCATAAAAGACCTAAAAATGATGAGACAACCTGGAGTATTGGTAACTCCAGAGGTACTGTTAGCTGCAAGCCATTGTTATTCCTTGAGGGTTTGGGTACACTATGGTGTAAAACCAGTTGTGTATGTTATGGATGTAACTATTCCTGATACCACAGAAAGAAGGGTCCATTTGCAGTGTATATCTGGAGTACACTGCAATCCACTTATAGAACAGAAGTGGTTTGCTGAGCCAGCAGAGGTGATGGTGAAACAGGCCAAGAGGCAGAGAAAGAAGTGATATAGAACAGTGTGAAGGGAATTTGCTACTGCAGAATCCAGATCTGGAAGCCAGGGGTGAAATGGTCACTTGTAGACACCAGGAAGGACCAGTTGCTTGGACTTGGGTACAGTTGGGCGCAGTCAATTATTGTGCTATGTTGGATTCAGGAGCAGAGATTAGCTTAGTATCCGAGTCAGTTGTCAAGCATTTAAAAGTGAGTGAAGAGGAAGAAATATCAGTACAGTCTTCCCAGATAATCTTGACTGGGATTGGGGTGAAATTGGTACCCTGTTTAGGACTGGTAAAATTGACTATTCAGGGTAGAGATGAAAAGATCCAACTACCTTTTGCAATAGCCCCCGAGAATAGTCTCCCATACTGTTTCTTGTTAGGTTCAAACTATCTAATTATGGCTGACATTGAAATGAAGTTTGATGTAGCTGAATGGTCATATGGAGACCCAGAGTTAGTGGATTGTTTTGGAGTAGAGGCGCTAGATGAGGCAGTGTGCATGGAGGAAGAGGTACCGGACACAGAAGTAGATGAGCCAGAGTTGGGTACAGTATTCGAGGAAGGCAAGAAGTGGATAGTGAACTGAGAGTTACTTGACTCAGAATCAGTGATTCTAATGCAGAAACGGAACTGACTATTGCGACAGGTGCGTGGACTATTGGCCCAGTCAAAGCCCCTACCAGAGGGCAAACCTGCCTTGAAGCATTTTAAGCGGAACTGGAGGGAATTACAGTTAAGGGGTGGGGTGATAGTACATCAAAGGACTGGGTATATTAGCTGTGTAGTACTTTTCACATTGCTCATGGATATGGCCCTCAGTTTCGACATGGAAGTGGCACATATTGGGCGTAATAAGTTAGTGGAAGCTTTGCGATTGTTTGTATGGCACCCAGATTTGTAGATCAGGCTGACTGTCTCTTGGAACAACGTCACCAGAATATCACTACTGTACGGTAGTTGTTCCCCCTCAATTGCAGGAAATATAGAGGGAGGGCCAACCACGGTTTACCCCTTTCCAGATTGGCCAGAAAGTAGTTAAGAAGATCATTGCCAGTGACCGGAGTACCTTGTGGAAATTCTCCCCCAAGTATACTGGTCCTTACAAGGTTAGTCAAGTACAAAGTAATGGAGTATCCTATGAATTGACTATGGGCAACTGTTGAGGGCACCCCCCCCTGGAGTTATAAAAGCACATCATACCCATTTGAAGGCCTGGCATGAACCCCCAAAATCTACAGAAGCATAGGAGAGAATAGGAATTGCAGAAAGTACCTGAGACCCAGTTTCCAGACTTATCATCAATTGCTGAAAGCATACCCTTTGCCTGGCATAGGGGTGAGTTGGATGATGGCTCTGAATATTCCCTTTGAGGGCTTTGGTGCCCCTGAAGCGGAATCCCTGGTAGCTTTCATGGGGAACCCCAGTGATGGGACCAGTGGTTCAGATACAGATGAGTTAATCTCTTCTTTGGAGTAATATCACCAGTTGAATACACTCCTGAATGTGCATGACAAAGTATTACCTGGAGAGATCCTTTGGTAGAGTGTTGGGAGTATGATGGAACCAGTAATTTTAGTTCTGAGATAACTGCTGGAATGGAAGGGTGTCCGCAAGTGGAGCTAAACTGTGGAAATATGCCTCCAGTAACTCAGCATTTGGGTGAGAGAGATGTTCAGACACCAGTTGAAGAGATTCAAGCAGGGGCTAATCCAGTGGGGGAGCAAGCTTTTCAAACTACGCAGGAGTCAGAAGGTAATAATATACCTTCACTTGGTGATGAGAATTCTCTTATTTTGGCAGGGTCATTAGAATCAATTTTTTCCAGTACTCCCATTAGTGAGTCTTGCCTTATGAGTTCCCAAATCATATCTCCACTACAAAAAAATCAGTTGTGGGGTGCTGCTTCTGAAAATGAGTCTGAGGACTGACATCCAGGGTAATTGGACAGACTTGCCTGAACATATGGACACACTGGAGGAAGATGCTCCATTTGATGGATTAAAATTGGCCCAGCAATCATTGGGACTTGTATAACAGTCTTTAGATCTAGCTAATGATGCATTGAGTACTTTGGAGAATTCATTCCTTAGGTTCACAGATTCCATGCCAGGATCACCTCAAGTTCCTAGATCTCAGTCTTGCCACGTTAGTTTTAGCCCTATGCATTCAAGACTTACTGCATGTCAGGAGATACTAAATGAGTATAGACAAAAGGTTTGTGCCTGGACTAATCATCATCATCAATTCCAAACTGAGACCAATACTTCACAATTGGAGAAACGTAACTTACCCCAGTCAGGGCCCAACTGCCCATTCACATGCTCCTGTGGCAAACCTGCAGAATTACCAAATGTACAACCACAAGACCTTGAGTACAGAATCAGAGGTAACACAGTAAGGTGCTGAAAAAAAGGGGTAAATGTACGAAATACTGACCACAATTCATTAGTATGTTTTGTATGCTTGAGTAGTTTCTAAATACATTTTTTCTACCATTTACAGTAGTTTTCATATTTTACTTTTACATGAACTTTTTTTTTAAATTGATGGGGTGATGCGTGACTTATGGCCACCACTATATAAGAATGATTTTTGAATTTTATTCAATTCATATTATTTAGTCAAAAAAATTGCAATGATTTATATTATGTATTTTTCTTCTTTTAAACAGGTATGAGATGTTGATAAATGATCTCGAAGAATAATTCAACTCAACATCTTCCTATCAATGAAGAATTCAGATATTTACACTGTCTCCTTTTACAATTACTAGAACCCAACAGTTTTTCAGTGCCACAAGGTACACTGTTGACAAAGCCAGACATTTGAGAGCTCAATTTGGTATTCTTCCAGAAGTTCCCAAGTACAGTAAAGGAAAAAAATTGACTAAAGAAACAATATCCAGAGTAAAGGCTTTCTATGAAGATGATGAAGTAAGTCAGATATGTGCAGGGAAATCTGAGTGTGTCAGTATAAGAAATAAAGATGATGAAAAGGAGTACAAACAAAAACGTCTCTTACTAGGTAATTTGAAAGAATTATATGCAAAATATAAGGAAACTGATGACAGTGTTGGCTTTTCATCATTTGCAAATTTAAGACCTAAATGGCGTGTTATTGCTGGGAGAAGGAAGATATTTGCTGGGTAAGACAAAGCAAAATGATTCAACCTATGTCCAATCCAAATATCCTGTGTGGTATTAAAATTGCCTACTCTTTTCATCCAAAAGAGATCAAATTAGTGGAGCCATAAAAGTTTTTAGTATGGTATATTATACTCACCCAGTTGATGCTTGTACTTCTAAATTACTGTCATACAAGTTTAAGTGTGTATATTAGGGTTATGACTTTAATTTTTTGTCATAAATATTGTTTCCTGTATCATCAATCGATGAACTTTTGCTTGAAAACAATAAAAAAGGGCCTAATTCTTCAGAATTAAAAAAAAGTGTCACCCCGAAAGCAAATATAGTATATTAGTATATTCGAGACAGCTACATTGCACCATTCTAGATTGGTTACCTAGTATTTTCTTGAATATTCCGGAATATTCCAGAAATACACGTGTCTGCCTTAAGCCACGCCCTCTCTGGCCTCTATATAAGTGTTGCCAGATGAGGGTCTCGCGCATTCGCTCCTCAGACAGTGTATAATATTGTATTTGTATAATTAATATGCATTGTATAGGTATAATGTTGTGTTATATAATATATGTTTATGTATAATAATTGTGAAATAAACATGCAAATTTCTATTTATTATTTTATTAATTTTTTATTTTTTATTTTGGGGTGAAGTTTTTTCAAAATATATAAAAAAAACTTATTTTCATTGTCAGGGGGCAAAAGTTCATCGATTTATGATACAGGAAGATGAGGTTATAAAAATGTCATAACCCTAGTGTATATATTCTTTATTGTACTTAGTCACAGTTCACAGGCTTCAGTTGAGAAATTTGTTAATTATTATATGTTATATTATGTTATATTATGTTTAATGAGTTTGTTGAACCTGTGTACTGTTCTCTGTATACATTTTAGAACAAAAATAAAATGCAGTTGCTAATACTGTAATTCAATTGTTTCATTCTTGAAACAAATTTACAATTAAATAAGTACTGGTAGTTAAATATATGGCAGCATACTTTTCAAGAAAAAAATTAAATTAAATGCAGGTGACAAATCATTATGAAAATGAAAATATAATTTTTTTCAGTGGTTATCACTATTCAAATCTCAACACACAGTTTACACCTAAATACACAGCAATTTCTTAAATGCCACTTATACAGATAGAGTTTGGGTTTAATCTATGAAATTTTTTAAAAAATTCATTGAGGTAGGGGGTTAAACCCCCTTTAATAATACAAATTGTCACAACCTGTTTACTCCTCAACTAAGCTGCTATCCATGTCTATACTCATTTAATATTTGACAAATTACCTTTCAAATGCAATTTGAATCATTCTTCTATCTCCATTAGGGGCTAAGATATGGTAATTTGTAATTTGGGGGTCCCTGAGAACCCCCCAAAATTGGAAGGGCCATAACTTTTGAACCGTAAGTCTGATCAATCTGAAACTTGAAATTTCAGGTTTTTTGGTATAGGCAATGCTAATACAATAAATTATAGGAAAATTGGAAGGGGTGTGGTGTAAAATTTAATTTTTTTTGCATGATCTGTCCTGGAATTACCCATTAGCCATACTTTGGAAAAATGAACCAACTGGGTGGTTGTCACTCTACCTTCGAACAAATTGCAAATTTCTAGGAAACCAAAGGTGGCATTTAGAAATAGTAGAAGTGAACTTAAACATTCCTACAACTGGCTGGTTTTTTTTTTTATTCAGGAAGGAGGGGCCCAAGGGCAAATGCCTGCAAAATCACCCCCCTTCCCCACCAACCTCCATAGAAGAAAGTCAAGGTCAAGGGTTTTGTAGATGTCTAGACACACTGCATTTGGAAAGATTGAAGGTCACAGACAGATGGAAAGATGGACTGAGGAAGATTGTTCCAGAGTTGACCAGTTGAATAGATGAAAGATTGAAAATACCAATTAAGAGTATGTGTGATCTTTTCAGGAAAGATCACAAGAAAAGGAAATGCCAAGAATGTTGGAGAAGAGGAATGATTGGGTTGTGTGTTGTTGAAGGTAAGGGGATAGTCATGTGGAAGATTGTGATGAATACACAGATGGAGGAACTAAGTTTTTGAGGCATTAAAAGCCACAAGGTTTTCTCTACCCCAATTAGAGATGGCAGAAATATCAGAGGTCAGGTGTACTACAGCCATCCTATGCAAATCATGGCCCGACTGTTGAGAGGCATGCTTTGTGAAGTGGGTGTAGAGGTGAAGAGTGGAATCATTGGCACAGGAGTGAATAGAACAGGAAAAGCAACTTGAAAGCTCATTGATAAATAAAAGGAAAAAAAGTGGGTGACAGGCCAGAACTGCAAGAAACACCACTGTCAATACAGTAGTTTAGGAGAATAGTTACCATCTACAACTGCAGCTATAGATCAGCCAGAAAAGAAATTAGAGAGGAAGGCACAGATAGAAGGATAGAAACTGAAAAAGAGAAGTTTGGAAATTTGTGCCAGACTCTATCAAAAGTTTTTGATATGTTTAGTGCAATAGCAAAAGTTTCACTGAAATTCTGAAAGGAGGACAACCAAGAGTCAGAGATATGCAAGAAGATCGCCAGTAGAGCATCCTTGCAGAACCCATATTGATGATCTGAAAGAAGACTGAAAAGAGAGGCATTTAAGAATCTTTCTATTAAGAAAGAAATCAAAGCAATTGGATGATAGTTGGAGGGTTGAGAGTGGTCATCCTTCTTTGGGACAGGTTGAATGAAAGCAAACTTCCAGCAGGAAGGAAAAGCACCAAATGAAAGACAAAGATGAGTGTGTTTGCCTAGGCAGGGTGTCAGCACAGAAGCACAGTTCTTGAGAACAACAGGAGGAACACCATCAGGACAGTATGCCTTCCTAGAGTTGAGCCCAGATAGAACAAAAAGAACATCTTTGGAAGAGATTCTAATTTGACATAATGAAGTCAGAGGGAGAAGGAGATGGAGGAACAGCATGCACCAGAATCATCCATGGTTGAATTGGAGGTGAAAGTTTGAGCAAAAAGTTCAGCTTTGTCAGGAGAAGAGATGGCAACTGAGCCTTTGGAATGGAGAAAAGGAGGGAAAGAAAAGGAAGTAAAGTTGTTAGAGAAGTTTTTAGCTACATGCCAGAAAGAGCAAGAACAAGAACAATTAGAATTGGATAGGTTTTCACATTTTTGTCTGATGACAGAAGTTTTGGCAGGTTGAAGAACATATTTCACATGATTCCAGGCAGAAATATAAGCTGAGTGAGAGTCAGGAGTTGGATGGTAATAGTACCTGGGTAATTCTACGAGAAATAGACAAATGAAGTACACGGTAACCTCTTCAAAAATTCATGAAACTTGGTGTGAGAGTTGGTTTAGGTCCAAATTACAAATTTCTGAATTTTTTTGAAAATTGGTCAAGTTGGTCAAATTTTATGGCTTGACCAAATTTTGGTCAAATGAAAAAACCAATAATTTTCAAACGTAAATATCTCAGCTCCTAATTGTGGTAGTGTAGCAAGTCTTAAATGATAAAATATGTAAAATTAACTGTAGTTTCTAAATATGTATCATTTTTTTAGGGTAATAAAAATAAAATTATGATTTTTTTTGTACTATTTGGCAGCGATATCATTTTTCAAAAAAAAACCAGGAATAAAAAATGTTTATTTGATGTATGTACACCATAATAAGTAATAAAAAGTCAGCTTATCGACGATTATAATAAAAAAAAAAAAAAAAAAAAAAAAAAAAATCCTCCAAATTTTAACAATTTTTTGCTTTCTTTCCAGATTTCCAGTATATACCTAATTTTCTAGTATATGTAAATTTACCTAACCCTTAAAATGCCTCAAAACAAAATTTTGTTGCGATCCTATGAAAAAACACTCAAGAAGAATTTTCTGTAACATCAAAAAAGTAAACTCTGCCATGGCAGCTGCAAGCTATGGAATTTTGGAAGAAAATCAATTACTATGCAGCAATTGCTATGTCACAATTAAAAAGAAGCCAATTATATTAGAACATGTTCAACATTCATCCAGAGAGCCAGAACCTGCACCAATACCTGAGCCAGACATACTTAACGAATGTATGGAGCGAAGCAGTAGCGATTCCACGAATCCACCACCATTGGAAGAATTTGTCGTTCAAGACAGGCAATTCAATAAAGATTTGCTCAGCGACAATATTTTACCTTTATTTGATGAAAGCCCTATTAAAACAGGTAATAAAACAATAGAGACTCCGTTCAGGACATTTGTTTCTTAATGCCAAATTCATAGTTTTCTGTTTTTAAATATTAGCATCAGCACTTGAATACATATATGCAAAATATTTGATAATTTCACGCAACATAAATTTATGGATTTGTTTTACAGCTGGATTGAAGCCAGGACAAAAACAGATAAAGGCTTCTACGAAATTCAGATCGACAACGGAAAAAGTTAAACGAAGTTTTGAAACTGCTTATGGGGCTCCTATTGACTATTCTGAAGCTGGTCCATCCAAAAAAAGTTGTTTGGAAGATGATTTAGAGAGGCAAGACTACTTTTCGGACATAGTTATTGAAATTTGACATTTTAAATTAAATTTAATACAGTCATCGAAATATATACTAAATTAAGTTTTATCTGTTTACATTTTTATAATCGGACAATACATATACATATATTTTATGAAAAGTTTAATTAAAAATATACTAAACTTAATGTCAAATACACTTTATTTCAGGTATCAAAAGGTTATGGAAGAATTAAAGGAGAAATTTCAAGCAAGTAACAATCGCAATCTTAGGTTACAAATACTATCATTGTATCCCTATCCCATTGAAAAAACTGCTGACTTCTTTGGAGCAACAAAGTATATGGTGTGTAAGAGCCACAATCTTCAAAAACAGTTTGGGATTCTTCCTAACATTACAAACATGACAAAAGGGAAGGTCGTCACAGCTGAAATGAAAAAAATCATTCAGGAGTTTTATGAAAATGACGAATATAGTAGGATGTGCCCAGGAATCAAAGATTATAAGTTTGCAATAAATGAAGAGGGTGAAAAAATAAAAAAACAAAAAAGACTGGTGTTGTGTAACTTGAAAGAGTTATATGCTGAATATGCAAACAATGATGAAAATCCCAAAATAGGCTTTAGTACCTTTGCTCATCTTCGACCGTCGTGGTATGTGCTTGCGGTACAAAGCGGAACTCTCAGTGTCTGCATATGTACGCAATCACCAAAATCCGAAACTACAAATATCAGCATTAGGCATTAAAGATTTAGACTACAAAAAATTAATGTCTTTATCCATCTGCGGCATGGACAATGAAGATTGTATGATGCACCAATGCAAAAGATGCCCGCAAGAGGTCAGAATCAAAAATTATTTGGAAAGTTTTGACTTCATGGCGATGGAAGAGAGAAAATATAAACAATGGGTATCCATCAATCACTGTATGTTAAAAGATATCACCGAAACTCCAAAGGAATACGTGGAATCACTCACCAAAAAAATTGCACAACTGACAAGACACCACTTCACGAATAAATGTCAGTCGAGTTACTTCAAAAATCTAAAAGAAACTCTGCCCAAAAATGAAGGTGTTTTGGTGGGCGATTTCGCGGAAAACTTCTCATTCATCGTACAAGATTGTGCCCAGGGGTTTCATTGGGAGAACTCGCAATGTACAGTGCACCCATTCATTTATTATTCCAAAAACAATGCAGGGAAACTAATTTGCAAAAGTTACTGCTTCGTTTCAAACCGTCACAGGCATGATACAATTCTGGTTCATAGTTTTCTCAAAAAATTAATCCTGTGCATCCAACAACAAAATTGAAACCTAACTAAAATTCATTATTTCACAGATGGATGCGCGGCTCAGTATAAGAATAAAACAAATTTTCTAAATTTATGCCATCATTTCGAAGACTTCAAAATTCATGCTGAGTGAAATTTTTTCGTGACATCCCACGGGAAGAATGCCTGCGACAGTATTGGCGGAACGGTAAAAAGAGCAGTTGCCAGAGAAAGCTTACGATGGCCTCTCGACCATCAAATCTTAACAGCTGAGGACTTCTACAATTTCTGCTCTCAAGAATTCCTAACCGCTATTGACTTTTTTTACGTCTCTGAGGCAGAAGTTGTAGATGTAGAGCTTTCTTTGCAAAAACGTCCGAGTGAACCTATTACTTCTATCAAAGGTACTCAACAATTACATCGCTTCATCCCAATTTCCAAGAATTCATTGAAGGTTTATCCACTCTCTCAGAGTGCACAGTCAGTCGAAATAAGAGAGCTCATTAGAGTTTCTGCTTCGGATCAAGAACATAATACTGTCTCTCAACGCGAAATTGAAACAGGCTCTTTTGTGGGTTGTATGTATGAAAATAAACTATGGCTCGGATTAGTCCAGTCCTTTGACTGTGAATAATGATGATTTTCCGATAAAATTTCTCCATCCTTCGGGCGTATGTCCCTCATACATTTTTCCTGCGCAAGATGATATTTTGTCACGTTCCAACAGAAAATATATTTGAGAGTATTGAAACAAGTTTACAAGGAGGAACAAGAATACAACACATTTTTCCGCTTCAAGAATTAAATAACTTTTCAAAGATGATAAAATAAATTCTATCGAATGTATACTATTTAAGATTGTCTATATAATATTTCTAAAAATTTTATCTAAGATTTGTGTATCTACTTAATAGTTATAAAAATCTTTTCAAATTCTTTTTTCTTATTATTATATTATTAGTGTCTAAAATTTGGATTCACTGGATGAGAATACTGTCTCTCAATTCATTCTCAAAGACTTGTGTACGTGTAGTATTAGGAAGAGTATTTTATACTCTGATAAGTGCTTTAGAAATTAAACATTATTATTGTCAATATATTCTGTCCCTAAATATAAGAGAGGTTATGTATGTACAATGCCCGCGAAAAGTATCCGATCACTCAAGAAAATACAATATTTTCCCTTGATATTCAGAGACACGTAATTCACTTTCTATTTGTTCTAGCGACATCTGGTAACTTTGAGGTTGCTCGCTGATATGAGAGCTATCCAACGCATTCTCAAATTAGTGTTCTGGTAGCCTTCGTTGCGGGTGGCTGTGTCTCAAATTTGTCAGATTTCACTGTTTGTGTAAATTTCTTGATATTTTTTTTTTTTTTTTTTACAGAAAGTGGTGTAAATAAAATTTATATATAATGTGTGCTAAAAAACAACTTAAGAGTGATTGTCGAGGTGCTATTGTTGCTTTGCATGCATGTGGGAAATCACAGAGACAGATAGCTAAGGAATTAAACATATCCCAAAGTACCATTAATTTATGAGTTTCACGGGCTAAGAACAATGGTGGCCTAACCACGCCAGTCCCTAAAAAACGATCTGGCAGACCGAGAAAAACAAATTCGCGAACAGACAAACTTATGAAACGTTTAGTATTGAAAAACCCAACAATAACTGCGAAAGAAATAAAATTTAATATGAATAATTTGTTATCTGGTGTTTCTGAACAAACTATCCAGGAGCAGCTCCAAAAAGAACTCGGATTACCATCTCGCCATGCTGCTAAGAAACCGTTCATTAATGAAAAAATGCGTAAAAAACGTGTCGCATTTTGTAAAAAATACATTCATTGGACTGTTGATGACTGGAAGGTGGTTTTATTTAGCGATGAGTCGACATTTTTGACATTCAGAAGTTGTCCAAAAAAGGTTCGCCGGCCTATTGGCTCAAATAGGATGGACCCTAAATACACCCTAAAGACAATGAAACACCCTCCAAGTGTGATGGTTTGGGGTTGTTTCGGTTACTATGGGCGTGGAAACTTATATTTTCTTCCGAAGAACACAACTATGAATGGTGCACGGTATTTAGCAATGCTACAGGATAAACTTCCAATGGCAATGGCAATCCAAAGGACAAAAACATACATGCATGATGGTGCACCATGTCACAGGGCCAAAATAGTGACAAAATGGATTACTGACAATAAATTTGATATTTTGGATTGGCCTGGTAATAGTCCAGATCTCAATCCGATAGAAAATCTGTGGCTAATAATAAAAAATAAGGTTGAATGCCACGACACTGGCTCAGTCGAAAAATTACAAGAGGCCATCAAAAAGGTATGGTGCAAGGAAATATCAGTGGAAGTTTGTCAAAACTTGATTAAATCCATGCCAAAACGTCTAGAACAAGTCATCCAAACCAAAGGACAGATGACAAAATACTAATATAAGGTTAGTATACATTTAAACATTGTTTTTTATGTAAAAAATACAAATTTCAAGGGTGATCGGATACTTTTCGCGGGCACTGTACAATTGTACATTGTACATATATTTTCAAAAAAAATTTTCTCCTTTGGTTTATCTACATGTATTTTTTATATGATTTGAAAATTGTCTTTTTTTGGACTAACAAGTCTGTAATAAATCTTCGTCATCTGAAAAAAAAATTTATTACTTAATTTCAAACTCAGTTTTGAGCCTTATAATAAACTATAAGCTGACTTTTTATTACTTATTATGGTGTACATACATCAAATAAGCATTTTTTATTCTTGGTCTTTTTTTCGAAAAATGATATCTTCGCTGCCTGCAAAAAAAAAAAAAATTAAAAAAAATTAAAAATAATTGACATTTTTTCCAAAAAATCATAATTTTATTTTTGTTACCCTAAAAAAATGATACATATTTAGAAACTACAGTTAATTTTACATACTTTATCATTTAAGACTTATTACGCTACCACAATTAGCAGCTGAGATATTTATGTTTGAAAATTGTTGGTTTTTTCATTTGACCAAAATTTGGTCAAGCCATAAAATTTGACCAACTTGACCAATTTTCAAAAAAATTCAGATTTTTGTAATTTGGACCAAACCCAACCCTCACACCAAGTTTCATGAATTTTGGAGATGGTGGAGTGTACATTTGGCACTTTCATTTGTCTATTTGTCCTGGAATTACCCACCTTCTGAAAGCCTCCTCTCTGTTGCAGATAGCATTAGAACAAGTAAAGTTAAACCAAGGTTTTTTTTTGCATTAGTAGTTGGAATAGAATATGGAATGTACACCTCCATGCCCAAGAGAATCACCTCCATGATGTGCTCCACACACTCAGAAAGGCCCCAACCAAGAAAGCAGTAATCATTCCATGGTAAATCAGAGATTTACAGCCTAAGGGCTTCTCAATCAGTGGTGTGAAACTGCCAAAGGAACCTCCTCTTGGTTAGATTGAAAGGCCAAATTGGAGTGATAGGACAGGAGATACATATAAGATTGTGGTCAGAGGAGCCCAATGGAGAAAAAAGTTTGACAGTAAGTAGGATGATAGGTGAGAAATAAATCCAGAATGTTGAGCCTATCTCCAAGACAATCAGGGATACAAGTAGGGTGCTGTACAATCTGCTCTAGGTCATTCATGATGGAAAAGTTGTAAGCTGATTCATCAAAGATGTTAGTGAAATGAGAGGAAAGCCAAAGGTGGTGGTGAACATTGAAATCTTGGAAATTGGAGATTTCAGCAAAGGGAGAGTGGGATAGTATTTGTGTACTGAAGGAAACCTATACTAAACTGTGAAAATAAAAGACTAGGAGCCTTCTCTGGCCTCATCTTTTCATTCCAATATGATTTGAAATTAATAGTTCATTAATTAATGCATTACAAGACTCAAAAATATGCACTAAGACATCCAGTACTGTAAAAGGTAAGAGCCCTATGTAATCTGTACATTATTTTGATTTAATATTCAAATCAAATATTTTTGTTTTAAATAATTTTACTATTTTCATTTCTACAACATGGGAGTTCTCAGAGAAGTGACCCAGCAACAAACACCCTACCCCAAGGGAATTAATTGAAATTTGGTACATAGAGTAGTTTTGGCCAGAGAAAACAAAATTCAAAACCCAAATCTTAGTATGGGTCCAGTCAAATTCAGGTCACCTCATGACCCTTCTTTTTTTTTAAGGTCAAATACCTTAACTACTTTTTAGAATATTTCAGTCAACTTGTATATTTTTTAAATAGAGAGATGCTGAGGATTCCAAATATGTATGTTTCATTGTTGTACAGTAATAAATAAAAAATTGCTTACATGATCTTTATTTAAGGTCAAATTTTGACCTTTAGCAGAACACCACAAAAAATTTAAAACTAAAATTAAAGACAAATCATTTTTCTGCCTAAAACAATAAAAAAATATTGTTATATAGAGCTCATAAAGGTAGAAATTATGTAGAATTACCAAATATTTTTGAAACTTCTAACTTTTTTTTTTTTTGGGCTACCATCAATGCAGTTCTCTATTAACACATTCACTCTCACACGACCCACCAGAGGGTCATTGTGACTCGCCCGCTGCACCCGCACAAGGCACTGGTGGGTTGAGCGCTTATTTCTTTTCTATGAGCCTTTTATTCGTTGGTACACAGCTGTTATATGCACATATGATAGTGGGACAGCAGAACAACATTTAGTCTCCATATTCACTTTAATTTTTTATATTTAAATGTAGAATTTTCTTGAAATTTTCATATGTTCATAGGCCCGATATAGGATAAAAAAAAAGCATAATCTAAATAATACGGTACCATATTTATTCAAAACTCAATCGAAACAGGGCAAAATAAATAAAGTTTATATGAAACGCCAAATGCAAACCTTTCTTGAAAATTGAGTAAAAAAAAAACAAAAATCAATTTTATTTACCACAAAAACAAAAATATAACAAGCCTAAATCTAATATGTTAACTGGGTGGGTGATCGCCCACCCAGTAAAGGATTTCACCCAACCACTAAACAGATTTCACCCACCCAGTTAAAAAACCAAAATAATACCGAGTCATTCCAGCTCAACTGGTACAGATTTCAGAAAGTTGGTCGGGTGACCATCTCCGATTTTCTTCAAATTTTCAGGGTTGATTCATACACCATTCAATAGCTTAAATCTAAAATTTTAGCTTCCTCAGTCAAAAACTTTTAATTTTATGGTCGCTTAAATGGCCCCCACCTTCGACAAAAAATGCCCATGTTGAGCTTGATCAGCCAATGCCTTCATTTTGAGAGGCCTTGAAAAGTGTCTTCTAATAGGAGTAGAAGCTTCAAATTTGTCATGCCAATACAACTTCTGATGGGCTTTTCAATTTTGCAAGCTAAAAGGCTGTGGAACAAATAGTTTCTGAGTTACAAGGGCTTAAACATGACTCCATTTTGAAGCTTGCATCAATTCCTCCCACTTTTACGACTCTACCATTTTCAAAAGTTTTAGTTCTACATCAATCACAGCTGTTTTAATACTCCTAATAGTCTCTATGGGTTGTAAATTTATGAGTGAAATAAAAAAATAACCAAAAAAGGATTTATTTTATTTTTAAAAATTTCCAAAAGTTGATATTTTCACAAAATTTGCAAAATTAACATCAACTTTGGGGCTTAATATAAAGGTGTCCGAAATTAGTCAGGGAGTTGATACTTCTAGTAAAGAAAGATACATATGTGTACAAAAACATATATTAAGGAATAGATCTCAACTCAACTCCTTCATATAGTTTTGGCTATTCAAAGAAAAGTACTTTTTGTGAAAAAATTTTGAAATGTTTAAATTTCTTTTTACAACATTGAATTGTAATTTTACTTCCATTTTATTACTTGGTAAGTTAATTCACAAATGTTAAATTATCTAAATAAGTTTTACTCATAAAAAAGACAATATATACCTAGATTATTACTACATTTGCAGTTAACACAACAGATGGACCAGCTTGTAGGCTCAATACTTGGATCTACCTAAGTAAATCATGTAGAACCGTGTTCTACTGCTCTTTAAGCACTTCCTAGTAATTTAAATTATGCAGTTAGTACAGATAAACTAGCAGTAACCACCATTTTCAGTACAAAACCTTAAATTTAAGTAGCTTTGTTGTATTACTTCCCTTAATACAAGTGTACAGTACTTAGCTATATACAATAATGAATTCCTGAGTTTTTAAGCATGTGAATTATTGGCTATAAGTTCATATTCTTTTTTTAATATGTGTTGTTTTATGTAAATTCGTATGTAAACTTATATATAGCTAATAACTCTTATGTTTAGACACTGACTCAGGAATTTATTATTGTACTCAGGCTTTAAGTCTGATTGTCTTCAACACTCCATGGCCTCACAGCCATAAATTGGCAATTTATTATTCAGCTTGATACAGGTCTGTAGTTACTTAGGCTTTTTTTAAAATACTCCTCAATTTTAGATAAACAATCATTTGATAACTTGTACTGTCTCCCCATTTTCCCAGCAACTGTAGGTGGTTCAATTGAACACAAAACATGTTGGAATGGAATCCAGCAAACGTCCTCTTGTTCAGGCCATTTAAAAGGATTCTTTTTCATGAAATTTACTAATAGATCCTTCTCAGTATCACACACTTCAACTATGTTTCCAACAAACCAGTCACCTTCATAGAAACAGGCCACATATGTACCAGGTTTATATTGGTAAGCCACATTTTCTTGTGTAGCATTGAGGAAGGAAAGTTGTACGTTAAAGAAATTTTCATCACTAGAAATTTTGTACAGTTTAATGCCTGTTGATGAAGGTCTAAAGCAGTGATATGAAGGTTCCTGGGATTGTCTTAATTAAGGAATACCTTTTTTCTAACTCAAATAAATTAGCATTTTCCTCAATTTTAGCTGAATCAATGTACAGAAATTGTATACCATTAATATTAGATTTGCACCAATCGAACATCTCTTTTGGATTGGTGATGTGACCTTTACTTGTTGCTTGTAGACTTGCCCGGGCAACTAACCTTTTGATGGTGCCACCAACACCATCACAGGGGCTCTTTCCGTGAGAGGTGGCAAAAAGTTCCATTCACATGTTAGTTGGAAATCTTTTTCATGTAACACTGAATTAATGATGTTTTTATAGTTTTTATATTGACTTGCTGCGCCATCGCTAAAGTAACAAATATGTTTTAGTTTAGGATTCTGACTTTTAAGTAATTTCAAGGCTTCACATAAAAAAGAATGAACTGCAGTTGTGTTGTGTGTAAGTGAATCTGATATTACACAAAAATTTGTAACTTTTAGTTCACCATCAACTTTTTGATAGCAGACTACCGGATGCAAGGTAGCCTGGGTATTGTCCCAGTGATGCCCTTGTACGGCATCCTGAATTATAAAACTATAGTTTTCAGAGAAGTCAACAAGCACTAATGCTGTAGAATCATTGAGGTTTTCTTTACAGTCGGACAAATATTTTGATTGGGCTTTTGCTATGAAATGGTGTACTTTCAACTTTTTTGCACTTTCACATATGTCTTCTACTACATTCGAAACACTTTTTGTCATTGTGACCAGTTGGGTATGGTCTGTATGAAGCCACTGCTTAAAGGAAACCTCATCATCCATGTCATAATCATTGTTTTCAAAAATGGTAAGAAGCCAATCCCGTAATTCATTTAAACCAGGACATGTTTTGCAGTTATTAATCATGCAGTTTCTGGTTTCAGTGTTGCAGACTATTTTCCCTAGTAACTCTTAATTCTACTTTGACGGGGAGTGATTCACATAAAAGTTTAAAGTTCTGGTGTATTTCACAAATGCATATTGTGTGATCCTTTACTCCCCACACCCATACACCATTTTGGTCTCAGTTCAAAAAACTTTGATTTGGAGATTTTGTCATTTGGATATTTATTTTTGTAAAGCGTATATAATTCTCTGATATTTGTCAACAACAGTATTTTCTGCTTGTGAACCTTCCCTTGTGGTGTTTTTATTGATTTGTAGTCTTTTTTACCAGGGCATTCTCTAGTATATTCATTGTTTTGGAAAAATTCTATCACTCTTTCCTTTATTTCATCGCTTATACCCTTGCTACTCTTTTTATTTCTCATTATAGGAAGGATACCTTCTTTTCTCTTTAAGGCCCTCACAGCATTAACCATTCTGGCTGACACTTCAAATTCTTTCATAATTCTTTCTCTGGACCAGGTTTTACCAATTGGAAGGAGTGTTAGAATTTGTATCTTTTCTTGTCTGGTACTAGTTTTACACTTTTCTTTCAGTTCCTCTATCATATGCTGATAACACTTTTCTTCCTCACTCTCTATAGGTTTCTCCGCTTCCTCATCCAAAATGCTAGGCTTCATATGAAGTACTTTTGACAGCTTTGATTTTGTTGATGTTTCAATTTGCTTTAGTTTCCTTTTCGCGTAAAACTTTCGATCTCTTGCTCTTACATACTTAATGGGTGAGCATTCTAGTGAACCTAACGTTTCGTCTCCTTAACTATTTCTTCTGGAACATATTCATCACTACCTGAGTCTTTTTCATCTTCAATCGTCTTGGCTCTAGAGAAGCATGTTGAGCAAAGTTTCTGTCCTGGTATCAGATTCAGTCTAGTTGCTATGTCTTTGTCAATAATTTGTAGTGATTCTGCAAATAAAGTAGGGTAATGTAAACTCTAAACACATTGGAAAATAATTTTAAAACCTCAACATTTGGTTATAGGCTATTCGTATAAAATATTCAAAACATATGCATTCAGTAGCACAGTATATAGCCTACCCTATTAAAATTAAATAGCTAATTTAGGTTACAATTTACAATATAAACTTCTTTATGAAATATAAATATATTAGTACCTATATTTACTTACTTGTTATCTTCTTTCGATGATTTCTCCATGGATCTTGGCAGCTACGTTGCATTTGTTGGTAATGCATTCCAAACATTTTTTCATGGTGGTAGCATACAGTAGCACTATTTGGGTTGATTACAGTTGCTTTTGTTCTCCACAATAGCAGTTTCCTTGTTTCATCTGTCAGCTCATGTAAGGTATACATACCCACCTTCCTGGTGAGTCTGTGTTCATGACATGGATCATCCAAGTACATACCAAAGCTGCACTTTGATTCTTGATTAGAATAAGCCATTATTACAGGCAGTAAAATTAAGTTAATTGCTCTAGTTAAATTTTCTGAAAATAAAAGATCATGATCTATAAAATAGGCCTGGACATTAATGATTAACCATCATGTTTTACATTTATAAGAATATACAAAGCGAAATGAGCTACCCAGAGCCCTTCGAGTCGCTGGTTGTTTTGACAGACATATTAAATTTCTTGTATGTTTTAGACTTATTTACATATTATTACAATTGTAAATCAACTTAAGTAATAAAATGGAAGTAAAATTACAATTCAATGTCATAAATAGAAATTTAAAAATTTACAAATTTTGCAAAAATTTGAGATTTTTCACAAAAAGCACTTTTCTTTGAATCACCAAAACTATATGAAGGAGTTGAGTTGAGATCTATTCCTTAATATATGTTTTTACACATATGTATCTTTCTTTACTAGAAGTATCAACTCCCTGACTAATTTCGGACACCTTTATATTAAGCCCCAAAGTTGATGTTAATTTTGCAAATTTTGTGAAAATATCAACTTTTGGAAATTTTTAAAAATAGAAATAAATCCTTTTTTGGTTATTTTTTTATTTCACTCATAAATTTACAACCCATAGAGACTATTAGGAGTATTAAAACAGCTGTGATTGATGTAGAACTAAAACTTTTGAAAATGGTAGAGTCGTAAAAGTGGGAGGAATTGATGCAAGCTTCAAAATGGAGCCATATTTAAGCCCTTGTAACTTAGAAACTATTTGTTCCACAGCCTTCTAGCTTGCAAAATCGAAAAGCCCACCAGAAGTTGTATTGGCATGACAAATTTGAAGCTTCTACTCCTATTAGAAGACACTTTTCAAGGCCTCTCAAAATGAAGGCATTGGCCGATCAAGCCCAACATGGGCATTTTTTGTCGAAGGTGGGGGCCATTTAAGTGACCATAAAATTAAAAGTTTTTGACTGAGGAAGCTAAAATTTTAGATTTAAGCTATTGAATGGTGTATGAATCAACCCTGAAAATTTGAAGAAAATTGGAGATGGTCACCCAACCACCCCTGTACCAATTGAGCTGGAATGACCCTACTGTATTCAATCATCTAAAAAAAAAACCAGGGCTGTGGAGTCGGCACATAAAAAACCGACTCCGACTCCTCAATTTTTTGTCTATCCGACTCTGAAGGTATATTAATTCTAAATCTGCTATGATGATAATTACACAAGAGGCATTTCATCACCACCACGTGAAGCATCATCATCTGTGGTCATTGTTACGGTAACTTTGTCTGTAGTAAAGAATCTTGTAAGTGGTGCTTGTCATTCAGTAGATTTCTGATCTTTTGTTAACTTTGAAGTAGTTGGAAGGTTTTTATTACTATCTTTCTCAATGACAACTTCTAAAATTTTGGGATAGAAACACTGCAAATGTCTTCAAATTTGATGCTCTGGTTGGTGCATTTTTATCAGAGCCAGTAAAACCACTGATTTTGGCTTCACATAATTTTTCATCATCATCATCATCTATCATACACTGAGACACAAAATGTTTCCCATCTGTGGTTATTATAAAATATTAAAAAACTGCAGACTTTGTTGGAAGTGTCTTTGCCATTGTGAAAGGGGTTTTAGACTTGAAAGTTAAAAACTTATGAAATTTAGGAAGAACTCGAAATTAAATAAGCATTAAAAATAAAAAAATATCTGAAAAGAAAAAATGAATTAATGGCATTAGTGTCTGAAATGGAAAACATTGTGTTTATTATTTAAGTGGTTTAACCACCATAGCTGCCAGTGATATATCACACAAAAACATATTTTATTAAAATTTATATTGAGATCGGAGTCGGAGTCGGTACATTTTTACTGACTCCGACTCCAGCACCACCAAAATTGCTTCCGACTCCAACTCCAACTCCAACTCCACAGCCCTGAAAAAAACTGTCAAATCCATGGATAAAGCAGCCAAAAGAATACAGCCAAAGTCACCAACTTGGCTATAAATCTAATTGGTAGTTTGGCATTTGCCATAAAATCCATTGTAAACAAGACCCATGCTGGCCCTAATACTAAAGCAATGAGTGTAATAGCCAGTTTGATCTGTTCAATTCTGTTGCTTTTAATTTAAGTGCTTTTAAAGGGGATAGAGGTAAATAAATAACTTTGTTTTCTACAAGTTCTATTACATAGTTTAATTTTACTCACATTATATTGCAGTATTAAGATATTGACTTGCTAATGCTGCCTTGGTATATAATTGTAATGTGATAGAATCATGGATGGCGGCCTAACTTTGACTATTGAAGCAAATATGAAACAACCTCTTTCCTATGTTTATGTGATTGAAATTATTTATTCTAATGCAATTATGCATTTATGTATTCATTTGCATGACTATTACATAATGGTTGATATGCAGGTAGCAGGTAGGCGTAGCTACAGCTACAGGGCCTAATTATGCCAATCTTGAACAAGTGACACATGAATGCATGTTTGGGTCTTTTACAGTGGGAATTTTTTATATTGCATAATTGTATATTTGCATACTGTTTATCCTATTTTATTCTATTTACCTAGTTCAAAATATAATAATTGGTTGTTTTATTATCCGTAATACTGATCATAATATTTTTATTTTCATACATAATGAGACTATATACAATAATTTATGGACACCCTGTATAAACAATATTACATGGTATTACCTACAAATATATATTATTTTGGTTAAAAATTGTTGAATACTTTATTTATGCTTCTTGTAGGTTATCTCCCCCCCCCCCCCCCCCCACTATTAATATTTGTTATTAATAGTGGGGGGGAGGAGATAACCTACAAGACTAATATTTACTACTAATACACTATTAATAATACACAATTACTAATATACTATTAATATTTGTTATTAAATAATAGTGGGGTTTATATAGGTTATATTTATAGTTTATATAGGTTATATTTATAGTTTATATAGGCATAAGACCCCAGCCTTCTTTAGTTAGGCTTATAGGCCTAACTAAAGAAGGCTGGGGTCCCTATTCTTCAATAGCTCCAATTCACTTTATTATGCTAAATTAAATTCATACATCAATAATATTGGTTGTCTATTACAGATTGTATTTGAATACTAAAATGTCTAGTCATAAAAAATTAAAAAGATGATTCTGTTGGTTCAATGGACATATCTAGTTTTTTCAAGTCGAACAATAAAACACATAGTAAAGAACCTCAGTCTGTTGGAATTACAGCTAATGAACGACCATTGACATCTACAATGGCCAGTGATACAGGGTTGACAGGTTCTTCAATTATGCCATCTGACTGTTCAAATACAGCCTCTTCTCAATGTCCATACCCAGAGACCTCAGCTTCAAGTATTGGTCAAGATGCGGATGTGGCCAATTCATCTTCCACTTCTACTGGTTCCACATCATACTATATGGGCTTACCTCTTAATATTAACAGATTGTTGAACATGTATTCATCAGATTCAGTTCTTACAAGAATTAAAAACAAGGATAAAAGACAAACTCAATTGTTTGTTAAGTGTAATGTTTGTTGCAGTTTCATAGATGATACTGAGAAGGTTTCATTGAACAGAAGTGTACCTTATGCATCCAGTACGGGAGCACGAACAGAAGGCAAGCTTGGAGCAGTGCTTAATTGAGCATCTTCAGGATAAACCACATGCAGCTGCACTAGAGGCAAGCAAATTACATGATCAGTTTCAAAAGCAGAGCGACAAACATCCTTGGCTGAATCTCTTGGAGATATAGAATTCAGGAAGTTTCACAACTACTTCGCCTGGCAATGGACTGCTACAATGACACACAGTGTGAAACCATATCAGGATATTCCTGCCCATCAAGGACTCTCACCAATATCTTTTCCGACCAACTTGTACGGAAGTTTTCCCAAGACTGGGATTGCAACATGGAACCATTTAGACCCACAGGTTCAGATAGCGCACTATTGCACGACAAATATTTACTATGAAATGTTGTCGTGCATTGGTGATGTATTTAAGAAGAATCTCATTGAAGAAATAAATCAATGTGATGCTTTAGGAATACAAATTGATGGATCATGTGATCGTCAACAACGGCATTAAGTTTGTGTTGCAAGATTGGTGAAAGATGGTGTTATTACTATACGTTTTCTTGCAGCTGTGGAGCCTGTTGAAGGAGGAGCTAATGGCTTACTGGAGGCTCTCGGTAGAAGCTTAGAGAGGCCTGGCAATGTATCATTTCAATATAATAATCTAGCACCAGAAGGCCAAGATTCAAGTGATGATGACGACACCAAGAGCAACAACATGAATGAAATTAACTTCAATGCACCTGTTTTTGACAAGCTGTTATCCCTTACAACTGATGGTGAAGCAACTAACACCAGTATCAATTCTGGGTTGTGGCAGAAACTGAATGATGAACTACAATGGCTGGTTCCTTGCATATGGTGTGTGCGCCATAGAACTGATTTGGCATCTCACGAGTTAATCACAACTGTTCCTGAATTGAAGCGATGGTATTCCCAGGTGAAAGATACTGTTAAATATTTTCATGTCTCTTCTGTCCATACCAAGCATGTGAAAATTATGCAAAAAACTAGGGTTGACGTTCAAACAGTTTATTAATCCAACAGAAGTACGATTTGCCCAACATGTCCAAGCAATGTGCATCACTCCACTTAACAATCTGCCAGCATGTGTTGCTTTCTGGGAAAGCATCTCCACCAGTGACGATAGAATCACTAAGCAACAGGCATCTGTTTTTTTGCGTATGTGGGAGGCAGGAGGTCAGCAATATAGACTGACTGGTTTAATGGCTGACATTCTTCATCACCTTGCCTGTCTACAAAAGGAATTCCAAAAAACAGACCTAATACTGTTCGATATTCTGGCAATCCAAACTCGATACATCGAGTGTATCACGATGATGGTGGACAAACCATATATCGGTGGTTGGGAGGAGAAATTGGGAGATGTAGATGAAGGTGCAGGAACAAGTAAACCAACAATGGATTGTGATCAACATAAGGAGGCAAGAGAAGATACAGGTGTAGTTAGAAGGAGTGCAAGAAGAGCAATTTCTAATCAGTTTGTCACATTATCAAATCACTCTTTCAGTGCTATTAGGCATGAGACACGAGTCAATTAAGAATTTCTTGCAAAAGAGAATGGATGAAGGAGCAAATGCGTCATTAAAAGAAATTTCAGAGGTTTTTAATTTGACATCTCATGAAGTTATGGCCAGAAAGGCTAACATTCTTCTTCGGAAAATGAACAGACATTTTGACTATGAAACTTACTGATGATTGTATTGATATTTTTATCAACAATCCAAGGTTGAACAAACATGAAGACATCAACACGAAATTCAAATGTATTTCTGAAGCTGTGACCAAAAATCCTGACTCTCCACTTACAGTACTCTTGAATCTTGTTCTCACTGTAGCTCCACATTCAATGGCAGTAGAAAGTGTGGTATCGCATTATAATATTTTCCGTAGTGACAGAAGGCTTGCGATATCATTGCAGGGTGCCAACAACAGATTGCTTATTACATTAAATGGTGTTGGTGCAGGTCATTTTGATCCATGTCCAGCAGTAGCAAAATTTCTTCAGGCTAAGCATCATTTTTTTTCTGAAATTGTGAAATATGAATTCATGTTAAGCAATAGCTAACTGTAATAATTACTGACAGATGATAAATTAATGATATATTACATATGTTATGTGCATCTATGTAATGAATAATTTCACAATTTTTTTGTATTTTTGTGCTTATTTTTAACTGCCATTATTTTTCATTGAATGACTTATTATTCACTTGTCACTGTGGAGGCAATATGAATATAATTATAAATGAAAATGTAGGTATATATGTTGAAAAAACTTCCTTAGTCTTACAAATACAGTTTACTAATCGATTGCATTTTCTTATACGATACCCATTGTTTTACTGAACAGCTGTGTTTTAATTTTGCAGATATTGTTTTCATCAATATGTAATATGTATTTCACTTCTCAAAATTTACATGCAGTCTGATGATGTCAAGAAGACAAGATTTAGAAATTGTTTCAAATTAAATGCTGAGCCAATTCTGCAGTTGCCTACCGGGAGTGCTGTTACTGGTTACAAAGATATTCAGTACCGACGTTTGTACCTATGTGGATACTTGTGTAGTCTTTAAATTTTGGACTATAAACGTATTAGGTTGGAAAGTGTTCTGTATTGTACAAACAATACAGAAAAGGTGTATTTTAATGCAACATCACAATGACAAGTTTGTGAAATCACCCACCCACCAAAAAAATCCTTAGATTTAGCACTGGTTACTGCTGTCTGGTTATTTGCTTGACAGTGTGATTCAATGACTGATTTACGGAACTCATCAATTGGTATTTTCTTTTGATTGACTTTCTTGAACAATACTAAAGCATTTATCACCGCTGTGTTGAGCAGGTACTCAAAAGCAATTTTGTGATACCATCGAATGGTCTTCCTGAGAGGTGAGAAATAGCTCACCAGCTGATCAGAGATGTCAATACCTTGTTTTATACTATTGTAAATGAGAACCATTTCTGGTTTTTTGACTTCCATATCATTCACTCTTCATCCAGTTTCCTTGAGGCTCAAGTCATGCTTTGTTGATAGCATAAGCACATCACGTTTGTCCTTCCATTTTGCAATAACAATACCATCATTTTGTTGATGGTCAATAATTTCTCCTTTTTTGAGTTTCACACTCGTAACTTCCTTTGGTTACGCTTCCTGTTCGCTCATAGTGTTCCCACAAGGTGGGTTTGATGATTTAGCAACTCTTTCGCTAAAGGAATTGATGTATAAAAATTATCTGTTGCCAATGTTCTCCCTGCATCCAGATAGTCTTTAGTGAGGTCCAATACTATTTGAGCCGCATGGGTAAATTCATCTGTGGTGTGGTAGGTGATCCTATAGTCTTGTTTTCACCATTGGTGTTTTGTATTGCTTAACCATTAGCTATAAGAACCATGTCTCACATATTTGGATCACTTAAAATTATCATGTAAATATCATAATCATTTTTGAATACCTGATTTCCTTTATAAAGACCTCATTGAAAAACCTAACTTCAGTTATCAATATGCATCACAATGGATTTTGAGCTTTCTCAGGCTGTGAACTAAATCGTACCTTTAACTGCCTTATGAGCAACATATTAATGCAAATGCATATCCCAAAATTTTAGAACCTTAATTAACATCATTGTTAATTTTGCTCCCTTTTCAGGCATCATTGCACTCATGGATTCCTGTGGGTCCACTGATGACAGTGCTGGGGGGATAATCTCTAAATGTTGTTGGTTTTTTTCTCTCTTTATCAGGGCTTTGTTTTTGGCTGGGACATTTGCTTATTGAAGTGAATTTGGACAAAGCTTTTTCTTCCCCAATACCTGCACAAATGCTGAAGCCAGTATTCACATATTTTTTCATAAACATTGCTTTTGTTTGCACTGATTGAGCCAAGAATACCTTTAATGAGTGTGATATGAAGTGGAGTTTAAAATGGCACATCTGGGACTTATCAGGTTTATACAATTTGGGTAGACTCATTGACCTTGCCCTTGTGACTAATGTTCTTTGTTTTTCTTGCATTAGTTATGTAAGTTCCTTTTTTTCTGTAAGTCTTGTCTCCTTTGTGTGGTAATGGAGCTGGTGATGGCCAATAATTTAATGGTTTTATTTTATGTTGACATTTTTGTGTGTGGTATGGGACTAATGATGTTTGTTTCTTTTGTTTTGTAGTAATATTTTTTTTGCCCAAGTGCTTAGTTGGTTCTGAATACACATTGGTGTATGATCAATAAAATTGTTCATATTTTCTTTCTTTACCTGTAAAAAACTTGCCTGCTGATGCAGTTAACCTTGTAAGTGTTATTGTTGTTTCATTGATTAAATTAGGCAAAGGACATTTTACTTTTCTTAAATCCTCCCACCATAAGCCGAAGAGTAAGTCTTTAAAAGAGGCAGACTGGCTATGCCCCAGAGATCTTAAAGGTGAGAACCCAGTTTCAAATTGGTAGGAGCCACCTAGCTGACAATCTCAACCATACTAAAATTGGGAATTTGCTCACCTCATTTCTCTCATTCTTAGCAATGTGGGTGGTGCTGAAGTCAAAGGATTACTTTTACTCAATTGAAGGTCCTCTGGGTGGTCCTCACTGGCAGCTAAATCTCCCATCTCAGCAAACAGCAACAGCTGCCATGACCCCACTAACAGAGTATCTGGTAGGTGAGTAACGCAAACGCATCTTTACACAGATACACTTGCCAGCATCGCGCCCCCATTTCACTGGTGCCCAGACCCAGGAAGATTCAAGGGAAGCATCAATAGAGAGCATTAGTATTGACTAGAAGCCCTTATTCTCTTGCCGGTATTCCCAGCACTCACCACACTGCACAAAAACAATTGAGACAGAATAAATGCAAAAAACTTCACTTTTTTACGTGAAGGTCAAAATATGAGAATAAAAACCCACTCTAATAGACAGAGTTTATTTCCACGACAGTTTCGACGCCCACTGGCATCCTCCTCGGGTGGATACAGAAACACAAATGAAACAAAACAAGAGGGAAAAACAGTTCAGGGATCGACCGTTAAGAAATTCGCACCTAGGTTGGATTCCATTCTCTCGAGACAGGAGTGGCATTTTCATTAAGTACATTCGCACAAATTTTAAAACTATCTTCCTGTTCTAAACATACAGATTCTATTATTTTTACATAATTATTACATTTATAATTAAATTTATTACATTTAATATTGCATAATTATTAATTACAGAAATTATAAATTTATTATTACATTGGTTATTACATTGTTGTTTATTATACAGAAATTATAAACCGAAAAACGAATGAAAAAAGGCGATTAGGAAATAATCCAGAGACCATTGAGAAATTCGCACCTAGGTTAGATATCGTTCTCCCGAAACCAGAAGGGCATTTTATTACAGGGTCAGCTTATAACTACATTTCCACAAATTAAAAATATCTTCTTGTTCTATACATACAGATCCTAATGTTTTGACATAATTACTGCATATATTTATTTCCACATTAATTACTTCCATTATTACATTTACTAAAAGCGAGTAAGGAAACATTCCAATCCAGAGACATTTAAGAAATTCACACTTAGGTTCGAACACGTTCCCACGACTCTGTAAGGGATTTATTGACCAAGAATCTCATTAAAGGGTCTAACTTATAAGTACCTTCGCACAAATTAAAATTATCTACTTTTTCTATACACACAGATTCTATTATTTTTCTTTTGACATAATTATTACATTTATAAAGTACCTTACTTGATTCCCAATCTATAGCATGATTATTTTGGCTAGCGTGATAAAAAATGGCATTATTAGTATTACAACTTCTGAAGGCATATTTGTGTTCTTTGATACGGGTTTCAATATTTCTTCCAGTTTCTCCCACGTATACTAAATCACAACTTTTACAGGGAATGCTGTAGACACAGGCTTGTTCCTCTTTTGCAACGTTATTCCTAACCAATTTACTTTTCACGGTAGACGAATATTTGAACGCCAAAGCAAACTTAAATTCTTTCGTCAACGGTTTTACTCTTTCTAAGCCGGCAATGTAAGGCAAACTCACATATTGTTTTTGGTTAACTGAAGGTTCCCGAGGGGCATACATTAGGATCTGTATGTATAGAACAAGAAGATATTTTTAATTTGTGGAAATGTAGTTATAAGCTGACCCTGTAATAAAATGCCCTTCTGGTTTCGGGAGAACGATATCTAACCTAGGTGCGAATTTCTCAATGGTCTCTGGATTATTTCCTAATCGCCTTTTTTCATTCGTTTTTCGGTTTATAATTTCTGTATAATAAACAACAATGTAATAACCAATGTAATAATAAATTTATAATTTCTGTAATTAATAATTATGCAATATTAAATGTAATAAATTTAATTATAAATGTAATAATTATGTAAAAATAATAGAATCCGTATGTTTAGAACAGGAAGATAGTTTTAAAATTTGTGCGAATGTACTTAATGAAAATGCCACTCCTGTCTCGAGAGAATGGAATCCAACCTAGGTGCGAATTTCTTAACGGTCGATCCCTGAACTGTTTTTCCCTCTTGTTTTGTTTCATTTGTGTTTCTGTATCCACCCGAGGAGGATGCCAGTGGGCGTCGAAACTGTCGTGGAAATAAACTCTGTCTATTAGAGTGGGTTTTTATTCTCATAAATTGAGACAGAATTATTCACAAGAGCAAACAATAGAGAATGGGTGACACAACAGGTCTTGCCAGTCAACTTACCATCAATAGTTACTGTAAGCACAATAGCTAGTCCCATCCTGACAGCTGGCACTAATTTCCCATATAACCATGACAGGGGTGGCAGTAGGGAAATAGCTGCTACTTTACAGGCAATAGGAACAACCCCTGAGAGACCAGCATGTCAGTCACCACCTATGGCAGGAACTCTCAACCCTTTAACGCCGACTGTCAAGAATTCTTGACGCTTCAAATCATACATTCCTATGCAAATAAATGCACAAAATTGAAGTGAACGACGAATGTCAAGGATTCTTGACATTCTAAGCTACTGTAGTAATGCTTAGTTAAGAATATTAATTTCTGTTTAATTAATTATTAAAATGTTTAATGTAAATCATTTACTAAAAATTGTGAAATTGTTTGAAATTGTTTAAAATGGTTAGAGTTGGCAGTCTTGAATAGAGGCCGACAAAGAGCGGGCTACCCCATAAGGGAGTCAGTCTTCTAGGCAACGGCGCGTTACGCGTTGTTGACGAAATGTAACGTAATTTAATTAAGTGTTGTGTTCCTCTCCGACGTAAATTATTATAATAGAAATTCCGTACTCGCATCCCCCTAAATTACATAAACCATTTTTGGAATCAATAAAACGTTCAC
Organism: Bathynomus jamesi; assembly: GCA_023014485.1. Taxonomy (NCBI): domain Eukaryota; kingdom Metazoa; phylum Arthropoda; class Malacostraca; order Isopoda; family Cirolanidae; genus Bathynomus; species Bathynomus jamesi. The sequence continues at coordinate 487,054 of JAJOZX010001913.1, read as the reverse complement.
AAGTGTTAAAATAGAGTATTAATAAAACCCCCCTTCCCCCTTTGTTTTGTAACGGACTTTCATAGTCTTGGAGTCTTGGCTCGGCGTTGCTACCATGAATATAAACGTAAAGTATTGTGGAAATGAGTAAAGAGCGTGTAAAGATAAATGAAATAGCGAGTAGAAAGAAGCGTAAATAAAGAAGAAAGTAAAATAAAGGGCAATCACTACATCTGGTAGCAGCAGTTCACTACATCTGGTGGCTAGCGGCGGTCTTACATCATATTTTGTGAGGCTTACCCACGTGACTAGTATTTCGATTCAAATTCTTAAAACCCAGTATATTAGCCAATAGCGTTAATGAATATTTTATTTTGATTATTAAAATATCTAAATGCAAAGTTTACCCCATTTGCAGGCAAATTTCGATTTTCATTCCTTAAAATTCATTATAAATGTAATTTCAAAATGGCGTCCATTGTTTTCCAAATTATTCTGAGTCACGTCGCTTCAAAATTTGTTGTTTGAGATCGAGTCTAGACTCAAAACTTATTTTAGTCGTTACAGAGTCGGTAGAAAAACTTGTCCGACTCAATTTGAGTCATTATTACGTTAAATTTCGTTCATTAGGTCGGAGAGGACATAGTTTTGAAAATTATCGTGCTGCCTGAGGACTCAATTTTTTTTTTTTTTTCGTCTCTTCCACTGTTATGCCTGTTTCAGCTTACCTTTTTACTTTTTGTTTAAAACTTTTGGAATTAGTAGTAATTGTGATAATATAATAATAACGATTAATATAGAAAAAATTTGTACGTAAGTAAATTGTTAGTTTAAATACACTGTGATACACATTTTATGCGGTCCTTAAAAAATGTTTTAGCGAAAATTTGTACCGATTGTAAAACATTTCATGAACATGAAAAATTTCTGGGTTTCATTAGCAGATTTTTGATTATATTTCGATTGGTTGTACATAAATTATAATGATAGGCTTATTTTAAATAATTGTTTATATAGATTTACGGGCTTTTTGCTTCGCTCGCTTCGCGCTAAAATAGGATTACGTTACATTTTAAGGGACAAATCGAAAAATAAATCTTAAACATATTAAATTTGTCAGATTTGGCCGTATAGGATTGTGTTAAATTTCAAAATAAGCAGAATTCGTTTAACTGAAATAGAGAAATTGTGTTGTGAAATTTTTTTATTTTTTTTATTTTTTTATATACTCATTAATTATATACTTACTTATTAACTTATACGTATATATTAGTTATATATATAATTATATATATTTATATACTCATAAAATTTGGTAGGTAGGCTGATTATCTATTTTTTTTTCCTCTGTTCCTTTCGTTCATTTCACGACAATTCCGACATATTTGGTAAAATGGCTATTGTATTGTACTGAAGGATTTCTTGTAGGCCTATCGTTAAATATTGTTCGGAGATTAACCGTTACTACGGTATATGTCTATTGAGTAGTAAATTCTTAGTTATTTAACAAAATTTTAATTGGTTTAACATAAATAAGCATAGGATTTTTCTTTAATAAGCACAAATGTTATGCATTAAATTCTAAATTGTGCTTTCCACGCGTAACATTGAATTTATTAATTATAGGTCTAAAAGTGCGCAGTAAATTTTATTTTTATTTTGGGGACCTGTGTGAGTTAAGGTATACATATTTTACTAAATTTCGATATTATAATTTTTTTTGAAATTACAGAAAATTGTGTCGAAAATTCTTTTCATATATTTTCTTTACGTTTTAGAAATTCATTCATTCAATCAATCAATTTTATTTGTATAGGTAGGCCAATTTTTATTTTTCTTTCTTCCAGTTCAATGACAATGGTAAAATTTTTATTGAAAATTTAGATTGTATTCTAAAAAGGATGTTTTGATTTGATATTTTAATTTGGGTATTAGAATGAAAAATTTTTTTTTTTTTAGTTCGAGCGTTTGCATAGAAAAAATTACAAAATTGTCAGGATATAATGCAGTTTCATTCGGTTAGGGATATTTGTATAGAGGTTCGCTTACAAACAAAGCAACCGCTCTCAATTAGGCAATGTTTTGTGTTTGTTTACAGTAGGTGCGTGTATTTTTGAGTGCATATTATCTATTCTTAATTAGTATAACTATGCAAATTTTTAGTTTCACTTGGAAACAATAAATTACTGAGATTTTTGTGATTTGCAAACCATACTGGGGTTTCTGTTAAAGGAGAGAGTTGTCTCTCAGATGTAATTTGCGAATTGCGAGTTCAATTCATATGAAATTTGACGTTTCAAGTTGGAATTATTGTATTAAAATAATTTTTGGTAGTAATATTTAAATTTTTTTTACTTTTTAATAACTGTTTTGGAAAATTATTATTGTTTAAACCTTCAGTCGGAGTTAACTAATGCATTTGAAACATTGGCTCAAGTGTACACTCAGAAATGGAGCCTTCTAGATAGCCAGTAACGTTTTTGTGGCGTCTTTGTGTGCTCCTCCTCAAAGCAAGAGGGTTCATGATTGTCAGAGAATGGATGACATGAAGTTTCTGGGGTTCATTTTTGTCTTTTGTATTTGAAAGTATTGATGATTTCTGACGATAGTTTGAACAATAATATTTCTTAAATTATACTAACAGTTACTATGTATGGGCGCTTTTATATTTATACTGTACAATTTTGTTTCGTTTTTATGACTTTTTTTATCTTCTCCGCTGTAACTGCCATAAGTGACCTTATTGGTAGCTAGATTTGATTAAATTTTTGCGAAATTTGATATTTGTTTTTTTTCCGTGAATTTGGCCAGAGCAAATGTGTAGTTATTGTTTCGAAGTGAACTGTCGAGAAAATTCGAAATTAAATATGAAATGATAAGCAGTACAGAAACACGTTTCGAATAAACTTTTTTTTCAAAATTTCAAGGCTCGGTTTGGAGTCAACCAAGTTGAATCCGAGTTCCATCAGTGAGTTTAGTCGACCGGATAGGTGATCGATCACCAATGAGAGAGAGAGAGAGAAGAGAGAGAGAGAGAGAGAGAGAGAGAGAGAGAGAGAAGATAGAAGAGAGGAACTGAATGCGCATGCAGTTGGCGCAGGACAGTTTCGGAAGAGAAGAGAAATTTACGTGTGCAGGGTTTTGGCACACGAAAGTTTTGATCGAAGATGGTCTACTGGTATTTTTCGGGCAGTAGCTGGTCACGCTGCTCGAATGCTTCGCTAAATATGTGTCGTAGCACGCGGTAGACAAGCCACGAGAGCTTGAACGTGTGTCTATGACTGTACTGTCCATACAGACATACAGTAGGTTCGTTGGGAAACGGCCTACGGCGGAGTGATCGTTGATTGTTGCCAGTAGAAGAGTCTTTCAGCTGGACGTAGGAAGAGCAGCGTTCACCGACAAAAGTGGAGATGAGACAAGGCGAGTTTCTTCATCGACTTCTAGAATTGCAAATTCCGTCCAATTCCAGCGCGTGGTCCCGCTTTCAGTATATCTCCCCCCCTGATCCTTTTAGAATTGGACGTCTCTTGTTTTTTTTTTCGCCATTGGAGAGAGAGCGGAACCATTATAGCGTGCTGCCCTGTTGCATGTTGATTGATGCAATCCCTTGCATTCTAGCGAAGTGAGCAGGAGAGCTGCGATTGAAAATTGAAGTCCGTTGTCAGCGTGCGGATGTCATCTAAACAACGTCCAGCAAATTAATGTACTGATTATTATGTAATGAAATTATAAGTGAAAGGGTGCGATTATTGCCCATAATTGTTGTGTTTTTCGTGAAATAGTATGTGCGCTCTTGGTCAGTATTTTATGTAAACTTTTTCTTATTTTTTTCTATGTCGCCCTGATAGTAACTGTATAACTATACAAATAACTTTTCAAATGTAAAGCGATCGTTGATGAGGAATCGCGGGAATAGATTGTGAACTTGAGATTTGTGTGGCCACTGTAAGAAAATTTTCCGTTATTTTTTTTGGCATGTATAGATTAGTTACAGGTTGTAATTTAATTATTAGTGTGAAATGTTATTTTATGCAAATGTGAAAATTATAAAGTTTTCGGTTTTTATAATATGATACAAAATATATGTGTGGAATTTGTCATTCTAATTATTTCTTGTCTATCTCAACTCTGAATTGTTAAAGAAAAAAAAAAAAAAAAAATTGCAAAATATATAAATTTGTTGAATAAATTTATTAACATTGTTAAACGATATTAATAAGTTTTACTAATGGAAAAACTTATTTTCAAGGGGGTGATGCGAGTGTAGTAATGCTTAGTTAAGAATATTAATTTCTATTTAATTAATTATTAAAATGTTTAATGTAAATCATTTACTAAAAATTGTGAAATTGTTTGAAATTGTTTAAAATGGTTAGAGTTAGCAGTCCTGAATAGAGGCCGACAAAGAGCGGGCTACCCCATAAGGGAGTCAGTCTTCTAGGCAATGCGTTACGCGTAAGGTTGACAAAATGTAGCGTAAAATTTAATTAAGTGGTTGTGTTCCTCTCCGACGTAAATTATTATAATAGAAATTCCGTACTCGCATCCCCCTAAATTACATAAACCATTTTCGGAATCAATAAAACGTTCACAAGTGTTAAAATAGAGTATTAATAAAACCCCTCTCCCCCCTTTGTTTTGTAACGGACTTTCATAGTCTTGGAGTCTTGGCTCGGCGTTGCTACCATGAATATAAACGTAAAGTATTGTGGAAATGAGTAAAGAGCGTGTAAAGATAAATGAAATAGCGAGTAGAAAGAAGCGTAAATAAAAAAGAAAGTAAAATAAATAAGGGCGATCACTACACTACTTATCTTGCGTGACAAGAAATATAGCATCTGGCAGTTGCTGGCAACTTCTTCAGCTGTATTTTGGAGCATGCGTGGGTTGAAAGCATGTGTCATAACTCCCAATATTATCACCTTTCGAAATACTATTTCAGGTAGGTTTATGTTGTTCATATATTTCATGTTAACAAATTATATAGTGAAGAACATATCTATGGTATAATAACTTGAAAATAATATGAATATGTATTTGTTTATAATTTTTGAAATGTCAAGAATTCTTTACATTAGTCTGATTGATGATATTTTTTGCCTAACTTACAGAAATGGATTCTTCAGCTTTTTATGGTAGAGGGTCTCATTTCCACTGAACTTTACAGAATGAGCTTGAAATATCTGACAGTTCTGACGATGTGGCAGAGGAAATTATTGATTTTGGTAAGAATTTTGTATTTATTTATCGAAATAAGTGTGTTTCTTAGATATTATATCCCTGCCTTTGTGCATTGATTGCTCTATTTAGGCCAGGGTTCTTCAACCTTCCTTTTGGTACAAGTTAACTTTTTGGGGCAGATAAAAAAAGTAAAAACATAAAACATATGTATTGCAAACATAAAATAAATACATAAATATAAAAATATAAAACATACTATATATATTGGGATTTTCTATGACTTTTCTATCGTTCCTTCTGAATAAATGGCAAACTTTTATAAAAAATACATTTGCCATTTTCAGAAATGCGCCCCCTTCGATAATGACTGAGTTAGGCAATGCTATAAGTTATTTCAGTATCTATATTGCTATATTTATACGTGTAATTGGGTAAACAAAATGTTTGTAATTTTTCCTTGTATTTTTAGGAAGTGATTATATCCCTGATAAGGAAGATATGGAAGAAATGATGGAACTAATGGGTCATTCTCTGTCAGATCAACCAAAAAAAATTGAAATTAACACCCTCATCTCTCATATTTTGCTGAAATTTGGTTTATAGGGAGTTTGTGAGCCCTGAATCCATTTCTGAAATTATAAGGTCAATCCGACCAACGGTTCAAGAGATATGACCTCGGGCAATTTGAGGTCACTCGCGAGGTTACTAACATTTGGCGAGCCATAACTTGGGTAATAATTGTCATAATTATATAAAAGTATATATATTTAGAATCAGAAAACGACAAGGAATCCAAATATGCAGTTTTAGAACTCTAGGTTGAAAAATAAAAAAGTTACACTGTAACCAAAATTTGAGGTCACGATTTGACCTCTGGGGTATCAAATGAGAATTTTTTTTTTAAATGTAAAAAATGAAGGCATTGGCATTGGCTATTAGATTCAGCAAAAAAAAGTTTGTTTATGTTAGTATTTTTCATGTAACTAACATATAAGTGAACACCATATTCATAAGTTGTGCGTCAATTCTACCTATTTTTTCACACTTAAGCTCATAATTTGACCTATAGAAATTAAAATTACATTTTTTATAGATATAAAAAACAAAGTCAGAGTTCTTGACTAATAGAAACAATCATAAAAAGTTTGTTTATGTTGGTACCGTACTTTTCATGTAACTAACTTATAAGTGAACACCATATTTATAAATTGCTTGTCATTTCAAGGAATTTTTATATCTTAGCTATCAATTTGACCTCAAGCTCCAAGAATTTAATAAAAATTGTATTTCACTGCTAATCTACACTGGCAATAATAGTTATAATAGTGAAAGGGGAAGACTAAGCTCACATGTAGCCTAAACAAACCTGTTGAAACATGTTGCTACTTGTCTAAGTGCAGAATCAACACAGATAGTTGCAAAATTCCTTGTCTACAGGTTAGTACAGTTCCAGCCAGCACTGTGGGTGGCTGGTGGGTATGGTGTTTTAATGAGCCTCAGAGACTATCAAGGCCTAAAATATTAAGTGAGTATAGCTATATATTTTCTAAAAAATATATATTACCTAATTGTAAATCCTATATCTTTACAGATCAAAATACAATGGTTCGGCACTTGAAATACTGCCAGGACCCTATTCAAAAACACAAGAAACGCATAACAATCAATCTTAGAAAAGTGACTGATGTACTTGTTGAAAAATGTGCTGGAAGAGTGAAAAAAGACTCATTGTTGTGTGTGAACTGCTGGACACTGATAATGAAAAACCCCACCATACTTAGTACCACTGAAAACAACGAGTCTGAGCAGGATTCAAATGAATCATCTACTATCAGTGGCTTGAGTAACATCTCTTCAATTCAAGATCTGGACAATGACAGTGATTGCTTGATAAAGGAAAATCCTTCAACTTCAGTTGAACCAGTTCTAGCATTTCTGGACCAAACACCAGTTAAAAAAAGTAAGTAATAAATTAATATAATAACTTATACTTTATTACAAGGTCTGTTTGATCTACTATATAGCCAATTATATAGCATTTAAGGTACTATAATTAATATTTAATTACTAATATTCAGGTGTGTGAAACCTTTTTTTCTGTTCTTTTCAGAAGGGCTGTCATTAAGCCAGAAAAAGCGCAAGGCTCGTGGTAAGCTATCATCTGCTCAGAAACACCTGAAGGAGAGGCTAGAACTCAGTTATGGTGTTCAAATTACCGAGGAGGTAAGTGATACTTCAAAACCTGAAACTAAATCTGAAAAACATCTAGACATATTAATGAATGAATTGAAACAGTCATTCCTGGAGAGCAAATGTCACCATCACAAACTACAAATATTGACACACTCACCATACACAATTGAAAAAACAGCTAGTTTCTTTCAAACTACAACATACATGGTGAAAAGAAGCCGTTCACTTAAATCAGAACATGGAATCCTTCCGAAGATTCCACTAATGAGCAAAGGAAAAGTGATATCTGAAGAACACAAAGATATAGTTAGAAGATTCTATGAGTCAGAAGAGGTTAGTCGTATGTGTCCTGGCCAAAAGGATTGCGTGAAAGTTATCAGTGCTGAAGGTGCAATGAAGGTGCAAAAACGATTGGTTCTCGGGAATTTAAGAGAGATGTTTGAACTATATAAAAATGATGAAAAGAATCCCAAAATAGGATTTTCCACATTTGCAAAATTATGGCCATCATATTGTGTGCTTGCCGGTAGTGGTGGGACTCATTCTGTCTGTGTCTGCACATACCATCAAAATCCAAAATTGCAGCTGGCTGCATTGGGAGAAAGAGGTCTTTCATACAAGGATCTTATGGATTACAGTGTCTGCAGTACAGAAAGAGACTTGCATGATGCAACTTTGCAATGATTGCCCAAGAGAAGAGGGTGTCCTGGATTTTCTTGAGTTACTTGACAGTGTGAAATCAGCTCCAAATGAAATATCTTACAAGCAATGGGTGACTGTTGACCGTTGTACAATGGTTGATAAGGTGGAGCCACTTCATGAATACTTATCATCCCTAAGCATGAAAATATCCCGCATGGTTCGTCATCACTTTGTTGCTCAGCAACAATCACAGTACTTCAAGCAGTTGAAAGAAACACTACCACCTCAGAGTGAGGTAGTTATAGTAGGTGATTTCTCTGAGAATTATTCTTTCATTGTCCAGGATGCTGCCCAAGGGTTTCACTGGGACAATTCACAGTGTACAGTTCACCCTTTTGTCATCTATTATAGATCATCTGCAGACCAGGAACTTAGCCATTTTAGTGTCTGTTTCTTATCTGCATCACTAAAACACAACACTATAATGGTTTACTCATTCATATTGAAGCTTATGACATATGTTAAATTCAGATGCCCACAATTGAAGAAGGTGCACTATTTCTCAGATGGATGTGCTGGCCAATATAAGAACAGATACAACTTCACAAATCTCTGTTACCATGAAGAGGATTTTGGTCTGTCTTGTGAATAGCACTTCTTTGCTACATCCCATGGCAAAAATGCATGTGATGGGATTGGAGGAACAGTGAAAAGAGCTACTGCTCGTGCCAGTTTGCAGAGAACTACAGAGAGGCAAATTCTTACACCAGAACACATGTTTCAGTTTTGTGAAGAAAACTTGAGCAAGAAGATAAATTTTTTCTTTGTAACTACAGCTGATTTGAAAGATGCAGAAGAATGGTTGGAACATCGATTCAAGGATAGTAGGGCTATTCCTGGAACTCGGAAATATCATAGATTTGTTCCCCTAAACAAGGAAGAACTGATGGTGTATCCCATTTCAAGTGGCATTGGAGAAAAGAAAAGAATAAGGAAAAGTCATTTTACTAATGAACCTGCAATGCTTGGTAACCTAAAATGTGTCAAACCAAGAGAGTATGTTGGCTGCATTTATGACATGCAAGTTTGGTATGGAATTGTGGAGGAATATTGTGAAGAGTTTGATGATTTCACTGTGAACTTTCTACATCCCTCTGGGTCATCAGGATCAAGTGCATATTATTATCCATCAAACAAGGATTCATGTGCAGTGCCAGGACATCATATATTAACTGTAATGAGTTGTCCTACCCTAAGAGGAGGCAGCAGAATTCAATACATTTTTCCACAAAAAGAAATTGATGAGAGCATCGAGCATGCAAAATTGTATTAGGCTAGCACATGAATCCTCTAAGTAGGTCTTCCCCTTTCACTATTATAACTATTATTGCCAGTGTAGATTAGCAGTGAAATACAATTTTACATTTTTTGCCTTTGTTTTTATATCTATAAAAAAATGTAATTTTAATTTCTATAGGTCAAATTATGAGCTTAAGTGTGAAAAAATAGGTAGAATTGACGCACAACTTATGAATATGGTGTTCACTTATATGTTAGTTACATGAAAAATACTAACATAAACAAACTTTTTTTTGCTGATTCTAATAGCCAATGCCTATGCCTTCATTTTTTACATTTTAAAAAAAAATTCTCATTTGATACCCGAGAGGTCAAATCGTGACCTCAAATTTTGGTTACAGTGTAACATTTTTATTTTTCAACCTAGAGTTCTAAAACTTGCATATTTGGATTCCTTGTCATTTTCTGATTCTAAATATATATACTTTTATATAATTGTGACCATTATTACCCAAGTTATGGGTCGCCAAATGTTAGTGACCTCGCAAGTGACCTCAAATTTCCCGAGGTCATATCTCTTGAACCGTTGGTCGGATTGACCTTATAATTTCAGAAATGGATTCAGGGCCCACAAACTCCCTATAAACCAAATTTCAGCAAAATCTGAGAGATGAGGGTGTTAGGCACTGGTTGATCTGACAGAGAATGACCCTAATAGAAGGTTACGAACAAGAAGATTGCGAGCAAAATGTCACAGCACCAACACCTGGAACCTCTGCAGAAACACCTAAATCCAAGCCAAGAAAACGAGGCGAAACACCATTGTGGAGATTTGTGACTGGTGAAAATTCAGTGAGAAGTATGCCAGAATGGTTAGAACTTGAATCATCTGAAAATATCAAAAGGCCAGTTGAGTACTTTAAAGAATTTTTTAGTTCAGATATATTAGATCATCTTGTAGAACAAACAAATTTGTATGCCTCAAAACAAAATCCTAACAAACCCCTGAAATTAAATATAAATGAGTTAGAACAGTTTATAGCAGTGGTGCACAAACTTTTTTGATGTGAGGGCCAAACCAACCATCTGTTTTATATGTAGGGGCCAGATATATAGATATTCTATTTTTTATAAATATGCATTTTTATAACCAGGGGTAATATTTCAGATTTTTCTTTGGGTAGCTACCCTTTTCATGTGAAAAATGTGAATTGAAGAGACCTGTGGGGGCCACATTTGGCCCGTGGGCCAGGGTTTGTGCATCACTGGTTTATAGGAACCCTTTTAGCTATGTCTATGGTAAAACTATCCAATTCTCGACTTTATTGGAGCAGTCATCTCCAATGTCAATTGGTTACAGAGGCATTCAGCAGAGATCAATGGGAGCAGATAAAATCCAATCTCCATTGTAACGATAATTCACAAATGGCAATATATGGCGATCCAAACTATGACAAACTTTATAAAGTAAGGCTCCTAATCAACCATTTGCAAGATAAATTTAGGAAAATTCCCATGCCTCAAATGCTTTGTGTGGATGAACAAATTGTTCCTTTCAAGGGTGCTTCGTCTTTGAAAAATTATATTCCCAGTAAACCACACAAGTGGGGGTATAAAATATTTGCACTTTGCGATACAGCTGGTATTTTATATGATTTTCATGTCAGTGATGGTCCAATCAAAGTGGTTGAAGGAGAACCTGACTTGGGTGCAAGCTCAAATATTGTCTTGCAACTTGCACAGTGTATAGATACCAGTGGGGTTGAATCATTTGCTTTATCATGACAATTGGGTCACCTCACTCCCTCTTGTAACAAATCTGGCAAAGAAACAGATATACTCACTGGGAACTGTCAGGCAAGTTCGTTTGCCAGGAATTCCTTTTCCCACTGACAAAGAACTAATGAAGGAAGCAAGAGGGACTTACAAAGAAGTAAGTGCATTAGTTGACAGTCTTGAAGTTAGAGTAGTAAAGTGGGTAGACAATAAATGTGTGAATCTGTTATCAACATTTTCCTCTGCCCTACCACTGGAGGAATGCAAAAGATTTGACAGAAAAAAGAAGGAAATCACAATGATACCATGTCCTACTATAGTGAAAACATATAATAAGTTCATGGGTGGCGTGGACTTGATGGATGCACTTATTGCTATATATAGGATTCACATAAGATCAAAAAAATATTACCACAAACTAATCTTCCATTTCATTGATGTCACTATAGTAAATTCATGGTTGCTCTACAAGAGAGATTGTAAAATCATGGGACTTACTGAGAAAAATATAATGATGCTGCAAGAGTTCAAAATGTCAGTAGCTAATGCACTATTGCTCCAAGGCCAAGGTAAAATGAAACATAAACAGGGTCGTCCCTCGACTAGCATTGATTCATTGCATGCTGACAAAAAATGTAGAGGCCATGCTACTCAAACTATTCCTGAATCTGTAATCCGAAGTGATGGATATGATCATATGCCTGAAGTTGCAGAAAAAGGTGGTAGATGCAAACATCCTACGTGTAAAGCAGACACAGTGTTCTATTGTAGCAAGTGCAAGGTAAACCTTTGCCTCACTAAAAACAGAAATTGTTACAAAGAATTCCACAAGAAGTAGAAACACCGTATTCATTTACTTTATTTACCAAAAATAAAGGAATTTATTTTTTATATTCATCAAAAAGGAATTTTTTATGTTTTGTATTATTTTACTTGATTTTTTATAAATAAATATTATAATGACCTGTTTATCTTTCCTTGAACCATAAATAAATGAGCTAGTTTTGGATACTACTATGCTCATAGGTTCTAATATTTTGACACCAAGGACGAATGTCAAGAATCCTTGACATTTCAATAAAGTATATATTTATGCAAGAAACATTTATTTTTCACTTTAATCATGTTTCTGACCCTTAAATAAGCTAAAAAACCTCTGCAAATATTTTTTCTCGTGCATATTGAAAATTTAGGCGTTATAGGGCTAAGGATGGGAGCATTGACCAACCATCATGGGCAATTCTTCAACAAATTGTTATGTGGAGTGCTCAGACTATGGCCATGATGTCTCAAATACTGGCTAATAGCCATACACCTAAGGTTCTTCCACCGGAAAAATACTGCCTGAGTGAAGGACATGATTTTCCTGAGTTTTTGAGAACCTTTGAAAAATATTTTGAGCAAGAATATCCAGGTTCCCTTGAAATTATGGGATCCTTTTAGCTAATTACCTCGATGGCTCTGCCTTAGAAATTTATAGAGTAATGCAGCAATCTACTAGTGATTATGGGACACTGAAGGCTCATTTAATATCCTGGTATGAGAAAGAGCAAAGAAAGAAAGAAGAAAGTCAGAATCAGGACTTTATGGAGGCTACCAAGCACTCACATGAGACTGTCTCTGCTTATGCTCTTAGAGTAATAAACCTGGCCTGTCAGTGCTTCCCTGGTATGGATGTCACTCAACTCCATCTAGTTAAAGATAGGTTTATATCTGGGTTGCCCTTGGAGCTGAGGCAGGAGCTGACCAGGATCATCCATACTCAAGGGACCTCACTAGGATTGAAGATCTCATGGGAGAAGCTTGTGGCACTAGTGGACTTAAATTCCACACAGTCCCCCTTGGCAGGTCAAGCTGGAACCACCACTAGAGGCACCCAAGAAACATCCCCACCAGTGGGTCAGTGGCAGACATCCCAATCCTCTGTGAAGCCCCAACCTGAAATGGCCAATGTGGCACATCTAGCCCTTCCTACAGCTCAAGCAGCACCCCCATTGAATCAGTGTTCTTATCCACCTTCTTCATGGAATTGGCCACCTAACTATACTGAACAAATCCCACACCAGTCAACACACACACACACACACCACATCTGAGTTCACCACCAGTTGTATTAAGGCAAGAACTGCCCATGATTACCATGGGTGCCCCTCAGTCTACTGCAACAAACAGTCGAGGAAGGCCAAGGGGGCCCAATGGAAGAAAAGTGAGAACTGCAGCAAACTTCCCTAGGGGCCAGTCTCACCCACCAGCCAACAACTTTCAGCAAGTTGCAGCAGCACCAAGAGGCCACAGGACATGTACCTATTGTCAGCAGTCAGGGCATACAAAGGGTCAATGTCCCTCGCATCCTTCATGTCATTGGTGTGGAAAGCAGGGTCATCTCCATCAAGATTGCTATACTGCCAGGAACATTTGCATACGTTGTAAGCAACATGGACATAGCCCCGCACAGTGTCCTACTCAGAGAAACTATTTAACGGAGAGGCCACAATGACCAAGTTGTGGAGGACCACATTTGGGTCAAGATTGCATAAATGACCAAGGGTTTGTCCCACCACCACAAGGACTAGCACCAGAATTGGGAACTAGATAGCTCTGTCATGGAAGGCCACATGCCAGAGCTACCCGAGCATGCTAGCAATGAACGGTCTTTTGGAGGCATCATTGCTTCCAAGGAAGCAACACCATCAGGGCAATATCCATTAGCAAGTCAGATTGCACACAACTACCTTGAGGCCCACCAGAGTGAGACTGAAGATGAGACAGTGGAAGATGTTGAACAAGTTGGAACCCTAGAGAGGGATGAAGAGCAGCCAGCGAACACAAGATGAATTGGCTGAAATTCTGGACCTGAAACAAGAGCAGCAACCAAGCAATGCCTTAGTCATCCGGCCAAGAATAAAAAAACTCTCCCCATACAGGTCCATTGTCAGCTCTTGTGGATACAGGTGCTGTAGTCAGTTTGATGTCCACTTCATGTTCCCATCAACTTCCCTCTGATAAATTCCCACTAAAGGAAGTACCTCTCAAGGGGATTAGGGGTATAGGTAAACACACTGTACCAGTTCTGGGTGGTTGTACAGTCACAATTATGTTTCCCAATTTTGAAACACAACCAACTGAGTTTGTGGGAGACCATATCTCAGACTTTGATCTGATCTGTGGGGTAGACATGTTACAGACTGATAGTTTGCTTCCCGACTTGGCTAAATGAGAACTCCTCACTCAGAAGGGAAGCCAACTTACCACAGTTGCCCAGGATGCTCAACAGCCACTTCCAACCAGCCTTGAATGTGAGTGTGTGGAAGATGTTGACGTTGCACCCCGCACCTGTCAAATGATAGAGGCATGTTTCCACCTCCAAGGATACAACCCTGATCATGAGTTAACTTATTTGGAAAGTAACTCCTCAGTAAAAGATTTGATTATACAACCTGGATTAATGAATGTCACAGAAGACAACTTTTTGGTTGTGGTATTCAACCTTGGAGACTTCTCACAGAAGATCTCCAGAGGAAACTTAATTGGGAAGGCTATGAAACTGCAGGGTAAGGACTCACTGGTACATCTGGTGGACCTCACTGACAGTTCAAAAACTTCTCAAAATCAGGACTGGACTTCACAAATGATGGTTGGTGCTTTTGAGTTGACAAATACATCTCTCTCAGCAGAACAAAAGGACCAGTTAGTCCAGTTGTTGCTGTGCCACCAAGGAGCTATTAGTCATGGTGATGGGGATGTTGGCCACACAACCATTATCAAGCATCAGATTGAAACAGAACACAGGCTTCCAGTCCATATCCCAGTAAGGCGAGTCCAAGGACCTGTACTGCAGGACATTGAAGAGCACTGCCAACAGCTGGAGGAAGATGGTATCATCAGATGAAGTTTCTCCCCATACTCTGCACCTGTCGTGCCAATTAAGAAAAGTGATGAGTCAATACGGTTATGCATTGATTATCAAGAGCTCAACAAAATAAAATGAGATTGCTTTCCATTACCTCATTTGATTGACTTCAATTTGCATGAAATGCAATACTTTTCTACCATTGATTTAGTCAAAGGGTATTATCAGGTGGAGATGGAGGAATCCAGTGTTGAGAAAACTGCATTCTCCACCCCTCTTTCCCATTAGGAATTTCTCAGAATGCCCTTTGGGGTGAAAAATGGTCCAGCTACCTTTCAGCGAGCCATGATGATAAATGGTAGTAAGCCACACTTTCCCCAAACACCTTGAAATTCTGGGAAAGGTCTTACATGCCTTGGAATCTAATGGTTTTAAAATCAAACCCTCAAAGACTGAGCTTTGCCAAGAGGAAGTGACATTCCTGGGACATCAGGTGTCATCCAAGGGGATGGTCCCACTGGTAAAGAACCTAGAAGGTATTGCCAAGTTTCCAATCCCAAACACCATCAGAAGACTCTGCCAAT
Source organism: Bathynomus jamesi (assembly GCA_023014485.1). Lineage (NCBI taxonomy): Eukaryota > Metazoa > Arthropoda > Malacostraca > Isopoda > Cirolanidae > Bathynomus > Bathynomus jamesi. The sequence continues at coordinate 471,547 of JAJOZX010001913.1, read as the reverse complement.
TCTTAGGGATGGTTAATTTCTATCGCCGACACATCCAAAATTGCTCAGAGATAGCAAAGCCTCTTAGTGAACTTCAGTGGCAGCTCGTGACTAAAAATTCTAGGGGTGGTCTCTAAGAATGGGAATGAGCTGCTTTGAACATTTTTTGTATCATTGATTATGGTATTATATATAGGTATTTATAAGGTACTTATGAAATAAGTAATTATGGTACTAATGAAATAAGTGATTGTGCACTTACCAGGTACTTCATGTTCAATTACAAAGTTATTTAAAAATGAAGTCCATTCTTCTATTTTTATTCTGAGCAAAAAGGTTGATAACTTTCTCATTGAAATTTGGAGTACTGTTGATGATGCTTTTCTCCATTGAAATCATTGCAAGAGCATTTAGTCATTCTTGATTCATAGTGCTCCTTAGAAACGTTTTTATTCTTTTCAACGTTGAGTGGCAGCATTCTGGCTCTGATGTAGTCATAGGAATTGTCAAAAGGATTTTTATGAGTTTTTAAGTTCGCAAAGCACATCTGCTAGATTATTTTTCTGTGATGAATTTTAATAAATTAATTAAATTGCCATAATTGTGCATATCAGGTCTACTATAGAAAACCTGTAATTCCGTAAGAAGCTTTTCTTTTTCAATCATGGGATATGCCTCAATAGTCACTATCACTTCTTCCAGGGGCATTTTCTTTTTAAAACTAGCGAAGTTTTCTTTGTTGAATAATTTTGCAGCTACTAATTGATTTGTGAACCAATATCTCTCCTTTATGTCAACACACACACAGTCACACACTTCTTTTGCTTCAATCATAAGTGTTTTTGAAGGATTTTCACAATACTTTGAATTTCTAATTTTCAAAATGGCAGTTTTAAAGGTTGCAATATATTCCTGTATTTTAAATGCATCAATTTGTCAGGATTGCATTTGATTATAAATAACTTCTACATGAGGCATTATCTGATGAAAAAGTTTCAACCAAAACACAAAATTTTTGTTATTCAAAATGTGCAAAATTCCTGTTGCTTCTGAAATAGTTTGATCTGCGTTGGATGTAGACTATCTCCTCAATGCATTTCTTTCAGGATTCAAAATTTTCATAAACACAGTTTACAGTGCGTATATTAAAGTTCCACCTAATAGAGGATGGACGAGGTATTTGGTTGTTCATATGCTTGTTTAAAACTGAGAAACGCTGTGGCAACCTAGAGAAAAATGTAGGTATAGCCAAAAGGTTTGAAAAGAATATTCTTGAATTTTGGGTAGTGCTTGCTGCACTTTTCATTATCAGGTTCAGTTGGTGAGCATAACAATGAATGAAATGCGCATTATTGTAAATTTCTTTTATTTTTACTTGAACTCCACCTTTTTTTTTTGCCTTTCATGACATTAGTAGTGCCAAATGTCTGAGCAATCAATTTTTGTTTATCTTCTTCGAGGAGTATGTTCAGTTGAACTAGAATACACTTAGATATTCTATTTGCTGTTTGATTTTCCAGAGTGAAGAACCCCCAAAAGCACTCAAAAATTTCTCCATTTAGCTCATATCTCAGAACAATAACCATTTGTGTGTATTCCAAAACATCAGTAGTGTCATCAGCCATGATGGCTACGAATGAAGCTTCTTTAATCTCTCTTTATTTGATCGCAGCATATTTGCAGCAAACAGTCGAGAATATCATTTTGAATAGTATTTGAAACACCTTTGAAGACTGTTACTTTCTAAATGATTCTTTAAATCGGGATCTAATTTTGCAGCAAAATTTATTAATCCCCTGAATACCCATGGGTTTTCCGAATCCTCTTTGTCATGCCCACGTAAAGAAATTTCAAAATTTCCACAAAATTTAATGGTCTATTATTTTCAACAAAATTTCACGGTTCTTTGTAACCTTTTTATTATGGTCGATAATGGAGTCTATAGGCCTCACTAAGTTTTTCTTTAATATTAACAGTTCCTAAAAGTGATAATGAAATCACATTATCGATACGTTTCTTTGAACACTCATGTTTTTCAGTTTTTTCTTTCATTTTGTTTATATTTGTAAAGCTGTTTTTTGTCCACGTTAAATCACCTCCCAGTAATAAACATGGGAAACAAAATAATGCATTTTTTTACTTCACAACCACAAAGCCAACTTTTCTTTTGGTACCATTCTGGGTTAAAACTATGAATATATTTTTTATTATTACTTATTCCTAGCTGAGATATTTGAATTCCCAGCGTAGGATGACTCTCTCTCAATACCAATTTTTTCTTGAAGAGATAATTATGAAAAATTAAGTTGTATTTTAGTCACACTCACTTGACTCACTTCTATGGGCATGGCAGCCATGGCTGAATCAAATTTAAAAAAAGAAACGGAAATTACGAAAAAAAAATCAAGAAATAATCACCAAATACATAATTAAATCACTAAGCCAATAAAAATCTATCAAATAAAATGTTAAATATTACTATTGTTACTAATCACCGTTAGAAGTGGAATTAAATGAATTAATTGTAGTATAAGCAAAGCAAAACATCAACACATTCACCGCGTTCAATGAACAGATAGGAACTGCGCTGTCTGCAGTGCTTTGACTCACTTTTGACTGTGACTCTGCATAGAGAGAGAGGCAGACTCCCTCTCCCTCTCCCTCTGCATCTATGGCAACAAAGCATTGGAGTTCCTTTCAGGCATCGCGAGCAATTAATGCTGAAATCTGGTGCTGTTAGTGTGCAGTTCCAATGAGAGGTTGAAAATTATTTCATGTTTTTAATCATTCATTATTGAAATAATTACTGAAATAAAAGGATGAGCATTGAGCAATGAATAAAAGTTTCAAAAGTTATTGAAAAAGTTATTCAGTGAGCTCATCCTTAAATTGATTATTTCAATTGTAAATAAAAAATTTAGGGGTGCTGCAGTTCTGCAGTGCCTACCGATGAGCTGCCCCTGGTGAACTTACAGGCCACAAGACGCTGACTTGGACAGCGAGTTGCCAGACTGCGTTTGATAAACTAAAGGAGGCCTTAGTTAGTCCGATCTTATTGACATACCCTGATAAGTCAAAGGAAGCTAAACCCCTACAGCTCCATGTAGATGCTTCTAACATTGGAGCTGGGGCTTGCTTGTCCCAAGAGCAGGAAGGAAAGAATAGGCCCATAGCCTTTGTTTCAACCACATTCAATAGGGCTGAACAAAAGTACTCAACCACTGAACAATAATTAGCTGCTATTCAATGGGCTGTGAGGACCCTAAAACCCTTCCTTTATGGAGTCAAAGTTAAGACTTTTACTGATCATCAACCTTTAACCTTCCTTTACAATATGCCATTAGTAAATAACAGAGTTGCTCGCATACTGGAAGAGCTGAGTAGCATTGAATATGAGCTAGTGTACATACCTAGGAAACAGAATTGTATTGCAGATGCACTATCCAGGTCTCCAATTGACACATTGTCAAGAATCATTGGATCAATATGACAACCAATCAAATGCCATTCCAAAAGGATTCATAAAGACTGAGGTCCCAGGGGGAAGAGATTCCCTCTTTTATTGTCTATCCTTGTGGAGTAGTGGCACAATGGATCATCATAGGGAAATCAGAGAAGCAACAGTAGCAGAATTAATTAACAGGTGAAATAAGTATGGGATCTCTTCTGATAAAGCTATCACCCATCAGCTGAATCTGATGAAACATGTTGGTCAGATCCCAACCCCATGTGTGATCCAAGTTTATAGTGATATGAATAAGGTAGAGATTTGGGTATATCATGGAGATTGAGCTCCCTTAAAGTATGGTTCTGACAACTATCATGGTCGATGTTATCTGCAGTGCCTCGCTGGGATCCATTACAATTGGTTAAACCCTATACACCTACCTGGTCAATCAAATGATAAGCCTTCCCCTGAAATTCTAAATGTGAATAGGAAAACTGATAACCCCTTTGAAGAATTTACCCTGCTTGATGATAGCATGGAGAAGGACCTTACACCTGACACAGAGGCTAGTGGGGAGGGGAATCTACCATCTGATAACCTTACACCACAATTGGAACTGACATCAGTTGTGGTGAACATCTGTCCAGTGATTCCTTTGAGAGAAGGAGAACAACTCCCAAAAGAAGGAGGGGCATTGTCACTGGAAGATGTCATAACCTTACAAAAACTTGACCCTCACCTACGTCGCCTTAAAAAGGGGATTAAGCAACAATGGCCAGCAAAACGATATACTGAAAACCTACAACCATATAAATGAGATCATCAGCAATTGCTAGTTATTGATGACATCATTTACCATAGGGGAAGAGACCACCACTTGCGTTGTGTTGTTGCTAAAGGTGTTGCTATAGATTGGACTGTCATTTTTCACAAGGAGTTTGCTCACTTAGGGCAAAATAAATTGCTTGCCCTATTATTTGAACATTTTTGCCACCCGCAGCTGCATCGCATAGTGATTGAGATAGTCACTTCTTGTGTGGAGTGTCTGAGAGCGAAGATTACCAATATTCTCCACACACCACCTGTGTTTAAGATTGTAACCCAACATCCTTTTGAGTTGATTGCAGCAGATCTTATCTCCTACCCTCTCTCTCAAAAGGGGAATGTTTGTGCATTGGTGGTGGTTGACTATTTCTCTAAGTGGTTGTCCGTGGTCCCACTACCCAATAAATGGGCCTCTACTGGAGCACAAGCATTCAAAACTTGAGTATATCCATTTATGCCCAGGCTGCCTGAAAAGCTACTCAGTGATAATGGGTCTGAGTTCACAGCCCAGGAATTTGAAGATACCTTGCTTGAACTGGATATACTCCATGTAAGGACTTCTTCCTATTGCCCCACATCCAATGGGGCTGTGGAGCGAGTAAACAGGACACTAACCCAATATTTGTGGATGAGTTTGAACCAGGTTGAGACCTGGGATGACCATCTGCCCAGGGTGGTATCCATTTACAACAATACCAAGCATCAGGAGACTGGTATTTCTCCAGTAGCCTGTCTCTTATCCCAGACTCACATCTTCCCTCAGGGCCCTAGGATAGACCATCATCATCTTCAATATCGGGATGAAGGCCACCCACGGTTCGAACCCTAACACTTAAACCAGCTGGTAGGGTGAAAATACGCTATCCCGGCAACCTGAGCATCAATAAATTCAAACCTCAGTATGCTGGACCATACTGTATAATTAAAGCGAACCCAAATGAAATTACTTATCAAGTTCAGTCAATGAACCCTCAGGAACACACTATTTATAATGTTCACCACAAACATCAGAAAAAGTGGAATGTGGCTCCACCATATCTTCAACAGAAATGCTACTACCAGAGGCTTTTGGGAGATGCCCATTATGAGGTTGAGTTCCTACCACAACCTACACCTGTAGAGATGAGTAAGGGTGCATCTCTAATTGAAGAACCAAGCCATGATGAGCCATTCTTTAAGGGTTTCCACTTCAACCCATTACCTGTGGAGCATCTGAGAAAAATTCAGCAGACTCTAGATCAGACTCTCCACAACCTGTATCAGTTGGAAGAGAGATTTCATGAACAGCCACCTCCCAGCAGAAATTCTTTAAGATTAGATAAGAAAAGTGGGGAGGATAAAGTTAATGGGGACACAGAGAATGGATGCCCAGTAGCAATCTCATCTTTTGATTCAGGGCAGGAACTCCCTTCCTCCGAATTGGAGCCAGTGAAACAAAGTCCCCTAACATCTTTTAGATTTATTGCCACCAATAATCAATCATATTTAGCTGCTGTGGAACCTGAAACAGACCTTGCAGCGACATAATCTCCAGAATCTTCAGAAATGGCAAATGAGTTGGACCTTAGTGACATAGGAGGAGGACTGAGTCCAGCTGATCAGCCAACTCATGCAAGGTGACGAGGGTCCCTCACTCTGGAACCATTCTCTGGTGTATTAAAGTGGGTAAAGAAAACATCATTGACACCTTCAAAAATGAATTTTAGAGGGTTCTCACCTGAATCTCAAAACCTGCCTTTGCCAGTTGTTACACATGTAGGTACCCTCAATAAGATGGGGAACCGACCATTCACAAGGTCACAGGGCAGATCTCAGGAATTGCCTAGGGTACAAAGTTCCCCACTTGAGAGAAAAAAAAAGTAAGGTTACTGATTAGGTTAAGGTAAGACATAATTTGTAAAGTGTATTAAAGTCCCATACTGTCACTCATCACTACTTATGTTCTTAGAGATAAAAATACCTGTGTTGTGCACCCAAGTGGGGAGGAGTTAGATGGTATGGTTAACACCCCAAGTTGGTGGAAACTCCACTATTGGGAAGGATTCCTGAGAGCTCCCAAACTCCTCAGTAGGGCCTGGGAGGTTTCAGTAATCCCCATTGGGCCAGAGCTTTCTTAGAAAGCCAGGTCTTCAGTTACTAAAAATGTTTTTCTTCTCTTTTTAATTGATTATAACAGATTTTAAATTCTCTCAATATAGAGAATAATAAGCACCTTGAGGCAATCATATGCCTGATTATAACAGCTTTGAAATTCTCTCAGTATAGAGACAGAAACTTGAGGCAATCATATGCCTATTTCAAGAGACAGGAAAGCATCTCACTTCTCCCTGATGGTGTGGTAGGTGATCTTATAGTCTTGTTTTTACCATTGGTGTTTTGTATTGTTTAACCATTAGCTATAAGAATCATGTCTCATATTTCAGTCACTTAAAATTATCATGTAAATATCAATCATTTTTGAATGCCTGAGTTCCTTTGTAAAGACCTTGTTGAAAAACCTAACTTCAATTACACAGGCCTGCAAAATTGAGGGTCCTAAAAACTTTTTTGAAATTGTATGCTGGTTTTATATGTAGTCCGGGCTGAAACTCAAGATAGAATTAATCAGTCATTAACAGTTGGCTTTTGATATAAAAATAAGATTCCTGAAAAAAATAATTGATGGCCACCAACATGTGTCCAGCCACCCCCATTTTTGTAAAAACATCTAATGCCGCACTAGCAAAATCAGGAAAATGGCAATATCTCTTCTTCTGAACATGCTAGAGAGATGGTTTGCATACCAAAAGATGCAGAATTTGATTTAGAACAAATTATTAAGTGTGGTATCTTTTCATAAAACCTTTAGTTTTTGAGTTATTTTAGAAAAACTAATTTTTGGGGCCCATAGACCCCCTTTCGACGGACCTTAGTGACAAAAGAAATTCTAAAATAAGCATGATTTGGCTTTTTGATTACTAACATTGCCCTAAAAGGATGTTGACATGGACATAGTGATCACATGATATGACTTTTCCTTGTTATCTTGCATCCATTATGCTTGATTAAAGAATAGAGGGTGGGGCTGCTTCATGAACTTTTTTTAAACGTAATAAATTGAAAACTTTTTTTTTTTCAGGTGCCTTTGTTATAAGTTTCCAACTGCAATTTGTCATTGAATTCAACATTTGCAATATAAAGTATGACTTCTACAAGGAAAACAGTTGCTAAAGTACTAGGTGATGTACGTTTTATGCCAGCAGAACAGTTTCCTTTAGGGAAATTGCCTACGTTGAAGCAAGTTATTGAAAGGTGTTTGTGTTTCGGAGACTATAAAACAGATGCTGTACTGAGAGCTACTTCTGAGGAATTGCATAAATTGTGGGTCACATATAATGTTTATCCAATATCAGTAAATGCCATACAGAGCCGACTGAAAACCCAAATAAAGGAATTCAACCACCTTCTGAAGTATGACAAAGAAAAGGGGACCTAAATATCATCAAGATCTGGATGATTTTCTGAAAACTGTAAACGTTTTATTTGACATATATCAACATGATCACAAACTGTTGGCAGATACAGAGAAAAAGCACTTACTAAAAATGACTGAATCTGATTACCAGTTTTATGAGGTAGGTCTGTTGATTGAATTTCAAGTTGTAAATTATTAATTAATATTAATTAATTATCAATATCAATTATTAATAATTTGCTACAATTTTTAAAGTGCATTTAATAAGTTAGTAATATCAATAATACACTATTAATGATGTTAATGATAAGTAATATTTTAGTATTTTCTCATTTTTGTAAGAATTTCAATTTACATATAGAGACCCATAGATAAAAGATACATTATAGTGTAATGAAATATAATCACTTTGTAGGACCAGAAAACAACTAGGCATGGTTACTGTACCCTGAAAGAAGTCCCAGAAACAGCCACTGACTTAAAATTCAAATCACGGGTTATTCAATCTCAAAAAGCAAAAGAATCAGTTCCTCCTCCTCATCCTCCTGAACCTATGGACATTCCTGAGTTGACAGATAGCGACAGTTGTAATGATTCATTTGATGCAGACTATGTTCCAGAAGTCTCAACATTACAGAACAGAACTAGATTACGCTCATTAGCTGAAGCATGTGACAGGTATAGTACTGAAAGATAAATCTTTTAATACAGCTTAAAGTGAAATCATTGTGACTAAGAGATTAAAATTACCAATAAATTATTCATTGACAATAGATATGTAAATCTACTTTAATCACCCCAGATAACATACAAAATGTTATTGATAAGTATGTTTTTAATCACACTAGATATTACATTTCTTAGCTTCTGCTATAAGTTCTAAATCACCAGATTTACTATTATTTTTAATTAGCGTCAAAATTTCTATTTTGTATTTATATTAATTAGTTTCAAACAGGACACTGACATTTGTATTTTGTATATTTGTATAATGCTAATGCAGTAATGCATGGCCAATATTTTTGAAATACTTTTCAGAAACAAGTTGAGAAGGGAGAGAGCTAAATTGAGAGCTGAAAGGAAGAAGGAAGAAGAAGTGATATTTGAAAAAGTGACTGGCATTGGCTTTGATGGTAGAAAGGATGCTACACTTGCTGTTAACAAAGTAAATGAAAAGTATTATACATCCACAATCCTAGAGGAACATTATGTCATTACTGGAGAGCCAGGTAAATAGAAATGATTGTCATACAGTTATAGGCGTTATGCTGTTATATTACTGTACTATAAAGTAATATTTCAATTACTTAAAAAATTTTCTTTTTAAGTGACAACTGTCCAGTTAACTTTATTCCTTCCTTTTTCATTTAATTGTAAAATTAATTACATTTATTTTCAGATGATTTCTACCTCGACCATTTTACCCCAGAGAGTGGCAAAGGCATTGACATTGCTCATGGCATTTATAAGATCATTAAAGGGACAGAACTTGAGGCCAAATTAAACTTAGTTAAAGCAGATGGGACAAATACTAACACAGGACATATGCATGGGTCAATCAGATATTTGGAAATGTTTTTAGGGCAACCTCTTCAGTGGGATATTTGTCTTCTGCATCTAAATGAATTGCCACTTAGACACATCTTCATAACTTTAGATGGGACAACAAAAAGTCCAGACAAATTTTCTGGCCCTATTGGTTCTCAGCTCAATGGGGATGTGTCAGAATGGAATGTTGTGGACTTCAAATCTATACCTTATCCTGCATTTGTGCTTCTACCAAATGAGGTGGTCAATAATTTATCAACAGACCAATAGTATGGATACTGCATCTGCTGGGCAATTATTACTGGTGAAGTGGATGAAGACCTTGCACTCTTAGAAGTTGGCCTGCTAAATCACTCTCGATGGCTCACCTTAGCCTGTAGAATTCTTCACTTTTATGTTTCACAAAAAAGAGTAAGAACCTCAAAATCATAGTAGAATTCATCATCAAAGTATACTTTCACAGTTGGTTCAATATCAAGGCTAATAAGAGGCTAAGTGATGGGTCAAGAAACCTATTCAATATGATCCAAAGAGTAAATAAATTCCCTGACAGGAAAATTAGAGAAATTTGTTATGACGTATTAAACAATAACAGCTATTTTGCTTATGGTGAAAATATTTTAGTTGGAATGCTGGCTGATGAAGATGAAGAGGTGAGGTGGTGTGCTGTCAATAAAGTTCTGTGTCTGAGGGGAGTTATAGAGGATTTTGATGATGAATCTGGTAGTAGCAATGATTTTGCAGGTGGAATAATTGAAAGTGATGATGAGAATGAAGAGGATCATGAAGGTGGTACTGATGAATATCCTGCTATAGATGAGAATGTTAGGGTCTTTAGAAAGCCAATCATCAATTTCAAAGCTTCTGCATACCACAAGCTGTCTGCTATGTCCCAATGGGAAACTGTTCCACCTGTATTAAAAGAATTCAGTAATGATGAACTGCGTGATATCATTAATACCGCATTGAAACTGGATCACGAGTGCCACAGTCAGAATGTTGAAAGGCACATCAAGCTTGTCACTGAAGCATCCTTGGCTGTTGTAGGTCATGAGCGTAGAGATGGTCTTATTAGAAACAAAATTAGATCACGTAAATTAATGAAAGATTGTCTAAAAAATATTTTAAGTTCTAGATTATTATTTATCATGCTAAAATATGACAAAATGACAATTTGTTAATTGTATAATTTAATGTTTGGCATTTTGGAATGTCAAAAGCATTTTCAATGAATTTAAAATGGCTGATTTTGATTGATTTTGATTGCTGATTGAAAACCACTAATACATGTCAATTTGCAGCTTGAGAATGTTTTATTGTGTTGACATTCAGTTGAAAGGGGGTCTATGGGCCCAAAAAATTAGTTTTTCTAAAATAACTCAAAAACTAAAGGTTTTATGAAAAAATACCACTCTTAATAATTTGTTCTAAATCAAATTCTGCATCTTTTGGTATGCAAACCATCTCTCTAGCATGTTCAGAAGAAGAGATATTGCCATTTTCCTGATTTTGCTAGTGCGGCATTAGATGTTTTTACAAAAACAGGGGTGGCCGGACACACATTGGTGGCCAACAATTATTTTTTTCAGGAATCTTATTTTTATATCAAAAGCCAACTGTTAGTCACTGATAAATTAAAATCAAACAAAAATTATAGTTTCAGCCCGGCCTATTTTATAGGAATTTGGGGTGCTAAATCCAAAAATGGCCTCAGATTTGCTCCATCACGTATAGTTTTTTCACAATTTGCTATGACGTTTTTATGTTGTAATATGTTACTGAATAAAATAAGTAGTGAAGAATTACCACATGAAACCTATTTCCTGACCATTTCTGAATATATTTTTTTAAAAAAACTATAAAACTTGGATACTTACATCTTTACTTAGTGGAATGGCTTAGTAGTCCCATTTTCTTTTGCCAGTGAAGCTGTGCCTGTTGCATTTCCTTTTGTGCACTGCTTCCGGATTTTCACGATGCAGCATCCAGCAATAATCCCCCATCATATTAACGTTCCACGGCCTTGGTATCTCTTTTCCATCTCCTTAATGTCTTGATGGAAACGTTCTCCCTGTTCCTCACTTACTGCACCTAGATTTTCTAGGAAAAAGTCCAACAAGAAATGAATTTTGATACTCATTGGGCATCCCAAAGCTTTGAATTTCTCCAGCATGTTTTCAATAATGAGTGCATATTCAGGGTCCTTATTATTCCCAAGGAACTTAGTAACCACACTTTTGAAGGAATTCCAAGCCTCTTTTTCTACTTCAGTCATCGTAGACAAGAAGTTTTCATCTGACAGCAGTCTTCTAATGTCTGGGCCTACAAAAATACCTTCTCTTAATTTTGCTTCTGATAGGTTAGGGAACTTCTTGCAGAGGTACTTAAAGCATTCTCCACTTTTTTCTAATGCCTTAACAAACTGTTTCATAAGGCCTAGTTTTATATGAAGAGGTGGTAGAAGTACTTTCTTTGGGTCAACAAGATTTTTACGCAAAATATTCTTGCTTCCAGGTTCTAGAGATCATCTTTGTGGCCAGTGTTTTTGCTCCCAGTGTTGACTCTTTGCTCTGCTGTCCCATTCACAAAAGAAACATGGGAACTTAGTATATCCTCCCTGCTGCCCCAGAAGCATGCACAATACCTTAAGGTCTCCACAAATCATCCAGTGATGATCATAATATTTTATCTTTGTAAGAACCAATTCCAAATTCTCATAACTTTCTTGTAGATGTACTCAGTGACCAACAGGTACAGAGGCATACTTGTTCCCATTGTGCAAAAGAACAGCTTTTAGACTTCTTTTAGAAGAGTCGATGAAAAGTCTCCATTCATCCCCTTTGTACTCAATGCCAAATGCCTGTACCAAACCATCAATATCACTACAGTAAACTAAATTGCCCTCATGTGAAAAGTAGTGAATAAACTCCTTTTCTCTTCTTCTATACAAATATATCGATGTTCCAGCTGATAATAAATTTCTTTCTTTTAATCTGGAGCCTAAGAGTTCAGCAGATTCCTTGGATAATCCCAAATCTCTCGCTAAATCGTTTAGTTCAGATTGAGTGAACAACTGGGGTTCTTGACTTCCTATATCACACTGAAATTCTTCATGATCAGTATCTGAACCAGAATTGCTAAGCAAATCTTCCAATGTTTCTGGTGGAAGCGGAACTGGAACTTCTGGCCCATGAGGAACAGGTCGAAAAGCCGATGGAAGATTTGGATAGAATATGGCTTTCTTATTTTTTAAGTTATAGCCTTTAACATCACAAGAGCAAAAATAGCAGTCATCACAGTGATTTTTTGGCTCCCTCCATACCATTGGCACACCAAATCTGAATGCTTTCTTTTTGCCTTTACACCATTTCCTTAGATCCTCTATGCAAATAAAACAAACTTTGTGTGGTGCCCATGGTTTGTCTTGGTCTCCTAGTTTCATTCCAAAGTAGGCATGGTACACTTGCCTAATAAAATTTGTTACGTTTCTTTGATGTTTCTTGATCACAAATTCCCCGCATATGTAGCAGAAGCTGTCGGGACTGTTGACACATCCACAGCTAGCCATGATTCACAACTTACTACAGTACCCAGAACACAATAAGTCTTGAATTTAATTTAATAAAGGCTAAATAAGGCTTTCTGGAAACCTGGCATTTTCTCGAAGTCGCTTCACAAAAAAATCGAATTTGTGAAATAACTGTGTCGTATGACATTTTTATTGTGTTTTTCAAATTCAGCACACAAAAATACATTGTAAACAGCTAAAATTATGAAAAAAGTTTTTCCATCGCAGGCCTGTGTTATCAATATGGATCACAATGGATTTTGAGCCTTCTCAGGCTGTGAACTAAATTGTACCTTTCACTGCCTTATGAGCAACATATTAATGCAAATACATATCCCAAAATTTTAGAACCTTAATTAACATCATTGTTAATTTTGCTCCCTTTTCAGGCATCATTATGCACTCATGGATTCCTGTGGGTCCACTGATGACAGTGCTGGGGGAATAATCTCTAAATGTTGTTGGATTTTTTTTTTTCTCTATCAGGGATTTGTTTTTGGCTGGGACATTTGCTTATTGAAGTGAATCTGGACAAAGCTTTTTCTTCCCCAATACCTGCACAAATGCTGAAGCCAGTATTCACATATTTTTTTATAAACATTGCTTTTGTTTGCACTGACTGAGCCAAGAATACCTTTAATGATTGTGATATGAAGTGGAGTTTAAAATGACACATCTGGGACTTATCAGGTTTATGCAATTTGGGTAAACCCTCATTGACCTTGCCCTTGTGACTAATATTCTTTGTTTTTCTTGCATTAGTTATGTAAGTTCCTTTTTTTCTGTAAGTCTTGTCTCCTTTGTGTGGTAATGGGCTGATGATGGCCAATAATTTAATGGTTTTATTTTATGTTGACATTTTTGTGTGTGGTATGGGACTAATGATGTTTATTTCTTTTGGTTTGTAGTAATATTTTTTTTGCCCAAGTGCTTAGTTGGTTCTGAATACACATTGGTGTATGATCAATAAAATTTTTCATATTTTCTGATGCAGTTAACCTTGTAAGTGTTATTGTTGTTTCATTGATTAAATTAGGCAAAGGACATTTTACTTTTCTTAAATCCTCCCACCATAAGCCGAAGAGCAAGTCTTTAAAAGAGGCAGGCAGACTGGCTATGCCCCAGAGATCTTAAAGGTGAGAACCCAGTTTCAAATTGGTAGGAGCCACCTATCTGACAATCTCAACCATACTAATATTGGGAAATTGCTCACCTCATTTCTCTCATTCTTAGCAGTGTGGGTGGTGCTGAAGTCAAAGGATTATTTTTACTCAATTGAAGGCCCTCTGGGTGGTCCTCACTGGCAGCTAAATCTCCCATCTCAGCAACCAGCAGCAGCTGCCATGACCCCACTAACAGAGTATCTGGTAGGTGAGTAACGCAAATGCATCTTTACACAGATACACTTGCTGGCATCGCGCCCCCATTTCAGGGTGCCAAATACTTTAGGTACGCCCCTTGGTGGTGGTGAACATTGAAATCTCCTAAAATGGAGATTTCAGCAAAGGGAGTGGGGGAAAGAATGTATTCCACTTTGGAAGTGAAGTAGTCAAAGAATTTTGCATAGTCAGTAGAATTAGGAGAAAGGTAAACAGCACAGATGTATTTAGTTTGAGATTGGTATGTAAACCATAGCCAGAGGGTATAGAATTCAGAAGGTTTGAGTCTGGAAATACACTGGTCTACAGCCAAAGTGCTTCAGAAATAAAAGTAGTCAATCTTTACTAATTTTGGGTCACTGAATACAAAAATGATGCCTAAAATTGCCAATTGGCTCTATTTATAAAGATACCAGGCAATCTTGCACCCTACTAACTGGATTGCATCTGTCACGTAATATGTAGATGCCTGTGACACATCGACGCATTGACTCTACTGCGCATGCGCGATTATATTTTTTTATTTTAATAAATTAATGTAAATATATATAAATATATACAATAAAATGTAATTTTAAATTTATCTATTACATTATGTATTTGTAAATTATTAAAAAATAGATTGGATCATTTTAACATAGCTTCCCATAATGGTTTTGATATTAACATAAATGGAATACTAACCTAACTTAACCTTACCTAATTTAAAATTATTAAAATGCAATATACTTACATTAATTTATTAAAATAAAAAAAAATATATAACTACGTGCATGTGCAGTAGTTAAGGTGTCAATGTGTCACAGGCATCTACATATTACGCCACAGCATCAGTTCATTTACAGAAGTCATAGAGTGCACCCTGGTCAAACTCTCTTTAGTGTTTGCTTTTGAAACAATTTTTTTCAGCCTAATTTGAACAAAGATGCCTCGTAATTGTGTGAACAGTGTAAATAACTTCCATTATGTTTGTGGAGAATTGACTTTTTCATCACAAAAGCGTGCTATAACTGCCGTGATTAGGAAAGCCTATCACCTTTATTTTGGTTGTAAGATTGGAGATTAGGACAAGAGCTGGGCCCCACACATATGCTGCAATACTTGTGCAACAAACCTTTGCCAGTGGTTGAAACAGAAAAGGAAATCTATGCTTTTTGCAGTGCCAATGGTGTGGAGGAACCAACAGACCATGTCAGCAATTGTTACTTCTGCATAGTGCCTCCAGTCAAGAAAGGTATTTGCAAGAAGAAAAAGTGGATTTTACAATATCCAAATATACCCTCTGCTATACGCCCAGTACCTCACAGTGAAGGACTACCCATTCCTGAGCCCCTACACTCATTCTCCCTGGAGTTAGAGGATGAGGAGAATGAAGGAACCTGCGAAACTTGTCAGCCTTCAACTTCACAAGACCCTGAATTTGTTTATAACTTGACATCTTCTAAACCACACAAGATAACTCAGAATGAATTAAACGACCTTATCAGAGATTTAGAACTGCCAAAGAGTAAGGCAGAGCTGTTGGGCTCCAGATTGCAGCAGTGGAATCTCTTTGCTGAAAATGTTAGTGTGTGTAAGTTTCATGACCGTCAAAAAGATTTTGTCCCATTCTTCATCATGGAAGGTGACCTTGTAGCTTGCAATGACATAGATGGTCTGATGGCAGCTCTCAACATTATTCACAATCCTGATGAGTGGAGACTGTTCATTGATTCATCGAAGTTGAGTCTAAAAGCTGTTTTGTTGCATGTTGGCAACGTATTGCCATCAATTCCAGTTGGTCATGCAGTCCACATGAAGGAAACATATGACATGAAGCAACTTTTGAACTGCATAAACTATGACAAACATCAGTGGCAGGTTTGTGGTGACTTGAAAGTTGTTGCTATCGTGCTTGGACTGTAGCCAGGCTACACTAAGTATTGCTGTTTTCTGTGTGAATGGGATAGTTGGGCTAGGACTTCTCATTACATCAAGAAGGATTGGCCACTCCGACACTCATTGGAACCTGGAACAAAAAATGTTCAGTATCCTCCACTTGTCACTTGTAGAATCAAGCAAGATTTTGTTACCACCCTTACACATCAAACTGGGTGTCATGAAAAAATTTGTTAAGGCTATGGATAAGATGGGGACAGCTTTTAAGTACCTCGGTAGTAAATTCCCAAAGCTCAGTGAAGCAAAAATCAAGGAGGGTATATTTGTTGGTCCACAGATCCGCGAGCTTCTTAGAGATGAGGAGTTCAACCGTATCCTAGGTGGTGAGAAGAAGACAGCATGGAATGCTCCACAGGGAGCTGGTGGAAAACCTGCTGTTGTCCTATCAAAAAATGGGCTGCAATATATCTTTAAAGATACATTTCCTCCATTCACACCTGGAATTTTTTCTGGCCAACTGCGGAGCAGTCAGCGATGAACATGGTGAATGTTTCCATCAGGATATCTCAGCAATGGAGAAACGCTACCAGGGGAAATGGAGTCCATCATTGTTAGCAGACTACTGCTGGACAATAACAAGAGATGCTCCAGAAGTTGAATACAAGAGACGAGCAAAGAAGCAACAGGTTGAATCAATATAAGTGACTGCATTATACAGGTGTGTTACTAATATATGGTATACATATACGCAAAATGTGTAACCTAAATTTTCTTGGAAACTGTAGCCAATTGACTGTTTTTATGATCATATTCGTTTTCAGCACCCCAAAATCTATAATAGGAAACACATTTTATCTCCAAAGCACAAACTTTTTCAAAATTTGTAGACCAGTGATATAAGAACAAGTTAGGTCATTGTGTACACACAAACAACATCCACCTTTGGAGTGAAATTGAGCATAGAGAAAGTAAGAGGGTACAGAGAAAAAGGGTTGCTGTCAGTCATCCCAGACACTTGAGTTTCAGTAAGGAAAAGAAGATAAGGTTTAGAGGAGGAGAGGTGCTGTTGAACAGATTGAAAATTTGAGAAAAGGCCATGAATGTTGCAGAAGTTTAAGAAAAGTGAATCAGACAGATCCAGAACATCTTGAATTGGCAGTAGCAGATCCAGCCCCACTGCCAGGGTCTACATTCCCAGTATCAGTAGGGGGGAAGCTAGAAGTGGGGACATTTATGGTCCCTTCCTCAGGCAACTCCAAGGCTCTTGAAGTTGCCTTTTTTTTTTTTTTTTTTTAAATTTTGAAAAGATTATGTAGTGTGTAAGATGCATGTGTATGTAGTGAGGAATAGGGAGAGAAGTGTGTATTTCAGAGCATGCTGGACTGCTCACAGAGTAAATGAGAGAGAGAAAAAGATCAGCTAAGGAGGACAGTGACAGGAAATGGGAGTTCCAGCACTCACTATCTTCTGTCTAACATCCCCCCTGGAGTACTTCCCTGGTCAATTGGTGTCTACAATCTCTTCCTACAACTTTAGCACAATTTCATTGAAAATGAATGATTAATTCTGAAATTCATTTGAAATTATATTTAAATTAGGTTCTAGACTAAAGCAGGTAACTCATCTCAATGTCACTAGAAGTCTTTCTTCAGGAGGAATGCTTCTAAAATTAGCGTCATTTTTTATTATGATGTCTGCAACAAGTTGCAACAAACAAACGGAAGTTTCTGGTTTCATATGAGTAAAATTTTTAAATTTATTTTTATCCTGGCAGAGCTCAATCCTAAAACAAGGTATTAAATCCAAAGCCTCATCTTCCTCTTTCTTGACTCCATATCTAAAAACCACCATACTGCTACAGCACTTTCTTCATCATTCAACATCTCATCAATAACTGATTAGCCAAGTTCTATGTTGCCCTGTTTGTTCCGCTAAATGTCAAAATTTTACTTTAAATAAAGGTCATGTGACCAAATTTTTGTTTATTACCCTACAACAATGAAACATACATATTTGGAATCCTCAGCCTCTCCTGATTTCAAAAATATATAAGTTGACCAAAATATTCTAAAAAATAGTTAAGATATTTGACCTTAAAAAAAGGAGGGTCATGAGGCTACCTGAATTTGACCTGACCCATACCTCAAGAACTATTGGATGGATCAGCCTAAGATGTGGAATTTTGTTTTCTCTAGCCAAAACTACCCTGTATATCAATTTTCATAAAAATTGAAGAGTTGACCCCCCTCAAATTTAAAAAATCATTGGGTCACTTGTCCTGGAACTCCCCAACAATACTTGAAATTCTAGTGATTGATGTAAGCTTATGACATCTTGTCGATTCTACTGAAAAGTTATTGTTAGCTAAGATTAAATTAGGGTAGGTTAAGTTAAGACATATTACACTATGCTAGGTTAGACTTACTCATTAGTTTTTTAGAGTGTCAATGTTTTGGTCTTGTTGACAAAATGGGGTAAGTCCAATTAATTTGGCTCACCTGTCTCAGTGAAGTGTTTGCAACATTCTTCAGTTTACAATCCTTGAATTCCTCTTCATGATTAAAATCTTGTGGCTCATCTTTTACAGATTCATCATCACCATCATCCATCATTTCATCTTTCATCTGAAAATCTAATACTGACATTCTTTTCACCTAATAAATATGAATCACTAACAAACTGGGTAATACTTTACAATCCAAACAAAGTTCTGAGACAGCCTGTAAGTCATGCCCACATTTCAGATCAGCATGTCATGGTGACATCACCATAATGTCTACTTAAAGTGACCAGACATCCCACTTTTGAGCTATTATGTCCCATTGTCCCCCCGCAAGGGGGTTCTAAGCTCGTGCTCTTTGTGCTCATTTGTATGTGCTTGTTCCTGGAGGTTTCACGTGCGCCCTCCTAGGCTCTAGCACCCAAGGATGATGGGGCTTGACCCTGCAGTCCTTGGTCTTTTTCCACTTCGACTGTCCCCCCCCATCCTGCCTTTTTCCACTTCGACTGTCCCCTCCATCCTTTCTTTTTCCTGTCTTTCCTCTCACTTTTTCTTTGTTTTTCCACCAAGATATGCCCTTTTAAATAGAGGCAAATCGGTTCTTCCTGAAAAAAAAAAAAAAGTCCCACTGTCCCCGAGAAAGTTTAAGGAACCCAGCATTTCCAACTTTCGGAAATAATTAACATAAATATCCTGCATTATTAAAATTATTAATTAAATATGACTTCACACAGCTCATGCGTGAACATAATGCTGGCACAAATGTTGTTATTCCTGCATGGTCTTGGTGCCAAAAATGTGTCACCATGGTGTGGCTGGTGTGTTGTTGATTGGCAGTATTGCTTTCTATATGACCATGAGGAGGGCATGACCATGTGATCATATTTGAAAGTTATTTATATTTTTTTTCTAAATTCTTGACTTACTTTTTGACCAACTGCAAAAGTGAAAATGACCAAAAGAAAATGTGCTTTCAACTCAGAATTGCAGTCTAAATATCCTTTTATTAAGAAAACAGTTACAGAAAGTGATGTTTGGTGTGAAAAATGTAGAATGAAATTCAGCAGTGCTCATGGTGGGACTAATGATAACAAATCTGTTGATTGCAGTGCATCTCCTAGTAAAACAGTTACTGCTTATTTTAAAAATTTTGGATTAACTTCCATTGAAGGTTTGTGAGGCTACTATACCATCAAGGAGAACCAAAGTTTTCATCCTAATAACTGTGCATTGAAAATTATGCAGACATGCTTTGAACCAAAATTTAGGTGCACTAGAACAAAATGTGAGGCAATTGTTATGAATGTTTTTGGTCTTTATCATAAAGTGAATTAAAAAAACAGAGGATGCTCATTATGTAATATTATTAACTAGTGATGGGACGATACCAAAATTTTTAACGATTCCGATTCCAATACCACTAAAAAGTCTCGATTCCGATACGATTCTCGATTCCAATTCTCAATATTTTTAAATATAATTCTATACTTGTTTTTCTGGAAATTGTCATATTTTACTCAGGTAAGATTAACTATTTACATTATGAGTATGGTAATATAAATTATAAAAGATTGGTTTAAAAATAAAAATCAACTGTAAGTTGTAACAATTCATTTTAATCTTCTTGATTACACATCATGGATATACATGTTTTAATGTATAGCTACAATACAATAAAAATAAAATTTGTTATCCTCTTTCATTTAAATTTTAAAGTTTACATTGCAAAACTGGTTCAATTAAAAGTTAAAGAATCATTTTAAGAATCGGAAATCATGGTACAATTCTCTCAATTCCGATTCCGATTCCTGAAAAATGCTCGATTCTTCCGATTCTCGATTCCGATTAATCGTCCCATCACTATTATTAACTGATGCATCCAACCAGGGTTGTGGCGTCAGTGAAAAAAGTTTGACTCCAGAAATTTTACACGTCTGACTCCAACTCTGACTGCAGTATATACTAACTGTATGGCATATATACGTACTTATATACAGGCCCGGATTTAGCTAGGCGAACTAGGCGATCGCCTAGGGCCTCACGCCAAAGGGGGCCTTGCTAAAGCCGTTTTGTGCATTCTGTTCAAGTGATATTAATGATTTAGAACTCTATGAAGAACTTAAAGTACTTTGCAGGTTTATACCTGAGAAAACAGATCTCGGAAATGCCCTTGTTTATATAGTGCAAAAACAACTAAGTGAGATTTATCCTAATGTTTATGTTGCACTTCAAATAGTATTAACCATCCCAGTTACTGTTGCTTCGGCTGAAAGAAGTTTCTCGCAGTCTCAAACTTATTAAAACATATTTGCGTTCCACCATGTCTCAAGCGAGATTGCAATCATTAGCTATGTTATCAATAGAAAATGATATAACAAATTCATTAGATTATTCTCAATTAATTGAAGAGTTTAGCTCGAAGAAAAGTAGAAAAGCATTGCTGTAATATTCAAGGAGCATCTGAACCAAATATTAAAGCATTAATATTTAGCCTGATAAGTCGATCGCTCACTATTATAAAAAATGAAATGTCAACATCTCTTATACATCACATATGAAAAACGTTTGTATACTATGGAAAGTCATTACCCATATTATTATATAAATCTTAGAAATCATTCTCTTATATTTTCGATACAAATCTTGATTCATAATATAATTTATACTTATTTGTATGGTTTATTTATATTTCTTATACAATTTCCATGCGTGATTATTTTGGTTTGGTTTAATTTTTAAGTGCTGGCATAGTTCTGTCTATGCGGGATTCTAATATTGCTGGTATAGTACTGATAATTAAGTCCATATTTTCATATATATAGGCCTAGGGCCTCGCAATTTCTAGATCTGCCTAGGGCCTCGCAACTTCTAGATCCGGCCCTGCTTATATGGTATAGGTTAGGTAAATGAATAGTCTCCGTGAATTTCTTTAGTTTTAATTTTTAAATCTCGATTTTAATTATTCTTTCCTCATACAATAAT
Organism: Bathynomus jamesi; assembly: GCA_023014485.1. Lineage (NCBI taxonomy): Eukaryota > Metazoa > Arthropoda > Malacostraca > Isopoda > Cirolanidae > Bathynomus > Bathynomus jamesi. The sequence goes on along the minus strand of JAJOZX010001913.1, from coordinate 449,986 downwards.
AAAACTAAAAAGGTATTTAATAGTTATAAAATAATAAAAATATAAGACCTGAAATGCCATAAAAATTTGGAGTCAGAGTTGGGGGATTTGTACTGACTAACTCCACCCAAAAATAACGAACTCCACAACCCTGCATCCAACCACAGCAGTATAAAAGTTATGTCCAGTTTTAGTTCACTTCTTTCAACCCTATGAAGGTGTTCATATTAAAATCATAGACTTTCAGTCACAGCCAGGTGAAATTTCAGACATTGTTGTGAAATAATTGACATTCTGGCAGAACTCAATCTCAACAGCAAATTAGCTGTTTTCTGTGGTGATAACATGAACAGTAAATTTTGGTGGTGTAGCAAGAAAGGGCATTAACATTTTCAGAAAACTAAATGCATTCTTGAGCAGAGATTTGATTGGCATTAGATGGAGTACCCACATTGTACATAATGCAATTCAATCTGTCAGTGATTGTCTGCCTATTGATGCGGAAAGTATTGTTCTTAAAATTTACTCATTTTTCTATATTTATACTGTTAGAGTAGAACTTAAAATTTTTTGCAATTTTGTTGATATTGAATATAAACAACTATTAGGATATAGTAAAACTAGGTGGTTGGCACTCATGCCTACAGTTAAAAGGATTTTACAATTGCTTCCTAGTCAAAAATAATATTTTTTGTCAAGGTAGTGAAAATTTGTTTTCAAGAACCCATGATCAGAACTCTGGTTCAACTTCATGCATAGTCAAGTGGAAACATTCCATAAAGTTGTGTTAAAAATTAAGGGTGAAAGTATTTCAGCTGTTGAAGTTCTAACAATAGTCAGTGATTTAAAACAAAATCAAATTTCTAAAAAATTATATTTGTTTCTGCCATACTCAGTCAGGTTGCTTGTAAACAAACTTAAACAGGATGAATTAATGGATGAAACAGCAGTGGTGAACACTACTAATTTTTATGAAACGTGTTCAAGTATTTAGACCAATGGTCTGGCCACTTCAAAGAACTTAACTTTTGCAGGTTTCACTAAAACATGTCCCAAAGTGGTCAAATGTTGAGAAAAACTGGATTTTGTTACTGGAAAAGTTTTTCTTTGATATTAAGTTATGAGTTTTTATTTGTTGCACAGTACATTAATAGTGAGAAAGTATCTAAGTGAAATGTGTCTAAAGTGCCAATTGACAAATACTAGGTAGAACTAGCTACTCATCATTTTAGAGATATATCAGCCACCATCATATTTAAAAAATAATTCAATTTATATTATGTCTCCCTGGAACCAACAGGTTTTCTCTCAAATGAATAAATTGTAGACATTAGAAAAATCTCAACTTGAGGTGTCAACCCTTAAGGCTTTGCTAGTAACAAAAATAAATTTCAGTCAAACCTGTTTGGAATACTACAACTTTCTAAAATCCACTCCCGAGTTTTAAACAAAATATCTTCTAATGAAAAGTACAATAATACTGTTCAACAAATTTGAACTTTTCTTTTTTATCTCAAATAAAATTAAAATGTTTTCTTGCTTTTCACTTGTAAGTGACATCTGAGGCCTCCCTTATTAGTGTCTAGCAGTAATCAGCCAGCATGTTTAGACTCCATTTGCCCTGGTATCATTTCTCCATTGCAGAAATGTCCTGATGAAACTGCTCTCCATGTTCATCACTGATATCTCCCAGGTTTGACAGGAAAAAATCCTAGTGCAAATGCAGAAAATGAATTTTTAAACTTATATTACATCCCAATGATCTCTAAGTTTGAAGTAGTTCAATTCTGCATAGTTAGGTAATTTTCTGTAGCCTAAGAAATTCTGGGTTACTGCTTTGAAAGCATTCCAAGCTGTTTTTTCAGGTTCAATTAGGACTTCATCAAAGGACCATTTATTTGTGGACCAATGAAAATTCCCTTTTATTTTGGCATCACTAATCAGATGAAATTTTTGTTTCAAGTACTGGAATCCATCTCCTGCTCTGTCCATTGCTTTAACAAAATTTTTCATCACTCCTAGTTTGATGTGTAAAGGTGTCAAGTAAACTTTTTCAGGATCCACCAATTTATGGCACACATTTTTTTGTCCAGGAGTGAAAGAGTGAGGTGACCAGTTCTTAATAGTATAATGAGAATGCTCTGCTGTCCCATTCACAAAGAAAACAGCAATATTTTGTATATCCAAGCTGTAAACCAAGAAGCAGCCCAATGACAGATCACCACAGATATGTCAGTTGTATCTTTTGTAGCTGATTTTATTAAGGAGAAATTCCATATTTTCATATGACCTTTCATATGGACAGCATGTCCAATGGGAACTGAAGAATAGATATTTCCAGTATGCAACAGGACAGCCTTCAAAGAAGTTTTGATGAATCAATGAAAAGTTGGCATTTTAGAGATTTATGCTCATGTCCTAGGGCCATCATCTAACTACCAATGTCATTAAAAAAAGAAAGATCACCAGTCATAGAAAAGAATTTTGATATTTTTGGGGGGTATTTGTGAAAAATGGATATGCTGGTATCATTTGCAAGCAAGTTCCATCTTTGTAATTTGGACCCTAAAAGTTCTGCTTGATTTTTTGATAAATTCAAATCTTGAACCAGAACATTAAGCTCAGGTTGAGTTATCAAGTGAGGTTCTTTTTCTTGAGTTTGTTGATACTCTTCATCCTTATCTGACAATTCCAAAGGTTCATTTTCAGCAGGTTCATCATCATCATCATCATCTAAGCTCCATAATCTAGGGGGCTTTGGAACTGATAGTTTCACAATGTACTACTGGTCACATTACAAAAGGCAGATTTGGGTATTCAATTTTCTTCTTATTTTTCAAGGACAAGCCACTGACCTTAGTTAAACAACATACCAATCTTTGAAGTGATCTTTTTTCTCTCTCCAAATCATGGGGATTGCAAATGGCATAGAGGTAATCATACCCTTTAACCAACCAAAAGGGTCACAGCACAACACACACAGCATATATGGGGAGCCCCAACTTTATCTTGATCCCTGATTTTGCATATATACATAACAGAAACTGTTAGGATTATTCACACATTTACACAATATTTTAAATTATCCTTTTTTTTTTCCAAGGTGCTATTTTGTGTAACAACTACACAATTAAATGATTAGGTAAATGGAAAAAAACTATAAAATCAAACTTCACTGCGCATGAACAGACCTGCACCATGACACAGCTTGCAGCAGACAAAATGACTCGACTGCAATTAGCTTTCTGTGACAGATGACACACAAGGAAAATCAACGTTAGCGTCGGTAGGGGTGAGTTGAGCACCCCCAACTGCCTGGGGTGAGTTGATCCAGGGGCCCCCAAATTCCTAAAAAAAATTAAATCATGAAAGATGGATATACATGTTGAAAGTTTAAGTCTTGTACTATAACACCACAACAGGTTGTTGAGTTGAATTAAAAACAAACCTGTTTTACTGAGGTTCAAAGTGATCCTATGGTTTTGCACCTCAAAAAAAGTTTGAGCCAGAAAAACAATTTTTTTCAAATTTGCCTGGCAACACTATTTTCAATGTCACTGTCTGGAAATTTGAAGTGAATGTAGGGAAAGGTTTATATTGTTAAATTTTAAGAGCCAAAATGGTATATCAGTCCAAACATTAAGTTGGTGTTGACTTTGGTAATGGCTCAACTCACCCCAGGCATTTCTGGTACCATGGGGTGAGTTGAGCCTATGTTTCTCAGTTACAAAAATCCCAGTTTGGATGCCATTATGATGTTAATGCATTTATTTTCTTTGCAGATATATTGTTTTCTATGCAAATAAGCTAGCTTGGTGCAGTGCACAGTAAGAAAGGCAAAATGCCTCGCACTTACCAGAGAAAAAGAGATCCAGTTCATAAAGATAGGCTCAGTGCTGCAATTAAAGCTGTGAAAGATGATGGCTTTAGTGTCAGAGCAGCTGCTGCGCAATACAAAGTGGATAGGATGACTCTTCAGAGAAGGTTGGACAGACCTGAGCCACGCCCTTCACCCTCAAAGAAATCGGGAGGCCAACTGTCTCTTCCTCGTGAGGCTGAACAGGAGCTTGCCTAATGCATAAAGATCAAAGCCCAATGGGGATTTGGGCAAATGAGGAAGGAAGTGCAAACCATCGTCCAGAGCTATGTGAAGTCCAACATCGATAGTGACACTACTGTTGGCAATCACTTACGTAAATATTGCAAATTCAAGGATGGTTTGCCTGGGGATGACTGGCTCACAGGCTTCATGAGGAGGTATGGACTCTCGGTTAAGATTCCTTCAGCTCTGGAGAAAACTAGAAAAACAGCAGCTAGTAACCCAGAAATAATTTATGAGTATTTTAACAATGTCAAAAAACAAATGAGGAACCTAAACATTGAAGGGCGCCCAGAATGTGTATGGAATATTGATGAAACCTGTTTGTTCACTGACCCACAAAAGACAAAAATCATTTCACCTGCAGGTGAGAAAGCATCACGTGTAACGGCAACCTCCGGCAGGGAAGCAACTACACTCATGGCTGGAATATCTGCTGCTGGAGAGAAGCTCCCACCATTCATTGTCTTCAAAGGCAAGAAGTTCTGGAGCACATGGCGAGGGTTTAAGCCTTACCCTGGGACGCATTATGCCTTCTCAGACAATGGGTGGATGGTGAGTGAGGTGTTTGCTGCATGGTTTGAGGTGTTCCGCAAGAAAGTGACACAGCAACCGCTGCTGTTGGTGTATGATGGGCATGCCACTCACCTAACCTCTGCAGTAATAAATAAGGCACGAACACAGGGTGTCACAATAATAAAGCTTCCACCCCACACCACAGACATGTTGCAACCACTTGACATATGTTGTTTCCGCCCCATGAAAGTGAAATGGGATGCCAGGATTGCAGCATGGCAAGCCTCACACTTTGCCAGAAGGATGATGAAGGTGGAGTTCGTGGACTTAGTTGGGGAAGTGTGGGACGAATGCTTCTCAATGAAGAATATCACCACTGCCTTTCAGAAAACTGGGTTGTACCCAGTAGACCCAACTAAGTACCCCACTAGCAAGTTCAATCCTGAATTGCTTGAGCTGTACAAAGCTGTCCATGATCCACCAACTGTTCCTCCTCAGCCTGCAACTCCAAGGAAAACTCCTGAACCAAGTTGTCCTGCAGAGCCTCTTCCTTCAACATCTGGCACCAGCAGATCTTTCCAGCAACTAATGGCGGATGCTTTCATAAGACCTGTCAGCTCAACACCAGAAGCACAAGTAAAGCCAAATTGACGGGCATTAGACTTCCACAGCAGAGTGATAACAGATGCTGAGTACTTGGTAGAGATTGAAGAAAAGGAAAGGCAGAGAGCTCAGAAAGCAAAAAAGGTTATAAGCAAGGAGCCAGCTCAAAAGAAACAAAAGACTGTGCCAACAGAGGAGCCAAGCATTAGTGGCACCGATTCAGAAGGCAGTGATGATGTGGACAGTGTATCAGTTTATTCAGAAGATGCAGATGATGAGGGTGAGGAACTGAAAAGTGTAGTGATGTTTGATCAGAAAAACTATGAAGAACAGCAGAAATTAAAAAACATAAGCATCAAAAAATACTATGCAGTGGACTATGGTGATGCATGTTACATAGGGTGTGTGTTAAAATGTTCTAAGAACTGTTTAACTTTTAAGTTTCTCAAAAGAAGTGTTGATGATAAATACAACTGGCCAGTGCGGGATGACATTGATGAAAAGGTTGACCTGACATATGTCTTCTGTGGCCCTATAAAGCTGAAGGGGACAACACCTTTCCATATTGTAGGCCTGGACCATTCTTTCCAGGCCTACAAAAAGGCCAAGAAACAATAGACAAACAATATATGTTACATAGCTATGAATATGTTAATAGTTATGTAGCTAGTCTTCCTAGTGTTAGCTAATTTTAGTTTTAAAAAGTTACTCACTCTCACAAACGAAACCATGCTCAACTCACCCCCTGGACTGGCTCAACTCACCCCATGACCTGGAGTATACGGTGAGCCACATACTTTTTCCATTTTTATGATTAATATTAGAATTAGCCTATCACCCCTACAGCATAGTATAAATCATTTAGTAACTATCCTTCCATGAAACCATCAGACATGTATGATAGGTATTATAGGTGTGGCATAGAAATATGTAAATTGGCGGCTCAACTCACCCCTACCAATGCTACAACAGGTTTGAATGTGTCAGGAGCAGAAATTACATCATCCTACACTAGCTAAAACATTTTCTGCTGGGATACTCTCAGTTTTGGGATAGATGCAGTTTTAATAATTTGTTCAATTTATCATCTATATATACAGAAATTTTATCAAGAATTGAGCCCCAAATTTCTTGAAAACCTGACCTGATAGCAAAATTTCATTATCATTTTCATAATCAGAGATGAAAAATGCAAAGGAAACAACTATCATCATCTGAAAAAAAAAAGTTATTGAACAGTGTAATTAGATGGCATGTATTTTTTATGAATAAATATTCTTCTTTTCTCCTGCAACCAATTTCTTATTCATCAGTTATGAGTTGTCTCGCTTTGGACTCTACAAAATCTGGTAATTTTATGTGCTAATCTGAAAATATGAGCATGGTTTACAGGCTATTTCAGAGCTGTGTCTGGATTGTAAAATTCTACCTAAAGTTAATTTCTTTGGCCTGGTTTATATATGTCAGGCTAACAAAATAAAATTTTGGTAAGATTTGGATTGTAAAATTCTACCTAAAGTTAATTTCTTTGGCCTGGTTTATATATGTCAGGCTAACAAAATAAAATTTTGGTAAGATTTAAGAATCTAGCTACAGATCAGAAACAGAGCCCACAAGTAACAACTTAAAATAACCAACCTAACCTATTATGACTTCCCAATTTTACCAATTCTTCTTACCTTCTACATTGTGTAGACACAAGTTACCTCTTCTAGAAATGCCTCAAACTTATGTAATTATATACTTAAGGTAACCTAGCCTAGTGTAGGCCTAGCTAGCTAAGCAGTCAAAAGGCCATCTGCCTACACCCATAAGCTAGCTTCTTTGAGCTGTGCATAATGCTTTCCATTACTGTTATTAATTTTGTCTAGTTCTTAGGAAACTATTAAGAGTATTTTAATATTTAATACTTTACTAAGACCTAAAAAATCATGTAGCCAGGGCTACACTAGGTTAGGTTGTCCTTTTTATCAGGGTTGTGGAGTCAGTCCAAAATTTTCCGACTCCGACTCCACACATTGTAAAAATTCGACTCCGACTCCACACATTGTAAAAAATCTAAAAATCCGACTCCAACTCCGACTCACATTTTAAATATACGACTGACTCCTCTAGTGTTTCACTCTATAATTATCATAATAATAAGACATTTCATCACCACCACATGAATCATCAGGTTACTTTCTAGGATAAGGGAACATTCAAATATTAAGAAGGATATTGACTTGTAGATATCATATTAAGGGATTTTTATTTTTTCCAATAATATATATATATATTATATATATATATATATATATATATATATATATATATATATATATATATATAAATGAAAAAGATTCTCTTAAACATAATTAAGGTCTAACCAGTAGTAGTCCTACTTAAAATTGAATAACCCTTAACCTAGTGGCTATAACCAGGGTTGTGGAGTCGGTCCAAAATTTTCCGACTCCGACTCCGCCCTGAAACGTGCGACTCCACAACTCCGAAACCCTGCTTTTTATAGGCCTGCAACACTCGTATCAAATAAATTGAAAATAATATTTTTCACCATTTTTATGTATTTTATACTTACTAAACACTTTTACAATTTAAATCACTCTTCACTAAATTCTGAAATTGTAAATATGCAAGCAGTTTATATTCATCCTCCATTAACTGAGACAAGTCATTTAATGGTTTAACAATCATCACGTGTACACTGTCAAAATACAAGTGGACCAGTGCCAAACACTATCAAATCTTAGATTTTGCATATAAAATGCATAACATGATTCTCCAATTAATGCCATCTGATCCATAGGTCAAAAGTTATAGCCAAAGGTATTTTGAGGTCAGCCACTGACCTGACCATTTTTGATCCACCATAGCTCCACTCCTATTAGTCATAAACATAACCCTATAAAAGTACATATATTTAGAATCAGAATTGCATACAGATTCCAAATATACCACTTTTATTAATGCAAGTCAATAATTGAAAATGTGACCTTTATGTGACTTCTCAGATACTTGCTGACAAAAAAAAATTGAGTGAAAAATGTTGGCCTATGATTTTTTTTATTGATATCAGTTGAAAAAGTTTGTATATAGATGATCTTGTCAGTGGAAACTTAGTTTGAAAACACACCAACTCTCAGTGTTATGACTAAGTGATTTTTTTAATGCTAGATGGCATTTTCCCCCAATAGTGTGGTAACCAAGAAAAGCCACACTCTAAAACACCCCTGCGCTTTACTATGTTACTATAGGCCTAGCATTATATATGGTAACTATTCAGACAATGTTAATTAAGATTCTAGTTACTTATCATTGACAAACCATACCTATTTTAATGAAATTTTTAAGAAATAAGCCTATCTTGTTTATTATAGGGTTAAAATGAAGAAAATAAGAGTGAGAATTGTAGAAATATTAGAAAACACATAAAATGCATAAATCTAAAATTTTGCATGTGATTGCACTGAAGCAGTCAACTGATAATCACGCCTACTTAGCATGTAATCAGTATTTGGTATGTAGTGATTGTGCAATAATTGACTTCCTCTTCAGTTTTCAAAGAAATCTATTTCTTGATTATTGACATTTCTATATGAAGTTTAACATTTTTTAAATTACATTCTTATTAGGAGTTAATGAATGAGGTACCATATACGAGGTATAAAGTATTATTATTATTATGTACAATTATTATGCATATGTATTATACAAAAATATGTATAATTCGTAGCTATTTCTTGTATCATCATCATCATCATCATCATCATCATCATTTGTACTGAACGGATGCATTTCCTGAGCTCTCTGATATTGCATCTACTTTTGTATATTGCTGAGAATTTTGCTTTTGGATAGTTTTGAATTTTATATACTTGCGTTTAAATTTACGTTGTTATAGTTAAGTAATTGAATATTAGTGGTTTTTAGCGATTTAGAAGTTTTCATAGTGTGCCGGCTTAATTTAACTTATACCTGTGACAGTTTAAACTAATTTTTAACTGCGCCATGCTGTCGCAGAAAGCGTCGTGTGTTAGGTGTAGGGTAAACCAGTGGTATTCAGAATTTAAGGATTATAACGGCGGTACAATGGCAATTACCGATAGATCAGTTTGTTTCTTTTGCGAGTTCATGGAGGAATTAGTTGACATAAAACACAGTGTACGTGAGGTAGCGGAAAGACTTGCAATGCTTGATGAGGGCAGGGCTAGGGCTACGGTTGACAGAAGCTGAACCAATACTAACGTTGAAGATGTTAGTAATTTGAAGGGTGAGGTGCGTAACCTAGTTTCTAGTTTAGGTAGCTTGTCGGGAAGGTTAGATAGAGTTGAGGAAGAGGTTAAGGTTAGTCCGATAGTAGTAGATAGCGAGGGATTTAGAGAGGTTAAGGGTGGAGCTAGGCTGCGTACATTAGGTGATAGGAATCCCCCCCCCCCCCTATCGAGGTTTCGAACCCTTTCACCCATTTGGAAAGGGACATGAATGAGGGGGAAACTATTTTAATCGGGGACTCTTTAGTGTGCCACATGGACAGAGTTCGTTAAACGGCATCCAACCAAGAGGAGGGTCTGTCTCCCAGGGGCCAGGGTTGACAGAGTTAGAGACAAAGTGGATAGGATTGACATTGCCTCCCGTCACTCAATGTTGGTGATGATGGTAGGAGGCAACGACTCGTATAGGCCCGATACGAGAGTGCCTGACCTTTTGGAGATATAGGGGGTTAATTAGGTCCCTGAAGGCGAGGTCAGATAGGTCTTTAGTTCTAGGTATTACCCCTAGGCACGGGTTGGGTCTTAGAATTACATCAAAAACAATATTTTTGAATAACAAATTAGAAGAGATTTGTGCTGAGGAAAATGTACCCTTCGTAAAGCTGTGGTCCGAATTCAGTGATCCTAGCCTTTTTCTAAAAGATGGGGGTGCATTTTAATGAAATAGGTAATGCTAGGCTAGGTAGGTTAATAAATAAAAACGTGCGAAAGCTGTATAGGTCGAAGCCTTCTTTAAACGTTGTGGGTCCGAAACACGGGCCCGATGTGATAAATAGTTTAAAACGTGGGTCCGTGGTAAAAAATAACTTAAACGTCTTTTATTGTAACAGGCGTAGTATTAGAAATAAATTAAATGCATTTAAGGCGATAATTTATTCTGGCAACTATGATATAGTTGCTGTCACTGAAACTTGGTTAAATACCGTGACTCGGGACTTCTTGGGGGAACTTGATATACCAGGTTTCAAACTCTCTACTAGTGATAGGTTACATAGGTTTGGTGGAGGCGTTTTGCTGTACATTCGTAATTCCCTTAGGACTATCGAGGTTAAGTTAGATTTTCCGGCAGCAATTAATGCGATATGTGTTGAAGTTAGGGCGCGTAGTATTAGTTTTAATTTTGTTGTTGTTGTTGTTGTTGTTGTTGTTTATAGACCTCCCGTTCAACCCCTCAATACAGATACTAGATTTTACTCACTTCTTGGTAATTTTATTCACAATCGGAATAGTATAATTGTCAGAGACTAACTGCCCTAATGTTAATTACGAGAATTTTACTGGTAATGAGGAGGGTTTGAGATTGATTGAGTTTATGGAAGATAAATTTTACGACAGTTACCGAACCAACGCGCAGTGACAATATTTTAGATTTGATGATGATGAATGGCGAGAATATAATCGAAGGTTTAGAAGTAGGCGAGAGTTTAGATATAGTGATCATCAAATTCTTAGGTTTAAGTTATCGATAGTAAACACTCAGGATAGTAATGTAACAGAAGTCCCTGATTTTCGGAGGGCTAATTTTGATAGTTTTGCTGATAGGATGAGAGTAGTGGACTGGGATAACTTATTTATGGGCAATGACAAATTTGCATTGGGTGGCGTTTAAAGAGTTTTAGGAATATTGAAAGGGAGTTTATTCCTCATAGGCCCAAGCGTGCTAGAAATCATGGAAGACCGAAGTGGTGGACTAGGGAAACAGGAGAGTTTATAAACGAGCGTAATAGAGCGTGTAGACTTAGTAAGCGCAATGGTAAGGCAGCTAACTAAGATATATATCAAGCTTAGACATCAGGTTAAAAGATCAGTTAGGAATGCCAAGCGTAATTTAGAGATACTTATAGCTGCGGATAGTAAACATAATCCAAAAAAGTTTTTTTTGAGTACTTTAATAATCGTAAGTCGGTAAAAGATAACATAGGCCCTCTAGTGGATGTTAATGACGCTTTGGCTTCTGACGCTCAGGCGATGGCGAGTATTTTCAATAACTTTTTTGCGACAGTTTTTACCGTAGAACACGTAAATAATGTCCCCGAGGTGGACGATATTGTTCCATTTAGTAGAGAGACTATTTTGGATGAAATAACTGTTTACGAGGCTGAGATTGCGCATTATATCGATAGGCTAAAAGTTAGCAAGGCTCCAGGCCCTGACGCTTTTTATCCCAGACATTTGAAAGAAGTTATCGTAGGCCCCTTAACGAATATTTTTAATCAGTCACTCGAAACGGGGATTATTCCTGAAGACTTCAAATTAGCTAACGTCACGCCTATTTTTAAAAAAGGCAATCGCATGGTACTTAGTAATTATAGCCCCATTAGCTTAACGTCAATTGTCAGTAACATAGTTAGGGATCGTATTATCGAACACTTAGAAAGTAGAGATTTGATTAATAGTAGTCAGTATGGGTTTCAACGCCATAGGTCTTGTTTAATTAATTTGTTAGAATTTTATAACGAAATAGTGCGCGAATATGATAGGCATAGAGCAGCTGACGTTATTTATTTAGATTTTAAAAGGCGTTCGATAAAGTTCTGCATAGGAAACTAATTGCAAAGGTCAAAGCGCACGGTATACGCGGTCAGGTAGCTAACTGGTTAGAAGAATGGCTTCGTGCTAGGAGACAGAGGGTCGTAGTTAATGGTAGTGAATCGGGGTGGTTAGATGTAGGTAGCGGTGTCCCACAGGGTTCAGTGTTAGGCCGAATGCTATTCGTAATTTACATTAATGACATAGATGTAGGATTGACTAGTAACATGTCAAAATTAGCGGATGATACTAAAATAGGCAGTAAAGTTGTTAACGAGGACGATAGAAATAGGCTCCAAGACGATGTAAATAGGATTATGGAGTGGACAGATAAGTGGCAGATGCAATTTAACATAGACAAATGTAAAGTTTTGCATATAGGTTCTCGCAACAATAGGGTCATTCCATGTCAACTCAGCCACAAAATGGCACTTTTTGCACTCACCCCTTTCAATTTTGCTCATACTTGGCACAATAGCAGATATACATGCCAAACTTAAATTCCCAAATTATTAGAGCTGACTGACCTTTGGTTACTGAGATACAAGATCACAAAGTTGTGACATTTTGACCTTTTTTGCGTTAAATGACTATTTTCAAAATGGTGTAACTAAAAAACTATTAAAGCTAGAGCATTGATTTTGGTCTCATTTTAAAGCTCTTTAGTAGCCCCTTGTTTATTGTCTCTTGTTAAATATCTCTACTGTGAAAAATAAAAAAATCCCTTCAAAAGTTGACCTTTGACCTTGAATAAAAAAAAAATACCTTCTCCTAAAAAATTCAATTTTTTTACATTAATACCTTGAGTCATGTACAACAAAATCCCAAGAAGCTGTAAGTGGCTGATAACTAGTTCAATGTATAAAAAATAAATGAAGTTGGCATCATTCTTCAATTTTAGATTTTTTTTGTCAGTTCATTTATTTAAAAGTTCTGTTCTGATATAGTGTCAGTGAAGACTTAGTTCAACTTAACATTATTAGTTCAAAAACCTTTTTGTGACCTGTGCCAAAAGAAGTCTTTTAAAAGACAACCAGGGTTAAACCCCTCGACAGCCCCAAATCTACTGGAGTAGCGCTGATCCAAAGGCCCAACTAGTATATAAGTACTGTCAACTTTACAGAGTTGACTCCTGACTTCAAGTTAAAGTTAATTTATTTTTACTAAATACATGTATAAAAATTTATTTAATAATTCATTAATTGTTCATTGTTTTCTTTTCAGGATTTTCTTTGTGCTTTTGTGATTTCAGAGTACAAACATGGAACATTTAAAACTGAAACAGAAGTGTGCTGATCCTTTGCTGCGTCACAAAGGTCAGTGTCGAAAGAAGAGTTTGAGAATTGTACCACAGGAACTTGTAAATAAGTTTCCCGATCTGCACTTAACACTACATCACAGACTTTGTAAGCAGTGTAGAGAACATCTTGAGTCCTTGCCTGAGAAAGGAATAGGCACTTTGAATTCAGACATAAATGATGATTCTTCTTGTAGTAGTGAACCACCTGAAGATCTTGAGAAAATTGAAAATGTTGACAATAGTGATGCATCAACTTCAGAGCAAAACCATGAGATGTGTACTTTGAATGCTTCTTTTGTTTCAATTGGTGAATCACCCATAAAAAAGAGAAAGCTTGTAGAGCAAAAGTCATATGGAGCTAAAAAACTAAGCAAGGTGACAGAGACAGTTAAGAAGAGAATGGAAACAGTTGCAGGAAAAGAGATTTCTGACTCACAATTTAAGGAGCCATCTGGAGATGTAGACTGTTTAGAAATAATAAATCAACTCAAGGAAAAATTCAAAAATGAAAATACTAAAAGAAGTGATAAAATAAAAATCCTCACTGTATTGCCCAAAAGTTGGAGCATTAGGAAAATTGCTTCAGAATTTAACACAACAAGGCATACAGCATCTATTGCTAAAAAAATAGTTGAAGAAAAAGGTGTCCTTTCAGACCCAAATCCAAAGGGTGGGAAAAGAATTAAACAGGATACTGTTGACGCTATTAAAGCATTTTATCTTTCAGAAGACATCAGTAGAACAATGCCAAAGAAAGACTATTGTAGTATCATTGACAATGAAAGAGGAAGGATACATTTGCAAAAGCATCTTTTACTTTGCAATTTAAAAGAAGCCTATCATATTTTCAAAGAAAGAAATCCTTTGGTTAAGGTGGGATTCAGTAAATTTGCAGAATTGCGTCCAAAGCAGTGTGTTATTGCTGGAGCAACAGGAACTCACTCAGTATGTGTCTGTACAATTCATCAGAATGCCAAACTTATGTTTGTAGGAGCTGAATTAGAAAAACTAACTGCAAATGATGACACACCTATTAAGAATGTACGTCATTGTGTTGCCTTTATGGAATGCAATCCTGCCTCACAGAAATGCTGCCTCAGACAATGTGAACAATGTGGAGATCCATCAGATTTAAAAAACAGACTACTGGACATATTTACAAACAACTTCATTGATATCATAAATTTTAAAAAGTGGACCAATACAGATCGGTCAAATCTTGAATCAGTAGAACTGAATACAGATGAATATATTGACCAATTCTGTAACCAACTGAAAGAATACCAGATACATGACTTCAAGACAAAGATGCAAGCAACTTATTACCGTGAAACAAAAATGTCTTTGAAAGATGGTGAGGTCCTTGCTGTGTGTGATTTTGCTGAAAATTATTCCTTTATTCTTCAAGATGAGGTTCAGAGCTTTCACTGGAACAATGAGATGGCTACTCTACATCCATTTGTTATTTACTATAAAAAGGAAGATGAGATTGCTCACCTTAGCTTTGTTATTATTTCAGAGTGTAACATCCATAACACAGTTGCTGTACATTTGTTTCAAAAGCATCTGATAAAATTCCTAAAAGATAATATCTCATCCATCGGTTCCATCCACAAAATAATTTACTTTTCAGATGGGTGTGCAGGACAGTATAAGAACTGCAAAAACTTTTTGAATCTTTGCCATCACAGAGATGATTTTGGAATTGAGGCAGAATGGAATTTTTTTGCAACAAGTCATGGAAAGGGACCCTGTGATGGTGTTGGAGGCACAGTTAAGAGATTAGCTGCAAAAGCTAGTCTACAACGACCTTATGATGAACAGATCCTTACTGCAGAACAGTTATATACATTTGCAAGTGAAAATATTGTAAATATAAAATGTCATTTTTCAACCAATAAAGAGCATGAAGAGGAAAGCCAACTTCTCCAAGAAAGACACTCAACTGCAAGGACTATTGCTGGTACACAGAAATTACACCATTTACAGCCAGTTTCATTGACTTCTCTTAAGGTTAAACATTATTCATTATCAGATTATTCAAATATTGAGAAAGTTACTGAAAAGGAAGAAGTTGTGACTGAGGAGAAAATACATGGTTTTGTTACTGCTGCATATGATAGCCATTGGTGGGTGGCATATGTGCTGGAAAAGATACCAGAGAATAGAGAAGTAAAAGTCACATTCCTTCATCCTCATGGCCCAAACCCATCATTTGTGTATTCTGGTCGACCAGATGAATTAATCTTACCATATTCAGATATTCTAACACAAGTTGAGGCATCTACTACTAATGGATGAACATACAGGATTTGCAAAGAAGTTACTTTGAAGGCATCCAAAGCTTTGGCAGATCTACAGCACAGAAAGGTAAGAATTCAAATTAAAATGGTCATGTAACTATATATACACTGCATACATTTTAAGTTGTGATAAATGGAAATCAATGAGCACTATACCTATACATATTGTATGTACATTTTAATATGTTACTTGTATTTGTTAATTTGGTAGCTATCTAGGTATACATTAAAAATTGTTTTCTCTTCTAGAAATCACAATAAATTGGGTGGCCCACAAGAATCTTGTCAACTACTGAAAACCATCACATACATGCACAACATACAGGTGAGGTGGGTAAAGAACAAATATTTAAAAATAAGCATTTGCTTGTTTGTAGAAGGCTGCAGATAGTATGTAGATATGGGTTGTATTTGTAAGAGATTGAGCTGACCTTAGACAAAAATGGTTACTGACATACAAGGTCACAAAGTCATGACTTTTTGACAATTTTTGTATAAAATGACTTTTTTCAAAATGTTGCTCGAATTCATTATTTTTTTATACATTGAACTAGTTATCAGCCACTTACAGCTTCTTGGGATTTTGTTGTACATGACTCAAAGTATTAATGTAAAAAAATTGAATTTTTTAGAAGGTATTTTTTTTTTCAAGGTCAAAGGTCAACTTTTGAAGGGATTTTTTTATTTTTCACAGTAGATATATTTAACAAGAGACAATAAACAAGTGGCTACTAAAGAGCTTTAAAATGAGACCAAAATCAATGCTCTAGCTTTAATAGTTTTTTAGTTACACCATTTTGAAAATAGTCATTTAACGCAAAAAAGGTAAAAATGGCACAACTTTGTGACCTTGTATCTCAGTAACCAAAGGTCAGTCAGCTCTAATAATTTGGGAATTTAAGTTTGGCATGTATATCTGCTATTGTGCCAAGTATGAGCAAAATTGAAAGGGGCGTGTGTTTTAGGTGGCTGACTTGACATGGAATGACCCAATAATTACATGTACATGATGGATGATAGGGAGTTAGCAAGCGTTGATGAGGAAGTAGATTTAGGCATACGCGTATATAAGGATTTAAAGGTTAGGAACCAATGCCTGGAGTCTTGCGCAAAAGATAATAGGATGTTAGGCTTCATAGTGCATAATTTCAAATTTAAATCAAAAGATATTATATTGCCCCTTTACAAGTCCCTAGTCAGGCCTCATTTAGAATATGCCATTCAGTTTTGGTGCCCGTACTTGCGTGAGGATATTGATAGGTTAGAAAGGGTTCAGCATCGTGCCACGAAACTTATTCCATCATTGCGCAATAAGCCTTATGAAGATGATAGGATTAAAGAGTTAGACCTGTATTCACTCGAAACTAGGAGATTAAGGGGGGAGCTTATTGAAGTTTTCAAAATCATTGATAATATCGATAACAAATTCTGACAAATTGTTCACTTTTGATAATAGTAATACTCGCAATAACGGATTTAAGTTGCGTGGCAGACGTTTCATTACTAATATCGCTAAAAACTTCTTTACGTTTAAAGTAATTGATAAATGGAATAATCTTCCTACGTCAGTCGTTCATTCTACCAGCGTTAATATGTTTAAGAACCATCTTGACAGACATTTTAAAGGTATTAACGTTGTTTAATATAAAAAAACAAGCGTTAGTAACAGGAGCTCTGTTGGTGGTGCTCGGGGATGAGTCTGTTGACGATGAATGCCAGCTTGTGATGCCAGCAATAAAATTACTTAAAAAAAAAAAAAATTTGACTAACACAAACGTAGATGTAGCTCGTAGCGTAAACTAACCCACTTTTTGTTTAACTTTACCTACTTTTTTTACTTTGCATGTCTGTCACTCTCTTTTATTGCATGTTTGTAGTTTGCATGGTATGACTGAGTTAAGACTGTGTTTGCATGGTTTGTAAGCGTTCTTATTTTACTTCTTTTCATCTTTCACCCCTCTCCTATTTTCTCCGACTATTTTTCTGACTTGTCGGCAGTGGCCGGCGGATGATGATGGTGAGACTTTTTTCCTCTTTTTCTGAATGAATGTTAACCCATGAGTGATAGGTGTTGCTCCTTACTTAACCCCTTATTCTCTTCTCTTCTCTTAACCCCCTACTCTTTCCTTTCTCTCGGGCTAACCTTAGAGTGGATCTTAGGGTCTTTGTTAGCCTTAGCTTCTGTAGATCTTCTGTAGATATCTATGATTAATTCATGGTGGTATTGTTTATGGTAGCATTGTTATATGGGATTATTTATGACTACCTAATGGTATTGAAATCTGTCTGATGATTGGTTGGTTTGAATTGTATACCTATTGTAATCTGGTATGATTTTTGGGGCAATCATCTTGGGTTTAACATGCTATTGTGTGAAGTCTTGTTTGTTGTCTTTCTGTTAGGTGTTCCTCATTTGATGATGCAATACAATGAGACTGGTACAATAATTCTTGTGTTCTGTATTACAACCTAATTTCTGTTCTCTCTTTTCCCATAATGAATACTCATTGAAAGCATATAAAATGCCACAAAAAATGGAATACTGTTGTGATCCTCTTAAAATACAAGAAAAGCATATATTTAAAAATATAAGACATGTTAATGATCATCTAGCCTCCAGATCCTATTGAGTATTGAAAATAAATTATTTTATATGTTCTAAATGTTATACTAAATATTCCAACAATCCTACTCTACTTAAAGGTTTAGAGCATGAAATATCAAGTGAAGAAATGCTTCAATTACATCAAGTATGGTACCACTTCAGATGGTACTTCATGAAAATTTTTTATCCTATTTAGATTAAAGTCCAATAAAAAAAAATGTATACAAGTTTACAAAACATAGCCAGTATTTGGTAGCTGTTATACACATGAATACTTCTAGTAACTTAGTCTAGACAAAAATATTTCAAAAATTTAAATTATTAATCTCAAGTTAATTGTAAGGGTGGATCTAGGCATTTCAGTAAGGGGGGTCCAAAGAAAAAGGGCACCCTCTAAAATAAAAAGGGCACAGTACTAAAAAAAAATTTCTTAAAACAGACCACCAATGAGCAAGTGTTTTATTAGATCAGTCTCATTCAAATATGATACAAAATAAAAATCTAATTTAGGTTATCACAAAAAAATTTTCAAACAATTATCGGGTCATCCCATAAGTGATGTCATTTTTTACGATAAAGTTTAAACTAGTCCTACTCAGTTTAAGCATAAATTTTCCGAAGGTTATATCTAAGAGGAGATCTATCGTGTTTTGCTACATACTTTACAGACCTTGACCAGTGAAGACGTGTGTTTTGCTTTATGTGAACCCCTCATAAACATGGCGATATCAGAAGAGCATATCAGGCATATAATGCTTTACGAGTTCAAAAAAGGGAATAGTGCTACTGAAGCAATGCAAAACATTCAGGAAGTTTATGGCAATGATATTCTGCATGTGAGGAAATGTCAAAGATGGTTTCAAAAGTTTAGGAATGGTGACTGCTGTTTGACAGATACAGCAAGCTCTGGACACCCTGCTGAGTGTTAGCCGCACTTGAAGAAGACTGTTCAACAACTGTCAAAGAATTGGCCCAGAAACTCAATTAATCCCCATCCATCGACATTTGCAACAACTCGGGAAAGTGCCTAAGTTAGGAAAATGGGTGCCACATGAATTGTTGGTCAACAATCTGAGGGTGTGGGTAAACATTAGCACAGCTCTTCATTCCTGTGAACTCCAAGATCCATTTTTGCACCATTTAGTAACTGGTGATGAAAAGTAGATACTGTATCAGAATGTTAAGCACTATTGACAGTGGGTTTGTGCCGGAGAACCAGCGACACTACAGCCAAAACCAAATCTTCACCCTCAGGTGTTGCTTAGTGTTTGGTGGGATAAAGGTGGTGTAATACACTTTGAAACCTTACCACACAACCAAACAATCACTGCTCAAGTATACTGTCAACAATTGGATCGATTGAACACTGCACTAAAAGGAAAGGAATCGTGTTCCACCCAGGGCTGTGGAGTCGGAGTCAAGAGTCAGAGTCGTGGAGTCAGTCAGTTTTGAGTGGAGTCGGAGTCAGAAGTGCATAGTTGGATGGAGTTGGAGTCGGTGCAAATCCTTCAATTATAACCATAGCAGCCTAAGCCTAGGCCTAGCTCAATTTTATGAATAAAATAGATTTAACTTAATGTTTTAATATATAATATATAACGTATAAATATATAAATATAGTTGCTTATAATTAATAAGGATTATAATTAATTAATTAACATAATTAATAATAAGGAAATTTAAAAATTTTGTACTAGCAACCCTAAATCTTTTTCAGATTTTTAGATTTCAATTTGATAATTTTGATAAGCATCACTGAAAGAAGATTTAATGGAAGCGATCCTTTTTTTAAGAACAAATTCAGTTTAGGTTAGTACATTTTGTTACGGATGTTTATAATAATACAAAAACATCTTATTAATTTGCTAAACCAATAATAATCTTATTTTGTTTAAGTTTCAATCAGTTTGTATTTTGGGATTTATTGTAATTTTTGAATAAAGAGAAAAAAAGCCATTAAGGCATAGTTACAGCCACTAAGTAACCTGATGAGTCATGTGGTGGTGACGAAATGCCTTGTTTATGAATCTCCATTGGCCTAATAAAGCTAATTGTAATCAATTTGGCCTTAACATTCCATCAGAGTCGTAATTATACAAGTCAGAGTTCTAGAATCGGAGTTGGAATGTTAAAATTTTTGGAGTCGGAGTCGGCAAATTTTATCACCGACTCCACAGCCCTGGTTCCACCACGACAACGCACGTCCTTATACCACTTGGATCACTTCTGCAAAAATTGAGCTGCTTTGGTGGGAAAAACTTCCACATCCTCCAGACCTTGTGCCTTAAGATTATCATCTCTTCAGGAGTCTGCAAAACTATCTTGATGAGAAACAGTATACTTCTTTAGATGACCTGCACACCAGTTTTGTACATTTTTTGCCTCAAAACCACCTGAATTTTATAAACACAACATTGAAAAGCTTGTAGGACATTGGCAGAGTATCACTGATTCCAATGGAAAATATATACTAGATTAAAATGTTTGTCGAGTTTTTTTGTCCTTCAAATTCTGATCTAAAAAACGACATTACTTATGGGATGACCTGATACAAATGTCTTGCCAATTAAAAGAATGATCCAGTCCTGTAGCCAGGACTTCCCAGGGGGTCAAAATTGTAGGAAGGTGGACCTTTTGGTGCAACAACCTTGTCACTGCAGAGGGGGTTTGGAGTAGTTTGTGAAGTTTAAAAAAAATGCAAAAAAAATGCAAGTGTTTATTTACTAAATGATGTTATATATTATAATATCACATCATAAGTTATAACTATGGTTACAAAAGTGGACCTTTCCTGTCAAGGTGGGTCATTCAACCCTGAAACCCCCCTGGCTATGGGCCTGCTATCAAAATAAGATGAAGATAAAAATAGTGTACAATGTATACAGATAAAGACTCAAAATAGAATTTGAATAAAATAAAATAACCCTGATCTATTTACAAAAACAAAATTTGTTTTCAGAGGCATACACATCATTCAAATAGGGCACTTATAAGAAATTGAGGGAAGTGTCTGAATGTCACTGAGCAACCCCTCTAGATCTGCCCTTGAATTGATATAACTTTAGTATTTTAAAATAAAATATTCCTGACCATTATTTTTTGTTCTCAGATGGGTTAACTGTTTCTTAAAAGCAATCAAAAGTAAATGTAGTTTCAGAAGGGAACAGAGAAGTTGAAAAGAAACCTAGAAAGTGCCTACTGTATTGAGCATATCAGCCCATCAAAGATGCTTTGCACTCTTAAGTTAAAGTTCTACATCAGTAAATTTCCTACACTCTTATTATCTATTTGATTATTTGTTTCAGTTATATTATATTGTCATAGATTGAGATTAATCAGCTAACTGCTTGCAAGATTTGATTATCCTTCCATTCCAGGTATGAAAATCTAATGAGTAAGCTTAAGGATGAGTTCAGATTGTTGAAGAATTCTAAAAGAAAACTACAAATCTTGTCACTTTCACCATTTACAATGATGAAGACATGTGAGCTCTTTGAAACAGCTACATGTATGGTCAAGAAAAGTTGCAAGCTGAAGGAGTATGGTATACTTCCTGAAATATCTCCAATGAGTGAAGGGAAAATTTTCACACAAGAGCAAAATTTGAAAGTAAAACAATTCTTTGAGTTGGATGATATTATAGCTGCCAAATGGCAGGAATAAAAGAGTGTAAAACTATTGTGAATGATGATGGAAAAAAATGAAGGTGCAAAAGCATCTAACGTCATGTAACTTGAGAGAACTTTGATATTCTCGAGAGAGATTCAAGTAACCCAAATGTTGGTTTTAGCAGCTTTGCAACTCTTCATCCTTCTTGGTGTGTTCTTGCTGGAAGCAGTGGTACACACAGTTTGTATCTGTACATATCACAGAATCCAAAACTACAGCTAGCATCACTTGTCATAAAAAATCTTGATTATAAACAACTGGAATTTTCAGTTTGTGATATGACCAATAAAGCATGCATGTTACAGCTATGCACCATTGCACCAACTGCCCACATCATAAGGATGTGAAGACTTTGCTTGAAAGATTGGATGAAATGGAGACACTATCTGAGGAGATTCATTATAAGCAGTGGGTAACAGACAGTGGACCATTGTAATCTCGCAGAAAAATTGGAATATCTTGATGATTTTGTGAATTCTTTAAGCAAAGGCATTGCTGAGCTTGCACATCATCGCTTTATAAGTAAATGTTAGAGACTTACTTACTTCGTAGCCCCCAGGTTCTCTTATGCAAACCCAGCGGCACTCAGGTATCCCGCTACCACCGTGGGACGGGTCCATAGGTCTCGTAGAGAGGTAATGTTGGAGTTGTGTCTTTGTTGAGAGAGAGTGTGGCAGTGTAAGAGTAGGTGTTCTGTGTCCTCAGGGTGGAGGTAGCATTTTTGACAGGTGGAGGTGTCAGCTAGGTGGAGTCTGTGTCTGTATTGTTGGAGGGAGGGGTGGTGGCCTGAACGGAGCCTGGCCAGAGTAACTCTTGTTTTCCTTGGGAGGGTTTGTTCGCTCTGATGGACTACAAGGGGAGTATCGTGAAAGACAGTGTTGTGTGGTTGGTCGAGTAGGTATTTCTGGGTAAATTGTGTGTGGAGATGTTTAATGGGGTTGATGTTTAGGGGAGGAGGGGGGATATTGTTCAGTAGCTGCAAATAGTGAGCAGCAGGAGTATGTTTTTTGTTGCAGGGTGGGGGATTGTGTAATGTGAGATGGTGACAGGGGTGGTCTGGGGCCAGTGCTCTGGAGAAGAATTGAGTCCCTGTCATGTTCATGTGGTGTTCGATGGGGAGTATTTTCATATCTGCATGTAGATGTGGGATGGGTGTGGTTCGGAGGCAGCCAGTAATGCTTCTGAGACCTCTGTTTTGTGTGGTCTGTATCTTTTTCTGGTTTGTGTGGGAGATGGACGGGGACCAGGCGGGGGCAGCGTAAGTTAGGGTAGTACGTACAAACTGTTTGTATAGGATACTAAGGGATTCCTTCTGCTGACCGAATGTTGTGGAGGTGTGTGTTCTGAGAGCGTTGAGTTAGAGAGAATACAGGGCTATTCAAAATAATTCACCTGATTTCAAATGAGAATATTTTTTAATGTTACAAATACAGTGATATTTGTGATATATCAACCAAAAGAAAAACTGTCCAAATTTTGTCTCTCACCTCATAAATGCTCTATGTGACTTCCCCTAGTTACACGAGCAACGGCGACACGATAGTCGAATTCCTCCTATACTCACTCCAGCATGTCCGTTGTCACTGACTCTACGGCAGTAACAATGCGAGTTCGGAGCTCATCCAAAGATGTGGGCAATGGTGGCACATACACAGTATCCTTAACATACCCCTAAAGGAAGTCATCGCACAGTGTAAGATCCAGCGACCTAGGGGGCCAGCTGTGGAGCACCAAGTCATGGGGCCAACAAAACACCTTCTGCTGTGCAGATGCCATTTTCACACTGACTGTTTGTTGTTAGGCTAGGCCACAGCGTGATTTTGGAGCCCTCTCACGGTGATCTTGTAAAACTCGGAGATTTCCTCTTTCATGTGGTGTATGCCCAGTTGATGCATGGTTGATAGGTACGGAAGTATTCTCAGTTGAAATTGGATGAATCACTTTGAATAGCCCTGTACTTTAAAAACCTCAAAAATAATCTACCAGTAGCTAAAGGATGTCTTGTTGCTGATTTTGCAGAAAATGCTTTTTTCATAAGTTCAGGATGCTGTTCAAGGTTTTCATTGGGAGAATTCATAATGTACAGTCCATCCATTGGTTTTTCACTGGAGACAATTCAGATATCTTCTTCATCAGAGTTATTGTTTCATTTCAGATAGTAAAAAACATAACACTGTCATGGTCTATGCTTTTCTTAAGGAACTGATTCCTCTTCTTCACTCTCAACACAAAAATCTATTAAAGATTCAGTTTTCCTGATGGATGTGCTGGTCAGTACAAAAACAAAACTTTTTAAACCTCTGCTACCATAAAGATGATTTTGGACTTGATGCAGAGTGGCATTTCTTTGCCACATGACATGGGAAAAATGCATGTCATGAAATTGGTGCTACTGTGAAAAGAGCAATAGCTACAGCAGGTTTGCAAAGACCATTTACAAATCAAATTTTGGCACCAGAAGATATGTTCAAATTTTGTAATAATGAAATGGGTGAATTGATGGACTCTGACATCAAATTCTTCTTTGTCTCAACAGAAAAAATTAAAGAACTACTACTAGAACTACTGCTATTACTACCCCACTTCACCCTTAACATGAAGACAATTCAGGGAACACAAAAGTTACAGAGATTTATTTATACGAGTGTCTAAAAAAGAAATTAGAGTGTATCCTATTTCAACTGGAAATGGAGAACTTAGGAATATTCTAGCATCATCAAATGATGATATAATTACCAACAATCAGAAATGTGAAGTTAAAGTTGGTAGCTATGTTGGCTGCATCTATGACAGGTCGGGGAACAGGGGTAAATTTAAAAATTTTGGGGGTAATGCGTGCAGTATGAGAGACACTTCCCTCAGAGCCTCAGTCGTGTGTATGGTATCATGAAACGAAGAGGTGCTTTTAGTGCTTGACACTTTGTGCTGATATTTTTTTTGTATATTTTTATTTTATTTTGTTACATAAATGTGGTGTTATTCTAAATTTTGGAATATTATGAATTTACATCCTGATTTTGATGATGTATCAAAAATGAAACCATCATTTTTCCAAAACCTGAAGTGGAGATGTTTTGAATGAAATTCTTCAGTTCTTCAATCCTTTTTACTAATTTTGTTTGTGTGCTATTCTTATGCCAGCATGTGTGACTTTTTTTTATTTCTCCATAATAATGGATCCAATAAACATTTTTTTAATTTGAATTTTTTGTATACCATATGCAACAATTTTAAGAGCAATTGGCTTGTTTTTGTTTACTTTGAAGTCTGGGGGTAATTTCATTTTACTCAAATAGATTTTTGGGTAATACCCAAAAAAGTTCCCTGACCCATGATCTATGAGAAGGAACTTTGACTTCGACTTGTTGAGGAGTATGATTCAGATTTTGAGGATTATGTTGTAAATTTTTTGCATCCATTTGGACAAACTCCTACATATTTCTTTCTAAAAAAATAAGACAAATGTCCTATTACAGACAAACATTCTTGGTGAAATTCAACTTAGGCTACTTCCCAGAACAAGGATTAAGTACACTATTCCAAGGAAAGATATAGAACAGTTCTTGAGACAAGTGCTAAATTTTTAAGAGAGAAATGCAGTTCTATCAACTAAGAAAATAAAGTTTCAGAATATTCTATAAATTCATGGTATGGCACGTTACTTACTTGTGTGTGTGTCTGTTTGAATTTTATATTTGTGAATATATGATAATAACTGGTGCTTCACCATAATGACTGTCATTTAAGTCATCTGACAGGTCTTGTGGCTATGATGAAATGAGAAAAGCATCCTATTTTTATAGGCTCTCTTAAATTGTATATTTATAAAAAGAATAATTATGAATTGCACCCATAAAATTTGGATTTGGTGTTTTTCAAACTAATCTTCCACTAACAAGAAGGTCTATAAACAAACTTTTTTCAACTGATATTGATAGCAAAATGATAGGCCAACACTTTTCACACAATGATTTTTTTGTCAGCAAGTATTCAAGGTCAAAACGTGACCTTTTGAGGTCACATTTTCAATTACTGACTTACATTAATAAAGTGGTATACAGTATATGGAATCTGTATGCAATTCTAAGTATACAGTATTCCCTCGAATATCGCGGGGGGTTATGTTCCAGAACCCCCCCGCGATAGGTGAAAATCCGCGAAGTAGAAACGATATGTTTATTACGTATTTTACGCCTTTATAAACCCTCCCCGCACTCTTATAAACTTTACTTATAAACACTTTCTACACTCGGAGTATGAAAGAGACACAGTATTTTAAAAAGAAAACATTTGTATATACAGTATTTTTTAATAATTTTACCAACATTAAAATTTCGTATGGGTACTCACCAGCGAAGATACTAAAACTTGAATGATGATGATGACGATGAATTAGCTGTGCAGTACTGAACGATGGTGATGACGATGATGAGATGAATGTACTGCACAGCAAAGAAGAGCATTACATCTCTTCTAAATGAATAACACGTGGAAGAGAACTGAGCAAGGCGAGATGCTGAATGCTTCGGTAGGCTGCAGATCGAGATGCGATGAATGCTAAGCCAATCAGCGCCCAGGATACTGAACAGCGTGCTCTGATTGGTCACGTCTCATCCATCGGCCAATGGTGTGCCATGTACGGTATCATATAGGCAAAGTAGCTCAAGCAGCACAAGCTTCGCTGGTTTTCCTATCTCGCGGTTCTTTGTCAACTCAATTCGAGTACGTATTTTATTTCGGCTAGAAAAAACCGCGATGCACCAAGTCCGTGAAATGTGAACCGCGATATGGCGAGGGACTACTGTATATACTTTTATAGAGTTATGACCAATAGGAGCAGAGCTATGGTGGATAAAAAATAGTCAGGTCAATGACTGACCTCAAAATACCCTTGGCCATAACTTTTGACCTATGGATCATGGCAATATTTGGAAAATCATGTTTTAGGGTCAAAACTATCCCATGTACCAGTTTTCAGCAAAATCTAAACTTTTATGGTATTTTTCAAATGTTTTGGTCCACTTGTCCTGAAACTCCAAGAATTATAATTCAATGAAGTAGGTGAGGTAACTCAATTATATAATTATGAAAACAGTTATTCAGAGCTTTTCATTACCTGTAATTCATGAATAAAATTTCCTATGGTATGTGAACCCTCTTTAGAAAGACTTCTTTCAACCAATTCAGTTTCCTCTTCTTTAATTTCAATGTCTTCAGCTTTGATAGTAAACTTTTCTTGCTTTAAATCAAGTTCCTGCCTACTATGATCCATCTTCAAACATTACTTTTACGTAATATAATTTAGCAAATGAAATTTAAAGATGAGAGAGAAAAAGGTCTGGAAAAAAAAAGTTTAAGACTGAAAACACCTCAATACAATCACGTTTCCCTGTCTGAATGTTTCATAGATGAATGCTGCCCAAAAGGTTTTAACACCAACACAAATTCCACCCATAACTACTTTAATTTATTCTACAATAACAACAGGTAGACTTAATGAATATTTTAAAGTTTTTAATTAGTCTAACTTATTTAACCCTTTAACGCCGAACATTTTTGTAGGGTTAAGTCTAAATGCCTGTATTTGAAATGGTAAGTATTCGATCCAGTCGGCGTTAGAGGGTTAATATGACTGCTAAAGTTATATTTATGCTGCAATTTCCTCAAATTGAAGAATTAATGTCTGGTTGGCCTGAATAGAACCAATCTAGTTGTCCCCAGTTTGTTTTAGCGGAAAAATCTACTTGAAAAAAGTAAACATCTCCTACCTTTGGCTTTCTTTTTTAATTAACAATTTTCTGACATTTCTTAGAAGTGAATAGGATATTTTAAGGTAAATTAAAAAATAATAGGTGTATATTTAATAGGAGGAGATTCAAGACACTAACTGACCAGGGAAGTACCCCAGGGAGAACATTAGACAGAAGATAGGGAGTGCGGGAACTCCTATTTCTCCTATCACTGAATTAATTCATACTAGTTACTGTATTATTAGCAATTGTGTTGAGCACTCAACAGCAGCAGTACACACTTTTCAGCAATATTTAATGAAGGATATTAAACAGAAATTCCCCAATGTACAAAAAGTAATTTATTTCTCTGATGGGTGTGGAGGCCAATATAAATACAAATATAATTTCAGTAATCTATGCTATCATGAACAGGGTTTTTGGTGTGAAGGCTGAGTGGAATTTCTTTGCCACAAGTCATGGGAAAAATGCTTGTGATGGTATTGGAGGAACTATTAAAAGAGTTGTAGCAAAGGCTAGTTTGCAACATACTGATACTGGTCATATTCTAACACCAAGAGCTTTCTATGATTTTTGCACTGAACACTTTAATTCAATTATTTGTTTGCATGTCACAAAGGAGGAGGTTCATGCGGATAAATTCAATCTTTCTAGTAGGTTTAATGAAGCTTTACCTGTTAAAGGTACACAGGGTTTCCACAGGTTTGTACCAGTCAGAAAACTTAATAAAAGTTTATCAGACATCTGATTCTGATGATTGTAAATTGTTTAGAATAAGTACTGGGGCTGAACTAGATAAAGACAATCAACTAGTTGAAAAAGATGAGTATCAAATTGGCCAGTATGTTGCCTGTAAATATGATGATAAAGTTTGGTTTGGAATTATTTCAGACACTTCAGAAGAATATGGTGATTATAAAATCAGTTTCCTCACCTCATCAGGATCTACCACTCAGTATTATTTTCCGATGAAAGAGGATGTTTGCTGGATAAAACAAAGTGATATGATTTCTATCATGATGACACTAAATATCAAGCCTGGTGTTAAGATTATTTACTCCTTCAACCCAAAGCAAGTTCAAGAACTTAGTGGGAGTTTGGAACCAAAACTAGGATAAAAATCTGTTGAAAATTAACTATATATAAGCTTAGGTAGGTATAGATTATTAGCATTAAGAATTATTGCACCATGTGCAAATTGCAATGTATTAATTACCTAACAGCTTACATGAATTTGTAAAAATTAGTCTTTTAAGTAAAAGAAGCCATTTGGAAATCTGTAAATACCTATTTTATATGCAAATACACACACATTTCTTTTCATATATTGATAGAATAAGGTTGAAACATTTTTTATATATATGAAAATTTTTAAAAATCTGTAATTCAGAGGGGGGGCAGGACCCCTTCAAATGGAATAAAGTGTAACTTTTTTCTGTTAATTTTAGCCATTTTTTCTACTTATGCTAATTTGTTGTGTGTGCAATTACCTTTCATAAACACTAAATCACTGTTCTATGTCAATTAGGGACAGGTCATTCCATGACAAATCATGCAGTAGTCAAAACCACACCCTCATAGATTTTGCTTAAATTTGGTTTATAGAATGGTCTATGCTAGTATGGTCATCTGGGGTGAAAAAAAAATTTGCCTTAACTTAGGCCTACAGACTTTATTATTAGGGATGGACACAAACCTGTATGTTCACATTATAAAGGCCAGGTGTCATAATAACATGGCAATAGAATTTTTTTTCCTGCAAAATATTTAATTGGTAAAATAAATTAAAAAAAAATTTCACCCCATGGAAAGGGGTGAAAATGAACCATGCTTGGGGTGAAAAAAAATATAGTATTAACTCTGGTATATGGTCCTCAAAACATACAATATTGGTGTCAATGGAATTACAGAGATTAATAAACCCTTTGTTGCATAGCCCCTTTGCAACATTGAACAACATTTGCAATTGCTTTTCAACATTCCTGCACTCTCCCATTTTGCACCCATACTATTACATAAAACATAGGTTCTTCTTAACCCCAAAGAGGCTTCAACTGCATGGGGTTAAAAAAAACAGCTTCACAAGGTTTATGCCACAGACTATGTTTTATTTCTCCTCATGCATTACAAGATACACATCTTCACACTTTTCAACGTAAGTATAAATATTCTAGTGAAAAATAATTCAGTGCCAAGCAAATAAAAAATAAATGCAAAAAAGTTTTCTTTACATATTTTTGACACTTTTTTTCCAGTGCTCATTTCTTGGAAATGAACAAACATAAAGACATCATTTTACAAACACTTTTGAAGGATAGAGTGGGCTATGGTACCTGAAAAAAATTTCTTAAAAATTTTCTTTATATTAAAAATGATTTTAAGGGACCTGTTCGTTTTCACCCCAGATGACCATACATACGGTATATATATATATATATATATACGGTGTATATATATATATATATATATATATATAATATATATATATATACAGTATTCCCTCGAATATCGCGGGGGTTACATTCCAGAACCCCCCGCGATAGGTGAAAATCCGCGAAGTAGAAACGATATGTTTATTACGTATTTTACGCCTTTATAAACCCTCCCCGCACTCTTATAAACCTTTCCCACGCTCTTATAAACACTTTCTACACTCGGAGTATGAAAGAGACTAACAGTATTTTAAAAGAAAACATTTGTATATACAGTATTTTTTAATAATTTTACCAACATTAAAATTTCGTATGGGTACTCACCAGCGAAGATACTAAAACTTGAATGATGACGATGATGATGAATTAGCTGTGCAGTACTGAATGATGAAGGTGATGACGATGATGAGATGAATGTACTGCACAGCAAAGAAGAGCATTACATCTCTTCTAAATGAATAACACGTGGAAGCGAACTGAGCAAGGCGAGATGCTGAATGCTTCGGTAGGCTGCAGATCGAGATACGACGAACGCTAAGCCAATCAGCGCCCAGGATACTGAACAGCGTGCTCTGATTGGTCGCGTCTCATCCATCGGCCAATGGTGTGCCGTGTACGGTATCATATAGGCAAAGTAGCTCAAGCAGCACAAGCTTCGCTGGTTTTCCTATCTCGCGGTTCTTTGTCAACTCAATTAGAGTACGTATTTTATTTTGGCTAGAAAAAACTGCGATGCACCGAGTCCGCGAAATGTGAACCGCGATATGGCGAGGGACTACTGTATATATATATATATATGGTATATATATATATATATATATATATACGGTATATATACATATATACATATATACACACCGGTATATATATATATATATATTAACAGGAGCAGAACTTGATGAAGAGCAAGCAATGGCAGCAGAACAGTGGATAATCAGCAACAAGCCTCAATATCTAGCATATTTTCTGGCTTTCAAAATAAAAGAAACCTTTTCTCAGTATCAATGTTTAATAATCAAGTCATTCAACTGTATAGAAAGTCTTCCTCTACTTGGTGGCAATTGATGAAAGTACAAACTGCAAAAAGAAATGCTATTGGTATGGAAGATTTCTGCAACTTTTATGAATATCTACTGAGTTGTATCCCCAAAGTTCAGCTGCCATTGAGAGTTTTCTCAACATTTGGACACATCTGGTTCAAGTTACACAACAAGCTCGGGACAGAAAAAGCAGGAAAGCTGGTCAAAATATACAAATATTTGCGTAGTGGAAGTGAACTGAATGAAGATGAAGTTTGATTACTTTCAGATGTGCCAGTGCTTAATAAATAAATACTTAACTATGATTACTATCTGAATTTAATTCATTTATTACTTTTACAGGGCACTTCATTTAATAAAATGAAATATTTTGGAGTTCAGTTTTAATTAAAAATAAAGTTGAAGTTGAGTTGAGTTGAGTTGAGTTGAGTGAGCTTTGTGCTTTTGTTATTTATTTAATTAAAGAAAGGTCCTACATGACTGCAATGACTTAAATACATGGTATTGACTGTTATATTTTTATTAGCTTATTACAGTAACTCATTATTTTAAAACTGAAAAAACCCCACTTCAGTGGGTTTTAATTAGGTTTTTTCAGGTGGCCTTCTTCTGAAAAAAAAACACTGGGGACAACTGGGTCAGGTCCAATCAAGCCAACCCTGTCTCAATATCAAGTTCATCTCACAGCTTGTGAGTAATTACATGACCTCAGTATTTACATGTATCTTTGACAGGTATTGCCTGACCATTCATTTCAAAAGACCCACATGATACATGTTTCAGTAGATTACACCTCAAGTCAAAATACAACTCTCTCCTAATTAAATACAAATTATTAATTTATTGAATTAAATAACTATAAAATTGCCTCAGGATTGGCGACATAGCATATTGGGAATGAAAATAATTGCCATACATAGAACCCAATTGGGCCCACATAACAAGAAAAACAAATTATTTTGTATAAACATTTTCCATCACTGACTCATGAAAATTAGCTACTTCAAGAGAAGAGTCAATGAACTTTGTAAAGTCAGTGAAATTGAACACAAAGGAATTTATATTAGTTCATCATGAGAGCTGCTTAGTGATAGCGATGCTTTAAGCAAAGGAGAAGTATTTAATCTTCCTGTAAGTTCTAAGTGAATACCAAGTAATATAAACATAATAACTCAAAATGATAGGTCTATTCCTTCAGGTATTTAAGTATAGTGAATGCCCATATTAATTAAACCCAATAAATTCATTGCATAACTCCATCATCTGCAGCCTTACATACATCAAGAGAGATCTACGTGCCCTACAAACAAAAGTGAGGCCTAATGAAATAAGGTATGGTAATTTCCTTCTTTACCATTAGACAGCACTAAAATACTGAAGGCAAATAAATTTAACTAACAAAAAAAAAAAAAAGGCATTACTTAACGAGGTCCTTTGAAGACCTCTACAAACATAGCTTTTTAATGAAAAAAATGTAGGGTTTTTGTCGTTAACTCTCCACCAATATCTACTGGAAATTTTGAGTGGATGAGGATGATGGCAATCACCCATAACCCTGCAGAGGTCAGACAAAGAAATTCCTTTCCCCACCATTCTCAAACATCATGTAATCAAAACAAAGGCCATACATGTGGGCATGAAACAGGCCCACACAGGAAACACAGATTTTGTGCTATTTCCCACTTCTCACTTGGGTCATTCTCTGTCAGATCAACCAAAAAAAATTGAAATTAACACCCTCATCTCTCATATTTTGCTGAAATTTGGTTTATAGGGAGTTTGTGAGCCCTGAATCCATTTCTGAAATTATAAGGTCAATCCAACCAACGGTTCAAGAGATATGACCTCGGGCAATTTGAGGTCACTCGCGAGGTTACTAACATTTAGCGAGCCATAACTTGGGTAATAATTTTCATAATTATATAAAAGTATATATATTTAGAATCAGAAAACGACAAGGAATCCAAATATGCAAGTTTTAGAACTCTAGGTTGAAAAATAAAAAAGTTACACTGTAACCAAAATTTGAGGTCACGATTTGACCTCTGGGGTATCAAATGAGAATTTTTTTTTTAAATGTAAAAAATGAAGGCATAGGCATTGGCTATTAGAATCAGCAAAAAAAAGTTTGTTTCCGTTAGTATTTTTCATGTAACTAACATATAAGTGAACACCATATTCATAAGTTGTGCGTCAATTCTACCTATTTTTTCACACAAGCTCATAATTTGACCTATAGAAATTAAAATTACATTTTTTATAGATATAAAAAACAAAGTCAGAGTTCTTGACTAATAGAAACAATCATAAAAAGTTTGTTTATGTTGGTACTTTTCATGTAACTAACTTATAAGTGAACACCATATTTATAAATTGCTTGTCATTTCAAGGAATTTTTATATCTTAGCTATCAATTTGACCTCAAGCTCCAAGAATTTAATAAAAATTGTATTTCACTGCTAATCTACACTGGCAATAATAGTTATAATAGTGAAAGGGAAGACTAAGCTCACATGTAGCCTAAACAAACCTGTTGAAACATGTTGCTACTTGTCTAAGTGCAGAATCAACACAGTTGCAAAATTCCTTGTCTACAGGTTAGTACAGTTCCAGCCAGCACTGTGGGTGGCTGGTGGGTATGGTGTTTTAATGAGCCTCAGAGACTATCAAGGCCTAAAATATTAAGTGAGTATAGCTATATATTTTCTAAAAAATATATATTACCTAATTGTAAATCCTATATCTTTACAGATCAAAATACAATGGTTCGGCACTTGAAATACTGCCAGGACCCTATTCAAAACACAAGAAACGCATAACAATCAATCTTAGAAAAGTGACTGATGTACTTGTTGAAAAATGTGCTGGAAGAGTGAAAAAAGACTCATTGTTGTGTGTGAACTGCTGGACACTGATAATGAAAAACCCCACTATACTTAGTACCACTGAAAACAACGAGTCTGAGCAGGATTCAAATGAATCATCTACTATCAGTGGCTTGAGTAACATCTCTTCAATTCAAGATCTGGACAATGACAGTGATTGCTTGATAAAGGAAAATCCTTCAACTTCAGTTGAACCAGTTCTAGCATTTCTGGACCAAACACCAGTTAAAAAAACTAAGTAATAAATTAATATAATAACTTATACTTTACTACAAGGTCTGTTTGATCTACTATATAGCCAATTATATAGCATTTAAGGTACTATAATTAATATTTAATTACTAATATTCAGGTGTGTGAAACCTTTTTTCTGTTCTTTTCAGAAGGGCTGTCATTAAGCCAGAAAAAGTGCAAGGCTCGTGGTAAGCTATCATCTGCTCAGAAACACCTGAAGGAGAGGCTAGAACTCAGTTATGGTGTTCAAATTACCGAGGAGGTAAGTGATACTTCAAAACCTGAAACTAAATCTGAAAAACATCTAGACAAATTAATGAATGAATTTGAAACAGTCATTCCTGGAGAGCAAATGTCACCATCACAAACTACAAATATTGACACTCACACCATACATAATTGAAAAAACAGCTAGTTTCTTTCAAACTACAACATACATGGTGAAAAGAAGCCGTTCACTTAAATGAGAACATGGAATCCTTCCGAAGATTCCACTAATGAGCAAAGGAAAAGTGATATCTGAAGAACACAAAGATATAGTTAGAAGATTCTATGAGTCAGAAGAGGTTAGTCGTATGTGTCCTGGCCAAAAGGATTGCGTGAAAGTTATCAGTGCTGAAGGTGCAAAAACAATTGGTCCTCGGGAATTTGAGAGAGATGTTTGAACTATATAAAAATGATGAAAAGAATCCCAAAATAGGATTTTCCACATTTGCAAAATTACGGCCATCATATTGTGTGCTTGCCGGTAGTGGTGGGACTCATTCTGTCTGTGTCTGCACATACCATCAAAATCCAAAATTGCAGCTGGCTGCATTGGGAGAAAGAGGTCTTTCATACAAGGATCTTATGGATTACAGTGTCTGCAGTACAGAAAGAGAGACTTGCATGATGCAACTTTGCAATGATTGCCCAAGAGAAGAGGGTGTCCTGGATTTTCTTGAGTTACTTGACAGTGTGAAATCAGCTCCAAATGAAATATCTTACAAGCAATGGGTGACTGTTGACCGTTGTACAATGGTTGATAAGGTGGAGCCACTTCATGAATACTTATCATCCCTAAGCATGAAAATATCCCGCATGGTTCGTCATCACTTTGTTGCTCAGCAACAATCACAGTACTTCAAGCAGTTGAAAGAAACACTACCACCTCAGAGCGAGGTAGTTATAGTAGGTGATTTCTCTGAGAATTATTCTTTCATTGTCCAGGATGCTGCCCAAGGGTTTCACTGGGACAATTCACAGTGTACAGTTCACCCTTTTGTCATCTATTATAGATCATCTGCAGACCAGGAACTTAGCCATTTTAGTGTCTGTTTCTTATCTGCATCACAAACACAACACTATAATGGTTTACTCATTCATATTGAAGCTTATGACATATGTTAAATTCAGATGCCCACAATTGAAGAAGGTGCACTATTTCTCAGATGGATGTGCTGGCCAATATAAGAACAGATACAACTTCACAAATCTCTGTTACCATGAAGAGGATTTTGGTCTGTCTTGTGAATGGCACTTCTTTGCTACATCCCATGGCAAAAATGCATGTGATGGGATTGGAGGAACAGTGAAAAGAGCTACTGCTGGTGCCAGTTTGCAGAGAACTACAGAGAGGCAAATTCTTACACCAGAACACATGTTTCAGTTTTGTGAAGAAAACTTGAGCAAGAAGATAATAATTTCAAGTCCAAAATAATTTCAAGTCCAAAATAATTTCAAGTCCAAAATAATTTCAAGTCCAAAATAATTTCAAGTCCAAAATAATTTCAAGTCCAAAATAATTTCAAGTCCAAAATAATTTCAAGTCCAAAATAATTTCAAGTCCAAAATAATTTCAAGTCCAAAATAATTTCAAGTCCAAAATAATTTCAAGTCCAAAATAATTTCAAGTCCAAAATAATTTCAAGTCCAAAATAATTTCAAGTCCAAAATAATTTCAAGTCCAAAATAATTTCAAGTCCAAAATAATTTCAAGTCCAAAATAATTTCAAGTCCAAAATAATTTCAAGTCCAAAATAATTTCAAGTCCAAAATAATTCAAGTCCAAAATAATTTCAAGTCCAAAATAATTTCAAGTCCAAAATAATTTCAAGT
The DNA here is from genome assembly GCA_023014485.1 of Bathynomus jamesi. Taxonomy (NCBI): domain Eukaryota; kingdom Metazoa; phylum Arthropoda; class Malacostraca; order Isopoda; family Cirolanidae; genus Bathynomus; species Bathynomus jamesi. The sequence goes on along the minus strand of JAJOZX010001913.1, from coordinate 413,674 downwards.
CCAAAATAATTTCAAGTCCAAAATAATTTCAAGTCCAAAATAATTTCAAGTCCAAAATAATTTCAAGTCCAAAATAATTTCAAGTCCAAAATAATTTCAAGTCCAAAATAATTTCAAGTCCAAAATAATTTCAAGTCCAAAATAATTTCAAGTCCAAAATAATTTCAAGTCCAAAATAATTTCAAGTCCAAAATAATTTCAAGTCCAAAATAATTTCAAGTCCAAAATAATTTCAAGTCCAAAATAATTTCAAGTCCAAAATAATTTCAAGTCCAAAATAATTTCAAGTCCAAAATAATTTCAAGTCCAAAATAATTTCAAGTCCAAAATAATTTCAAGTCCAAAATAATTTCAAGTCCAAAATAATTTCAAGTCCAAAATAATTTCAAGTCCAAAATAATTCAAGTCCAAAATAATTTCAAGTCCAAAATAATTTCAAGTCCAAAATAATTTCAAGTCCAAAATAATTTCAAGTCCAAAATAATTTCAAGTCCAAAAGAAAATAATTTCAAGTCCAAAATAATTTCAAGTCCAAAATAATTTCAAGTCCAAATAATTTCAAGTCCAAAATAATTCAAGTGAGGCCTAATGAAATAAGTATGGTAATTTCCTTCTTTACCATTAGACAGCACTAAAATACTGAAGGCAAATAAATTTAACTAACAAAAAAAAAAAAAAGACATTACTTAACGAGGTCCTTTGAAGACCTCTACAAACATAGCTTTTTAATGAAAAAATGTAGGGTTTTTGTCGTTAACTCTCCACCAATATCTACTGGAAATTTTGAGTGGATGAGGATGATGGCAATCACCCATAACCCTGCAGAGGTCAGACAAAGAAATTCCTTTCCCCACCATTCTCAAACATCATGTAATCAAAACAAAGGCCATACATGTGGGCATGAAACAGGCCCACACAGGAAACACAGATTTTGTGCTATTTCCACTTCTCACTTGGGTCATTCTCTGTCAGATCACCAAAAAAAATTGAAATTAACACCCTCATCTCTCATATTTTGCTGAAATTTGGTTTATAGGGAGTTTGTGAGCCCTGAATCCATTTCTGAAATTATAAGGTCAATCCAACCAACGGTTCAAGAGATATGACCTCGGGCAATTTGAGGTCACTCGCGAGGTTACTACATTTAGCGAGCCATAACTTGGGTAATAATTTCATAATTATATAAAAGTATATATATTTAGAATCAGAAAACGACAAGGAATCCAAATATGCAAGTTTTAGAACTCTAGGTTGAAAAATAAAAAAGTTACACTGTAACCAAAATTGAGGTCACGATTTGACCTCTGGGGTATCAAATGAGAATTTTTTTTTTAAATGTAAAAAATGAAGGCATAGGCATTGGCTATTAGAATCAGCAAAAAAAAGTTTGTTTCCGTTAGTATTTTTCATGTAACTAACATATAAGTGAACACCATATTCATAAGTTGTGCGTCAATTCTACCTATTTTTTCACACAAGCTCATAATTTGACCTATAGAATTAAAATTACATTTTTTATAGATATAAAAAAAAAGTCAGAGTTCTTGACTAATAGAAACAATCATAAAAAGTTTGTTTATGTTGGTACTTTTCATGTAACTAACTTATAAGTGAACACCATATTTATAATTGCTTGTCATTTCAAGGAATTTTTATATCTTAGCTATCAATTTGACCTCAAGCTCCAAGAATTTAATAAAAATTGTATTTCACTGCTAATCTACACTGGCAATAATAGTTATAATAGTGAAAGGGGAAGACTAAGCTCACATGTAGCCTAAACAAACCTGTTGAAACATGTTGCTACTTGTCTAAGTGCAGAATCAACACAGTTGCAAATTCCTTGTCTACAGGTTAGTACAGTTCCAGCCAGCACTGTGGGTGGCTGGTGGGTATGGTGTTTTAATGAGCCTCAGAGACTATCAAGGCCTAAAATATTAAGTGAGTATAGCTATATATTTTCTAAAAAATATATATTACCTAATTGTAAATCCTATATCTTTACAGATCAAATACAATGGTTCGGCACTTGAAATACTGCCAGGACCCTATTCAAAAACACAAGAAACGCATAACAATCAATCTTAGAAAAGTGACTGATGTACTTGTTGAAAAATGTGCTGGAAGAGTGAAAAAAGACTCATTGTTGTGTGTGAACTGCTGGACACTGATAATGAAAAACCCCACTATACTTAGTACCACTGAAACAACGAGTCTGAGCAGGATTCAAATGAATCATCTACTATCAGTGGCTTGAGTAACATCTCTTCAATTCAAGATCTGGACAATGACAGTGATTGCTTGATAAAGGAAAATCCTTCAACTTCAGTTGAACCAGTTCTAGCATTTCTGGACCAAACACCAGTTAAAAAAATAGTAATAAATTAATATATAACTTATACTTTACTACAAGGTCTGTTTGATCTACTATATAGCCAATTATATAGCATTTAAGGTACTATAATTAATATTTAATTACTAATATTCAGGTGTGTGAAACCTTTTTTTCTGTTCTTTTCAGAAGGGCTGTCATTAAGCCAGAAAAAGTGCAAGGCTCGTGGTAAGCTATCATCTGCTCAGAAACACCTGAAGGAGAGGCTAGAACTCAGTTATGGTGTTCAAATTACCGAGGAGGTAAGTGATACTTCAAAACCTGAAACTAAATCTGAAAAACATCTAGACAAATTAATGAATGAATTTGAAACAGTCATTCCTGGAGAGCAAATGTCACCATCACAAACTACAAATATTGACACTCACACCATACATAATTGAAAAAACAGCTAGTTTCTTTCAAACTACAACATACATGGTGAAAGAAGCCGTTCACTTAAATGAGAACATGGAATCCTTCCGAAGATTCCACTAATGAGCAAAGGAAAAGTGATATCTGAAGAACACAAAGATATAGTTAGAAGATTCTATGAGTCAGAAGAGGTTAGTCGTATGTGTCCTGGCCAAAAGGATTGCGTGAAAGTTATCAGTGCTGAAGGTGCAAAAACAATTGGTCCTCGGGAATTTGAGAGAGATGTTTGAACTATATAAAAATGATGAAAAGAATCCCAAAATAGGATTTTCCACATTTGCAAAATTACGGCCATCATATTGTGTGCTTGCCGGTAGTGGTGGGACTCATTCTGTCTGTGTCTGCACATACCATCAAAATCCAAAATTGCAGCTGGCTGCATTGGGAGAAGAGGTCTTTCATACAAGGATCTTATGGATTACAGTGTCTGCAGTACAGAAAGAGAGACTTGCATGATGCAACTTTGCAATGATTGCCCAAGAGAAGAGGGTGTCCTGGATTTTCTTGAGTTACTTGACAGTGTGAAATCAGCTCCAAATGAAATATCTTACAAGCATGGGACTGTTGACCGTTGTACAATGGTTGATAAGGTGGAGCCACTTCATGAATACTTATCATCCCTAAGCATGAAAATATCCCATGGTTCGTCATCACTTTGTTGCTCAGCAACAATCACAGTACTTCAAGCAGTTGAAAGAAACACTACACCTCAGAGCGAGGTAGTTATAGTAGGTGATTTCTCTGAGAATTATTCTTTCATTGTCCAGGATGCTGCCCAAGGGTTTCACTGGGACAATTCACAGTGTACAGTTCACCCTTTTGTCATCTATTATAGATCATCTGCAGACCAGGAACTTAGCCATTTTAGTGTCTGTTTCTTATCTGCATCACAAACACAACACTATAATGGTTTACTCATTCATATTGAAGCTTATGACATATGTTAAATTCAGATGCCCACAATTGAAGAAGGTGCACTATTTCTCAGATGGATCTGCTGGCCAATATAAGAACAGATACAACTTCACAAATCTCTGTTACCATGAAGAGGATTTTGGTCTGTCTTGTGAATGGCACTTCTTTGCTACATCCCATGGCAAAAATGCATGTGATGGGATTGGAGGAACAGTGAAAGAGCTACTGCTGGTGCCAGTTTGCAGAGAACTACAGAGAGGCAAATTCTTACACCAGAACACATGTTTCAGTTTTGTGAAGAAAACTTGAGCAAGAAGATATAATTTCAAGTCCAAAATAATTTCAAGTCCAAATAATTTCAAGTCCAAAATAATTTCAAGTCCAAAATAATTTCAAGTCCAAAATAATTTCAAGTCCAAAATAATTTCAAGTCCAAAATAATTTCAAGTCCAAAATAATTTCAAGTCCAAAATAATTTCAAGTCCAAAATAATTTCAAGTCCAAAATAATTTCAAGTCCAAAATAATTTCAAGTCCAAATAATTTCAAGTCCAAAATAATTTCAAGTCCAAAATAATTTCAAGTCCAAAATAATTTCAAGTCCAAAATAATTTCAAGTCCAAATAATTTCAAGTCCAAAATAATTTCAAGTCCAAAATAATTTCAAGTCCAAAATAATTTCAAGTCCAAATAATTTCAAGTCCAAAATAATTTCAAGTCCAAAATAATTTCAAGTCCAAAATAATTTCAAGTCCAAAATAATTTCAAGTCCAAAATAATTTCAAGTCCAAAATAATTTCAAGTCCAAAATAATTTCAAGTCCAAAATAATTTCAAGTCCAAATAATTTCAAGTCCAAAATAATTTCAAGTCCAAAATAATTTCAAGTCCAAAATAATTTCAGTCCAAAATAATTTCAAGTCCAAAATAATTTCAAGTCCAAAATAATTTCAAGTCCAAATAATTTCAAGTCCAAAATAATTTCAAGTCCAAATAATTTCAAGTCCAAAATAATTTCAAGTCCAAAATAATTTCAAGTCCAAAATAATTTCAAGTCCAAAATAATTTCAAGTCCAAAATAATTTCAAGTCCAAAATAATTTCAAGTCCAAAATAATTTCAAGTCCAAAATAATTTCAAGTCCAAAATAATTTCAAGTCCAAAATAATTTCAAGTCCAAAATAATTTCAAGTCCAAAATAATTTCAAGTCCAAAATAATTTCAAGTCCAAAATAATTTCAAGTCCAAAATAATTTCAAGTCCAAAATAATTTCAAGTCCAAAATAATTTCAAGTCCAAAATAATTTCAAGTCCAAAATAATTTCAAGTCCAAAATAATTTCAAGTCCAAATAATTTCAAGTCCAAAATAATTTCAAGTCCAAAATAATTTCAAGTCCAAAATAATTTCAAGTCCAAAATAATTTCAAGTCCAAAATAATTTCAAGTCCAAAATAATTTCAAGTCCAAAATAATTTCAAGTCCAAAATAATTTCAAGTCCAAAATAATTTCAAGTCAAAATAATTTCAAGTCCAAATAATTTCAAGTCCAAAATAATTTCAAGTCCAAAATAATTTCAAGTCCAAAATAATTTCAAGTCCAAAATAATTTCAAGTCCAAAATAATTTCAAGTCCAAAATAATTTCAAGTCCAAAATAATTTCAAGTCCAAAATAATTTCAAGTCCAAAATAATTCAAGTCCAAAATAATTTCAAGTCCAAAATAATTTCAAGTCCAAAATAATTTCAAGTCAAAATAATTTCAAGTCCAAAATAATTTCAAGTCCAAAATAATTTCAAGTCCAAAATAATTTCAAGTCCAAAATAATTTCAAGTCCAAAATAATTTCAAGTCCAAAATAATTTCAAGTCCAAAATAATTTCAAGTCCAAATAATTTCAAGTCCAAAATAATTTCAAGTCCAAAATAATTTCAAGTCCAAAATAATTTCAAGTCCAAAATAATTTCAAGTCCAAAATAATTTCAAGTCCAAAATAATTTCAAGTCCAAAATAATTTCAAGTGAGGCCTAATGAAATAAGGTATGGTAATTTCCTTCTTTACCATTAGACAGCACTAAAATACTGAAGGCAAATAAATTTAACTAACAAAAAAAAAAAAAAGACATTACTTAACGAGGTCCTTTGAAGACCTCTACAAACATAGCTTTTTAATGAAAAAAATGTAGGGTTTTTGTCGTTAACTCTCCACCAATATCTACTGGAAATTTTGAGTGGATGAGGATGATGGCAATCACCCATAACCCTGCAGAGGTCAGACAAAGAAATTCCTTTCCCCACCATTCTCAACATCATGTAATCAAAACAAAGGCCATACATGTGGGCATGAAACAGGCCCACACAGGAAACACAGATTTTGTGCTATTTCCCACTTCTCACTTGGGTCATTCTCTGTCAGATCAACCAAAAAAAATTGAAATTAACACCTCATCTCTCATATTTTGCTGAAATTTGGTTTATAGGGAGTTTGTGAGCCCTGAATCCATTTCTGAAATTATAAGGTCAATCCAACCAACGGTTCAAGAGATATGACCTCGGGCAATTTGAGGTCACTCGCGAGGTTACTAACATTTAGCGAGCCATAACTTGGGTAATAATTTTCATAATTATATAAAAGTTATATATTTAGAATCAGAAAACGACAAGGAATCCAAATATGCAAGTTTTAGAACTCTAGGTTGAAAAATAAAAAGTTACACTGTAACCAAAATTTGAGGTCACGATTGACCTCTGGGGTATCAAATGAGAATTTTTTTTTTAAATGTAAAAAATGAAGGCATAGGCATTGGCTATTAGAATCAGCAAAAAAAAGTTTGTTTCCGTTAGTATTTTTCATGTAACTAACATATAAGTGAACACCATATTCATAAGTTGTGCGTCAATTCTACCTATTTTTTCACACAAGCTCATAATTTGACCTATAGAAATTAAAATTACATTTTTTATAGATATAAAAAACAAAGTCAGAGTTCTTGACTAATAGAAACAATCATAAAAAGTTTGTTTATGTTGGTACTTTTCATGTAACTAACTTATAAGTGAACACCATATTTATAAATTGCTTGTCATTTCAAGGAATTTTTATATCTTAGCTATCAATTTGACCTCAAGCTCCAAGAATTTAATAAAATTGTATTTCACTGCTAATCTACACTGGCAATAATAGTTATAATAGTGAAAGGGGAAGACTAAGCTCACATGTAGCCTAAACAAACCTGTTGAAACATGTTGCTACTTGTCTAAGTGCAGAATCAACACAGTTGCAAAATTCCTTGTCTACAGGTTAGTACAGTTCCAAGCCAGCACTGTGGGTGGCTGGTGGGTATGGTGTTTTAATGAGCCTCAGAGACTATCAAGGCCTAAAATATTAAGTGAGTATAGCTATATATTTTCTAAAAAATATATATTACCTAATTGTAAATCCTATATCTTTACAGATCAAAATACAATGGTTCGGCACTTGAAATACTGCCAGGACCCTATTCAAAAACACAAGAAACGCATAACAATCAATCTTAGAAAAGTGACTGATGTACTTGTTGAAAAATGTGCTGGAAGAGTGAAAAAAGACTCATTGTTGTGTGTGAACTGCTGGACACTGATAATGAAAAACCCACTATACTTAGTACCACTGAAAACAACGAGTCTGAGCAGGATTCAAATGAATCATCTACTATCAGTGGCTTGAGTAACATCTCTTCAATTCAAGATCTGGACAATGACAGTGATTGCTTGATAAAGGAAAATCCTTCAACTTCAGTTGAACCAGTTCTAGCATTTCTGGACCAAACACCAGTTAAAAAAACTAAGTAATAAATTAATATAATAACTTATACTTTACTACAAGGTCTGTTTGATCTACTATATAGCCAATTATATAGCATTTAAGGTACTATAATTAATATTTAATTACTAATATTCAGGTGTGTGAAACCTTTTTTTCTGTTCTTTTCAGAAGGGCTGTCATTAAGCCAGAAAAAGTGCAAGGCTCGTGGTAAGCTATCATCTGCTCAGAAACACCTGAAGGAGAGGCTAGAACTCAGTTATGGTGTTCAAATTACCGAGGAGGTAAGTGATACTTCAAAACCTGAAACTAAATCTGAAAAAATCTAGACAAATTAATGAATGAATTTGAAACAGTCATTCCTGGAGAGCAAATGTCACCATCACAAACTACAAATATTGACACTCACACCATACATAATTGAAAAAACAGCTAGTTTCTTTCAAACTACAACATACATGGTGAAAAGAAGCCGTTCACTTAAATGAGAACATGGAATCCTTCCGAAGATTCCACTAATGAGCAAAGGAAAAGTGATATCTGAAGAACACAAAGATATAGTTAGAAGATTCTATGAGTCAGAAGAGGTTAGTCGTATGTGTCCTGGCCAAAAGGATTGCGTGAAAGTTATCAGTGCTGAAGGTGCAAAAACAATTGGTCCTCGGGAATTTGAGAGAGATGTTTGAACTATATAAAAATGATGAAAAGAATCCCAAATAGGATTTTCCACATTTGCAAAATTACGGCCATCATATTGTGTGCTTGCCGGTAGTGGTGGGACTCATTCTGTCTGTGTCTGCACATACCATCAAAATCCAAAATTGCAGCTGGCTGCATTGGGAGAAAGAGGTCTTTCATACAAGGATCTTATGGATTACAGTGTCTGCAGTACAGAAAGAGAGACTTGCATGATGCAACTTTGCAATGATTGCCCAAGAGAAGAGGGTGTCCTGGATTTTCTTGAGTTACTTGACAGTGTGAAATCAGCTCCAAATGAAATATCTTACAAGCAATGGGTGACTGTTGACCGTTGTACAATGGTTGATAAGGTGGAGCCACTTCATGAATACTTATCATCCCTAAGCATGAAAATATCCCGCATGGTTCGTCATCACTTTGTTGCTCAGCAACAATCACAGTACTTCAAGCAGTTGAAAGAAACACTACCACCTCAGAGCGAGGTAGTTATAGTAGGTGATTTCTCTGAGAATTATTCTTTCATTGTCCAGGATGCTGCCCAAGGGTTTCACTGGGACAATTCACAGTGTACAGTTCACCCTTTTGTCATCTATTATAGATCATCTGCAGACCAGGAACTTAGCCATTTTAGTGTCTGTTTCTTATCTGCATCACAAACACAACACTATAATGGTTTACTCATTCATATTGAAGCTTATGACATATGTTAAATTCAGATGCCCACAATTGAAGAAGGTGCACTATTTCTCAGATGGATGTGCTGGCCAATATAAGAACAGATACAACTTCACAAATCTCTGTTACCATGAAGATTTTGGTCTGTCTTGTGAATGGCACTTCTTTGCTACATCCCATGGCAAAAATGCATGTGATGGGATTGGAGGAACAGTGAAAAGAGCTACTGCTGGTGCCAGTTTGCAGAGAACTACAGAGAGGCAAATTCTTACACCAGAACACATGTTTCAGTTTTGTGAAGAAAACTTGAGCAAGAAGATAATATTTCAAGTCCAAAATAATTTCAAGTCCAAAATAATTTCAAGTCCAAAATAATTTCAAGTCCAAAATAATTTCAAGTCCAAAATAATTTCAAGTCCAAAATAATTTCAAGTCCAAAATAATTTCAAGTCCAAAATAATTTCAAGTCCAAAATAATTTCAAGTCCAAAATAATTTCAAGTCCAAAATAATTTCAAGTCCAAAATAATTTCAAGTCCAAAATAATTTCAAGTCCAAAATAATTTCAAGTCCAAAATAATTTCAAGTCCAAAATAATTTCAAGTCCAAAATAATTTCAAGTCCAAAATAATTTCAAGTCCAAAATAATTTCAAGTCCAAAATAATTTCAAGTCCAAAATAATTTCAAGTCCAAAATAATTTCAAGTCCAAAATAATTTCAAGTCCAAAATAATTTCAAGTCCAAAATAATTTCAAGTCCAAAATAATTTCAAGTCCAAAATAATTTCAAGTCCAAAATAATTTCAAGTCCAAAATAATTTCAAGTCCAAAATAATTTCAAGTCCAAAATAATTTCAAGTCCAAAATAATTTCAAGTCCAAAATAATTTCAAGTCCAAAATAATTTCAAGTCCAAAATAATTTCAAGTCCAAAATAATTTCAAGTCCAAAATAATTTCAAGTCCAAAATAATTTCAAGTCCAAAATAATTTCAAGTCCAAAATAATTTCAAGTCCAAAATAATTTCAAGTCCAAAATAATTTCAAGTCCAAAATAATTTCAAGTCCAAAATAATTTCAAGTCCAAAATAATTTCAAGTCCAAAATAATTTCAAGTCCAAAATAATTTCAAGTCCAAAATAATTTCAAGTCCAAAATAATTTCAAGTCCAAAATAATTTCAAGTCCAAAATAATTTCAAGTCCAAAATAATTTCAAGTCCAAAATAATTTCAAGTCCAAAATAATTTCAAGTCCAAAATAATTTCAAGTCCAAAATAATTTCAAGTCCAAAATAATTTCAAGTCCAAAATAATTTCAAGTCCAAAATAATTTCAAGTCCAAAATAATTTCAAGTCCAAAATAATTTCAAGTCCAAAATAATTTCAAGTCCAAAATAATTTCAAGTCCAAAATAATTTCAAGTCCAAAATAATTTCAAGTCCAAAATAATTTCAAGTCCAAAATAATTTCAAGTCCAAAATAATTTCAAGTCCAAAATAATTTCAAGTCCAAAATAATTTCAAGTCCAAAATAATTTCAAGTCCAAAATAATTTCAAGTCCAAAATAATTTCAAGTCCAAAATAATTTCAAGTCCAAAATAATTTCAAGTCCAAAATAATTTCAAGTCCAAAATAATTTCAAGTCCAAAATAATTTCAAGTCCAAAATAATTTCAAGTCCAAAATAATTTCAAGTCCAAAATAATTTCAAGTCCAAAATAATTTCAAGTCCAAAATAATTTCAAGTCCAAAATAATTTCAAGTCCAAAATAATTTCAAGTCCAAAATAATTTCAAGTCCAAAATAATTTCAAGTCCAAAATAATTTCAAGTCCAAAATAATTTCAAGTCCAAAATAATTTCAAGTCCAAAATAATTTCAAGTCCAAAATAATTTCAAGTCCAAAATAATTTCAAGTCCAAAATAATTTCAAGTCCAAAATAATTTCAAGTCCAAAATAATTTCAAGTCCAAAATAATTTCAAGTCCAAAATAATTTCAAGTCCAAAATAATTTCAAGTCCAAAATAATTTCAAGTCCAAAATAATTTCAAGTCCAAAATAATTTCAAGTCCAAAATAATTTCAAGTCCAAAATAATTTCAAGTCCAAAATAATTTCAAGTCCAAAATAATTTCAAGTCCAAAATAATTTCAAGTCCAAAATAATTTCAAGTCCAAAATAATTTCAAGTCCAAAATAATTTCAAGTCCAAAATAATTTCAAGTCCAAAATAATTTCAAGTCCAAAATAATTTCAAGTCCAAAATAATTTCAAGTCCAAAATAATTTCAAGTCCAAAATAATTTCAAGTCCAAAATAATTTCAAGTCCAAAATAATTTCAAGTCCAAAATAATTTCAAGTCCAAAATAATTTCAAGTCCAAAATAATTTCAAGTCCAAAATAATTTCAAGTCCAAAATAATTTCAAGTCCAAAATAATTTCAAGTCCAAAATAATTTCAAGTCCAAAATAATTTCAAGTCCAAAATAATTTCAAGTCCAAAATAATTTCAAGTCCAAAATAATTTCAAGTCCAAAATAATTTCAAGTCCAAAATAATTTCAAGTCCAAAATAATTTCAAGTCCAAAATAATTTCAAGTCCAAAATAATTTCAAGTCCAAAATAATTTCAAGTCCAAAATAATTTCAAGTCCAAAATAATTTCAAGTCCAAAATAATTTCAAGTCCAAAATAATTTCAAGTCCAAAATAATTTAAGTCTCAGAATCATCCAAAATTTTTGACCCCATTCAATTATAAATTCATCAGCAACCATAAGATCCAAAATCCTTTTGTAGGACTTATAGAAAAAGAAAATTGATTGGGATGAACCACTTTCAGTGGAAGACCATAGAAAAAGAAAATTGATTGGGATGAACCACTTTCAGTGGAAGACCAACTTCATTGGAAAAAATTGGCCACAGACTTAAAGTTCAAAACATCTACGTACCAAGATGTGCTGGTTACAGATTGAAACCCCAAAACACTACACATTTTTCCAGATGCCAGTACACAAGCTTGTGGGTGTTGTGCCTATTTAAGAAGTGAAAATGAAAGTAACTTGGTTTATTCAAAGGCATATATGGCACCCTTAAGACAAAAGAAAACTGTACCACAACTTGAATTATTGGCTGTCTCACTGGGAGTAAAGACAGCAGACTCTCTCTCACAAGTGTATAAAGAAGTTGACATAACAGACATTTACTTATGGACAGAGTCAAATTTGTCTAACATGGGTGACAAACACAGACACAACTTCTTGCAAAAACATATTTGTGAAGAACAGACTAACAGAAATCAAAACTGCAAACACATCCCTTGGTATCAAAACAAAACAGAATCCTGCAGACTTTTTGACAAAAAGGCTCTTTTACAAACTGTTGAAAGCAAACAAAGTTTGGTATGAAGGGCCTGAATGGCTAACATGTGAGGATCTTTGGCCAGCTGAAGTAGTTAACCCAGTGGTTCCCAAACTTTTTTTACTCACGGCACACTTTAGAACAAGTAAAAATATTTTGGCGCACTTTGTACATAAATTCAAAAATTTATTCAAAAGAGGTATTTAGCTACACATATTAGCATAGCATAAAGTAGAAATATAGATAATTAAAAACACAATTTCAGTTTGTATTTTTCACATTTTGAAATATAATCTTGCTCTTTCGCAGAGCACCTAATTACATCTCCCGGCAACACCAGTGCGCCGCGGCGCATGGTTTGGGAACCACTGAGTTAACCTAACACTCAACTCTATAACATCTGAAAAGATCATCGAGGACAAACCTATTTTTTACTATAAACATTATTCAGATCTCAACAAACTTGAGAATTAGTCTACTGCTGCAAGTTTGTCAATAGCTACCTTCTCAAACACTGTCCTCAGAAGGACTTTTCGAACTTAACAGAAACTGCAATGAAATACTGGCTGAAACAAATACAAGCTTCAGAATTCAACAAGGAGCTGAAGTACAGTATCTTAGGTCCAGTAAAACATTAAACAAAGGCATTCCTTCACTTGTCATGGATCTAAATCTGTACCTGGATACAGAGGGTCTGATAAGGTGTAAAGGAAGACTCAACAAGTCAACTATGACTTACAACTCTAAGCATCTAATTCTTCTTCCGAGGAGGAATCACTTCACAAAGCTCATCATCAGGGATACCCACAACAAAATACACTAAATGAGGGTCCCACAAACCCTGACAGAGATGAGAAAAACTTACTGGCTACCAAAGGGTAGAACTGAAACAAAGAAATTTTTAAACATATGCATTCCTTGCAAATGTATCCATTCACAACCCTTTAAGACCCCAAGCCCTCCAGACTTACCTGTGGAATGAGTAACATTTACTCAGCCATTTGAAACCACAGGTATTGACTATACTGGAGCTGTGAATATGAGTTTTGGGGGCAAAATGGATTCAAAGGCATACAAAGTGTACATTGTACACTTCACCTGTGCTGCAACATGTGCCATATGTCTAGACATAGAAGATCTGACAGCAGAGGCTTTTATTGCTGTTTTCAGACTATTTTATGTTGTGCATACCCAAAACTATGTGGTCAGACAATGCCATATACTTCAAATCTGGTGAAAAAATTATTTATCAGATTTGTGACAATGAAACAGTACAAACTCATTTAATCAAACACAATATAACCTGGAAGTACATTCCTGTTAATTCACCATGATATACTTCCATTTGGGAAAGAAACATACAGACTGTAAAGAAATGCCTTAAAAAAACTACTAGGACCAAACATCTACAACTCTTTTGAACTCATGACTATTCTGACAAAAATTAAAAATGTTAACAACAGACCATTAACTTATGTAGGAGATGGTATTAATGATCCAGAACCTCTCACACCAAACTACGTACCTAATTATTTAAAGGAGAAACAGTAAACATGTTACCAGAATATGAACATAACACTACAGATGATCCAGATTGGATGGTAGGACACAAAGAACTCAACACAAAATACCAACATTTGACACAAATCAAAACTCAGTTTATAACAAAATGGAGAGAATAATACGTACTTAACAAGTCTTAGAGAAAGACAAACAATCGACAAAACAAAATTGGAATGATTCAGTCAAAATCAGGGACATTGTGTTGAAACATGACAATACTCCAAGACAACATTGGACAATGGGAAAAGTCTAAGCTGAAAATTGGTGAAGACAAAGTTACCAGGGTTGTAAAACTAAAAACAGCAACTGGTGAAACCACCAGATATATCACATTACTATATCCTTTGGAATATGGAGCTAAGTTAGAACCATTACACCAAACAATAGATCAGGATACCATTGCTGAGGAATCTCTCAATGTACCTGATGTAACTCAGACTAAACCAGACAGGCCTCAAAGAAAGACTGCTTTGAAAACCAGAAAAATCTTACAAGAAAAAATTAAGACTGGTAACTTATAAAACTTACACAAATAATGAGCAAGGTTAAAATGCTTAATAATTTTACTTTAATTCCATTAATTTCCTATACCTAGGGGAGTCAAACTGATTGACATAACTAAGTGAATTTGAGAAGTTGGCCTCTTGAATTTTTATATTTAAATAGGTCTTGAGTAACCTCTCTCTTTCTATGTTCTTACTTCATTCTTTTTTAGGTTAATATTTGGCTGGACACAGGGGCTAATGAGAAATGAGAAGTTGTGTTTCACTAGCACTATTTTTCATACTCTTTACGATGGTACTAATCATTTTTTGTGCTAGTGCGCAGTTATAAAATTCATTTAATATATAATTTTTATGTGGAGACTGTGTGTATGTATGTATGTATGTTAGCATTCCGTGTGTTTGTATGTATCACTTGTTTTCAGATTGTCACATGGCTGGATTGGGCCAATTAGACACTTTTTGCAACGTGCACCATAAGAATTTCCTTTGCTTCACGCAGTTTGAGGACAATGGCTGAAGCTAGTGAAGGTTTTGAATGTGACAGTTGCGAGATTGAGTATTAGGTTAGGTTAGTTAATTTTGTTAGGTAAGAACATAAGAAATTTTGGTAATTGGGTCATTCCAGCTCAATTGGTACAGGGGTGGTCGGGTGACCATCTCCAATTTTCTTCAAATTTTCAGGGTTGATTCCTACACCATTCAATAGCTTAAATCTAAAATTTTAGCTTCCTCGGTCAAAAAGTTTTAATTTTATGGTTGCTTAAATGGCCCCCACCTTCGACAAAAAATGCCCATGTTGGGCTTGATCAGCCAATGCCTTCATTTTGAGAGGCCTTGAAAAGTGTCTTCCTTCTAATAGGAGTAGAAGCTTCAAATTTGTCATGCCAATACAACTTCTGGTGGGCTTTTCAATTTTGCAAGCAAAAATGCTGTGGAACAAATAGTTTCTAAGTTACAAGGGCTTAAATATGGCTCCATTGTGAAGCTTGCATCAATTCCTCCCACTTTTACGACTACCATTTTCAAAAGTTTTAGTTCTACATCAATCACAGCTGTTTTAATACTCCTAATAGTCTCTATAGGTTGTAAATTTATGAGTGAAATAAAAAAATAACAAAAAAAGGATTTATTTATATTTTTAAAAATTTCCAAAAGTTGATATTTTCACAAAATTTGCAAAATTAACATCAACTTTGGGGCTTAATATAAAGGTGTCCGAAATTAGTCAGGGAGTTGATACTTCTAGTAAAGAAAGATACATGTGTAAAAAAACATATATTAAGGAATAGATCTCAACTCAACTCCTTCATATAGTTTTGGTGATTCAAAGAAAAGTGCTTTTTGTGAAGAATCACAAATTTTGGCCAAATTTTTATAAATTTTTAAATTTCTATTTATGACATTGAATTGTAATTTTACTTGCATTTTATTACTTATTAAGTTGATTTACAATTGTAATAATATGTAAATAAGTCTAAAACATGCAAGAAATTTAATATATGGGTAATTCCAGGACAAATAGACAAATGAAAGTGCCAAATGTACACTCCACCATCTCCAAAATTCATGAAACTTGGTGTGAGGGTTGGTTTTGGTCCAAATTACAAAAATCTGAATTTTTTTGAAAATTGGTCAAGTTGGTCAAATTTTATGGCTTGACCAAATTTTGGCCAAATGAAAAAAACCAACAATTTTCAAACGTAAATATCTCAGCTAGCTGCTAATTGTGGTAGCATAATAAGTCTTAAATGATAAAATATGTAAAATTAACTGTAGTTTCTAAATGTATCATTTTTTTAGGGTAACAAAAATAAAATTAATTTTTTTTGGAATTTTTTTTTTTTTTTTTTTTTGCAGCGAAGATATCATTTTTTGAAAAAAAGACCAAGACTAAAAAATGTTTATTTGATGTATGTACACCATAATAAGTAATAAAAAGTCAGCTTATAGTTTATTATAAGGCTCAAAACTGAGTTTGAAATGAAGTAATAAAATGTTTTTTCAGACAACGAAGATTTATTACAGACTTGTTGGTCCAAAAAAAGACAATTTTCAACTCATATAAAAAATACACATAGATAAACCAAAGGAGAAAAATCTTTTAAAATATATGTACAATGTACATTAGGGTGTTTCATAAATTAAAGGTTTGGAAAAATTTTAATCCACATGGATCCCCTTGTTCCATTTGCTGAGGAGACTGATAAACCGAAGTATTAATTCAATAGTTTAAAGTTTATGGGTCCCCAGTTTGATGCTCTTGCAGATCATAAATGGAAAAAATTAAACAAAAATCTGTCAATGAATTTTTATTCAACAAACGAGTACCATTTCACTACACATTTTCACAAAGATACAAAAATATAACCACTTCTTGCGAATCATTTGTCCATGAAATCCTTCTTGGTTTTATTCGGGTATTTCGCCCTATGCTGCATCACAGTTTTGAGCAAATACTGCTTCTGCTCTTCATTCTTCGTCAGAGAACAGTTGAACTCTTTGGTGAGCGCGATGGCTCTTTCGGCCCGATCGTTGACGACAGAGATTTTGTTAACAGTTGCCGCTGCTTGCTTGAAGCCCTCTACTTCAGTCCACTCGGCAACTGGCTTTTTCAAGAATTCTGTGTCCAAGTCGAATGCATGGAAGAAAGCCATCGTCTTTCCTGTCACGAACTCCGCCAAGTGTTTCGAGGCAAGATTCCTGACGTTCTTCCCTTGGGGTCGCTTGAGTTCCTTTTTCGATGCGGGCTTACCCAAACTGACGACCATCTGAGCCTTTTCTTCATCTGCCACATCTGCGTCGAAGAACGCCATGGCAATAAGAGTCTCAGAGATGTACCATAGGTGTCGAGACATGGCTTCTTGCGCAGCGTTAACACACGAATATCCCGACATGGCAAAGGCTTCCGCGTCACGCAGAAATTCCAGATCAACTGCGGCAGCCTTGCTTGAGGTTGCAGCACGAGTCCAACCTCGGATGTAGACGAGGGACACGAAGAGACCTACGGCTGTCAGAGCTTCCAACTCGTGACTCGACATCTTGAACTGCTTCTTCAGTAGAATTACTTTCAAGGAGTAGATGGCTATCGCCATCCATCGAGCGTGATGGTAAGCGCCAGGGGCTCTGAGAGGGAAATCCACCACTTTTGCTTCTCCCAGGAAGATGAGAACCAACTGTAGCAGTTCCTTGTAGTCATCGCGCTGATGCGACGTGCTCACCATCCCTCTCACCAGCAGGACTGACTTCTCCCTCAGTTCCCTCATAGAGTCATTGACTTGAGCAAAATCGTACGGCCGCACGTCCAACCGGTCAATGAACTTCCATTGTGCCTGAAACCTCTTGAAAATGGGTATATCGGGGCCACTTGAAGGGCCGTATGCACGCTTGAAGATGGAGCTGAGGATGACTTCATAGATGTGATGCCGACAGGGGGAGTACATGAGTTCTCTGCCAAGACCTTTCTCAATCAGGACGCAGGCCCCGATATGAATCCCGGTGTTCGACGCTGTCGTGTCGAAAGACAGTCCCCGCACGCGCTCTTCCATCCTGTGTTCCTTGACCAAATCCAAGCAAACTCGCGCTATCTTCTCGCCGGTTCCGGACGTCACCTTAGGAACGCCGAGCAACTTCTCCTTGCCGTCGCCAGAGACGAGGACGGCGATCCGGTCAACGCTCTCCTTCCATTGCTCATTGTCAGGTAGGAGCTTACCGTCCCAATGCAAGACAAGAGGCTGACCAGGACAAACTTCGTCGATTGATAACTTTCAGCAGCCACCTTCCTGAGAGCCTTGCGTGTGCGGTACATGGTACTGGCAGAAATGGACAGTTCATCCAAGTCAAAACCTAGTGATTTAGCCGCTGCAGCATACGACATAGCTGAATCGCAGTACAAATATTCAGCCGATCGTAGGTAGTCGTCACATCCTGTGAGATCAGATTCCTGCGTCGCTTCTTGGTATTTCCCTTGGAGGAGGATGGAAAAACTTCCACGGTTGGGTCAACGACATCTGAGTCAGTCTCTGACGAAGTTGAAATCACTAAAGCCCCCGTATCTTCTGCAGCTCCTTGTTCCTTCCTGGCCTTCTCCTGTTGTTCCTTAATCTTGTCCAGCCTCTTCCTTTTCCTAATCTCCTTATAGTGAAGCTTCATGTCAACAGGGCCCATGCTGCAGGAATTTGGATCTTCACGCTGCATGTCGAGAAAGTGGATGTCCTCCTGATTCATCATCATTTCCTTAGCCTGTGAATGAGCAATGTCCATGATCTCCTTCACTATTGCCTCCTTGAACATCGCCTCCTTCACTCGGAAGGACTCTGCTTTATGTGACTTGTGCTTCACAAGCCGGTCGTATTCCTTGAGAAGGGATTCCATCTTCCTCAAGGCCGAATCTCGACGCATCATGGGGATTCTCGCTCTCTCCCAAAATATGAGAGAGGCATCCAGGCACAGGTTCAGGCATTTAGTACGTCCAAATTTTTGCTCCTTTTGGTGGTAAAAGTACTTTTTGAGTACTTGCAACTGAGTTGGAAGGCCACTTGATGTGATGTTCGCATCCGTCTGGCCAATAAGAAACACTTCTGTTTTCGCTCTGGTAGACACCTGGAAAAGAAAACAAACTAAATAATTCCACAAAAATAATTTCACATCGTAATTAATTTCATTAATTAAATAAAGAAAAGCAGTAACTGGGACTCGAACCAGTGTCATAGCCGTTTGGCGGCATCGCTCAAGTCGGCGTACACAGCACGCTATCCACTACACCATCTAGGGAGTGGATAGCGTGCTGTGTACGCCGACTTGAGCGATGCCGCCAAATGGCTATGACACTGGTTCGAGTCCCAGTTACTGCTTTTCTTTATTTATAAAACTGATACGTGTACACTACGTTCTCTTTGACAATTCATTAATTAAATAAATTTCAATACCGCAGTAAAATTATTAATTAGTATCATAAATAATTACCAGCTTAGTTGTCCAATATGCAACAGACTAATTAATTTCATGTAATATTAATAATAAATATCACTACCACAGTAAAATGACAGAAATTAAATAATAATAAATTTCAATACCACAGTAAAATGAGATAATTAGTAGCATATATAATTACCTCCATAGTTGTCCAATAGGCTATACAACACGAACCGCTCAAGTGACGAAGAAAACCATCTTCACTGCAGGCAGGCGAGAAATGAACTGACAAAAAGTCGTCAAAGTTGGGGACCTCTAAATGCAGCGTGATCTGGTTCAAACTTGCACAAACGTGTTTTCCTGTTCTTTAGAATACGGAGAAACGTGTGGATTAAAACTCCAAGCTCATTTTTATTTTACCCTATAGGTATGAAACACCCTAATGTACATACATAACCTCTCTTATATTTAGGGACAGAATATATTGACAATAATAATGTTAATTTATAAAGCGCTTATCAGAGTATAAAATACTCTTCCTAATACTACACGTACACAAGTCTTTGAGAATGAATTAAGAGACAGTATTCTCATCCAGTGAATCCAAATTTTAGACACTAATAATATAATAATAAGAAAAAAGAATTTGAAAAGATTTTTATAACTATTAAGTAGATACACAAATCTTAGATAAAAATTTTAGAAATATTATATAGACAATCTTAAATAGTATACATTCGATAGAATTTACTTTATCTTCTTTGAAAAGTTATTTAATTCTTGAAGCGGAAAAATGTATTGTATTCTTGTTCCTCCTCGCAAACTTGCTTCAATACTCCCAAATATATTTTCTGTTGGAACGTGACAAACATCATCTTGCGCAGGAAAAACATATGAGGGACATACGCCTGAAGGATGGAGAAATTTTATCAGAAAATCATCATATTCACAGTCAAAGGACTGGACTAATCCGAGCCATAGTTTATTTTCATACATACAACCCACAAAAGAGCCTGTTTCAATTTCACGTTGAGAGACAGTATTATGTTCTTGAACCGAAGCAGAAACTCTAATGAGCTCTCTTATTTCAACTGACTGTGCACTCTGAGAGAGTGGATAAACCTTCAACAAATTCTTGGAAATTGGGACAAAGCGATGTAATTGTTGAGTACCTTTGATAGAAGTAATAGGTTCACTCAGACGTTTTTGCAAAGAAAGCTCTACATCTACAACTTCATAGAAGCCTTTATCTGTTTTTGTCCCGGCTTCAATCCAGCTGTAAAACAAATTCATAAATTTAGGTTGCGTGAAATAATCAAATATCAAATATTTTGTATATATGTATTCAAGTGCTGATGCTAATATTTAAAAACAGAAAACTACGAATTTGACATTAAGAAACAAATGTCCTGAATGGAGTCTCTATTGTTTTATTACCTGTTTTAATAGGGCTTTCATCAAATAAAGGTAAAATACTGATGCTGAGCAAATCTTTATTGAATTGCCTGTCTTGAACCGACAAATTCTTCCAATGGTGGTGGATTCGTGGAATCGCTACTGCTTCGCTCCATAGATTCGTTAAGTATGTATGGCTCAGGTATTGGCGCAGGTTCCGGCTCTCTGGATGAACATTGAGCATGTTCTAATACAATTGGCTTCTTTTTAATTGTGACATAGCAATTGCTGCATAGTAATTGATTTTCTTCCAAAATTCCATAGCTTGCAGCTGCCATGGCAGAGTTTACTTTTTTGATGTTACAGAAAATTCTTCTTAAGTGTTTTTTCATAGGATCGCAACAAAATTTTGTGTTTTGAGGCATTTTAAGGGTTAGGTAAATTTACGTATACTAGAAAATTAGGTATATACTGAAAATCTAGAAAGCAAAAAATTATAAAAATTTGGAGGATTTTTTTTTGTCATTTTTTTCCATAATAATCGTCGATAAGCTGACTTTTTATTACTTATTATGGTGTACATACATCAAATAAACATTTTTTATTCCTGGTCTTTTTTTCAAAAAATGATATCTTCGCTGCCAAATTGCAAAAAAAAAAAAATAAATTTTTTCTAAAAAAATCATAATTTTATTTTTGTTACCCTAAAAAAATAATACATATTTAGAAACTACAGTTAATTTCACATATTTTATCATTTAAGACTTACTACACTACCACAATTAGGAGCTGAGATATTTATGTTTGAAAATTATTGGTTTTTTCATTTGACCAAAATTTGGTCAAGCCATAAAATTTGACCAACTTGACCAATTTTCAAAAAAATTCAGAAATTTGTAATTTGGACCTAAACCAACCCTCACACCAAGTTTCATGAATTTTGAAGAGGTGACCATGTACTTCATTTGTCTATTTCTCATAGAATTACCCATGTCTCAAAACAACCAGTGACTCAAAGGGCTCTGGGTAGCTCATTTTGCTTTGTATATTCTTATAAATGTAAAACATGATGGTTAATCATTAATGTCCAGGCCTATTTTATAGATCATGATCTTTTATTTTCAGAAAATTTAACTAGAGCAATTAACTTAATTTTACTGCCTGTAATAATGGCTTATTCTAATCAAGAATCAAAGTGCAGCTTTGGTATGTACTTGGATGATCCATGTCATGAACACAGACTCACCAGGAAGGTGGGTATGTATACCTTACATGAGCTGACAGATGAAACAAGGAAACTGCTATTGTGGAGAACAAAAGCAACTGTAATCAACCCAAATAGTGCTACTGTATGCTACCACCATGAAAAAATGTTTGGAATGCATTACCAACAAATGCAACATAGCTGCCAAGATGCATGGAGAAATCATCGAAAGAAGATAAGTAAGTAAATATAGGTACTAATATATTTATATTTCATAAAGAAGTTTATATTGTAAATTGTAACCTAAATTAGCTATTTAATTTTAATAGGGTAGGCTATATACGTACTGTGCTACTGAATGCATATGTTTTGAATATTTTATACGAATAGCCTATAACCAAATGTTGAGGTTTTAAAATTATTTTCCAATGTGTTTAGAGTTTACATTACCCTACTTTATTTGCAGAATCACTACAAATTATTGACAAAGACACAGCAACTAGACTGAATCTGATACCAGGACAGAAACTTTGCTCAACATGCTTCTCTAGAGCCAAGACGATTGAAGATGAAAAAGACTCAGGTAGTGATGAATATGTTCCAGAAGAAATAGTTAAGGAGACATTTGACGAAACGTTAGGTTCACTAGAATGCTCACCCATTAAGTATGTAAGAGCAAGAGATTGAAAGTTTTACGTGAAAAGGAAACTAAAGCAAATTGAAACATCAACAAAATCAAAGCTGCCAAAAGTACTTCATATGAAGCCTAGCATTTTGGATGAGGAAGCGGAGAAACCTATAGAGAGTGAGGAAGAAAAGTGTTATCAGCATATGATAGAGGAACTGAAAGAAAAGTGTAAAACTAGTACCAAACAAGAAAAGATACAAATTCTAACACTCCTTCCAATTGGTAAAACCTGGTCCAGAGAAAGAATTATGAAAGAATTTGAAGTGTCAGCCAGAATGGTTAATGCTGTGAGGGCCTTAAAGAGAAAAGAAGGTATCCTTCCTATAATGAGAAATAAAAAGAGTAGCAAGGGTATAAGCGATGAAATAAAGGAGTGATAGAATTTTTCCAAAACAAATGAATATACTAGAGAATGCCCTGGTAAAAAAGACTACAAATCAATAAAACCACCACAAGTGAAGGTTCACAAGCAGAAAATACTGTTATTGACAAATATCAGAGAATTATATACACTTCACAAAAATAAATATCCAAACAAAATCATCTCCAAATCAAAGTTTTTTGAACTGAGACCAAAATGGTGTATGGGTGTGGGGAGTAAAGGATCACAGAATGTATGCATTTGTGAAATACACCAGAACTTTAAACTTTTATGTGAATCACTCCCCGTCAAAGTAGAATTAAGAGAGTTACTAGGGAAAATAGTCTGCAACACTGAAACCAGAAACTGCATGATTAATAACTGCAAAACATGTCCTGGTTTAAATGAATTACGGGATTGGCTTCTTACCATTTTGGAAAACAATGATTATGACATGAATGATGAAGTTTCCTTTAAGCAGTGGCTTCATACAGACCATACCCAACTGGTCACAATGACAAAAAGTGTTTCGAATGTAGTAGAAGACATATGTGAAAGTGCAAAAAAGTTGAAAGTACACAATTTCATAGCAAAAGCCCAATCAAAATATTTGTCCGACTGTAAAGAAAACCTCAATGATTCTACAGCATTAGTGCTTGTTGACTTCTCTGAAAACTGGTTTTATAATTCAGGATGCCGTACAAGGGCATCACTGGGACAATACCCAGGCTACCTGCATCCGGTAGTCTGCTATCAAAAAGTTGATGGTGAACTAAAAGTTACAAATTTGTGTGTAATATCAGATTCACTTACACACAACACAACTGCAGTTCATTCTTTTTTATGTGAAGCCTTGAAATTACTTAAAAGTCAGAATCCTAAACTAAAACATATTTGTTACTTTAGCGATGGCGCAGCAAGTCAATATAAAAACTATAAAAACATCATTAATTCAGTGTTACATGAAAAAGATTTCCAACTAACATGTGAATGGAACTTTTTTGCCACCTCACGGAAAGAGCCCCTGTGATGGTGTTGGTGGCACCGTCAAAAGGTTAGTTGCCCGGGCAAGTTTACAAGCAACAAGTAAAGGTCACATCACCAATCCAAAAGAGATGTTTGATTGGTGCAAATCTAATATTAATGGTATACAATTTCTGTACATTGATTCAGCTAAAATTGAGGAAAATGCTAATTTATTTGAGTTAGAAAAAAGGTATTCCTTAATTAAGACAATCCCAGGAACCCATTCATATCACTGCTTTAGACCTTCATCAACAGGCATTAAACTGTACAAAATTTCTAGTGATGAAAATTTCTTTAACGTACAACTTTCCTTCCTCAATGCTACACAAGAAAATGTGGCTTACCAATATAAACATGGTGCATATGTGGCCTGTTTCTATGAAGGTGACTGGTTTGTTGGAAACAGTTGAAGTGTGTGATACTAAGGAGGATCTATTAGTAAATTTCATGAAAAAGAATCCTTTTAAATGGCCTGAACAAGAGGACATTTGCTGGATTCCATTCCAACATGTTGTGTGTTCAATTGAACCACCTACAGTTGCTGGGAAAATGGGGAGACAGTACAAGTTATCAAATGATTATTTATCTAAAATTGAGGAGTATTTTAAAAAAAGCCTAAGTAACTACAGACCTGTATCAAGCTGAATAATAAATTGCCAATTTATGGCTGTGAGGCCATGGAGTGTTAAAGACAATCAGACTTAAAGCCTGAGTACAATAATAAATTCCTGAGTCAGTGTCTAAACATAAGAGTTATTAGCTATATATAAGTTTACATACGAATTTACATAAAACAACACATATTAAAAAAAGAATATGAACTTATAGCCAATAATTCACATGCTTAAAAACTCAGGAATTCATTATTGTATATGGCTAAGTCAGGGGCGTCTGCAGGATTTTTCGCAAGGGGGGGCAAAACTAACATTAGTTCTTAGTTCTTATTAGTTCTTTATTAGGTAGAAAAAAAAATGCACTGCGACCACTACGAGTAAAAACCGTCATCTCCCCTTATCATAGCCTGCTTTTGGTGCTAAATTTATGTACTTGGTAATACTAAGTACATAAATTTAGCACCAAAAGCAGGCTATGATAAGGGGAGATGACTGTTTTTACTTGTAGTGGTCGCAGTGCATTTTTTTTTCTACCAGTCAAGTCCATTTTTTATATGTTATATGATACTATGATTAACTATAATCGTGTAAGTTTCAGTGACATTGACCAAAAGGTTTTTGAGAGAAAAAATAAATAAAACTCAATATACAGTAATGATCTTTGCAAATAATTCCATTACTATATCTTTCAGTATAGTTTATTTAACACTTCTAAGTTCAACGACACGGCACTTCGGTAAAGTAAAGGTAAAGTAAACGACATTTCCTTGAATGTGGAAACACTGACTGAGCTGCAGTAGAATTATAGAAGTCGTTGCATGGGCAAACAAATTTCCAAGGGAGGGCAACTGCCCCCTCTTGCCCCCCCCCCCTCCGGACGCCCATGAGCTAAGTACTGTACACTTGTATTAAGGGAAGTGATACAACAAAGCTACTTAAATTTAAGGTTTTGTACTGAAATTGGTGGTTACTGCTAGTTTATCTGTACTAACTGCATAATTTAAATTACTAGGAAGTGCTTAAAGAGCAGTAGAACACGGTTCTACATGATTTACTTAGGTAGATCCAAGTATTGAGCCTACAAGCTGGTCCATCTGTTGTGTTAACTGCAAATGTAGTAATAATCTAGGTATATATTGTCTTTTTTATGAGTAAAACTTATTTAGATAATTTAACATTTGTGAATTAACTTACCAAGTAATAAAATGGAAGTAAAATTACAATTCAATGTTGTAAAAAGAAATTTAAACATTTCAAAATTTTGAAAAAATTCAGAATTTTTCACAAAAAGTACTTTTCTTTGAATAGCCAAAACTATATGAAGGATTTGAGTCGAGATCTATTCCTTAATGTATGTTTTTGTACACATATGTATCTTTCTTTCCTAGAAGTATCAACTCCCTGACTAATTTCAGACACCTTTATATTAAGCCCCAAAGTGGATGTTAATTTTGCAAATTTTGTGAAAATATCAACTTTCGGAAATTTTTAAAAAAAAATAAATCCTTTTTTGGTTATTTTTTTATTTCACTCATAAATTTACAACCCATAGAGACTATTAGGAGTATTAAAACAGCTGTGATTGATGTAGAACTAAAACTTTTGAAAATGGTAGTCGTAAAAGTGGGAGGAATTGATGCAAGCTTCAAAATGGAGCCATGTTTAAGCCCTTGTAACTCAGAAACTATTTGTTCCACAGCTTTTAGCTTGCAAAATTGAAAAGCCCACCAGAAGTTGTATTGGCATGACAAATTTGAAGCTTCTACTCCTATTAGAAGACACTTTTCAAGGCCTCTCAAAATGAAGGCATTGGCCGATCAAGCCCAACATGGGCATTTTTTGTCGAAGGTGGGGGCCATTTAAGCGACCATAAAATTAAATATTTTTGACTGAGGAAGCTAAAATGTTAGATTTCAGCTCTTGAATGGTGTATGAATCAACCCTGAAAATTTGAAGAAAATCGGAGATGGTCACCCGACCAACTTTCTGAAATCTGTAGCTACCAGTTGAGCTGGAATGACTCACTTGTATACATCATCCCCCTCAATTCAATTTTATGAAATTGACTTCATAATTGATGTAAAATCTTTATTTATAGCATGTAATTACTTTGTTTATTTTCAGAAACCAACTTAACCTAACCTAATCTAATCTAATCTAATCTAATCTTACCTAAAAGAACCTAGAAAAATGTATTTTTGACTAAAAAAGTGCATAACTTAACATGTTATTACATTATCATTTGTATAATTTATGTCTCGGGGGTACGGGGTGGAGCCCCCGTAAAGATGACGCATCACAAAGTGAACCCTATACCGATCAATGGTTAATATGAGTTTTATCGTACTCAGAATATCAAAAGCAAATATAATTATAAAATATTAAAGCATAATTTTCTCATCATTTTCATATAAGTCACTATGCTCGCAGATGCGTCCTTACCAAATTATGTAGCTAGATTTTAATATTATGACATTTTTGCGACATTTTTTTCCCACCCTCCCAATATTTGCCTGGTGACATCATGAAAATATGATATATGAGCTCGGCTTGAGCTATTTTTTTGCTACTCTGCGACTTAATTAGTTGGATATTTTCTGTTCTGGCTATTTTTGTTTTTGTAATTAGATTCAGTTTGGTCGTGTTTGTGACAGAATTATGACGTTAGGGTGTGTCAATTTGGGAGGTGAAAATTAATTTTTGCCAATTCCTTCACTGAGGAGTTTTAAAAATATGTTTTTGGATGTGAAGAATTCAAATCTGCTATTATTTTTGTGATTGCTCAACACTTAGCTTGGTAAATCTACGTTTGATTAAAAAGCACATAAATTCCTCTCGGAAAACAACATTTATTAATTTTAGCTTCTCAAAATGTCAGGTAATGCTATAAAAATTTTAGTTTCTCTGCATAAAACATATCCTAGTAATCATAAAACAACATTAGAAAGTAATGACATCAGTAAAAAAAAATATTTAAACAACAAGTTTCATCATGTCTTGCTTTGATTCGTTCTTGGACATCAGCCACCAACTTGCTTCTTGGCCTCTGATATAGCCCTCACGTTTCTCATGTGTATACACCCTGCCTGCTGCCTCTGTGACTTGTTTCACACACCTCTCTATTGACTGAGCATGACAGGGCCACTGTGGAACTTGCATAGGCTTGTCAAAGAACTTCTTTACTTCCGCTGTAGTCAGTTTACATGTCAAAGGAGGTTCAAATACCCCGTCAGACTAGTCTGTCAGCTCCAACACGGAAGAAGCACTGGGGTTGATGGAAGGTGTCTTCCTGGGACGTACAGAAAGATCTCCAAGTGTGTCATCATCTCCACCCCTCATGTCAACAATCTTTTGGACACCAGCTCTCCTCTCCTCACTGTCATCTGAGCACAAGTGTGTCTGGATTATCATTTCGCTGAATGCATACCATGCTGAGCGCTTGATGGTTGGCAAAACAGCATCCACTACAGCCTTCTTTTGCAGCCTAACTAGCTGCAGCTGAAACAAGATGTGGCGTGGGCCTTCCACCCAAGAGTGTTTTACTTTGATGTTGAACCAACAGGGGTAGTACACACCAACAATGTATTCCACTATCAGTCTTAAGTTGTTGAGGGTTTTCCCTTTAAGGCCATATTTTGAAACCCATATGCGACAAAGCCTGTTTGCTGTTGTCAACCCCCTTGAATGGCTCACTGGACCAATTTCAAGAAGGGCCAGATCTGTGGGAAGTTCTCCTGTTCTTATGGCCTGTGTGATCCTATACCCGTACGCTTGATCAGTAGAGAGATCCTTTACGACATTGTCACTCAGTGAAGTAAGAGGCTCTCCAATTGAGAGTTTGGTGAATGAAGGATCAATTTCAAGTTCGGTTGCAGTGTCTAGCATCTTGCCAATGTTACCTGTCCACTTGTTGTTAGACAAGGTCTTCCCATCCAGTGCTGTGATCAAGTGTCGCAGGGGTAACTCGTTAGTGTGGAGGGCACAAACCAACCAGATCAGCTTACGGCAAAGCTTGACCTCTACCCAATGCATGGAACCACCCTCCCAGCCAGTGTTAACATTTGTAGAATCACCTCCAATGGCCTGCAGGTTTTCATCAATGCCCTTCTTCATGAAATCTACAAGATTATCAGCAATAACTTCAGCAGGTTTTTTCTCATTGAGCCTTTCTCAGGAGTGAAGTGGTAGAGATATCTTCCACCTGGCTCACTGCACACAGAATAATGCTCTTCTTTGATGATGCTGGGGAACTGACGATCTGAATTGTCTGCTTTCAGCATAACTTTAGTTGTATCTTGACAGCCGTCAAAGAATATGCAGTCAATTTCACCCTTCTTACAAAAATCATCAAATTCCTGATCCAGGGATCTCATAACTTTTTCTTGGGCCCTCTTGACTTTATTGTGATCAACTACAAGTCTCTTGTCTTCTTCAGTGATCAAGCCAGCATCTATAAAGGCAGCAGTGGTGATGGCAGCTGTGGTACGCAGGCCAACACCATATCTGATGCTATGCATAGCAACATTAGGTATTTCTAATGTGTTTTAATCTGGCTTTTTATTGGAAGTTGAAGATGTGCTTGGTATTTCTAATGTCACTTCATAACTTCCATCCTTTCCATCTTGAGCATCAGCTAGCTATTTGTTTTTCATTTTCATCATCAGAGAAAATTATTTCATTTGATGGCATTGAAACATCCTGCTTACTTGTCTGCTTATATTCAGCAAGCCTTCTTCTTTCGTCTTCTTGCTGCTTCTGCTTTTTGACTTGTCTGTTGTGCTCAGGTTGATCTGGCAAGCCAATCTGATGTGGTCCAATAGAACCAGACTTGTCTCTCTGACCTTTAATGAAAGCAAGTTCCTTCACAGGGATCTTCATCTCCCTAGGGCATGTACAGTTAATGTGAGTTTCGTTTTTGCAACCAGCATCTGCAAGGCAGCCAAATTCAGAGCAGAGAACAATTTTACACTTGCAACTGAGGATGTCAAAAAGCTTGTCAAGTTTTGCAATGAAAGCCTCTTTGACATGTAGCTTTCCTCTCCCAAGAGATATGTTTTTGGCCTGCTCCCAGCTCTCTTGGATCTTGTTTAAGATTGTGACTCGTGAATTTACAACGGGGGCTACAAAAGAACTGTTTGCTCATTCCCACTTTTCAAGCACTTTAGGGTAAATGTCCTTTGCAAGACTGGCTGCTGGGTAGTTTCTCACATCCTCACCACTTTGTTCTCTTAGCAGTAGCCCATATTTCAGAATGTCTCGCAGAGTTGGGAGTTCAGAGGGCAACAACTCTCTAGTACCGAGTCTCTACCAGTTCCAATTAGGTTGCTCATATGTGTGAATGTACCCAGTCTTGTCCTCCTTTTAGAAGCCATTGTAGATCAATTCCCACTGGTTAGGATGGTAGCACTGACGGACAAGTAATCTTCAGCACACTGATGAATAAGTTTCAACCTATGAAATAAGCAAAAACAGCAGTGCATTATATATACAGCATATATAATTATTAATATAATTCCACAAAAAAGTAAAAAAAGTCACTATTTTTATGTAGCTTCTTACCAAGCAAAACTAAATTATATTAAATTAACAAAAATATCTTTAGAATTCCTAAGTCATGCTGCAACTTTTTAGCACCCTCATATTTGGAATTTGAAAGTTGAAAAATTCGACACACCCTATTATGACGTGCTGTTCGTGTGGTTTCTGACTTTGAGAACTTGATTCGTCATGTGCCCTAGATGAAGAGAAAGCATTGGATGTTTTTATCAATTACAGCGTTATTCTCTCATCCTTAACTTGCCCGAGATGTGACAGTGAGTGCCTAATACGAAAAGATCAGAAGATATTTAGGTGAAATAACCAATATTAACCGGTTAGGCCAACTGAATGCCCTTGATGATTGGTTAGGTTAAGTAATGATATTTTCGTTAGTTTTAGGCATTTTAGGTTACTATTTCCACTTATGTTAGTTTTAGTGTTAGGTAAGGTTAGGTTAGGTTAATACCAAAATACATTTTTCTAGTAATATTTGATGTGTTTTGCTTAGATTTTGATCTCCATTTCCCTTGAAAATGAGCCAAATTTCAAAGTACTATAACTTTGTTGGATCTCATTTCCGAGGGAAATGGAGGTCAGATTTGAACAAATCACATCAAATAGCTACTACTAGAAAAATGTATTTTGGTGTGTAAAATGACTGAGTTACTCAATATACCTAATTACCCCGATCAATCTTTAGGTCGAAGGAAACAGCAATTATATTACGGAAGGCAGAAATTTATTTCGCTGAACCTGTTATTATCGAGGCTTTGATTCTTGTAAGACCTGTTTGTATTTGTATATTGAGGTTTCAAATGCCATTTGGCTTGGGCTTTCGTCAGGTAGTGTGAATCTTAACCTAATTCAAGACAACTACTGTGAAAACATTTTGATAACGATTCTATGACTGAATCGAGGAACTTTCTTGCGTCTTTTTTCTTCACTTCCCATTTTTCTTTGTCTTTTTCGTACATTGTCTTTTTTCGTACATTTTGTATTTGACTTGGAATTTGTTGGTTTAGCAAATTATATTTTTCCGATTATATTTAAGTTATAGGGTATTAACCTTTGACTTTAGTGTTGCTTTATTTTGGTTGTGAAGCTCACCTAAACGGTAAACTCTGCAGTTGTTAATTGACTTTTGCGCTTCTTTATTAATATTATTACCTTTCCTGCGCGTTGGTAACAAGTGAGGTGTTGAAAAATTTTTCCAGGGCTGCAGTTGAGATTGATCCTGCATTTTGGAATTGTTTTTTGACTGGTATAAGATCACTGTGGTGTTACCTGTACTTGTTTGTACAGGCCTAGCTTAGCTTATTCTGATAGCCTAGCCTAACCACAAGGTAAGACTCCCACTTGACCTAACCTGAGTAGCTATTTTGATATAACTTGATAATATCAAAGTTGGTGAGTCAACAAAATTTTTAAGCCTAGGACCTAACTTAGGAACATAGCCTACCCTACAAAAATAGGTTCTGACAGTGACTGTGGAGTTTGTAAAAAGGAGGTTAAGAGTAAAGATAGAGCTGTTACATGTGATAGCTGTGATGACTGGTATCACGTAAGCTGCAAAGGCCTTACAAATGATATATATAGAGGTATAAATGCTGCTTCTAAGCTTAATGTCAACTTGATGTGGTTTTGTGACAAGTGTAGTATTGTAATAAAAAATTTTAATAAGTCCAGAGGGTCTATTAGTGAGGGAGGCCAGACCAACTTATAGAGATACTGCAGTTGAGCCTAAATCTAGTGAAGTAGCAGTTCAAGTAAACTTAAATGTCCCTATACCAGTGCTGGTTAAGTGTGCAGTCTACCTTTTAATTATAGCTTCTTATCTTGTTTACTAATTGTTTGTTTACATCCCATTGTCAATCGCCCTTGATGATTGGTTAGGTTTAGTCATGATATTTTCGTTAGTTTTAACGAAAATATCATGATTAAACCTAACCAATCGTAGGTAGACCGCACACTTAACCAGCACCCCCTATACCTCATAGTGAGCCTAGGCCTAGATATCCTCAGACAATTCCTGAAAATGATGAGTGGACTAAACCTAGGAAAATCTGGAAAGCTAGAATTCAAGAGCCAAGGAAAAGTGTTCTTATAGAACTAACCAATCAGTTTCATACTTTCTCGCTGGTCCAGGATCAAAATGAGAAAGCTGAAGAAAGTAGGCCTATAAAACAAAATGTTAGCAATAATAATCCAGACTCGTATAAACCCAGGCACTCTAAAGCTATAGGTGTGTTTGAACCAGCATCCATTATAGGTGACTCAAGTGAGGGGCCTAGGATCTAAATTATCTAGAGGTAGCATAGCTTACTGTTATCCAGGTGCAGGGATAAATAGAATTAGTAATAAAATTATAGAAAAAGGATCTGGTATTGACCTAACTGTACCAAAGAATATGGTTATACATGTAGGCAGAAATGATATAAAGGGTAAGCACTCCAAAGAAATCATGGAGTCATATAAACAGCTACCGGTATTAACAAAGTTAAAGGAACGGAGACCTAACCTTAAAACATCTATCACAGGTAGCTATAATTCCCAGGATATATGAGAATAATAAGTGGTACTCACAAGCATTATATATAAATAGTAGGCTTAAGACACTATGTCAGAGCATGGAAATTACATAAATCGAACTGTGGAATAAATTTTACAAAAAAAGAGAGTTCTATAATAGATGGAATTCACCTTAATAGTAAAGGAACTGATTTACTATCAAAGATTGTATCATATAATTGACTAAAAACTAGGGTGTGCACCCGGTTCTTGCTACCCGTGAAATTCCGGTTCCTAGATTTCAGGAACCGAACCGAGAACTGAAAAGATTTCCCAGTTCCTATACACTAAAACATTTGCATTATTTTTACTATGCAAGAGCTGCATAAGTAGATTCTACGTATTTTAAAAATAAAAAAATTTAAGTAGATTTCTACGTATTTAAAAATAAAAAATGATATCTTAAGAGAACATTCCTTCCGTTTAAAACGTATTGTAATTTGTATGGATCATCGCAATTGCAAGCAGTGCTTACTGCCAGCAAAGAATTCAAACTGTTTGAAGTGACAGGGAATCGCACAGAAAAGCTGGATCGATTGCGAGCTGCACTTCTAACAATTAAGCCTACAAGCGTTGAAAGTGAACGAGCTTTTTCAGTAGCTGGTCTATTTCTTTCAAAGATTCGTTCTCAATTATCTGATACAGTTCTAAATGCTCAAATTTTCTTTAAATACTACTTCATAAATGATGTAAAACAAGATAAATAAACATAATTGATGTCAATGCTTAGATTTTTTTATGCCAATTAGACTAAGTTTAATTTTACGAACAATGGTTAAAACAAAAATTTTAGTCAGTTTTTTCCGGGATTTCCCGGTTCCCGATAATTTTTCTGGTATTGGTCCCGGTTCCTAAGTTTCGGTACTCGTGCACACTAGGGTGTCACTAGGTAATAGGGGGAAAATTAAACGATGGATATTTTCCTATGACACCCCCTAAAATTGTTCAATTTGGTGTAAAACATACGGAAGAGAAATTTGGTCCTGATTGGTCATCATTTAAAGGTCGCCCCGTCACTGAAAACAAGACCCATTTGTTGACGTCAACAAGCTGTTCAGTGTTCACAGCTTGGGCCGAACCAGATAATAAAAAACAAGGCAATTTGGTGAAATAACGAAAGTAAGACACTTAAAAACGCAAAGAATACAAACAGTTTATTATAATCAAAATAGAAGACATAATTTGGCGAATAATGGTACAAAATGGAGAAGCAACAAAAGCAAAACTTTGAGAAATAAAATACATATACAGTAGCAGAATAATTGGTGCTCATACGCTGATCAGTGATTAGTTCTTTCGCGTCCTCACTAATGCTGATTTGTTCGGAGCTGGGTGTTGCTTTCTGTGGTCAGTGACAACTTGAACGAGGAACTGGAGCTGTTCTTCTTTCACTGTCAACTTTCCGTTCAGCTCCTTCACCAGAGCCACGGCCCGTTCTGCTCTGTCGTTCACCACTGCAAGTTTGGAGACCACATCCCGAGCTTGCACGTATTCAGAGTTTGACGTCCATGAACTGGGATGGTGGAGCAGAAAGCAATCTGGCAACTGAAGTTTTGAGAAGAATCCTCGGGTGTTCTTTGTGATCAGTTGCTCCAGTCCTTTGCTGTCACTGAGGAACATAGTATCAAGAACCAAAGGTTGTTTTGGCGGCATGTGAGGGGCTTCTTGATCTAACGCTGCAACCATGCTGCACTTCACTTCCATCGATATCCTCTCATCAAAGAACGCCAGACCCACTGCCTCCTCCGAATGGTACCACAGGTGCGCAGACAGCTTCTTGGTGGTACCATCAGAGATCTTCTTGTGCGGGTATCGAAGGAGCGTCCTCATCAATTCCCAATCATTCAGCGGAGCTTCGATGGACAGATGAGCTGTTGCCCACGCTTTCATGTAAACTAGAACAGAAAAGAGGCAGATATCTCGAATTCCGCGTTCCTCAGTGTTTGTCAGTTTAAACTGTCTTCGGAAGAGCCAGATCTTGATGGCATAGAGCCCCTTAGCCATCCATCTCGCCCGGTGCATAGCACCAGGGGCGCAGAAGTTTAGTCCCTTGTATGGAACTCCTCCAAGAAAGATGACGGAAAAATCGAGGAATTCCTGATAGTCATCACGAACTTGAAGTGCTTGTGATTTTGCAAACTCAATGAGCTCCGTTCTATGTTTAAAAATAGCTGCTTTGGTGAACGCATCTGTGTCCGCAGTTTGGAACTGTTGCTGGTCAATGCGGGTCCAATAATCATGGAAGCGCTTGAAAAGCAGAATTTCTGGACCGGTAGATACTGAATCTAGCGATGCTGCGAATGCCGCCTGTAGCACCAACTCCAGTACATGGTGTCTGCACGCGCAGTGTAACAGGTCACGTCCAACTTTTTCTTCCAGAAGAATACAAGTTCCTCCACGGTGGCCTGTGTTTGTCGCGGTTGTGTCAAAACACATAGATTTGACATGATCGGTCACTCCCCATTCATTCAGGCAATCTATGATGGCATTTGTTTGTGCCAGCGCGGTTCCTGACAGAAGTTTTGGCACCCCGAGGAGCTGCTCTGTCCCGGAGCCAGATACAAGAATAGGTAAGCGGTCAACATATTCTCGTGACGTCAGATCTTGCATGAGTTTTCCGTCCCAGTGAAAGTCAATGGACTATTGCCTTGGAACTCGCTCTTCAGTTGCCGAGCCTTAAGGGTACGGAATTTTTCATGCTGACGATGAATGGATCCACGATTGATGTTGTAGTCGCTAGCATCATGCCCTAAGCTGGAAGCTGCCTCAAACAGCAGATATGTGGCCTTTCTTGAAGAGAGTTGCGTGCGATCAAGCGCTTCCGCCAATTCCGATGTCATGATGTTCTTCGTTGCTCTTTGTTTAGACGCTAACGAACCACCACATGCTCCTTTTTCTTCGCTATCATCTGAGCTGGAGGATGAGGACTCCAAAACTGCTTCGTTGGATACTGCCTCCATTTCAGCTGCTGATCGCTTTCTTCGTTTCTCCTCTTCCTCCCGACGTCGAGTACAATCTTTGACTTGGCACTGATGGGTCATGTCCAAACCTGCCATTGAACCTGGACGTCCTTTCTGGCGCTGCTGCTGAAGGAACTCCCAATCCTCTGGGTACTTGACCAATTTCTCACAATCAGCGTGGGCAATGTCAAAGAGACGATCGAGGCGTTCAATGAATTCTTTTTCTTTCGTCTTGTGTGAATCGCTCGTCCTTGAGGCGTGTTTTTTTAGTCCTTTCCACTCCTCGAAGACTTTATCCAGTTTGCTGACGCAGTGTGTCTCGAGTCTGGTTGGAATGTGAGCTTTCTCCCAGAAGGACATCACTGCTCGAAGTGACTTCCTCAACGCGTCACGTATTGTCATTTTCTTTTCATGGTGAAGGTAAAGGAAGTAACCGAATGCTTGCCTGTAGGAAGGAAGCTTGCATCCTTTCACCTCATCAACCGCTGCCCCTAATAGGTATATACACTTCCGGGTTTCTATCACCAGAAATCACGTAGCTGAAATGAGAAACAGTGAATCATTAAGTATTGTTCACTTTATTTCTCAGATATTCAGACACACACAGATACACACACACACATATATAGAGATATATAGATATCTAATGAACGATTATGGAGACACCGCGCAAGCATTAAACTTTGGAAGGCGGGGGCGACCTTTTATAGTTATTCAAATAAAAAGATTTTTCAGTGACCATGTTTTTTTTACCAATGGAATAGATTTGCGGGGTGTCAGCATGAAAATTTCAAACTTTGCATTTAAGTGACACCCTAGTGCACATCCTACTAAAAACTAAAGGAATAGGCCAAATTAGTATAAATACCAATACTCTTGATAACAATAAACTAATAAAAAATATAATCAAAACTCAAAAGAAAAAGGTCAACAAAGAAAGTAAGAGAGATGCAAATAATATAGCTACCATCACAGAACAAGAACCAGACTAAATTACAAGCAAAATATTCCAAGGGTTCTTTGTCATTTTTCTATGTAAATGCAAGAAGTATCCAAGATAAAATAAATGAATTCAAGGCATACATAGGTATTGAAAATCCTGATGTTATGATTGTCACTGAAACTTGGACAAAATTCAGTACGATACCAAATAGTCTATTTAGTGAGAGATAATACCATTACTTATGAAATTGATGGCTATGAACTTTTTTATTATGAACGTAAATATTCAGAGGGTGGCGGAGTATTTATTTATGCCAAGACAAATCTGAATCCAGTTGAAGTTACCTCTGTTAAAGAGGAAATAGTTGAATCTGTATGGATAGATATTGGGCATAAAAATGCCAGGAAAATCAGGATAGGGGGTATTTATAGACCACCTGAGGGATGTTCAGTTGGAGGAATCCCCAAAAGTAGAGAAGAAAATAAGTATGTAGAAAATAAACTTATTGATGAAATAAATAAAGCAATGACAAGCAATATTATTATTGTTGGAGATTTCAATTATAGGCATATAGACTGGGAAATATTACAAACACCAGAAAGTAATGAGAGATTCTTAGACCGTATAGGCCCTAATTGAGAATGGTTTAACCTAGTTAGTAAAGGAGCCAACCAGGGCCGATGCCATTCTAGATTTAATTCTAACAAATAATCCAGATACCTTCCAGGATATCTCAGTTTCAGAAACACTAGGTTCAGGTGATCATTGTATCCTTCAGTTTAATATTGTTTGTAATTCAAGACCTAGTGAAAATAAAGTAGAAGTTCCAGATTTTAAGAGAGGAAATATAAATGGACTAGTAAATGATCTGTGTCTAATAAATTGGACAGATATTCTACAGCCTGAACAGACAGTAACTAGTATGTGGGAAAAATTTAAAAGTATAATAATGAACATACAAAGGAAGCATATCCCAGCGTAAAATCAGAACTGAAAAAAATAAACAACCTTGGATAAACCACAATGTAAAAAGAGCAATCAGAGAAAAAACAAAAGCATTTCATAAATTCAAAAGAACTAAAAATGGCACAGACTCCGAAATATATAAAAGTAAAAAAGCATTTGCAAGAAAGTAATCAGAGATAGCAAATGAGACCTGGAAAAAAGCCTAGCCAAGAATTCAAAAAACAATCCTAAGAAGTTTTTCAGTCACTTCAATTTGAAAAGTAGAGTGAAAAGGAAAATTGGCCCCCTCCATATAGAAGATAAAACTATAGATGATGATCTTCAAATAACTGAAGAACTAAACAAATACTTCTCATCAGTATTCACAAATGAAAATTTAAATAATATTCCTGATCTTATACTACCAGGACAAGATAGAGAAATAAATGAATTAAGGGTAACAAAACTAGATATCCTAAAAGCAATAGATAAATTAAAAATGGAAAAATCTCCAGGGCCAGATGAAATGCATCCAATAGTCATAAAAGCTGCCAAAAAGAATATAGCACAGGCACTAGAAATTATTTTTAATAAATCATTGATATGTACTGAAATTCCAGAGGATTGGAAGAAAGCAAATGTGGCTGCAATCTTTAAAAAAGAAAATAGAAACTTGGCAAAAAACTACAGACCCATCAGCCTCACCTCCATTATTTGCAAATTACTCGAAAGTATCATTAGAGGTCAAGTTACTGAGTTCCTTGAAGAGTGCAACCTTATAAATGATAGCCAGCATGGCTTTCGAAATGGAAGGTCCTGTCTAACCAACTTGATTGAATTTTATGATGGAGTCCTATTGCATTTGGACAATAAAGAGCCAGTAGATATAGTATACTTAGATTTTGCAAAGGCATTTGATACTGTTCCTCATGCAAGATTGTTGGTAAAAGTTAGAGCCCATGGTATAAGAGGTCATATAGCTGATTGGATAGAAGAATGGCTGAGAAATAGAAAACAGAGTTCATCTAAATGGAAATAAGTCTACTTGGAGACCCGTATTGAGCGGAGTCCCACAGGTGTCTGTTCTGGGACCTCTGCTTTTTGTTGTCTATATAAATGATCTAGGGAAGGGCCTATCATGTAAAACCTCAAAATTTGCTACTGATACAAAATTAGGCCATAATGTTAAGTCAGTAGCAGGAGCAATGACAATACAAAAAGATGAGTAACAGCCTGGGCAGATAAGTGGGAGATGAAATTTAATGTTGATAAGTACAAGGTTATGCATATTGGGCCAAAAAATCCAGAATTTGAATACAATATGAATGGAATTTGGATTAAAAATGATGATAAAGAGAAAGACTTGAGTGTCACTGTGACAAGTGAACTTAAACCCTCAAATCACTGTATGGTAATCAGAAATAAAGCAAATGCTAGACTCAATCTCATGCATACACACATTGAATACAAATCACCCAATATTATAAAACAACTTTACATTTCATATGTAAGACCCCTCCTCGAATACTGCATTCAATTTAATAGTCCCTATTTGATACAAGATATTGAAAAACTGGAAAAAGTACAGAAACGAGCAACAAGAATGATCCCATCTCTAAGACAATTGACATATAAGGAAAGACTGGCGTATCTAAGCATGTTCTCATTAAAAAGGAGGAGGTTAAGGGTAGGCTGACCATATGTACCATTTTGAACGGGACAGTACCGTTTGTTTTATATTTCCTGGCCATCCCGTCGTTTTAATAAAAATGTCAATTTTGTCCCGGTTTATGTACTTACTTTTTCATGAATACAGAATATTACATAACCCCATCCCTTTTTTGCCATCCCAATATCCCGTTTTTGTCTCAAGGAAATATGGTCAGTAGGGTTATGACTAATTTTTTGTCATAAATATTGTTTCCTGTATCATCAATCGATGAACTTTTGCTTGAAAACAATAAAAAAGGGCCTAATTCTTCAGAATTAAAAAAAAATGTCACCCCGAAAGCAAATATAGTATATTAGTATATTCGAGACAGCTGCATTGCACCATTCTAGATTGGTTAGCTACCTGATGATTATCATAAATTGTCCAATATCTTGCAACAATACCGAAAAGCACTAAATACTCTGGAAAATCACTGGAACAGAGACCCATCTGCAATAGCTATACCAAGGAGTAACCAATATTTATTATTTTATTAATTTTTTCTTTTTTATTTTGGGGTGAAGTTTTTTCAAAATATATCGAAAAAAACTCTTATTTTCATTGTCAAGGGGGCAAACGTTCATCGATTTATGATACAGGAACATGAGGTTATAAAAATGTCATAACCCTAATGGTCAGCCTAGTTAAGGGGTGATATGATAGAGGTGTATAAAATGATAAAAGGGTTGGATAAGATAGATTTTGAGTCTCTTTTCATTAAAGATCACAAGGTACTTGTGGGTTATCTGTCGCCGCTTTTTAATATACCTATTGGTTATCTGTTTCCACTTTTTACTTGTGGGTCATTTATTTTTTAGTTAGGTTAGGTTAGGTTAGTGTGTGGTTAGGTTAGCCAACCTAGAGCAAACGACACCATCTTAAGACCTACCTGGCCAAGTTCATGTGGAGGAGCAAGCTACCCGCTAGTGTCGACCCATTCGATGGCATCCTGGAGGCCATCGCCGCGTTCATGCCACCCGAATAATATGATTAATGTTTGTTATTTTGAGAAATAAAAATAATTTAAGAAAAAAATAGTATATTTTTGTAAAAATGGCAACATGATAATACACATCTGTATTTGTGAAAAAGTTGGAAAATTAAATTAAAAAGTGGCGACAGATAACCCACAAATACCAATCACAATAATCAGACTAGAGGTCATAGTATGAAATTATTTAAGCCAAGATGTAGAACAAATTTAAGAAAACATAGTTTTACAAACAGAGTAATTAAGTTTTGGAACAGTCTGACAGAAGTGGTGACTTCAGATACACTTGATTCTTTCAAAAGAAGGTTGGATAGTTTGATGTCTGCAAGGGACATCTGGTGATGGTGTTTAAGCCCATTTTTATTGCATGAATAGTACTAGTTTAGGTTATTATGTATTTTATCACACTCAGTCATTTTACACACCAAAATACATTTTTCTAGTAGTATTTGATGTGATTTGTTCAAATATGACCTCCATTTCCGTCGGAAATGAGATCCAACAAAGTTATAGTACTTTGAAGTTTGGCTCATTTTCAAGGGAAATAGAAGTCAAAATCTAGGCAAAACACATCAAATATTACTAGAAAAATATATTTTGGTATTAATTAACCTAACCTAACCTAACCTAACCTAACCTTGCTAAACGAGCCTAACCCTGGCTAAACGAGCCTAGAGTATTACCTTATTATGGATTAGGTGGTGGATACAGACGAGAGCTCGTTTAGCTAGGGTTAGGCTCGTTTAGCCAGGGTTAGGTTAGGTAAGATAAGGTAAGGTAAGGTAAGGTAAGGTTAGGTTAGGTAAGGTTAATTAATACCAAAATACATTTTTCTAGTAATATTTGATGTGTTTTGCTTAGATTTTGACTTCCATTTCCCTTGAAAATGAGCCAAACTTCAAAGTACTATAACTTTGTTGGATCTTATTTCCGACGGAAATGGAGGTCATATTTGAACAAATCACATCAAATACTACTAGAAAAATATATTTTGGTGTGTAAAATGACTCTGATAAAACACATAATAACCCTAGTTTATTTCATATTATGTGCATTTGGGTGATAGATCCCACAGCTCAACACATGTGTTGTGGGATATAGGGAGGCAGCATCTTGGGTTAGGGGGATATACTCTGTCCTTACACACCCTATTTAAAGAGATTCCTCTGCCGAGCAGTGCCCACCATAGTACTATGAGGTATTGAAAAACTCATGATCTTCACTTGCCCCACAAACACCTTTAAATGGGAGACCCAAAATGGGTGCACACACATTTCTACATTACTGTACAGTCTTTACAGCCACACCTACACTTTTCCTCCTAAGTATATATATTGTAATGTATATGGATGTAAATTGTGACTTGGTCCGCAATTGATATGGACCGTGACTTAATTTTGGTTGGCACAGTACTGGTATTGATGGGTACTATAATGAAATTGACTGGATTCTTTGGATCGGATATATTTGCATGTCAGTTATAAATAGATATGTGTAACATATTTGTGGATAGTAGCCTATTATGACTTTGATCCTCTGGATCCAGAGATTCTATCTTTAGTTTGAAATTGATAATTAATTAGTTTTAAATTTATACTTAATTGGTTTTGTAAAAATTGGTTATTGCCAATGTACAGGCAGCTTTTACATAGTGGAGCCACCTCGATGGGCCGAAGTGGCCCCTAGTGTGCCCACTATAAAAATTTCTTGTTCTTATTTGTGATGAGTTATCTTTACGGGGGCTCCACCCCCGTACCCCCAAGACCTAAATTATACAAATGATAATGTAAGAACATAAGAAATTTTTATAGTGGGCACACTAGGGGTCATTTCGGCCCATCGAGGTGGCTCCACTATGTAAAAACTGCCTGTACATTGGTAACCAATTTTTACAAAACTAATTAATTATCAATTTAAAACTAATTAATTATCAATTTAAAACTAAAGATAGAATCTCTGGATCCAGAGGATCAAAGTCATAATAGGCTACTATCCACAAATATGTTACACATTATATCTATTTATAACTGACATGCAAATATATCAGATCCAAAGAATCCAGTCAATTTCATTAAGGTACCCATCAATACCAGTATCTTGCCAACCAAAAATAAGTCACGGTCCATATCAATTGCGGACCAAGTCACAATTTACATGTAATAACATGTTAAGTTATGCACTCTTTCAGTCTTCATCTAGGGCACATGACGAATCAAGTTCTCAAAGTCGAAACCACACGAACAACACGCCATAACTATCACAAATACGACCAAATTGAGGTATTAACCAAACTGATTGATTGAAGTTTTATATGGAGGAGCTCAGCCAATAAGGCTATTTACATCCTCCAAGACCAAAACACCTTGTTCCAGGAGAACTTCCACTGTTCCTACATCAAGTACTGGGTCTATTATTATTGGGATGAGACAGCAATAGAGAAAGCACACCATTAC
The DNA here is from genome assembly GCA_023014485.1 of Bathynomus jamesi. Classification (NCBI taxonomy): domain Eukaryota; kingdom Metazoa; phylum Arthropoda; class Malacostraca; order Isopoda; family Cirolanidae; genus Bathynomus; species Bathynomus jamesi. The sequence goes on along the minus strand of JAJOZX010001913.1, from coordinate 371,055 downwards.
CTTCTTCAGTTCTGGGGCCAATTCCAGAACACTCAGAAAGGGATGAATATGAGGCCTGTTAGTACTACTAAACATGAACTGATAAAAATGGAACCAAGTACTAAGTCAACAGTAACAGCCAGATGGAGTAACTAGGAGGTAACAGATTAATAAACCTGTGGGAATGAAAATCGGTATACAATGCAAGATTTAAAACTCTCTCAACCGCCCAGATGCCACTACAAACTTGAATACTTGGTCCATAGTGAAGTGTATCAATGGGGGAGAAAAACTATCCCCACCTAATAGGACTGATAAAGTAAAGTTCCTGACACCATATTGCAAAAGAGAGAATCTTAATTTTTTCGTTTGCCTAGTATAACATGGACAAAAAAGAAAGAAATGGAACAGTGTCTCTGGTAAATTACAACTAACACATAATGGGGAGAAAGCTAGTCCAATCCGGTGTAAGTAAGCCTGAAGGCCTACATGGCCAGAACGGAATCTAAATATTATAGAAGCTTTATAGTGGGAAGAAGTTACAGGCCAATTTCTTGTGCCCCAGGAAGGCTTAAACATTAACCAAACTGATTTAACTGAATCCAATTAGAAAAAAAAAATAGCCAGAACAGAAACCAACCAACTAATTAAGTCTCAGAGTAGCGAAACAATAGCCCAATCAGGATAACGTCACATCAAATGGATATCGTTAATTAAATAATATCTCAATAAATATGATCGACTGAAAAAAATTTTACTTAAAGGAAAGGTTTTATTTATTATTTTCGACGCATTGCAATAATTTTTATTAGAAAATGAGGTGAGGGGGGATATTGTATACAATTACCGAAATTTTTATAGTGGGCACACAAGGGGCCACTTCGGCCCATCGAGGTGGCTCCACTATGTAAAAACTGCCTGTACATTGGCAACAACCAATTTTTACAAAACTAATTAATTATCAATTTAAAACTAATTAATTACACTGGGGAACAAATTTTGGTAAATGTACAGTATTACACCCGTCTCCCTTTCGAGGTGAAATTTATGTTTTTCCGATGGTTTTTGATGTGTTTTGAACGAATCTGACCTTCAAAACCGTCGGAAATGACTCGTTTTTTAGATACCCCCCCCCCCAGCCGGCAATCGAAAACGAGTCATTTCCGACGGTTTTGAAGGTCAGATTCGTTTAAAACATCAAAAACCATAGGAAAAACATAAATTTCACCTTCAAAATTGACCTAACCTGACCTAACCTAACCTATCCTAACCTATCCCAACCTAAATCACTTATAGTCTTGTAGGCAGCCCAGGAATCACTATAAATCACAGAGCCAGGCCTAATGTACTTCTGAATGAGTGGAATGAGTGTTCCATTCCGGTACGAAAATAATTCAAATTCGAAATGGATGGAGCGCAGTGATTGGGCAGATATGTAACGAACACACAAACGAACACACAAACGAACGTACGAACACACACTAGATACACACCAAAAAAATGTTTATATCTCGAAAACGAAGCATTTGCGACGGAAACGCTATAGAAGGAAAGTGTCTTAGAATTAAAAAAATGTACTTAATGAACATATAATAATTGCTGGACGTTAGACGGGTGTAATAGTAGAATAATACCCAAATTTTAACTTTTTTTTTGGTTTCTTGGACGTGAACAGGTCGGTCTTATAGGATTTTTTCCGCTGATTCCGAATATAGCCGTAGAATTTCTATATCACCCAAGGTTACTGAGAAATTTGTATTTTAATATTTATTCAAAAAGTGTATAGAAGTTAGTAAAAATACTTCATAAAAATTATATTAGTGGCAGATTGGCATTTAAAATATTCTTCTTAAAACTTCTTTGTCACTGATTTTCTCTTGTAGTTTTCATTAGGAGCTTCTCGCATCAATGTCCAGCAGTAATCAGCTAACATTGCCGGATCCCACCTCCCTTAGTAGCGTTTCTCCATAGTAGCTATATCTTGGTGGAACCTTTCTCCATGCTCATCGCTTACGTCGCCGAGATTTTCAGGGAAGAAATCTAAATGGGAGTGTAAGAAATGGATTTTTAGTGACATATTACATCCCAATAACCTATATGCTTCAATCATGTCCTGCACTATTTTTTCATAGTTAGAGGCTTTGATGTTCCCTAGAAAATTTGTGACAACATTCTTCATGGCCTCCCATGCCACTTTTTCTTTTCCTCTCAAGGCATCATCAAACTTTTGGTCTTTCATGAGCTCTCTGATTTGGGGACCAACAAAGATCCCTTCTTTTATCTTTGCATCGCTAAGTCGTGAAAACTTTTTCTTCAAATATTTGAATGCCTCATCTTCCTTGTTCATTGCTTTGACAAAATTTTCATGATGCCAAGTTTGATGTGAAGTGGCGGTAGGTATATTTTCTTGGGGTCAACTAAGGGTTCATGAGACACATTCTTCAGTCCTGGGATACATTTTTGACGAAGTGGACAATCCTTTACAAAATAATGTGAATCTCTGGCTCTGCTGTCCCATTCACAAAGGAAGCAGCAGAACTTCGTATAACCGAGCTGCATTCCCAGAAGAAGCGCGACGACTTTTAAATCCCCACATATATACCAACGAAACTGGTCATAATTAATCTGCTGAAGGATAAGTTTCATATTTTCGTAAGATTCCTTCATGTGGACAGCGTGCCCTACAGGAATGGAAGGGTATTTATTTCCATTGTGAAGTAGTACAACCTTGAGGCTTAGCTTCGAAGAGTCAATAAATAAACGCCAATCTTCAGATTTGTGCTCATGACCGAGAGCTAACAGCAGTCCACTTACATTATTACAGTAGCATAAACCACCTGACGAGGAGAAATACTGCATCAGATCTTTTTGGCGAGTGCGGAACGCTGATATGCTTGTATCTTTTGCCAGCAAATTCCATTCACGTAACCTGGAGCCCAATAATTCCGCTTTCTTTTTCGGAAGGTCCAAATCTCTCACGAGATCATTCAGCATAACCTGCGTTATCATACGTGGTTTATTTGATTCAGGTTGCTGAAAGTCTGTATCTTTAGTGTCATCAATTTCCATTGGTTCAACTTCAGACTCTTCATCCAGTGTCCATGACTTTGGGGGAGTTGGAATTGGGTTATCATCGTCATGTAGTACTGGTCTCATGGCAGATGCAAGATTTGGGTATTGAATTTTATGTTTATTTTTGGCAGAGAATCCTGAAACGTTAGTCATACAAAAATAGCAATCCGTTAGGTGATCCTTGGGCTCTCTCCAAATCATTGGTATGGCAAATGGCATAGATTTGCGGGTACCTTTAATCCAACCCCTAAGAGTGACGGCACAGGAAATGCATGAGATATGAGGTGCCCAGGATTTGTCTTGGTCGCCTACCTTACATCCAAAATAAAGTTCGTAAGCCTTCTTCACGAGTGGGGTCATCGTCTTCCTCTGTGCCATTATGGTCAGTTCTCCACATACGTAGCAAAATGTATCTCTGGGATTAATACAGTTTCGATTCATGCTAGCGGAAAATTATTGAAATCACGGAAAACTTTTTGGAATGAAAAACCAATTTTTTCTATTATGAAAAATTTTAAAATTTGAGCAAAACTTGAAAAAAATTTCTTTCTTTTTATTAAAAATCTGTTTGTTTGAATAGCTATATTTTTTTAATGCAAAAAATACTATTAAATATAGTTAACCTGGAAAAAAAAGAAAGTAAAATTAAATTAGTACACTTAATTTTAACTAATATTTTGGGAAAACTCTGAGTAAATGGAAATATTATTTTCTCGAAAACTATGGGTGATCTAAAAATTCTGAAACCATATTTGGAATCAGCATGAAATGTTCTGTAAGAAACACCAAATAGTTTTCAAGAAACAAAAATGTTGTTCCCTAGTGAATTATCATACATTATTATTTCGTTGGGTCTCGCTTTTGTTTGTAGGGCGTGCAGATCTCGATTATTGAATGTTTCACCAACAGTTTTATAACTTTGTTTCGGTTCATTTGCACAAGATATGAAAGTCATATTTGAATAGAACACACCAAAATACATTAGCAAAATGTATTTTGGATATTAATTTCAGTGTTGGTGAAACATTCAATAAATTACTAATATAAATTCCTTTCTTCTTATGTGGGCCCAATTGGGTTTATGTATGGCAATTGTTTTCATTCCCAATAGGCTATGTCGCCAATCCTGTGGCAATTTTATAGTTATTTAATTCAATAAATTAATAATTTGTATTTAATTGAGAAATAAAGGTATCATATTGTAGGCATGTATAGTTTTTCCATATACGGGGCTCCAATAAACCTTAGTCCCCCCGCCCATCGCCTAAACCATTAGAGGTACAGTAAAACTAAACATACCTTACACAAGAGAATTTAATCCTGTATTTAATGAGAAACAATTAAAACTTGGTGTTCCCGCCATTGGCTTCCAAGACAGCCTGAATTCGCTTTGGGTAGCTTGCCAAAAGTGACGTGAATAGATCTTGATCGTTACGCAAATTTGCTAAAACAGTTTCAATGTGTTGCGTCATTGTATCCTTCGAAAATCGATTTGCTGCAGGTTCTTGAAACAAGAGACATTCAACCTTGTCCTTTATAACTGATCAAATGTGTCCACAGACGTTCAGGTTAGGAGAATTTCCTGGCCATTCTTCATTTCCAAAGAAATCGATCTCATGGTTCCGCAACAACTGTTGAGTGGCTAATGCCTTAAAGCAGGGGGCCTTATCGTGCAGAAGTGTGACCTGATCGACATCCATAACATTGTTTGGGTTTCTTAGAAAAGGAATGACATGCTGGGATAGAATAATATCGCGAAAATACTGTCCATCCCAACTCTGACCATTTGGCTTCAGCACCCACATGAGCTTCTTTGCAGTGAACAAAACAAACACACCAACAGAGTCTGGACTTTTTAATAATTCGCGATAATGCTCATTGTCATCGATTTCATCTGGTGTTGTGGCCCACACTCGATCATTTTGGTAGTTAGGCCGACGTGTTACGTAAACAAAAAATTCATCGGAGACAGCTAAATGCATGAAATCATCCACATCCCAATCTTCAAGATAATGGGCAAACGACATTCTGTCATCGATGTTAAGTTGAGTTTTTCTTGGCTTTGGAAGTTCATGCCAAGGCTTTAAACCTTGCCTATGACGGTACAGTCGAATGATCTCACCACTAACGATCTTTCCTCTCAACACTTCGATCTCTCTAGAAAGTTTAGCGCACCTGTTTTTCCGCTTACGCGTACCGCTTTCAATGATATCCTTTGTTTCCTGAGAGAGTGGCAAATTTGGGCGCACAGATTTGGTTGTATCCATTTCACATTCATCCAAGGTTTTATTCCAATTTCTTTTGACGAAGTCCTCACTTCTTCGCAACTTACTGGCAACCCATGAACGTGTTATAAAGGTGGCTCCAGCATCACGAGCTTCCCGAAATGTTATTGCTCGTATGCGATCTATCACACGTTGCCTCTCCGAATCACCAATTAATTGAGAAGCCATTATATTATCACTTTATCAGCTAGAGTAATTTTAATACCTGCAATAAATAAAGAATTTTATATATTTTTATAATCACTAAAAACTATTTTGATATAAGTAAACAACTAAACATGTAAGCTGCAAATAGGGGGGGGCTAAGGTTTTTTGGAACCCCTTACTAGTTACTGGGGGGCCCGAAGGAAAATTTGTATGTTATACATCAACATTTTTATAAAATGTTTCTCAAATCATATGAAACGAGTAAAAAAGGGTAAATATTTGACTAGACACAGGGGCTACATTTTTCTAGTGTAGTTTTCTCTGCTTTGTCGAATCTGATACCCATTTGTGCAAATGAATACAAACTATTTTTTTTTCCATTCCAGAATACGGAGTGTTTCTATTCATTTGCACAAGAAATGTGTGTCAAATTCCAACAAAGCAGAGAAACTACACCAGGAAAATGTAATTCTGATAAAAAACTAGCTAAGAAAGCAAATGTGGCTCCAATCTTTAAAAAAGGAAATAGAAACTTGGCAAAAAACTACAGACCCATCAGCCTCACCTCCATTATTTGCAAATTACTCGAAAGTATCATTAGAGGTAAAGTTACTGAGTTCCTTGAAGAGTGCAACCTTATAAATGATAGCCAGCATGGCTTTCGAAATGGAAGGTCCTGTCTAACCAACTTGATTGAATTTTATGATGGAGTCCTATTGCATTTGGACAATAAAGAGCCAGTAGATATAGTATACTTAGATTTTGCAAAGGCATTTGATACTGTTCCTCATGCAAGATTGTTGGTAAAAGTTAGAGCCCATGGTATAAGAGGTCATATAGCTGATTGGATAGAAGAATGGCTGAGAAATAGAAAACAGAGAGTTCATCTAAATGGAAATAAGTCTACTTGGAGACCCGTATTGAGCGGAGTCCCACAGGGGTCTGTTCTGGGACCTCTGCTTTTTGTTGTCTATATAAATGATCTAGGGAAGGGCCTATCATGTAAAACCTCAAAATTTGCTGCTGATACAAAATTAGGCCATAATGTTAAGTCAGTAGCAGGAGCAATGACAATACAAAAAGACTTAGACAGAGTAACAGCCTGGGCAGATAAGTGGGAGATGAAATTTAATGTTGATAAGTGCAAGGTTATGGATATTGGGCCAAAAAATCCAGAATTTGAATACAATATGAATGGAATTTGGATTAAAAATGATGATAAAGAGAAACACTTGGGTGTCACTGTGACTAATGAACTTAAACCCTCAAATCACTGTGTGGTAATCAGAAATAAAGCAAATGCTAGACTCAATCTCATGCAGAGACACATTGAATACAAATCACCCAATATTATAAAGCAACTATACATTTCATATGTGAGACCCCTCCTCGAATACTGTATTCAATTTAATAGTCCCTATTTAATACGAGATATTGAAAAACTGGAAAAAGTACAGAAACGAGCAACAAGAATGACCCCATCTCTAAGACAATTGACATATAAGGAAAGACTGGCATATCTAAGCATGTTCTCATTAAAAAGGAGGAGGTTAAGGGGTGATATGATAGAGGTGTATAAAATGATAAAAGGGTTGGATAAGATAGATTTTGAGTCTCTTTTCATTAAAGATCACAATAACCAGACTAGAAGTTATAGTATGAAATTATTTAAGCCAAGATGTAGAACAAATTTAAGAAAACAGTTTTACAAACAGAGTAATTAAGTTTTGGAACGGTCTGACAGAAGAAGTGGTGACTTCAGATACACTTGATTCTTTCAAAAGAAGGTTGGATAGTTTGATGTCTGCAAGGGATATCTGGTGATAGTGTTTAAGCCCATTTTTATTGCATGAATGGTACTAGTTTATTTCATATATATTATGTGCATTTAGGTGATAGATCCCACAACTCAACACAAGTGTTGTGGGATATAAGGAGGCAGCATCTTGGGTTAGGGGATACTCTCTGTCCTTACACACCCCATTTAAAGAGATTCCTCCGCTGAGCGGTGCCCCCCCCCCATAGTACTGTGAGGTATTGAAAAACTCATGATCTTCACTTGCCCCACAAACATCTTTAAATGGGAGACCCATACAGTCTTTACAGTCTTTACAGCCACACCTACACTTTTCCTCCTAAGTATATATATTGTAATGTATATGGTTGTAAATTGTGACTTGGTCCGCAATTGATATGGACCGTGACTTACTTTCGGTTGGCAAGGTACTGGCAGAGCCGGATTTAGACGTGTGGAGGCCCCTGGGCAGCCTCCATGTGGAGGCCCCCCTACCTTAGGGGAAGACATAATTGAAGTCATCCATAAGATTCATAATATAATTAACATACATACACTTTCAAAACATCGTGCACTCTTGTGTCTGTCCATTCCACTCATTTCTGCAAAAAATGAAAGCCTCGGGTTACTCGGGTATTCCATTATAGTGAGAGTAGGCCTAAAAGAGTAATAAAAACAAAATAATAATCAGTACACAACAAATAGTAATTGGTAAAAGTTTATGTACTACAGTGGTATTGGATGCGCGTGTTTTTTTGTTGATCATCTATCGGGTTTTTCTAGTTTCGGGTTTTTTCTAGTTTGATAATGGCTTGTCAATATGTGGAGGCCCCCAAGATGTGGAGGCCCATGGGCAGCTGCCCACTTTGCCCACTCCTAAATCCGGCCCTGGGTACTGGTATTGATGGGTACCGTAATGAAATTGACTGGATTCTTTGGATCTGATATATTTATCTGATATATTTGTGGATAGTAGCCTATTATGACTTTGATCCTCTGGATCCAGAGATTCTCTCTTTAGTTTTAAATTGATAATTCACTAGGGAACAACATTTTTGTTTCTTGAAAACTATTTGGTGCTTCTTACAGAACTTTTGATGCTGATTCCAAATATGGTTTCAGAATGTTTCTATCACCCATAATTTTCGAGTAAATAATATTTCCATTTATTCAGAATTTTCCCAAAATATTAGTTAAAATTAAGTGTACTAATTTAATTTTACTTTCTTTTTTTTCCAGGTTAACTATATTTAATAGTATTTTTTGCATTAAAAAAATATAGCTATTCAAACAAACAGATTTTTAATAAAAAGAAATTTTTTTTTCAAGTTTTGCTCAAATTTTAAAATTTTTCATAATAGAAAAAATTGGTTTTTCATTCCAAAAAGTTTTCCGTGATTTCAAAATTTTCCGCCAGCATGAATCGAAACTATTAATCCCAGAGATACATTTTGCTACGTATGTGGAGAACTGACCATAATGGCACAGAGGAAGACGATGACCCCACTCGTGAAGAAGGCTTACGAACTTTATTTTGGATGTAAGGTAGGCGACCAAGACAAATCCTGGGCACCTCATATCTCATGCATTTCCTGTGCCGTCACTCTTAGGGGTTGGATTAAAGGTACCCGCAAATCTATGCCATTTGCCATACCAATGATTTGGAGAGAGCCCAAGGATCACCTAACGGATTGCTATTTTTGTATGACTAACGTTTCAGGATTCTCTGCCAAAAATAAACATAAAATTCAATACCCAAATCTTGCATCTGCCATGAGACCAGTACTACATGACGATGATAACCCAATTCCAACTCCCCCAAAGTCATGGACACTGGATGAAGAGTCTGAAGTTGAACCAATGGAAATTGATGACACTAAAGATACAGACTTTCAGCAACCTGAATCAAATAAACCACGTATGATAACGCAGGTTATGCTGAATGATCTCGTGAGAGATTTGGACCTTCCGAAAAAGAAAGCGGAATTATTGGGCTCCAGGTTACGTGAATGGAATTTGCTGGCAAAAGATACAAGCATATCGGCGTTCCGCACTCGCCAAAAAGATCTGATGCAGTATTTCTCCTCGTCAGGTGGTTTATGCTACTGTAATAATGTAAGTGGACTGCTGTTAGCTCTCGGTCATGAGCACAAATCTGAAGATTGGCGTTTATTTATTGACTCTTCGAAGCTAAGCCTCAAGGTTGTACTACTTCACAATGGAAATAAATACCCTTCCATTCCTGTAGGGCACGCTGTCCACATGAAGAAATCTTACGAAAATATGAAACTTATCCTTCAGCAGATTAATTATGACCAGTTTCGTTGGTATATATGTGGGGATTTAAAAGTCGTCGCGCTTCTTCTGGGAATGCAGCTCGGTTATACGAAGTTCTGCTGCTTCCTTTGTGAATGGGACAGCAGAGCCAGAGATTCACATTATTTTGTAAAGGATTGGCCACTTCGTCAAAAATGTATCCCAGGACTGAAGAATGTGTCTCATGAACCCTTAGTTGACCCCAAGAAAATATACTTACCGCCACTTCACATCAAACTTGGCATCATGAAAAATTTTGTCAAAGCAATGAACAAGGAAGATGAGGCATTCAAATATTTGAAGAAAAAGTTTTCACGACTTAGCGATGCAAAGATAAAAGAAGGGATCTTTGTTGGTCCCCAAATCAGAGAGCTCATGAAAGACCAAAAGTTTGATGATGCCTTGAGAGGAAAAGAAAAAGTGGCATGGGAGGTCATGAAGAATGTTGTCACAAATTTTCTAGGGAACATCAAAGCCTCTAACTATGAAAAAATAGTGCAGGACATGATTGAAGCATAGAGGTTATTGGGATGTAATATGTCACTAAAAATCCATTTCTTACACTCCCATTTAGATTTCTTCCCTGAAAATCTCGGCGACGTAAGCGATGAGCATGGAGAAAGGTTCCACCAAGATATAGCTACTATGGAGAAACGCTACCAAGGGAGGTGGGATCCGGCATTGTTAGCTGATTACTGCTGGACATTGATGCGAGAAGCTCCTAATGAAAACTACAAGAGAAAATCAGTGACAAAGAAGTTTTAAGAAGAATATTTTAAATGCCAATCTGCCACTAATATAATTTTTATGAAGTATTTTTACTAACTTCTATACACTTTTTGAATAAATATTAAAATACAAATTTCTCAGTAACCTTGGGTGATAGAGAAATTCTACGGCTATATTCGGAATCAGCGGAAAAAATCCTATAAGACCGATCTGTTCACGTCCAAGAAACAAAAAAAAGTTAAAATTTGTTCCCCAGTGAATTTCCTTCCTTGCCATTCAGCAATCAACCATAACCCTATATCAAGACTAAGAAAAGACGGCGCTGTGATTTTTCGGTGTATGATTACAAAGGGTCGTTTTTAGATAATACTAATATAGCTGCATGGAAGATTTTGTGGATAATATGAGTATCGTCACGTTTAGAATATCAAAAGCAAATAAAATTATAAAATATTAAAGCATTATTTTCTCATCATTTTGATATAAGTCACTATGTTCGCAGATGCGTCCTTACCAAATTATGTAGATTTGAATATTATGACATTTTTGCGGCATTTTTTTCCCGCCCTTCCAATATTTGTCTGGTGACGTCATGAAAACATGATATATGAGCTAGGCTTTTTAGGTTACTACTTCCACTTATGTTAGTTTTTCATAGATGTTGGTCGCGATGACATGTGAAGGGTGCGAATATTATTTTGAGGATTTAATATACGAAGTGCATTCTAATGACTCCCGAGCAATAAAAATATTGGTAAATTTATAGTTTCAACCACAACTCGTTTTGAAAAATAAAAATTAGGTTTTCCGGTGGTTTCTGAGGTGATTCATCCGAAAATGACATTCATTTCCGTCGCAAATTACTCGTTTTTGTGATTCCCCCCCCCCTCCACAATATGGGGGAATGCGTGGGAAATCGGGATTTTTGGGTGTGGGGGGGATCAAAAACGAGTGATTTGCGACGGACGGAAATGAATGTCATTTTCAGATGAATCACATCAGAAACCAACGGAAAACCTAGGAACCGAACCTAACGAGTTATTCTTAAAAAATTTATGAATCACTTCAAACGGAGTAAGAGCACAACCTTCACACACTGTACCCATGGCTAGACTGAGACAATATGGCGGACCAAAAAATTATTATATTTATTATCTCCGTTATTATCCATTTGCGACGGAAGTGGTATTAGAAAAAGTTGTCTGAAATGAAGAGATACAGCTAAACAACACATCAAATATGCAGTAATCAAGTTGTGGTTGAAACTATAATAATACCAAAATATTTACGGTAATTATGTATTAAATGAATGCCCGGTTAGGTTAATTGAATGCCCGGTTAGGTCAACTGAATGCCTGGTTAGGTTAATTGAATGCCCGGTTAGGTCAAGTGAATGCCTGGTTAGGTCAACTGTACGCCCTTGATGATTGGTTAGGTTAAGTCGTGATATTTTCGTTAGGTAAGGTTAGGTTAGGTTAGGTTAGGTAAGGTTAGGTTAGGTTAGGTTGGTTTTTTTGCAAAATACATTTTTCAGTAGTTTTTGGTGTGTTTTGTTCTGATTTGCTATTTATTTGTTGTGGAAATGATCCATGCTTATGCCCAAAATTCCCTATATTTACTTAGTAAACTTCAATGTCTCGTAACTTTTAATTGGGTCATTTCCACAACAAATGAATAGCAGATCTGAACAGAACATACCAAAAACTACTAAAAAATGTATTTTGCAAAAAAATTGGAGGAGGTGGTGTTATAGTAAACATTTACCCCGGAAGGGCTTCGTGTGACACGTGCTCGTTCGATTATTACCGCTGTATTGTCGCTTTCTACGAAAATTTAGAAAAAGGTGTTGAGTTTCTGCGTGCTCACGGTGTTCTACCGACAGTAGTGAAGTGTCCACATTGTAAAACGGAGTGTACATATCGTCAAGACCAGAAACTGTGGCGTTGTAGAAAAAGTTACGTTGTACCTAAAACGAAGAAAAGACGGTACTGTGATTATTCTCTCTCAGATTTTAAAGGTTCTTTTCTAGACAATACTAATATTCCTCCGTGGAAAATTGTTCTCTTTGTGAATCATTTCCTCAGCCATTTATGGGACCACAGAACTGTGGTGGAGTGCCTGAACCTGTCTTCAAATTCGTCGGTAGACTGGCGATCGTTCTGTAGTGAAGTTACGGACGATTGGTTTTCTAACCAGGAATCGATTGGTGGTGAAGGGATTGAGGTGGAAATAGACAAAACTTTGATTGTTCACCGCAAGTACGAGAGGTGAGGATAGGTTACGTCAGGTTAGGATATGCTAGGTTAGGTTAGGAAGGTTAGGTCAATTATGAAGGTGAAATTTATATTTTTCCTATGGTTTTTGATGTGTTTTGAACGAATCTGACCTTCAAAACCGTCGAAAATGACTCGTTTTCTGTGATTTCCCCCACCCGAGAACTCCCGGTTCCCACCAGGGTCCCCCAGATTGCCGGCTGGGGGGAGGGGGGTTATCTCAAAAACGAGTCATTTCCGACGGTTTTGAAGGTCAGATTCGTTCAAAACACATCAGAAACCATAGGAAAACATAAATTTCACCTCCAAAGGGAGACGGGTGTAATACTATAAATTTACCTAGGTTGTTTTAGGTTCAGTTAGGTTAGGTTTGCTTAGGTTGTTTTACTGTAGGTTCGGCCAATTTTGAAGGTGAAATTTATGTTTTTCCTATGGTTTTTGACAGTGGCGGATTTAGGGGGGGGCCGAGTAGGCCATGGCCTACGGCCCCGCGCCTGTGAGGGCCCCGCGCCCTCACATATAATTATAATGTTGGATTCCACTATAAATAATACAATTGATTAATGATTAGTGATAATTATGGTATCACTCTCTTTGCTGGCGGGAGTTTAGTTCTATTCAGGCCGCTGTGGAGTGCACATGTGAGTGTGTTTAGTGGTAAGTAATGGTAAAAGTCGTATCTCGAAAAAGTCGCCAGTCAATAAATGGGGATGGGGGAGTTTTAGTCAGCTTTATAATAACATAAATAAGTTGAAAAATGTTAAATTAATGTAATTAATTTTTTTATATGAAACGTACTTAGGCTAGGTTAGGTCAGTTTAGCTTAGATTTCATAATAAATACATTTTATACATATTTAAGGAAAAAGTCGCCACTGGTGGGGGATGGCGACTTTTCCCATAAAGCGACTTTTTCACCCGAACAACTGTTTAGTGTCTGTATTTAATTAATTAATTAAACTGTATTAATTAATACTAAACCGAGGGTCAAGTGTAAATAGTTTGTTTTTTATGTTTTTATGTTTCAGGATAAGGCAGTGAGGCTGCACTGAGGCACAATGGAGAAATCAACAAGTCGTGATCGTGATCAAGGGAGGAAGTATAAAGCTGGCTCTGTTAAACGACAAGAAAAGGCAGACGTAAACCAAAGAGTAAAAAAACTACCAAAAATAACTCAATGGTTGACATATCCAACAGTATCTGAATCTGCAAAATCACAAACTCAAACTGAATCCGGTCAAACTGAATCTGAATCAGTAGAGACACCAATTACGCCTGAAACAACTGGAGAAGCCACAACTAGTACTGAACCTAGTGTAGTTAGCGCAATTGAACCTGAACACAGTGACAGTGAGGAGACACAAGAGGAAGTGAAAGTTATGAATACCGGTACTGAACAAGGATTTGAAACGGATCTTGGATTATGGCCTAAAATAATTACTGAAAATGTGTGTGACTATTGGTTGAAAAAGGGAAGCGCAGAATGTCGACACTGTGATGGTGACTTCAAAGAGTCAGCTGTGAAAGAGCTAAACAGAACCCGTCATTGTACAAAGACATTATTCACTCGAACTCATTCATTATCTGGCCAAGAAATTAATCTTAAATGGCTCTGTTACTCTAAAACAACTGGTAAAGTGTATTGTTTTGCTTGCAAGCTTATGTCAAAGGTGGAAAGCTCATTCACAACTGGCTTCAATGGTTGGAAGAACGCTAGGTATGTCATAGAATCTCACAGTAGGTCAGATCAGCACAGGAAAAGTATGGTCGAAATGATATATCGAAAGACTGCGGGTGCCCGTATTGACTCTAATCTAGTACAACAATATGAAAGTGAATGCGAGTACTGGCAAGCAGTATTGAGGAGGTGTGTAGATGTTTTAAAGCTACTTTGCGAACGCGGGCTAGCCATTCGAGGTAAAGATGAAGTAATTGGATCAGTACACAATGGAAACTATCTTGGGATTCTAGAGCTGCTGAGCACATACGACAGTTCCTTGGCAGCACATATCAAGAAACACGCAAACAAAGGTAGTGGTCATACTTCCTACTTGTCCCATGTCATTTCTGAGGAAGTCATTGGAATAATGGCAGAAAAGGTTATGTCCTCAATAACAGATGAAGTAAAAACAGCAAAGTACTTCTCAATTTCTGTTGACTCCACACCTGATATTTCACACATGGATCAACTTACTTTTACAATCCGCTATGTACTGCCTACTACAGGTCCAGTTGAAAGGTTTTTGCAGTTTATTCCCATGCTAAGCCACACTGGCAGAGATATTGCTACAACTGTTCTTGATTTTCTTAAAGAGAAGAACATTCCAGTTATCGACTGCCGAGGACAGTCCTATGACAATGCCAGCAACATGTCTAGTAAATATCTGGGGACCCAACAGATAATCAAGAATGAGTGTAGTGAAGCTGAGTACATACCATGTATGGCTTATTCCTTAAACTTGGTGGCTAAGTGTGCTGCAGAAAGCTGTCCTGCTGCAGTGTCATTGTTTGCTCTGGTACAAAATATGTACTCCTTTCTTGTTGCATCTACTTATCGTTGGAGGAGACACCGTGAGGTACTAGAGACTAATAAAGATAAGAAGTTGAAAGTTGATAAAATACTTTCAGACACTCGTTGGTCAGCACGAGCAGATGCTGTAGCTGCTCTCAGTAGAGCACACAAAGAAAACATCATTGTTCTGGAAGAGTTATTCTCAGATCAGAATCAGCCAGCTGAAACAAGAGCTGAAGCAAGTGGTCTTCTCAAAGGTTTGAAAAAACTTGAAACAGTGATTCTTCTTGAAGTTTGGGATACAGTATTGGAAAGGTTTCAGAGTAGCAGTATCCAGCTGCAAAAATCTGGGCTCTCCCTCAACACAGCTGTCACACTGCTAGAGTCTCTTTTACAATTTGCTAAAGACCTGAGATCCCAGTTCGATGACTTTGAAGCAAAAGCTATGGCTAAGTGTGATCCCTGTGATGTGACGAGTAATGATGCATACTACGCCGACACGCAGCGTATTAGGAAGCGCAAGCGTCACCACGATGAACTAGACTCCGCGGAGGATGTTATGCTGACAGGGAGAGACAAGTTTAGAGTGACTGCATTCTTGCCCATCATTGACAAGCTCTGTGCTGCCCTACAACAACGCATTGTTGCTTACAGCGACCTTCGAGAGAAATTTGGGTTTTTATCAGAAATCTCAAACAAAACGAACACTGAGCTTAAAGCATCTGCTGAAAAGCTTGTGTCTTCATATCCTAAGGACTTGGAGGCTGGATTGGAGTCGGAGCTTTTGCAGTTTGCACACCTTATGAAATCCATTCCAAGAGATTCACCTGAAAGTGCTCCTTCATCAGGAGGTGCAAAGGCTGCAAAAAGTCCTGAACTAGAAATGTATGAGATAATTCACAGACATGACATGGTAGAAACATTTGCTAATGTTGAAATTGTATTACGACTCTATCTCTGCATGTTTGTCACAAACTGCACTGGGGAGCGATCATTCTCCAAGATGAAACTAGTCAAGAATTATCTAAGAAACACCATGGGACAGGACCGTTTGTCTTCACTCACCCTGTTGAGCATTGAGCATGAGAAATTAAGGGTGCTTGATTTTACTGATGTCATCAAACAGTTTGCAAGTAAGAAGGCTAGAAAAAAATCTTTTTTGACTGAGAAATAGTTAAGTGTACCGTACAAATTGCCTGCAATAAACAAAACCCACTCATTGCATCATTTGCATGTCAGTCAAGTGGTATTCTCTTTAGTTAATGGTGTACAGTATTATTATAGTTATTTTTTGTTAATGGTGTATTATTATAGTTATTTTTTATTGTTAAGCTTCAAAAAAACAAATGTGTAATGTTCAACTATGAAATGGTCATTTGGCTAATTAATTATCAATAAATTGAATATTGTTTAAAAAGTAAATTTATTTTAACGCTTCGCTCGCCCATTGATTTGAGGGCCCCGTAAGGTCACCACTGGGGGATGGGGGTGTAAATCTTCATTTCAGTTAATTAAGCTAGCTTTGCGTAGTTTGGGGCCCCGCACTCCAACCGGCCTAGGGCCCCGCGCACCTTAAATCCGCCACTGGTTTTTTATGTGTTTTGTATTAATCTGACTTTCAAAATCTTCGGAAACCACTCGTTTTTGTGATTCTCCCCACCCAAACACTCCCGGTTCCCACTGGGGGCCCCCCAGGTTAAAAAAGGGTAAAAAAGGGGTAGAAAGTTTTAAAAGCTTTAAGCTTCAATAACTCTTTAACAAATCATTTGCGACGGAAATGAGTATCATTTTTTAATTCAGTACATTGAAAAACATTGAAAACCAGCTTTTAAAACTTTCTACCGGAGACCGGTGTAATAGTAAATATTTACCAAATATTTTTTGCTATCTGAGCTCATAGATTTACTTCAATTTTCTGAGACCGAATTTTCCAAGACCGAATATTCCTAGCACCGCTTCCATTGCATGTTCTGTCGTTTGCTTTCTGGTTCATAGTGATGGATCCAGGTTTCATCTCCAGTGATAATGCGCTCCAAAAAGTTTTCACCTTCATTATGATACCGCGCCAAAAGACGAGAGCAGACGTCCATACGATTACGCTTGTACTCTTCTGTTAACTGTTTCGAAACCCATCTTGCACAAACCTTGTGAAAGCCAAAAATGTCATGAACTATCGAATAGGCTTACCCTTGAATGATGTCTAATGAAGATGCAATTTCTTTTATTGTTAATCTTCTGTCATCGAAAATCATGGCTCTGGCTTCTTCCTGCTTGTCACCACTGGTTGATATTGACGGTCGTCCTGAGCGCTGAGCATCTGTCACCCATTTCCGACCTTCTTTGAACATTTGAATCCACTCGTACACACTTCGCTTCGCCGTGGTAACGCATTATTTCCATACTGAGCACATAAACGCGTGTGAATTTCAACTCCTTTCACACCTTCTGCCCACAAAAAACGAACCACGGACCGCTGTTCTTTCAGAGTACAAATTGAAAGCGGCGCAGCCATGCTCATTACTCGTACGATATGTGACAGCTACGAGTAGCCTAAGTAAGCCTATAGATCTCAATTTGGCTCGTTATTACGAGTATATATTATATATACTATATTATCACTAAAATAAAAAAGTGCGGATACTTGTTGAAGTACCCTCGTGTGTGTGTGTGTGTGTATATATATATATTATATATATATATGCTGCAAACCACAAGGAAAAAGAAAAACGATTCCAAGGCCTTTCGTGTATTCAAAGCTACACCTCGTCCCCTGACGAGGTGTAGCTTTGAATACACGAAAGGCCTTGGAATCGTTTTTCTTTTTCCTTGTGGGTTTGCAGCATTCATTCATTTCACGTGTTTTATTGTGAAATTCATCCCATATATATATATATATATATATATATATATATATATATATATATAACGTAAAGAACGACGCTTGTATAGAAGAACATTCCGCGCAAGATGAGGAGGGAGAACGAACAAATGAAGAAATGAGGTAACCACCCGGGAATCGAACCCGGGATCTTCCGATTGCCGGTCAGATATGATAACCACTACACCATGGGCCTCACTCGATCAGAAGTCATAATTCTCCTACATACGCGCAGAAACCAATGCCTCGAGCGGGCACCTCTCGCATGCCGCACATATATACATTTCAACTGCAAACAACACACAGTATAATTAACGTAATGAACGACGCTTGTATAGAAGAACATTCTGCGCAAGATGAGGAGGGAGAACGAACAAATGAAAAAAATGAGGTGACCACCCGGAATCGAACCCGGGATCTTCCGATTGCCGGTTCGATTCCCGGGTGGTTACCTAATTTTTTTCATTTGTTCGTTCTCCCTCCTCATCTTGCGCGGAATGTTCTTCTATACAAGCGTCGTTCTTTACGTTAATTATACTGTGTGTTGTTTGCAGTTGAAATATATATATATATATATATATATATATATATATAGAGAGAGAGAGAGAGAGAGAGAGAGAGAGAGAGAGAGGCCTTCAAATGTCTGTGTCCACCTATGTCTATAAACATGTTTAAAAATCGATTAGAGCATATGTTGATAGACTGGGTATTGTTTAAGGTAGTAAAATTAAAGCTTTTGTGGTTCGGAACCCCCACGCAAAATTGTAGTTCCCCTCCGCCACCACGGAGGACATGCGCAATACACAATTACAAACACAGTTAGGTCGACCAGCCATGAGTGGATTCTAGGGTCTTTGTTGGTCTGAAACATTATCACATTATAACAATTTCTAGAAAATAATATAACTCTGAGAAAGTATGTCCGCTATATTAAGGTATTTTCTTTTACAAGAAATGGTATTTCATATATTTTACTACATGTGTTACGTGTAAGTAATGTAGCTTTTATTTCATAAGAAAGGACACATTAATGAAAATGGTCCTTTTTGGTCCCGTGACGTTTTTTCTTTGCAGTATAATAACACCGATTTCAACCCAGGTATTGCTGACGGACCATAGCCAAATGTTATTAATCCTCAAAATAGTGTATTCATACAGTAATTTTAACGGTTCCATGTCAACTCAACCAGTGTAACCTTAACCAGTGCTAAGTTAACCAGTAGACCAACTCAACCAGTGCCAACTCAACCAGTACCAACTCAACTAGTACCAACTCAACCAGTACAATCAAACCAATACTGATTCAACTAGTAAAGCTGGCATGCAAAGCATGAATTATACTCAACTTAATAATACCATTATGGTTCCATGTCAACTCAACCAGTGTAACCGTAACCAGTGCTAAGTCAACCAGTAGACCAACTCAACCAGTGCCACTCAACCAGTACTAACTCATCCAGTACAATCAAACCAACACTGATTCAACCAGTAAAACTGGCATGCAAAGCATGAATTGTAATGTACTTAATAATACCATTATGAGTATTCATCTTTGAATGTTAGCAGTCTAGGGTTTCTTTCCCGGGATCCCGGGATCCCGTATGTTTTTAGTTGATTTTTAAATCCCGGGAATAGGAAAATGCTCCTGGGAATTTCCGGGAAAATTAAATTTTCTTAATTAGCTCTCTATAGTAATTATAAAAATAAGATTCCATGAGTATAGAAGTGTTGCCTGCTAGTGCGACCGGTAGATAGTATCTAGTGATCGCTGGCAACTCTATTAAGTACTAGCGGTCGCTGACAACTCGTCTGGTGTTATTTTCCATCGTCTCTTCCGTACTCATCCAGTACTTAAACACTGGTAAGAAATATGAAAAACATTATGTAGCTACTCCTGGTTTACCCCCTTTGCCAAACAAAGGATCTTTATTGGAATCGGCAAAGAAAACATTGATAAGGCTTTTCAAGGAAGACGAATCATCATCTAGCTGTTCACAATCAGAAGATGAAGGAAGTCAAGAAATTGAGCAGCCTATGACATTGTCAGACAAATTAGAAGCAGCAATACTATCAAAGACTAAACCTAGGCAGTCTCAGCATTCTTCCACTTTTTCAGGTCAGGCTCAGAGCATGGGCAAAGTTTTGAAGCAAGAGCTGCAGTTGTTTGAGACAACAGGTAACAGAGCATCAACCATCACCCATTTGTGTGATGCGCTAAAAACCATTCCTCCGACCTCTGTCGAATCCGAGAGAGCATTTTCTGCTGCTGGTTTGTTTATTACTAAGTTGAGAACTCGGCTTAGCGATAAAAGTATCGATTGCTTGTTTCCTAAGAAGTTATTACAAAAATGTTTAACTTTTTTTTTTTTTATATAGTCTTTATTTTTTATGTTGGTATACTACAGGGTGTACATAAAGTCAGGATCTATTTTTGTGAAGCACTTGGAAATTATATGGAATTCAATCATAAAATGATAAAGTGGTAACATTTATTAAATAATTAAGAGTAGGATTCGACGTGACGCCCATCAGTTCCCTTCACAGCTCAAATCGTTCTGCAGCATTTCTAAACACATTCTGGAGCATTTGCTGAGTTATGTTATCTGCAGCAGTTCGTATACGTGTACGTAAGTTTTCAAGACTCGTAATCTTCGTCTGATAGACGTGCGATTTGATAAAGCCCCGTGCAAAGAAATCTAAAGGGGTTAAATCTGGTGATCTCGCTGCCAAAGGTCTGTTGCTTCCGCGTCCGATCCAGCGATTTGGAAAACGTCCATTTAGATAATCCTGAACAATTTTGGCATAGTGACAAGGAGCACCATCATGTGGATAGACGACGGTACTAACAATCTTATCCTATTACTTTTTTACATCTTCAATTGAATATGGGAGGTTTCGGCTTTTAACAAAGTGCCACATTCTAGTTACTCCAGGATGGCACAAGGAAATGTGTAACTCTTCTAAATGATGTTTATTAATAGATGTTATAAATGCGCGAGAAAGCGTATCTGGAGCTATATTTTCTCTTCCGAGTCGATATACAGTGTCATAACTGAAACTTGATAATTCAAGTCTCCATCTCATGATTTTCTCGTTCTTAATTTTTCCTTTATGTTTAGTGTCAAACATAAACACTACTGACCTTTGATCCGTTACTAGTTTAAAGTGTTTACCAAGCAGATAATGCCGCCATTTTCGGATAGACTCAACAATGGCGTATGCTTCTTTTTCTATAGAGGAATGATTCCTTTCAGAGGGCGACAGAGTACGGCCGAAAAAGGCGACTGGACTTCCAGCTTGACAAAGTTGAGCAGCTATTGCGTAATCAGATGCATCAATCTCTACTACAAAAGGAATATTATCATCAATGGCAACAACAACAGAATTAGCAATATCACTTTTAAGATTTTCAAAAGCATTAATTACGTTAAGAGTGAGAGGGTATGCTTTATTTTCAAACAAAGGTCGTACTTTCTCGGAAAATTTTCCGATCCATTTAGAATAGTGGGCAAACATACCCATTACTCGGCGCATGTCTTTAGCCTTATCAGGAGGTGGCATTTCGAGCAGTGGTTTTAACCTCTCAGGATCAGGCTTTAAAGAACCATTACTTATTCTATAACCTAGTAAATCTATAGATGACTTAGATGTAGAACTCTTATTTTCGTTAATATGAAGATTATACTCTTTTACAACATTTAAAATTTTTGTCAAATTATCATCAGGCTCCTTCTGATCGTGTCCACATATAGTGATATTGTCCACATAAATGAAAGTATCCTTTAAACCCTCTTTACGAATTATGCCATCGATTACTTTCTGAAAACAGGCTACGCCGTTTGTTACACCAAACAGGATTCTATTGAAATGAAACAGCTGGCCACAGGCTTCGAAAGCAGTGTATGACTTATCCTCCTCCTTGATAGGGCTCAAATGATAGGTGCTCTTAAGATCTACTGTACTAAATATACAATACTGTGCAATTTCGCCCACCATTTCATTTATATTAGGCAGAGGATAAGCGTCCAACTGCGTGTATCTATTTACTGTTTGAGAATAATCGATAACTAGGCGTTTTTTATGAGATTCATTGGCTACCACTAAAACTTGTGCCCGCCAAGGACTTCGACTGGTTTCGATAATGCCTTCCTTAAGAAGGCGATCTACTTCGGACGAAATAAAACTCATATCTGCCTGACAATATCAGCGTGACTTAATAGCAATGGGTTTGCATTCAGGACTTAAATTATTAAATAAAGACGGAGGTTCCACCTCGGCTGCTGCAAGGTTATACAGAGTTAAGGAAGGTTTTCTTCCCCCAAAAGGTATCTCAACTGATTCATGTCTAGACAAAAAATTATGGCTAAGAATAACATTAGTACATAGATTAGGCAGAAGTGATAACTTAACATTTTTATAGGTACGATCCTTGAATGTCAAATCTACACAACAAAACCCATCAACTTTAGTTACATGAGAAGTATTAGTCATTGACATTTGACTTTTACAAGGATATACCTTCCATTTGTGTTAGAAAATCTAGAAGAGGAAGAACCATTGTTATCCCAAGGCGATATAATGACTAAGCTGATTGATGCAGCATTGCTTGTATATATTAAGTTAAGGTGTATACATATCCATCTCATAATTGTAAGGTTAGTGAAAAATTCACTTAATTTAGAGCTAGCATTTTTGGGCTCTTGTGGCATTATTGTTTGGGCACTCTTGTAGCATCATTTTTTGGGGCGCTGCGCGTCTTTTCTACTCGTTTGTGGAATGCCGTACTTACAGGGTGTGGTCTTATAGAGAGCTCTCTTGCAATTCAATTTGGTTGTTTAGATACAAGATTGTTGCATCGTGCAATAGTGCAGGTTGTGTTGTTGTTGCAAGGTTTAGAAAGAAGACCATAAATAGTGCCCCTTTTGTTTCTTATCTTAAATTCATGCAACTGAGGCCTAAGGTAGGCCCACATCGAGTCAGCAACCCTGAGGTTGGACCTAATAGGACCTCCAAGTCCGTAAGTTTTTAATTCTAGCTTAACTTGGGCTGTAGGTTGAACTGGCCCTTCAGAGCTTGGCCGTTCACGGCTCAGCTGGGATTTTGACCCCCCCCCAAAAAAAAAATTGTTTTCTTTTACAATATTTATATCAATAACATTTTCGGTACTACCTGTATCCACTAGCGCCTTCAAAGACAAACCAATAGCTAAAATAGTAAGAATTGCCTCTTTGAAAGAATGAGAAATAGAGCCTGATAGAGAAGCTAAAGTATTTGTTATTTTATTTATTTGTTGGGTTCAAAATCCGAGCTGAGCCGTGAACGGCCAAATTCTAAAGGGCCAATTCAACCTACAGCCCAAGTTAGGCTAAAATTAAAACTTACGGATTTGAGATTCTATTAGGTACTACCTCAGGGTTGCTGACTCGATGTGGTCCTACCTTAGGCTTTAGTTGTATGAATTTAAGATAAAAACAAAAGGGGTACTATTTATGGTCTTCTTTCTCAACCTTGCAACAACAACGCAACCTGGACTATTGCACGATGCAACAATCTTGTATCTAAACAACCAAACTGAATTGCAAGAGAGCTTTCTATCAGACCACACCCTGTACGTACGACATCCCACAAACGAGTAGAAAGGACGCGCAGCGCCCCAAAATGATGCCACCAGAGTCCCAAACACTGATGCCACAAGAGCCCAAAAATGCTAGCTCTAAATTAAGTGAATTTTTCACTAACCTTACAATTATGAGATGGATATATATACACCTTAACTTAATATATACAAGCAATGCTGCATCAATCAGCTTAGTCATCATATCGCCTTGGGACAACAATGGTTCTTCCTCTTCTAGATTTTCTAACACTCCCCACCGAAGAGGCATTGTTGTCGTTACCTTCTGCAAAGTTAGCCAAGCCTTCTCCATGAGGCTGTAACTCAAATGTTTCATCTTGACTATCTGTGTTTTTGCTGATTTCTAAAGCATAGAGTTTTTGTATAGGTCTCTTTAACTTTCCTCCTGAAGTCTTTACCAGTGCAGACCTAACTAAATTGTATTTGCCAATAAACAACTCTTCAATTATGCCAAGCTTCCAGCATTGCCTTGGTCTTTCATCCCCAATCATTACCACTTCTACCACCATGATACAATTTGCATTGGAGCCCCTTACCTTGCCTGATGGGTAATAATTGAGTTCTGGCAAGTATTCCATCTGCCACCTCTTCCATAACTGATCTTGTAGCTCTTCAAGGTACCTGAACCGTCTGGTTAACTCTCCTTGAGTGCTCTGGATAGGCTGCAAGTCTTCTGGCACACTGGGGCTTGATGTTAATCGTTTACCACAAAGAAAATGATTTGGTGTCAATGGCTCTGCATCCTGCATACTGTTATAAACAAAAGTGATAGGCCTACTATTCACCATTGCTTCTACTTCACATAAAACAGTGCAGAATTCTTCTTTGCTCAAATGAGCATTAGCTAAAAGTTTCTTTAATGGACACTTTACACTTCTCAGTAACCTTTCCCAAAATCCTCCCCACCATGGTGCTCTCTCAACAATAAACTCCCACTGTACCTCTTGGTGTGAAAAGTAGGATTGGAATCCTTCCTCTTTTAGCAAGGACCAAATTTCTTGGAGTTCCTTTGCAGCCTTTTTGAAGGTTTTTGCATTATCCGATATGATTTTATTTGGGAAACCCCTTCTGTTCACAAACCTTTTAAAGGCCAAAAGAAATACATCACTACTTAAGTTGCTTACCAACTCCAAATGGATTGCTCTGGTGGTAGCACAGGTGAAAAGACATATATAACCTTTGTTAGACTCCCCTCGCTCATACACATAGACTGGCCCTGCAAAGTCTACTCCCACTACATCAAATGGGGCAGTATAGACACACCGTTCTCTTGGAAGTGGAGCCACCTTTTCATAATAAGGCTTTGCACTCCAACGCTTGCAAACCACACATTTATGCACGACCTTTTTTACTACTTGTCTAATTTTGGGAATCCAAAACTGTTGTCTGATCTCTATTATCACTTCTCTAACTCCAGCATGTAACAGCTTATGATGAGTATCCAGGATCAAAAGGTCCACAAAGTGCCCCCCAGAAGGTAGCAAAATTGGATGTCTTTTCTCCTCTGGAAGCCCAGAAAACTGTAGTCTACCTCCTACTCTCAATAAATCTTGATCCAAAAACACATCCAAACCCTTGAGAGCAGAATGTGTTGGTAGAACCTGTAATGGATGGCTGGTGAGCAATTTCCTCTCTTCACCAAATTTTTCCTTCTGCACATATTCCACCCAGTATTTCCTGGCTTGCTGATTCTCATTACTGTTCAGAATTCCTTCTCTTCTTGTTTCTCCCTTAATATTGTTGATAAATCTATATACCCATGCTGTCACTCTTAACAATCTTTTCAGACTGCTATTGTCCTCAAGCCTCAATATGGGGTCCTGCTGCATAACTTGACAACTGTTCACAGCGCATTTTCTCACCTCACTCACCCATGCTTCTTCAGCCTGGCATTCTCCTACAATAGGCTGATTAGAAGGCCAGTTTTCACTTCCAAGTTTTAGCCACTCTGGCCCATTCCACCACAAACTTGACTGTGCAAGATCTTTCACTGAAATTCCTCGTGTTGGTAAATCAGCGGGGTTTTGGGTGCCTGGACAATGCTTCCATTGCTTGGGATCTGTGTGCGCTTGAATTTCCTCCACCCTATTGGCAACAAATGGTTTCCATTTCCTTGCCTGACTTCTTAACCAGTGCCAAACTATAGTGGAGTCTGTCCAATAATAGCTTGGAATTTCATAGAGGGCCAAAGACTTTCGCACTGTAACTGCAAGCCGACTAGCAATAACGGCACCCATCAATTCCAACCTTGGAACCGAAAGCCTTTTCAAAGGTGCTACTCTGCTCTTTGCAGCAACCAACTTGCAACTTACTTCCTCTTGCAATGCGCCTCTTATATAAATACAAGTTGCATAGGCTTCCTCACTTGCATCACAAAAGATGTGCAGCTCCAAATTGTCTGGACTATTGTTCAACTCTCCAAAGTACCATCTTGGGCTTTCAATGTCTCCAAGATGTGCCAATTCTTTGAACCAATATTTCCACCTTACCACCATATGATCAGGTAACTCTTGATCCCAACCAAGTCCAATTTCCCAGAGGCTCTGAAACCAAATTTTTGACTTTATCACAAATGGAGCCAGGAATCCAAAAGGATCAAAGACCTTTGAAGCCAAACTAAGAGCTGTACGTTTTGTCCACCTTGTCTCATTCTCAGCCAGCTCTACTAAAGATTTCCCATTGAAGGTAAACAAATCATCATCTTGCTGCCAAACAATGCCTAGCACCTTTGCGTCTATTGCCCACAACTCCTTAATACCAGAATCCTCAATACTTTCTGCTGCATCAGGTACTACACAGGAATGACTCATAAACTCTTGTAATTGCGAATGATTGGTCTGCCATTTTCTAAGCTCCATGCCAGCCTCCCTCATTATAGCTCTAGCCTCCATGAATATCTGTTTAGCCGTTTCTGTATTATCCACGGAACACAGCAAATCATCAACATAAAAATATTTCCTTATGTGTTCAATAGTGTTAGGATAGACTTCAGAATATTTCTTAAAATGGTACTGCATAGTAGCTGCCAACAGAAATGGACTAGAGCTGAGGCAAAACAACACTGACTTTATTCTATATGCTTGAACCTTAGGTTCATTTTCCAACAAGTCTTTCGTATCCACCCACAGATACCTTACTGCATCTGTCCTCTGGTTTTAACTTTATCCGCAAAAAAGCTTGCTTCACATCTTCAGTCAATGCTACTCTACCAAACCTGAATCTCAGTAACAAGGAAAATAAATCTGCATTTAAATTTGGCCCAGAATCCAAACAGTCATTCAAGGACACACCACTTTTGTCCTTGGCTGAGCCATCAAAAACTACCCTCAGTTTAGTGGTAGTCTTGTCTCGCCGTACCACTGCATGGTGTGGAAGATAATGTGCCTCCTGGCTCACCAGCTCACCTTGCACCCTTTCAGCAAAGCCCTCCCTTACATAGCTTAGGATGGCCTCATTGTATTCAATTAACAACTCCTCATTCTTTCTTAGCCTGTACAATGAAGTCTCCAACCTCCGATTAGCTAGCTGAAGGTTTGAACCGGGTTTGCAAGAATCCTTCCAAGGGAGGCCAACTTCATAGCAACCATCTCTAAACCCGATCCCTTTTTCAAATTGCTCTAAACATCATTGTTCACTGTACTTGCCTGTTTGTCCTTTATGCCAATGGATTCAAGTTCCCAAAACGCTTTCAAATGCCTTTCCAAACCATGGCTGTTCTCCTCAATCTTAACAAAAAGAGCCTTAACTTCCATTTCATTGCAATAACTACCATGTAGCATCCAGCCTAGCTTACTTTCAATAGCTACCGGGCCTCGAGATGTGCGGACAATATTACCAGTGATGAAGTCCCAATAATAGTCAGCTCCAATCAAAAGACTAATATCTTCTGTTCCTTCAAACTTATTATTGCCCAAATTAATTCCTTTAACTTGCAATTCTTGGACACATGCCATATCTAAACAAGTAGTGACTGGAGCACAAAGTTCCTCAATCTCTACAGCTTGGACCTTGATAGTGGGACTTTGCGGTAACAACCCTTTAACCAGAACTTCTACCTTCTTAAATTTGGTTTGATTTTGAACGGAACCCCCAAACCCAGAAATTCTTAAATTTTCGTTCTTAAGTTCTTTAAACTTCAATTTTCTGGAAATTCTGGTCTTAATAAAACTACACTGGCTACCACTATCAAACAACACTCTTACAGTAGCTTCTCCCTCATTCCCAATTAATAAGGCTGCAGTTGTTTGCAATAATCCCCCTTTACTTTTACTCCCTTGCATAGCAGTGGCATGTGCCACTGATATCTCTACTTCTAGGGTAGGCCTACTAGGAGTGTGTTCACACAATAATGGCTGATGCCTACCATGACATTTTTTGCACAAAATTTTAAACTTACAAAACCTTGCTCTGTGACCTTTCAAAAAACATTTAAAACATGCTGTGGACTTAGTTACCCTGTCCTTTCTCTCCTCAAAGGGTAATGCCTCAGCCACCTCACATTTATATGACTTGTGGTTGCCTTCGCAAAATATGCATTCCTTGATTCCCTTTAATTTATTCTCAGAGGATGCATGTAGAGCTGACACTGTACCTGAGTTATTCCTTTTTGTGGAAACTTTGGTGCTGTGCCTGCCTTTGTCCCCTTACCATCCCACTGTGCAAACTCAATTCCCTCTCGTCTTGCTAATTCTGTGCCTAAAAGACTTAACATCTGCTGAAGGGGGATGTACACATGTTCTGTAGAGTGTCCCCTACTTAATTCAAGCAAAATTGAGCTAGGCAATTTAGACTCCAGTGTAGGAACCAACATTATACCATACCTTTCCATTCCTACACCCAAGTTATCCAGGGACCTAGTTCTAATTTCAAATTCATCATATAACTGCCGTAACTCCTTGACACTATTAGGATTATTAACAGGAGATATAGCTAAAGTGCACGGAGGTGGCTTTTAATTAAGATCTCTGGCTTACCAAACCGTTTCTTTAATATATCCCAAGCCACATTATAATTAGCCTCTGTTAATGCTAATCCTGCTATAGTCTTTGCTGCCTCCCCTTCCAAGAGGGACTGCAAATAATTAAACTTCTCCACGGCACTTAACACTTGACTAGAATGAACTGCTGATTGAAAACTGTCTGCCCATCCTTGCCATTCCTGAATACTCCCAGAAAATGGTTTGAGTACAAGCCTCGGTAATTGAACTACAGATCTGTTAACCTTAACTTCACAAACATCATTTGTTGAGTGTTGTGTTTCATTATTAGACCTGGTCTCTAACTGTTAGAAAATCTAGAAGAGGAAGAACCATTGTTGTCCCAAGGCGATATGATGACTAAGCTGATTGATGCAGCATTGCTTGTATATATTAAGTTAAGGTGTATATATATCCATCTCATAATTGTAAGGTTAGTGAAAAATTCACTTAATAAGAGCTAGCATTTTTGGGCCCTTGTGGCATCAGTGTTTGGGACGCTGGTGGCATCATTTGGGGCGCTGCGCGTCTTTTCTACTCGTTTGTGGGATGTCGTACGTACAGGGTGTGGTCTTGTAGAGAGCTCTCTTGCAATTCAGTTTGGTTGTTTAGATACAAGATTGTTGCACCGTGCAATAGTCCAGGTTGCGTTGTTGTTGCAAGGTTGAGAAAGAAGACCATAAATAGTACCCTTTTTGTTTACATTAAATTCATGTAACTAAGGTCTAAGGTAGGCCCGCATCGAGTCAGCAACCCTGAGGTTACCCTGAGGTAGGACCTAATAGGATCTCAAATCCGTAAGTTTTAATTTAGCTTAACTTGGGCTTTAGGTAGAACTGGCCCTTCAGAATTTGGCCGTTCACGGCTCAGCTGGGATTTTGAACCCGACAAATAAATAAAATAACATGGTCCTTCGAACCGGATTCTACCCCAAGACTGAGTCAGTGACTATTTTTCGGCAAAGTTCTGATTGTGCAAATTGTAGCCCAAGTTAGGCCTAGACGGGTTGAGTATTATTGAATTAAGGTCCCAGGGTAGAAAGTTTGGTAGCCCAATTGCGAAACTTGGCCAGTCGTCTGTCGTTGTTTGGCCTACATTTTACCGGTCTGGTTAATTTTGGGTTATTATTGAATTAAGGTCCCAGGGTAGAAAGTTTGGTAGCCCAATTGCGAAACTTGGCCAGTCGTCTGTCGTTGTTTTGGCCTACATTTTACCGGTTTGGTTAATTTTGGGTTATTATTGAATTAAGGTCCCAGGGTAGAAAGTTTGGTTGCCCAATTGCGAAACTTGGCCAGTCGTCTGTCGTTGTTTTTGGCCTACATTTTACCGGTTTGGTTAATTTTGGGTTATTATTGAATTAAGGTCCTGGAGTGGAAAACTTGGTATTCCATACTGGTGTTTGGTTAGTACCCCACCCAGCAATTCAGTTTATTTGAAAGTAAAATTTGCGTTTGATCAGTTCGGTTAAGTATTTCTGCCAATTCAGCTTATTTGGCATTGAGCCCAATTGTTGTTTGCATAGAAGATGAGTGCATCTGAATTGAACAAATTTATAAAAAGGAGAAGCGCCTACAAAGGTCTAATTACAAAGGTCATTGCCACTATAGATTCTGCCATAGAGCAAAAGGATTTACGCTTAGTGACTGCGCAGCTTTCCATATTAGAAACTAAAAAGGTTGCTCTAAATGAGGTAAATGTTAAAATTGAGGCTCTTATAGAAGAGGATGAAATAGAAAATAACATAATTTACTTTGAAGAGATTATTGATGATATAATTAACGTAGGCCTCCGAGCAAAAGAGTTTAGTAGCTCAGTACAGTTAGAGACCAGGTCTGATAATGAAACACAACACTCAACAAATGATGTTTGTGAAGTTAAGGTTAACAGATCTGTAGTTCAATTACCGAGGCTTGTACTCAAAACATTTTCTGGGAGTATTCAGGAATGGCAAGGATGGGCAGACAGTTTTCAATCAGCAGTTCATTCTAGTCAAGTGTTAAGTGTCGTGGAGAAGTTTAATTATTTGCGGTCCCTCTTGGAAGGGGAGGCAGCAAAGACTATAGCAGGATTAGCATTAACAGAGGCTAATTATAATGTGGCTTGGGATATATTAAAGAAACGGTTTGGTAAGCCAGAGATCTTAATTAAAAGCCACCTCCGTGCACTTTTAGCTATACCTCCTGTTAATAATCCTAATAGTGTCAAGGAATTACGGCAGTTATATGATGAATTTGAAATTAGAACTAGGTCCCTGGACAACTTGGGTGTAGGAATGGAAAAGTATGGTATAATGTTGGTTCCTACACTGGAGTCTAAATTGCCTAGCTCAATTTTGCTTGAATTAAGTAGGGGACACTCTGCAGAACATGTGTACATCCCCCTTCAGCAGATGTTAAGTCTTTTAGGCACAGAATTAGCAAGACGAGAGGGAGTTGAGTTTGCACAATGGGATGGTAAACAAGGGGACAAAGGCAGGCACAGCACCAAAGTTTCCACAAAAAGGAATAGCCCAGGTACAGTGTCAGCTCTACATGCCTCCTCTGAGAATAAATTAAAGGGAATCAAGGAATGCATATTTTGCGAAGGCAACCACAAGTCATATAAATGTGAGGTGGCTGAGGCCTTACCCTTTGAGGAGAGAAAGGACAGGGTAACTAAGTCCACAGCATGTTTTAAATGTTTTTTGAAAGGTCATAGAGCAAGGTTTTGTAAGTTTAAAATTTTGTGCAAAAAATGTCATGGTAGGCATCAGCCATTATTGTGTGCAAACACTCCTAGTAGGCCTACCCCAGAAGTAGAGACATCAGTGGCACATGCCATTGCTATGCAAGGGAGTAAAAGTAAAGGGGGATTATTGCAAACAACTGCAGCCTTATTAATTGGGAATGAGGGAGAAGCTACTGTAAGAGTGTTGTTTGATAGTGGTAGCCAGTGTAGTTTTATTAAGACCAGAATTTCCAGAAAATTGAAGTTTAAAGAACTTAAGAGGGAAAATTTAAGAATTTCTGGGTTTGGGGGTTCCGTTCAAAACCGAACCAAATTTAAGAAGGTAGAAGTTTTGGTTAAGGGGTTGTTACCGCAAAGTCCCACTATCAAGGTCCAAGCTGTAGAGATTGAGGAAACTTTGTGCTCCAGTCACTATTTGTTTAGATATGGCATGTGTCCAAGAATTGCAAGTTAAAGGAATTAATTTGGGCACTAATAAGTTTGAGGGAACAGAAGATATTAGTCTTTTGATTGGAGCTGACTATTATTGGGACTTCATCACTGGTAATATTGTCCGTACATCTCAAGGCCTGGTAGCTATTGAAAATAAGCTAGGCTGGATGCTACATGGTAGTTATTGCAATGAAATGGAAGTTAAGGCTCTTTTTGTTAAGATTGAGGAGAACAGCCATGGTCTGGAAAGGCATTTGAAAGCGTTTTGGGAATTTGAATCTATTGGCATAAAGGACAACCAGGCAAGTACAGTGAACAATGATGTTTTAGAGCAATTTGAAAAAGGGATTGGGTTTAGAGATGGTTGCTATGAAGTTGGCCTACCATGGAAGGATTCTTGCAAACCCGGTTCAAACCTTCAGCTAGCTAATCGGAGGTTGGAGACTTCATTGTACAGGCTAAGAAAAAATGAGTTGTTAATTGAATACGATGAGGCTGTAGTGCCTTGCACCACAAGATTATTCTTTATTAGTGAAAACTGCCACAAATTGGCATGAGTGAATTATTTAAATCTAAATAAATAAATAAAATACAAGTTAAATATGTCTAGTGATCAAATTTAATTCTTAAGAATTCAGTGTGGTGTGACTAGACATGAATGGGCTTTTAAGGATTATTTTGGCTGGTTGGTAAAATTGTTAAGTAAAAACAAACTTGTGTGCAACGACAACACAAAGGACGCGTTTTCCACATTTTAAGATTCGAAAGCGCGGCGCCAGCAAGCAAAGTTCCTTTGTGGTATGTTTTGTATTTATGTTTATATTCTTTACTATTTCATATCTGTATGCAATACCACATAGTGTAGATACTAACAAGCCTTATACTGTTTGCAATTAGTACTAAGATTTATACTACAAATAGTAATGGAAGATTCATACAATAAATTACCTTAGGCTAAGTTAGGTCTAGGCAAAAGCCAAATTGTAACTCTAGCCTAACTGAGGCCTACCATAGTCTTTGTTTTAGATTAACCTCAGCTCGATATGTTGAAGAGGCAAAGGCCTGCCCATTAATTTTCTTAGTATATTTTACTTTATAAGCCTATTATGTTTCATGTTATTTTCTTAGCAGATGGCCTACTAATCATTTGTAGCCTACATACTTCCTTAGTTCTCCCATTCAACTTAACACAATCCAATAATGAGAATTAACTGTAATTTATCATCCACAGGTTACTGGGCCTATATAGCATATATGTATTTTAATTATTAATTATTGCCATTTTTATTATTCTTTTTCTCTGAAATATCACTTACAGTATTCTTGTCTGTCTCTTTGCAGACAAGGTTGTCATTGTGGCTATTATTAGTATTATTATTATTAGTATTATTATTATTATTATTATTATTATTATTATAGTATTATTATTATTAGTATTATTACTATTATTGGTATTAGTATTATTAGTATTATTACTATTATTGGTATTATTATTATTATTATTACTATTATTTGTATTATTGCATATTTATTATTATAATCAGTATTATTTGCAGACTGTTTATATATTAGCCAAACGGGCCATTATTTAATCTCACCATTATATGTCCATCAAAGTTGTTACGGGTAAAAATCCCCTTTGCATATACTTTCAATTGTTGTCAATAAAATATAAAATTCATATTGATTTAATAATCAGTCCTTCCCTTCTTTCATCAAAATTAATTTGCGCCGCAGTGCTGGATGCAATCTAGCATTGGGCGCTGGTGACCCTGGCATTTAGTTAATTATCTACGTAAACTTGTAAAGGTCCATAATAAAAAACCGGACTCTTACAATTGGTAACTCCTGGAGTGACCAAACACCGTAATTTATGCAAAAAAAATTCTAAGTTTTTTCTCAATTTTTGTCAATATATTCAGTCTGCATCTATAATTTTATTAAATTCACTAGTACTAAGCACTCACCTGTACTGGAAGTGTATTCTATTGCAAAATATATTCCTTTTATTTTGCCTTTTTATAAAATCAGCGTTTTCTAAAGTTTTTTTTGTGCAAATTTACTTATATTTTGCAAACAGCCTATACGCAGACTATTTTTCTGCTAATATTGGGCTACATCATAAAAAAAAAAAAAATTTTACGTAACTTTTTGTTATTGGCATTCATAACTCAATTGAGTCTCATACTCAACCAAGCTTACCTGAAGCCATTATTTACATTCAACAACATTTGTTGAAATCTTGTCAGTTTGTGACACATTTTAAATTTTTTTTAGTACCTTGTAACAAATAATAGCCACAATGACCAATAACAACCTAGGGTCATCCAACGGTGGTACTCCAAATTCACCACCTATAACGGACTTTCTCACAATGTATCAGCCTACCACTCCACAATTCACCGCTGAAGAGCCTGGAATCTTTGTGAGTCAACTGCGGGATTATTTAGATAAAAGGAGTTACGGACCCACGAACCAAGTTCCTTGTCACAAAGAACCTCCTGCCTACACAAGTATACAAAGTAGTGCGGGATGTAACTCTATTGCCTCCGTCTGACCAAGCTTTTGAGAGCCTCCTCAGCGAGTTAGTCAGGAGACTCGGCCAATCAGAAGAAGAGCGACTCAATGCTCTACTCAAGGACCAAGTTCTTGGGGATCAAACGCCAACAGCCTTCCTGAGACATCTGCAAGACCTGGCTGGACAGACCAATGAAGACGATAAAAACTCACCCTTAATGCGACGCCGCTTCCTCAATGGTCTCCCTACTGCCCTACGGCCAATGCTCCGTTGTATGCCAGATGATACAGACCTCCTCACAATGGCCAAAACAGCTGATAAGATGATGATTGAAATCCACCTTGGCCAAGTAGATAACCACACCCATCACCCCCAAATCTGTGCCACGCAGGACGACAATCTGAGTCCGGCTGCACAAGGTCTTAAAGTATCCAACGAAATTCTACAAACACTTAAAGATGAATTTAAAGCTCTCCGAATAGAGCTAGCTAACAACAGGGAACGAGAGAGAAGTTCTTCAAGACGAGGACGACCCTCTGGTCCAATTAGAGCCTCCCAATATGAACCTGGACAACGCCTCGTTCTCCTACAACCACAGCCACCGCAAACAGGTCAGTTGGTTGCTCCTAATCCAAATCTATTAGCCTTACCTCATCCTCAATCCTCATCCCCACTACTCAGCCCCATTCTCAACCTATTTCCTTACCACAGTCTACTGTTCATACCCCTCCTTGCTGGTATCATGAAAAGTTTAAAGATCGTGCAACGCGCTGTCTCACACCTTGCCCATGGACTCCTAACCCTCCTTTAAACTAACCAGGCTGGTGTCACAGGCGTCTGACGCTACAGCCTCTCAAGCCTCTCCTCCTATCCTTACTTCAACTAACCCTACCACTACCTCATTTAACACTGTCAAACCAACACCTACGTACGCAAGTAAAGTTAAAGAATCGCAACCTACTTATTCAACCACAGCTAATTTAATACCCCCAACTAATTCTCCAAATACAACACAAACTCCTTCCCACAGCAATACTAACCTTCTTCCACAAAAATTTAATGATTCACAAACTACTGCACCACCTGGTCCAACATTCACCTTGCATGATCCACTTTCAGGCTATGCATTCCTTATTGACACTGGAGCTCAATACAGTGTTATTCCTGCAACAGCCGCAGACCGTGCAAACGGACCTTCTCCTTTCATTTTACGTGCAGCTAATTCTTCATCTATTCACACTTATGGACATCGTTCTATTTCAGTTTCTCTTGGACTTAGACGTGTTTTCCGCTGGATATTTCTTGTCGCGGATGTATATACTCCAATGTTAGGCTCTGATTTTCTTTCTGCTAATGATTTATTAGTTGATGTTCGTAGAGCACAATTAATTGATAATGTCACACATCTTTCAGTAATTGGTTCTCCTACCGTGCACCCCTCTTCATTATTGGCAAGTTCTCTGCCACAGTGCTCACCTGCTATAGAGCAGCTCCTAAATGAATTTTCTTCCTTACTCAACCCTGTTCTAAGGATACCCCTATTAAACACACTGTTGTCCACCGTATTGATACGGTAGGCTCACCTGTTTTCACCCGCCCACGTCGCTTAGCTCCAGATCGTCTTGCAATTGTGAGACGAGAGTTTGAACACATGCTTGAACTCGGTATTATACGGCCTTCAAGTAGCCCGTATGCCTCTGCTTTACACATGGTCCCAAAACCTACACCTGGAGACTGGCGTCCATGTGGAGATTATCGTGCTTTGAATGACAACACGATTCCAGATCGCTATCCCCTTCCTCACTTACACGATTTTACTTCTGCTCTCCATGGCACCACAGTATTTTCACGCCTTGACTTGGTGCGAGCCTTTCATCAAATTCCTGTACACCCTGATGATACATAAAACTGCTATAACAACCCCTTTTGGGTTATTTGAAATGACAAAAATGCCATACGGACTGCGTAATGCGGCCCAAACTTTTCAACGCTTCATTGATGAAGTGTTGAGAGGTCTCTCCTTCACTTTCACATATGTCGATGACATTCTCATCGCAAGTTCTTCTCCCTCAGAACATATTCAACATTTACGCTTAGTTTTTTCTCGGTTGGCAGAATATGGTGTATTGCTAAACCCTGAAAAATGTGTCTTTGCTGTAGATGAACTCACCTTCTTAGGACACAAAGTTACTTCGAAGGGCATTTCTCCTCTCGAAAATAAAGTATCTGTCATAAGGTCTTTCCCACAACCGCAAACTCAAAAGCAACTTCGCCGCTTTTAGGGATGGTAAACTTCTACCATCGCTTCATTCCTCAGTGTGCAAACATTCTTGCACCCATAACCTCTCTTCTTCGCCAATCAAAAAGGGGCAGATCCACTGCAGTTCTGTGGAACCCCGAAGCTACCAACGCTTTTTCACAAGCAAAAGAGGCTATAGCACGAGCTACATGCCTTGTTCACCCTCAACCAGACGCTCCTCTGAACTTAGCCACTGATGCCTCTGACGTTGCCGTGTCAGGAGTGCTCCAGCAGCTTGTTTCAGGCGTTTGGGAACCTCTCGCATTCTTTTCACGCAAGCTCTCACCTTCACAAATGAGGTACAGCACTTTCGGTCGAGAGTTGCTGGCGATATACCTCTCCATCCGTCATTTCAGGTCATTCCTGGAAGGACGTGACTTTAGCATTTTTACGGATCATCGTCCGTTAATATTTGCTCTCCATTCTCAATCAGACTCTCATGCTCCTAATGAGCGAAGATACCTTGATTTTATTCTTCAATTTACTTCAGACATTCGACACATTTCAGGTTCTTTGAATGTTGTGCCGGATGCGCTGTCTCGCATCTCAGCAATTTCTGACCCTGGACACTCTCACATCAACCTTTCAGAGATGGCTAAGGCTCAGTCCACGGATACAGACCTCCAAACTCTTATTAATTCACCCACTTCATTGCAAGTCCGCTCTTTACCAGCTGAACCCAAGTCAGACTTACTAATTTTATGTGACGTCTCGACTGAGCATATTCGACCGTTGGTCCACAAGGGCTGCGAAGAGCTGTTTTTGCTAAACTCCATTCCCTTTCTCACCCGGGAATTAAGGCCACCCAAAAATTAATTGCAGCTAGGTTTGTATGGCCAAGTATGCACAAAGATATCCGCAATTGGACTCGATCTTGCCTTCAATGTCAGCGTGCCAAAGTTCACCGACACACAAAGTCAGAAATTGGTACCTTTCCTTTGCCGAAGGCTCGTTTTGAGGCCATACACCTAGACATAGTCGGACCCCTCTATTCTTCTCGAGGTTATACCTATCTTCTCACTGTTATTGATAGGTTCACAAGATGGCCAGAAGCTGTTCCTTTGACTTCTTGTACTGCTTCTGCAGTAGCTCACGCCTTTGTTTCATGTTGGGTTTCCCGTTTTGGAATACCTGCAACCATTTGCACAGACAGAGGTGCTCAATTTGAATCGGCCTTATGGAAGGAACTCATGCTCCTTCTTGGGACTGAGCGCATCAGAACAACAAGCTATCACCCGCAATCCAATGGGGTGATAGAACGCTTCCATCGTCAACTTAAAAGTTCCTTGCGAGCCACTGATCCATCTACTACATGGGTGGACAGGCTACCCCTAATCCTACTCGGAATTCGTACTGCTCTGAAGACTG
Organism: Bathynomus jamesi; assembly: GCA_023014485.1. NCBI lineage: Eukaryota > Metazoa > Arthropoda > Malacostraca > Isopoda > Cirolanidae > Bathynomus > Bathynomus jamesi. The sequence continues at coordinate 333,116 of JAJOZX010001913.1, read as the reverse complement.
ATCTTGCATGCTCTGCAGCAGAATTAGTTTACGGTACCACACTCCGGTTACCCGGAGAATTTTTCACACCTACACCTATTAACCCCGCATGTGATCCTGCTTCGTATGTTAAGACATTACGCTCTGTTATGAAGCAAATTCGTCCCACAGCACCTAGAACTTCCACTTCACAAACTACCTTCGTTTCCCCTGATTTACAAACTTGCACACACGTTTTCTTGAGACATGATGCTCACCGCTACCCTCTTCACTGTCCCTATGATGGTCCCTTCCTTGTGCTAGACCGTAGACCCAAAACTTTCATCATTGACAAGGTGGGCAAGCGTGAAACCGTTTCTGTGGACCGCTTGAAACCAGCATACCTTGATTTTTCTCCAACAAAAGATCCTATCCTCCCTCAATCTTCTGTACCTCCACCTCAAATACAGGTACAGCAACCTATCCCTCCTCAATCTTCTGTACCTCCACCTCAAATACAGGTACAGCAACCTATCCCTCCTCAATCTTCTGTACCTTCATCTCATATACAGGTACAGCAATCTACCCTTCCTAAATCCTATGTACCACCACCTCATCCGAGGGTACAACAATCTATCATCCCTCTTCCAATTCTCCTTCATTATCGCAACCAACTGTCTTTGAATCAGCCAGTGGCCCCATCGCACAGGCACCAAGAATCCCCTTCCCCCAATGTCCCTACTGCACCTGTAGCACCATCCATGCCTTCAGAACCAGTGCTGCAGGATATTGCCGTCCAAAAGCAAACAACGACTCGTTCTGGAAGAGTCATTCGTAAGCCAGTGCGTTTTGACATTTAAGTGTTTTTTTTTTTCACCCCTGACAACCATGTTTTTGGGGGGCAGTACTTGTAGTGCCTTGCACCACAAGATTATTCTTTATTAGTGAAAACTGCCACAAATTGGCATGAGTGAATTATTTAAATCTAAATAAATAAATAAAATACAAGTTAAATATGTCTAGTGATCAAATTTAATTCTTAAGAATTCAGTGTGGTGTGACTAGACATGAATGGGCTTTTAAGGATTATTTTGGCTGGTTGGTAAAATTGTTAAGTAAAAACAAACTTGTGTGCAACGACAACACAAAGGACGCGTTTTCCACATTTTAAGATTCGAAAGCGCGGCGCCAGCAAGCAAAGTTCCTTTGTGGTATGTTTTGTATTTATGTTTATATTCTTTACTATTTCATATCTGTATGCAATACCACATAGTGTAGATACTAACAAGCCTTATACTGTTTGCAATTAGTACTAAGATTTATACTACAAATAGTAATGGAAGATTCATACAATAAATTACCTTAGGCTAAGTTAGGTCTAGGCAAAAGCCAAATTGTAACTCTAGCCTAACTGAGGCTAAGGTAATTTATTGTATGAATCTTCCATTACTATTTGTAGTATAAATCTTAGTACTAATTGCAAACAGTATAAGGCTTGTTAGTATCTACACTATGTGGTATTGCATACAGATATGAAATAGTAAAGAATATAAACATAAATACAAAACATACCACAAAGGAACTTTGCTTGCTGGCGCCGCGCTTTCGAATCTTAAAATGTGGAAAACGCGTCCTTTGTGTTGTCGTTGCACACAAGTTTGTTTTTACTTAACAATTTTACCAACCAGCCAAAATAATCCTTAAAAGCCCATTCATGTCTAGTCACACCACACTGAATTCTTAAGAATTAAATTTGATCACTAGACATATTTAACTTGTATTTTATTTATTTATTTAGATTTAAATAATTCACTCATGCCAATTTGTGGCAGTTTTCACTAATAAAGAATAATCTTGTGGTGCAAGGCACTACAAGTTTTGGTCACTCCAGGAGGTCACCTGGAGTTTTAATTTAGCTTAACTTGGGCTTTAGGTAGAACTGGCCCTTTAGAATTTGGCCGTTCACGGCTCAGCTGGGATTTTGAACCCGACAAATAAATAAAATAACACTAACTGTACTGAGCTGCTAAACTCTTTTGCTCGGAGGCCTACTTTAATTATATCATCAATAATCTCTTCAAAGTAAATTATGTTATTTTCTATTTCATCCTCTTCTATAAGAGCCTCAATTTTAACATTTACCTCACTTAGAGCAACCTTTTTAGTTTCTAATATGGAAAGCTGCGCAGTCACTAAGCGTAAATCCTCTTGCTCTATGGCAGAATCTATAGTGGCAATGACCTTTGCAATTAGACCTTTGTAGGCGCTTCTCCTTTTTATAAATTTGTTCAATTCAGATGCACTCATCTTCAATGCAAACAACAATTGGACTCAATGCCAAATGAGCTGAATTGGCAGAAATACTTAACCAAACTGATCAAACGCAAATTTTACTTTCAAATAAACTGAATTGCTAGGTGGGGTACTAACCAAACACCAGTATGGAATACCAAATTTTCCACCCCAGGACCTTATTCAATAATAACACAAAATTAACCAAACCGGTAAAATGTAGGCCAAAGCAACGACAGACGACTGGCCAAGTTTCGCAATTGGGCGACCAAACTTTCTACCCTGGGACCTTAATTCAATAATAACCCAAAATTAACCAAACCGGTAAAATGTAGGCCAAAAACAACGACAGACGACTGGCCAAATTTCGCAATTGGGCGACCAAACTTTCTACCCTGGGACCTTAATTCAATAATACTCAACCCGTCTAGGCCTAACTTGGGCTACAATTTGCACAATCAGAACTTTGCCGAAAAATAGTCACTGACTCAGTCTTGGGGTAGAATCCGGTTTTGAAGGACCATGTTATTCTATTTATTTGTTGGGTTCAAAATCCCAGCTGAGCCGTGAACGGCCAAATTCTAAAGGGCCAATTCAACCTACAGCCCAATTTAGGCTAAAATTAAAACTTACGGATTTGAGATTCTATTAGGTCCTACCTCAGGGTTGCTGACTCGATGTGGGCCTACCTTAGGCTTTAGTTGTATGAATTTAAGATAAAAACAAAAGGGGTACTATTTATGGTCTTCTTTCTCAACCTTGCAACAACAACGCAACCTGGATGGACTATTGCACGATGCAACAATCTTGTATCTAAACAACCAAACTGAATTGCAAGAGAGCTCTCTATCAGACCACACCCTGTACGTACGACATCCCACAAACGAGTAGAAAGGACGCGCAGCGCCCCAAAATGATGCCACCAGAGTCCCAAACACTGATGCCACAAGAGCCCAAAAATGCTAGCTCTAAATTAAGTGAATTTTTCACTAACCTTACAATTATGAGATGGATATATATACACCTTAACTTAATATATACAAGCAATGCTGCATCAATCAGCTTAGTCATCATATCGCCTAGGGACAACAATGGTTCTTCCTCTTCTAGATTTTCTAACAGTATTAACAGAAGCAGAAGCTTTTGAATTAGAGCGACAAACTCTGGAAAAATGGCCTTTAATACCACATTTATGACATAAATTATCTCTTGCAGGACATTTAGCTCGCGGATGCACATCACTTCCACAAAAGAAACATCTACGAGACCTTGCTGCAGCAGTAGAAGACTCCTCGCGAAGAGTTTCATTAGCACCTTGTTTAGCCTCATGTTTTTCTATTGTAATTGTTTCAGTTTCACAACTATCTGAATTTAGAGGAGCATTAGAACGTATATAAGTATCAGACTGAATTTGAGCCAACTCAAGGCTGCGAGCTTGATCAAAAGAGATCTGTAATCTGAGCAGTGGCGTAACTAGGGTGGGGCAGGTGGGGCGCGTGCCCTGGGCGCCAAATTTTGGGGGGCGCCATTTTTATGATTTAAAAAAAAAAAAATTAAGAGTAAAAACATGCTCTTTTGGAAATGTACCGGTACCATATCTCTAGCCATCGAATTTTCATGAATTTCAGATTTTTAACTTCATTTAACTTTATTAATTCATTCTATTTTTATTAGAATTTTATTATGAATTATTAATTTATTCTATTTTTTTGTTTCTTTCTCTAGAAAATTTTACCATGAAGCGAACATTGCCGATACCGAAAAGTCCGAAAAAGAAGCTAAGTGGAGCAGAAGGCAGGAAGAAAAGAAAAATGCAAGAAGCAGAAGCTAAAAAGTCAAGTGGCTTTATGATGTCATTTCTTGAACAGCAACAAGCTGGTCCTTCATCAGCATTAACTGCATCAGATATGGGTGTTGACCAACCCGCCAGTGTACCAGAAGGAGAATTAAGTGTCTTTCAAGAACCAGAAGTGTCTTTCAAGAAGCCAGAAGATACTAAAACTTTGAGTAGCGAAAAGCAGGAAAAAACAGCGCAGCCTATACCAGATGCGATTCAGCATCACGATGTAGCTTCTTGGAGTTTGATAAAATATCAAAAAAAGTAATTTTATCAGATGCCCTGAGGACAGAAATGGTCACATTGGGTTCGAAGTATTTTCAAAATAGTGAAGGGCCATTTGTTCCCACACAAAACCGATCAATGAATGAAAGATGGTTTAATTAGAAGAAAGTTGGGAAATGGATGTGGAGAAGTTTGGCGCTCATGGCTTGTTTATTCTCCAGAGAAGGAAGCAGCTTTTTGCTTTTGTTGTTTGCTATTTTCTCAAATTGACAATCAGTCTTCATTGGAGCAAGAAAATGGGTTCAATCATTGGAAAGCACCAGAAAGGCTTAGCACCCATGAAAATGCAAAATATCATCGATACTGCTTCACCCAATGGAAGGAAATGGAAAGAAATCTTTTAGAAAACAGAGGAATCATTGACGTAGAGCTTGAAGCTCAAATTGCAACAGAAAAACAAAAATGGCGAGATGTTCTCCACAGAATTCTTCATTGCATAAAATTTTTAGCAACTCAGAACCTTGCATTGCGTGGTCACAAGGAATCCCTTAGACAGGAAGAGGAAAGCAATATTGGAAATTTTCTTGGGTTATTAAAATTGTTGGCAAGGTTTGATCCTGTCATGAAAGAACATCTCAGTATTGTGGAAAAGCACCCTGGAAGAACATCATATTTATCTCCGTTAGTGCAGAATGAATTTATTCAGCTGATGGCTTCTAGTGTTCGCCAGAAATTGTTACAGAGCATTCATAAGGCCATATATTTTGGCCTCATGTTTGATTTGGCCTCATGTTTGATTCTACTCCAGATCAAGTACATCGAGAGCAAATGGCAGAAACAGTTCGTTATGTTGAGATTGATTTTCAGGAGAAAACAATTTTTATAAAAGAGTCTTTTCTTGGATTTATCCAATTAAAACGAAAGGATGCTGAAAACATTGTGGAAGTGATTTTGGAACAACTGGAAAAAGACAAAATGCCGTTAGAAGACTGTCGATCTCAATGCTATGACAATGCTGCAGTTATGGCTGGTTATAAAAGTGGTGTTCAACAGAGGATTATTGAAAAAAATAGCAAAGCTATTTTTGTAAACTGCGATAATCATTCTCTCAATTTGGTTGGAGTGCGTGCTGCTAACCATGATGCAGTGATGGTGACTTTTTTTGGTGTAATTCAGTCGCTTTATTCATTCTTTTCACGTTCAACTCTCCGTTGGCAAAAGCTGAAAGATGCCATACCAATAGTTGTCAAATCTGAATCTGAAACTCGATGGAGTTCCAGAACAGAGGCTGTGAAGTCTGTTCATGAATACTTTGATATTATAGTGGAACTCTTGCAAAGCATGGTTGATGATCAAAATGAAACTGCTGATACAAGAGGTGATGCAAGGCAGGTGCTGAATCAAATTTTGACTTTTCATTTCTTGGCTTTGCTTGGATTTTGGAACAAAATTCTTGTTGGGATTGATCGTGTTCAAAAACGACTCCAAGATCATACCATGAACTTTCATGATGTTTATTGAAAACTTTAATGAAAAACTTATTTTATATATTTTTTGAGAGAGAGATTATTTAGGTTTAGGTGTAATATTAAGGTTAAGTTTACGTTAAATAGACACAGTAATTATAGAAATAATAATGGCCTATTTAGACACTGTCAACATAGCTACAGACTTTTTCACTGTAGGTTGCAGTGGTTTTCAGGTTAAAATTTGGTCAGCAGCCAGATTACTAACTATGGTGAAGCTAAATTCATTAAAATTAATTTACACTTACCAAAAATGAAGTTGCCAGTTGAACGTTACCCTTTCTGTTTCTAACTAATCCATAAGTTTCATTTAGTTTCCAGGTTTGAATTTTATTTGTTAAGTTTTAAGTTATTATTTAACACACTGCTAGGTTATTTATTTGTAGGGTCTATTTCCCAGACCTAGGTTTTGCAGGTTAAGTTAGGCTAGGGCTGTAGTGCCCTTAAGTTTTTGTTTTTAAAGGTTTAAGGTTTTGAAGGTTTTACTCAAGTTAAGTTAGGGCTATATTGCCTTTAAGTTTTAATAGGGACTATGACAGCCATTTAATTATTGAGTTAGGGCAGTTGTAGCCCGGTTCGAGTTTCTTCTAGGTACCTAGTTTTTCTCTTACCTTAGTTATTTTCTTTAATTAACTTACTTATACCTAGTTCTGATAGGCCTCTATTTAGTTAAACAGGGTTTTTGTTTAATTGCAGTGGTTATTAAGGATAAGATTTAAAGGTTGTGAGGTTTAAAGGTTGACTTTAAGTTGCCCAGTTAGTTGGGGAACCACGAGAATTTTACTTTTCGAAAAAACTAGCCCGCTTCATGCAGTCAAAATTTTTCAAGAATGGACAAAGCTCCGTTTTTCTTTGTCTCAGAAACTTTTTTCTTTCTTCTTTTTGTCAATTAGGGAAACCCAACTTCACTAGTTGGTTAGAAACGAGGGTTGTTATTTTTATTTATTTTGTTTATATTTTATTTGGAAATATATGCGGTTATTTCTAACCACTTTTTTTAACAATGCTGCTTATGATTTAAAAGCCCTTCAAGATTATTTTCTGAGCAGTCGAGAATCATTGGCCAGTGAATCACTTGAAGCAGGGCTGAAACTGTGTGATGAATGGGATATTCAAGTAGAAAGACGCCCCAGAAAGAAGAAACAAATGCCTGGTGAAAAAGCCAAGGATGTAGGGTTAACTGTGAAAGAAGAAATGATGAGAATAATGAAAGAAACTATTGATCGTCTCCATAATGAGATGGAAGAAAGATTTCTCCCTCTCCATGACTTGGATTCAAAATTTGGATTTCTTTTAGATGCTAGAGGATTATTGTTTGACTCAAATGAAAGCAACAGTAGTCATGACGTAAATATCTTAAAGAAAAGTTGTCTCAACCTTGAACCGTTTTATAGCAATGATATTGACGGCTTTGAGCTTTATGAAGAAATCCTGGATTGTAAGATGCTTCTGAAAAGTCGCCCAAATGTTCAGATTTCTAAAGCTGAGGAACTCCTCAAGTTTATTGTTCAGTATGGAGATGAAAATGTTTTTCCAAATTTGAGAGTAGCTATTCAGATAATGCTCACTATTGCAATTTCAATTGCCAGCTGTAAGCGATCTTTCAGCAAGTTAACATTGATCTTATCATATTTGAGAGCTTCAATGGGCCAAGAAAGACTTTCTGCTTTAGCCTTGCTCAGCATTGAACGTAAGGAAACTGAAATAACAAATTTTGATGACATTATTAATAAGTTTGCATCAGCAAAAGTAAGAAAAATACATGTTTAGTGTGAAGTTCCAAATTATTCATTAAAAGAGCCAAAAATAATAGGTGCAAACAAGGCATTTCTTTTAAAGTACCATATAATTGGAATGATTTTTGTCAGTATCTAATATTGTAATTGCTAATTCTGCTATCGGTAATTCAGTAAAATTCAAGAAAACATCAAAGTGTATTCTCATGAAAAGTTATGCCTCTCCTTGTACATATATTAATTGTTTCTGTTGTAATTCGGCAAATAATTAACTATACTTTGGTTCTATAAAATTAAATTGTATTAATAGAAATTTAATATCAACCTTAATAGTAAATATACGCGGTTATGTATATGGATAGAAAAACATTAAAGTATAAACTGTAAAAATAATTTTTATGAATTGTATTTTCATTTCATTTCAATTTATTTTTACATATTTTTGTACAGTTTTATATGTATATAACTGTTTTTCATTTTCATTTGTCATAAAATAAACTTCTTAAAAGTATATTTTGTTAGCGGTATTATTACGAGTAACCAGTTTGAGTACCATTATAAGAATTCAGCCAGAATTTTAAAGAACACTGGTTTTAAGGGCGCCATTTATTGATTTGCCCTGGGCGCGATCAACCCTAGTTACGCCTCTGAATCTGAGAGATTTGTTTTCAAACAATCGTTGCCTAATGAAAGGAGTATTCAACCCATTTATAAAAGCATCTCTTATATATTCATCTCTGTATTGATCTGCAGAGACCGATTGAAAGTTACAGTCATTACTCAGATGCTTTAATGCATTCATGTAATGGTCCAAACTCTCTCCCATCTCCTGACGACGGGTGGCTAATAGGTGACGAGCAAACGTTTCATTTTTCAGTTTTATATAAAGTTCATTGAGCAACTTTATAGCATCTTCATAGGTAGTACAATCAACTATGTACTCATAGACTAAAGGAGATACATGGTTTACAAGCAAACTTAGCTTTTGAGTCTGAAGATCAGAAGGTAACGTGGCCAGAGATTTCTGAAATGTCTTGAACCAGTGACTCCAGAGACGAAACGAACTTGAGGATGAGGGCTCGGCATCAAATCTTTCCGGCTTCAGAAACTTGTCCATATCCTCTGATCTTGAAATTAAGTTGATTAAATTAAAATGAAACGCCCTCCTTTTCTTAGGCTTTAATCAACTTAATTGAACAACATTCCTGTTAATATAAATAATAATATAGTTATGGTACACAAAACATATATATACTCAATGACGCAAGTTATAATAATAAAATAAATATAGTAAACATAGGGCATTTATATGAATTGTTTATACTACAGATTAGGATTAATTACATCAAAGAAAATATCATTACCTTCATATAATAAAGTATCTTACATCTCATCAGTTTAATTCAGACATCATCAGATTCATCAGTTTAATCGAATTGAATATAAACACAAATGATTTTACTTAGGTATAACATTCTAATAAAGTCATCATAAACCTGCAAAATAATATTACACTAACACAGGTCGTTAGGTTAGGTTAGGTCAGATTAGGTGAATTTAGGTCAGATAGACTTTTTATTCTGACTTTTTTCCTGTGACTTTTTTTCTGTAACGTTTTTTCCTGCAATCATTATTTCAACGACAAATATCAGGTTGTAACACAAATTCTGCTCGATTAGAAAACGGAAGATAGATAATTAATTAATAGAATAACCTCAAGATAATGTGAACATTTTTTAGAAATGTTGCAAAATACACGCGGCGACAGGTTCACACAGATTTTATCACGATACAGAATGATACAGAATGACTTAGGCTAGTGTAGGATTAGGCTAATGAATATTTTCTCTGGTGTTTTTCATACATTTACAACGCCACCCCTACGATATTACAGTAATTGAAAAAACATGGAGCCCACGAAAGAGCATATTCGACATGTGATGCGGTATGAGTTCCATAAAGGAACACTACAAGAAACATTCAAAGAGTTTATGGAAATGATGTTGTGAGCGAATGGATGTGTAGGAGATGGTTTGAGAAGTTTAGAAATGGAGACTTCAGTCTGAAAGATTATCAACGAACAGGACGACCAAATGAGTTAGATGAAGAGTTGCTGAAAGCAACAGTGGAGGAAAACCCAACGGTAACTGTAAGAGAACTTGGCCTGCAACTCGGTGTTAGCCATATGACCATACATCGTCATTTGAAGCTGTTAGGAAAAGTAGTGAAGGTTGGAAAATGGGTTCCGCATGATTTGTCACAAGCGAATCTTCAACATCGAATCGATAGTTGCACATCACTGCATTCTCGGCAATTGCAGACACAGTTTTTGAATCGGATCGTCACTGGGGATGAAAAATGGGTCCTCTATAACAATATTAAGCGTCGACATCAGTGGCTTGGCCGTGAAACAAAGCCTGAACCTCAGCCAAAGAATGGACCCCATCCAAAGATTTTGCTATGCGTTTGGTGGGATATGCAAGGAATTATTCATTTTGAGCTTCTGCCAGATAACCAAACAATCACAGCTGAAGTCTACTGCCAACAACTCCAACGACTGAAGATTACATTACAAGAAAAACGTCCTGCATTAATTAATCGCAGAAGTGTTCTATTCCACTAGGATAACGCACGCCCTCACACTGCTCGAATCACCACTGCCCAATTGGAGGCATTTGGTTGGGAAAAAATGCCTCATCTACCTTATTCTCCAGACATCGCACCTTCAGACTACCATTTATTCAGAAGTCTGCAACACCACCTAGATGGACAAAAGTTGCAACCCAAGGAAGTTATCGAAAACGAAGTGATCGCTTTTTTTAACTCGAAACCAAGGGATTTCTTCGAACGTGGTATAAAAAAACTTTTCCACAGATGGGAGGAGTTATAGAAAAATAAGGGAATTATACTGATGATTAATTTGTCATAATGTCATTTAATTTTTGTTCTGAATGAACTAAAAAATCGAGCACAATATATGTTACAACCTTATACATTGAATCAAGTCAACCTAACCCTGCGTTTGTTTCAAAATTTTCATCATCTTGGTCATTATCAGCGCCGGCTCTTCGATTACGCAGATCACGCAGTGTGCGTGGGGCCCCGCGAGGCGGGAGAGTCCCCAACGAGTGGTATAAAAAAAATTAATTATTGAATGATTGACAGAAATAAAAAAAATGGGTCAAATTTTTATTTTTTTAAACTCTTCCAGCGCCATTCATTTTATTTCCATATAAAATCTAGCATTTTTGTTAAAATCATAAAAATTAAAATATAAACAAACGCCTAATGTGCAGTGGTGGGCACCGTTAACCAAAAAGTTAACTTCGTTAACCGCTAATCCGTTAACCAAAAAGTTAACTTCGTTAACCGTTAATCCGTTAATTCGTTAAACATGTAACGGAAGTTACCGATAAACCGTTAACGTTAACTTTTATTATAAAAAAAATGAAAAACAATATATATATAATTTAATTTTCCCTCTTCTTCTCGTTCTCCATTTTGTCCATGAGATGCATGTTGCCCTTCATGAAAATTAGCATATCAAAGTTTTCATCAGACAGGGATGATCTCTTGGCCCTCAGGATGTCCTTGCCCATAGAGAACAAGATAAAAAATAAAATAACCCTTACCTTTGTTATTTGGAACAGATATGCACAGAATATTCGGGAAGTAATTGCACTGAAATTTCTTCGGTCTTCACAGCAGAGATACTAAAGAGTAAACAGCCTCTGGCGCCACACGCTCACATTTACTTCTCAACGCCATCTATTATCTCATAAAGAAACTAATTCACATTGGGACTTGAAAGTACCGGCAGGATCAACCGGGTAGAAAAATAATTATGGAGATTTTAAAGATGTGGTACCTAGAAGTACCGCCAGGACATAAAGGGTTAAGGTGAAAACGCTCCCATTGTAAGACATCAATTGGCTTAATTTATGTCATCAAAGTGACATGAGAATTGAAATCTTACCTGATCAGTTTTATGGTTCTTGAAATGTATCAAGGAGACTACTAAGGTACTCACAGACATATTATAAATATACATGACTTAATTGACAACGATTATTTTTAAATATTCACTAGCACAAACATGTTGCGCAAGAGACAGACTACAAATGAAACGAATGTAGTTATTTGTTGTAATTGTTACATATATATTATTGAAAGTGCCTTAAAATGCTCGTGATATTTCTTGAAAGAAGTTGAAACATTCAACTCAAATGGCAAATCTTTCCGCCTGATTTTACAGTCGACCATGTTTTGCTCAAATCAATGCCATAAATAACTACCATATTTGGTAAGACACAAATTTTGGCGACGGAAACAAATATATCGCCTGATTTTGCACTGCGGAAATGGAAATTCGTTCATCACTATTAACAGTGGCGGATTAATTGCGCACCTGCTCAGCACTGAAAATAATAGAAACTTTTAAACGTTTATTTATGAATTTTTTGGGTTAACGGACTTGAGTTAACGGAAGTTAAATGTAACGGAAGTTAATTAGTCCGATAATGATTTTCAAAGTTAACTTAAAAGTTGAATCGTTAACGAAAAAGTTAACTTCGTTAATTAACGATTAACGGATTAACGGTTTGTGCCCAGCTTTGCTAATGTGTGCCATCAGATCTGCCATCTCAGAAGATGACTGCACTGGAATTGCTGACTTACATACACGAGAAGCAGCTGATAGAGTTATATCCAAACCTATGGATTGCTCTCAGAATTGCACTCACTCTTCCAGTGACCAATTTGCAATAAAAAAAGCCAGGAGAGAAAGGTTTTGAATGTATGTGATATTAGATGTTAGATTTTTGTATATTTAATTGTATATAAACCATTTTATTGTGTGAAATAGGTATATATATATATATATATATATATATATATATATATATATATATATATAATTTTTAACAACTATTGAATTAGTTCCATACGCGTGCTTGCACTGACGAGTGGCAATACCGATCACCGTGTTGCCAACCCGTAGGGTCATAAAATATCATTCAGTAGCAGCGTGAATACCAGACAGTGGAACAGAGTACATTGTGTTGTGATTGTGCGTGGTTTTGTATAATTGGTGGAGGCTATACCTACAACGTCCATTGAAAACTCTTTATACACGGTTGCCCTCCAAGAGCCAGAAAATGAAGATATTCCTGAGGTTATCTCGAAATATAATTGGGCAAGATCCGAGTTCATACTTTCAGAAAAGTTTTTCAGAGTAGTGGGCCGAAAAGGGCTAACATTGAAGTGTCAGTGCTTAATGTGCCCTCAAAGCCCTAACGTAATTCTGAGCGCTGACGTTTCTACGTGTGCCAGTTTCTCTTCATCTTTCTCAAAAATCATTGGGGTGCAAATTATTGTGCAATATATCGTTCTTAAGAGAACAACATTTATATAGTCAATAAATAAAAGTAGCTATTAGAATTTATGTGGTATGGCTGCCATTTGTAAGTTCATCTGTAGTTTCAAAATACGTGTGAAGGCACATAAATATAAAATGTAACTAGTTACTTGTAACGTCGTTACATGTTTCGAGTAACGGTAACGCCTTAAGGATTTTCAAAAGTAACGACATGACGGTAACGCCGAGTACATTTTCGACATAACGAGTAACGGTAACGCCGCCCAATTTAATGTAACGGTGCCCATCACTGTACAAGTACTATAAAAAGAAGATTCGATAAAAGCTGGTCTCCATGGCAGAGTTGCTGTGTCCAAACCATTACTGAGGACATAAAATAAGGTTAAAAGATTGGAGTGGGCGAGAGAATATCGAAATTTTACTGTAAATGACTGGAGAAAAGTTCTTTTTCCTGATGGATCAAAAGTGGAACTTTTTGGGTTTCATAGAATAGTTTATGTTAGACGTAGAACCAACGAAAAACTTATAGATCCCTGCATAAAACATGGTGGAGGCAACATTCAAGTTTGGGGTTGTTTAAGTTATTCTGGAGTTGGAGATCTTCACAGAATCACTTACACTCTCACAAAAGAGAAGTACTACTCCATACTAGTGAGACATGCAATACCATCAGGATTGAGGCTTTGTGGTGAAGGATTCATTTTCCAGCAGGATAACGACCCAAAGCACACTTGACACTTCTAACCTTTGCATGAACTATCTCAACAAGAAAAAAGATGAAGGTGTTCTATAAATTATGAAGTTTCCTCCACAAAGTCCTGATCTCAATCCAATAGAGCATCTTTGGGACCATTTGAAGAGTCTGAAAGCTAAAAAGAATATAATTTCTCTTAATTCTCTCTGGGAGAATGTAGAAGAATGCTGGAACGGCATAGCACAAGATGTTATCCAGAAACTTGTCGAATCTATGCCTCACAGGGTGGAAGCTGTCATTAAAGCAAAAGGAGATCATATCGATTATTAATAAGATTATGCCATTAAATTGTTAACTTCTTTACTAATTTATAATAATTACATTTAGAAGCAAATAATGTAACAATAAAAGATCAAATTTTGTTGTAATTATCATATATATTTGTACAATTTACAATGCAAACAAACAAACAAACACTTTATTTCAGACTCAACAGGTACATACATTATACAAGAGGTCCATAGAAGATTAAGAGATAGTTGTCTGGAGCACTGACTAAGTAGTCCAGTGAATCTCTGTGTATAATGAACATACAATTGGGTGACTGAACAATAAATTGGGTGATTATAAGGTGGACGTAGACTTTTGAACACCACTGTATATATATATATATATTAGGGTGTCTCTTATTTTCGAAGTGTTGATGTTTTTAGGTTGCGCCCCCTCAACCAGTTCCATTGGTTGAAAAAACATCACATATAAAATTTGTTTTGGATTGAACAATTTTTAGAGGTCGCCCCCGCTTATTAAAGTTCATAAAATATAGCTATTATTATGCAATTAATATTTGAAATTACTAGCAGTTGTCAAGTATACTAAACATATGTTTTTAATTAATTAATCATCATATTTATGATGAATTCAATTAAATGAATATATTAGAGATAATTGTCAAGTTTGTAGCTGAAAATATTGCTTGATAAGACAAGATCAACCTGTTTAAACATGTTTCATCAAGAATGCTCCAGATTATGTTGCAATTGTTTATTTGTCATCATTCAGTGTTCTGCTGTCATAAGTAAAAGGTGTGTAACTGTGTATCACTATACTTCTTTTTTGCTATTATCAGATAATAAACTATGTTATTTATATTTTTCACAATTATTTATACTGATTTTGTTATTAGTGTTTGAAAAAAATTTAATGAATTTAATGAAAAAATTAGAATTTATGCTCTTATACACATATGAAGTTTTAAACAATGTTGCTATTTGTCACAAAGAATTTAATTTAGTTCAATGGAAATTTTACCTGACATGTGTTTCATGATCTGTGTTTCTATCAGTGGCGTCACTAGAGGGGTGCGGGGGGGTTTTGTGCAGTGTTTGAGCAGAACCAAGGAGGCTGATTTTGTAGAGCGATTGGAAGATCTCTTTGACATCGCCCATGGAGACGCTGAGAAGCTGATCAAGAATCGTGAGGACTGGGAGTTCCTTCAACTGCAAAGACAAAAAGGTCGTCCTGGCTCAATCGGTGGTGTGGACACTGTACATCTTCACCGCACAAAAAATGCAGTCAAACGGTTGGAAGCTGAGGCAGAGAGAAAAAGAAAGTCAGAATCTTTGATGGAGGCGTCTACTAGTCAAGTTGTACTGGCTTCTTCCACATCTTCCAGCAACACTGATGAAAGTGAGAATGAGGAGGAGGAGCCCAAAGGAGCTTGTGCTTTACCAAAATCTAAGAAAAAACGAGGCATGAAAAACATCATGACTATTCAGATGTCTGCTGCCCTGGATCGTACACAAATTTCCTCTAGAAAGGCAACATTTATCCTCGCAGAGGCAGCTAAAAGCTTTGGTTTGGACGCTTCAGGTTACAACATAAACCAACATTCTATCCATCGCCTTCGAAATAAGAACCGAGCTCGTCATGCTAAAGAACTTGAGGAGCATTTCCATGGAGAATGTTCTATGACAGTCCACTGGGATGGCAAGATGATGGAGGACCTCACCTCGCACAAGCACATTGATCGTTTCCCAGTACTTGTGTCAGGACCTGGTGTTGAACAGCTGCTTGGTGTCCCCAAAATCCCAAACTCAACTGGAGAAGCACAAGCTGAAGCCGTCTTTAACTGCCTGAATGAATGGGGAATTACAGAGAGAGTAAAAGCAATTTGTTTCGATACAGCAGCTTCAAACACGGGGTCAATATAGTGGAGCCTGTGCTCTCATCGAAGCAAAATTGGGACATGATGTTTTGTACTTGCCTTGTAGACACCATGTTTTAGATTTATTGTTGGGAGCTGCATTTGAAGCAACATTGGGATCTACATCAACTGGTCCAGAGATATTGATCTTTAAGCGTTTTCGTGACAATTGGACTTCTATTGATCAAAGCCAGTTCCAAACAGGTGAGACAGACACGATTACTAAAGAAGCAATTATCCAGTCTAAAACTGAACTAATTCAGTTTGCTAGATCCCAGGCACCTATGCTACGGGATGACTATCAAGAACTTTTGGATCTGTCCATCATCTTTCTTGGAGGTGTCCCCAATAAAGGCATCAAGTTTCGTGCACCAGGTGCCATGCATCGAGCTCGCTGGATGTCCAAAGCGCTCTATTCTATCAAGATGTGGCTTTTTCGAAACCAGTTCAAGATGACTAAGACTGAAGAACGAGGAATTCGAGATCTTTCCCTTTTTTCTGTTCTCATCTATATGAAGGCTTGGACAACATCCTCACTCCCTATTGAAACCCCATTTAATGACTGGCTCCTTATGAGGTCATTGATTAATTATCCTAACAAAAAGATTTCTGATGCAACTAAAAAAAAGCTCCCTAACCACTTATGGTACCTGTCTGAAGAAGCAGTTGGTCTTGCTTTCTTTGATGAGCGAATTACTACAGATGTAAAGAAACGCATGGTAAAGGCATTAGAAGATGAGTCCACTGATAGACCACCCAAGCGTCCTCGGATTCCTGAATCGATCTTCTGCTCTGGTGAAGGACTACACCAACTTGTTACAAGAAATACTAGAGAATTCTTTACTAAGCTGAATTTGCCAGAAGGATTTCTGAACAAGGCACCCAGCACTTGGACATCCAACTGTGAATATTTAAGGGCCAGAGCTATTGTTGCAGCTCTATCTGTTGTAAATGACCGGGCAGAACGTGCAGTAGCTTTAGTTCAAGAGCTGAATAAGAAATTGACAGTGGGGGAAGAGCGCTCCAGTTCCTGCAACAATTGTTGCAAAACCGCCAGAGTCACCCAGTTCCACAAAAACTGTTCTTCTCAAAAATAACCATCAATGAGGTCGCACTTAAAATACACCATATTGTATAATCATTGTATATTAAATAAATGTTGTATAAGGAAATAATGCTAATTAAGTAATTAAGTATGTAAATAGCACTGGCATTTTGAATTTATCTCTAATATAATAACTAATGGTTTTTTTTTGTAGCAATGCTTCATTGCTGATTGTATATAAAAAAAAGAGCCAGGAACGATTTTGGATAGGAGAAAAGGATTGGATAATAGAAGGATTGAGGACCAAAGGATGGATTATAACAACATCAAGGATAGGTTAGAAAAGGATCAATGATAAATAAGAAGGCCTATACTTATAAAAAACGAATCAACTAAAAAAAGAAGGAGGAATTATGTGTATAATGAGCATAATCTATGTCAGGAGCTATTATGCCATGGTCACCATTTTTTAGCCGGGGCGACCCCTAAATATGAGCCATTTGTGTCAAACTTTCAAGTTTTAGTTTTTATGCTAAATGGAACTATTTTAGGGGCGCAGATAAAATAATTCAACATTTCAATTTTTGACTACACAATAAGAGACACCCTAATATATATATATATATATATAATATATATATATAATATATATATACACGTCTCTGCCTAAGACACGCATTACACATGGTCACCTTATGGCTAAATCGCCAACCCTGCTCTGCCTATCTGCCATACCCTTATCACTGTCGTACATCTCTGGGATAGGATAGGATGAGAGTAGTGGACTGGGATAACTTATTTATGGGTAATGACACAAATTTGCATTGGGAGGCGTTGAAAGAAAGTTTTATGAATATCGAAAGGGAGTTTATTCCTCGTAGGCCCAAGCGCGCTAGAAATCATGGTAGGCCCAAGTGGTGGACTAGGGAAATAGGCGAGTTCATAAACGAGCGTAACAGAGCTTATAGACTTAATAAGCGCAATGGCACTCTAGCTAACTTTAATAGATATATCGAGTTTAGACGTCAGGCTAAAAGATCAGTTGGAATGCTAAGCGTAATTTAGAGATACTTATAGCTGCGGATAGTAAACATAATCCAAAAAAGTTTTTTGAATACGTCAATAATCGTAAGCCGATTAAAGATAACTTAGGCCCTCTAGTGGATGTTAACGGCGCTTTGGCTTCTGACGCTCAGGCGATGGCGGGCATTTTCAATAACTTTTTTGCGACAGTTTTTACCATAGAAGACGTAAATAATGTTTCCGACGTGGACGATATCGTTCCATCTAGTAGCGAGACTATTTTGGATAAAATAACTGTTTACGAGGGTGAGATTGCGCATTATATTGATAGGCTAACAGCTAGCAAGGCTCCAGGCCCTGACGCTTTTTATCCCAGACATTTGAAAGATTTGAAAGACGTTATTGTAGGCCCCTTAACGAAGATTTTTAATCATTCACTCGAAACGGGATTATTCCTGAAGACTTCAAATTAGCTAACGTCACGCCCATTTTTAAAAAAGGCGACCGCACAGTAGCTAGCAATTATAGGCCATTAGCTTAACGTCAGTTGTCGGTAAACTATTGCAATCCGTCGTTAGGGATCTTATCATCGATCACTTAGAAAGTCGAGATTTGATTAATAGTAGTCAGCATGGGTTTCGACGCCATAAATCTTGTTTAACTAATTTGTTAGAATTTTATAGCGAAATAGTGCGCGAATACGATAGGCATAGAGCGGCTGACGTTATTTATTTAGATTTTCAAAAGGCGTTCGATACAGTTCCGCATAGGAGATTAATTGCGAAGGTCAAAGCGCACGGTATACGCGGTCAGGTAGCTAACTGGTTAGAGGAATGGCTTCGTGCTAGGAGACAGAGGGTCGTTGTTAATGGTAATGAATCGGGGTGGTTGGATGTAGGTAGCGGTGTCCCATAGGGTTCAGTGTTAGGCCCATTGCTCTTCGTAATTTACATTAACGACATAGATGTAGGATTGACTAGTAACGTGTCAAAATTCGCGGACGATACTAAAATAGGCGGTAAGGTTGTTAACGAGGACGATAGAAATAGGCTCCAAGACGATGTAAATAGGATTATGGGGTGGACGGATAAATGGCAGATGCAATTTAACGTAGACAAATGTAAAGTTTTGCATATAGGTTCTCGTAACAATAATTACACGTACACGATGGATGATAGAGAGTTAGCGAGCGTTGACGAGGAAGTAGATTTAGGCGTACGCGTATCTAAGGATTTAAAAGTTAGGAACCAGTGCCTGGAGTCTTGCGCAAAAGCTAATAGGAGGTTAGGCTTCATAGCGTGTAATTTCGAATTTAAATCGAAGGATATTATATTGCCCTTTTACAAGTCCCTAGTCAGGCCTCATTTAGAATATGCCGTTCAGTTTTGGTGCCTGTATTTGCGTGAGGATATTGATAGGTTAGAAAGGATTCAGCGTCGCGCCACGAAACTAATTCCGTCATTGCGCAACAAGCCTTATGAAGATAGGATTAAAGAGTTAGACTTGCATTCACTCGAAACTAGGAGATTAAGGGGGTAGCTTAGTGAAGTTTTCAAAATCGTTAATAACAACGATAACGTAAATTTTGACAAACTGTTCACTTTCGATAATAGCAATACTCGTAATAACGGATTTAAGTTGTGTGGCAGACGTTTCATTACTAATATCGCTAAAAACATCTTTACGTTTAAAGTAATTGATAAATGGAATAATCTTCCCGTGCCCGTCGTGAACTCTACCAGCGTTAATGTGTTTAAAAACTGTGTAGACAGGCATTTTAAAAATATTAACGTTGTTTAAAATAATAAAACAATTAGCAACAGGCGCTCTGGGGGTGGTGATCGGGGATGAGTCTGTTGACGACTAATGCCAGCTTGTGACATGCCAGCGTGTGATATGCCAAAAAAAAAAAAAAAAATTAGACTAACACGAACTTAAATGTAGCTCTTAGCGTATACTAACCCACTTTTTGTTATACTCTTTATACTGTTTTTTCTTCTTTTTCTCTTATCCTCTCTTTATTGCATGTCTGTAGTTTGCATATGATAGTGTTTGAGTTAAGAATGTGTTGCATGGTTTGTAATGCGTTCTTATTTTACTTCTTTTCACCTTTCACCCCTTTCCAGCCTAGTGGGCTGCATCCTCTACCTCCCTATGGAGTGGAGGATCGGTCTGCAACAGCTGGAAGAATGTGTTGCTTTGAGTTAAGAATGTGTTGTTCTTTGAGTTAAGAATGTGTTGCATGGTTTGTAAGCGTTCTTATTTTACTTCTTTTCATCTTTCACCCCTTTCCGGCAGAGTGGGCTCTACCTCCTTATGGAGTAGAGGACCGTTCTGTAACCTTTCCTATTCTCTCCGACTATTTTACTGACTTGTCGGCAGTGGCTGGCGGATGATGATGGTGAGTCTTTTTTCTCTTTTTCTGAATGAATGTTAACCCACGAGTGATAGGTGTTGCTTCTTACTTAACCCCTTATTCTCTTCTCTTAACCCCCTTCTCTTTCCTTTCTCTCGGGCTAAACTTAGAATGGATCTTAGGGTCTTTGTTAGCTTAGCTTCTGTAGATCTGTAGATCTCCTGGTCAAATGCCTAAACCTGTCCGCTCTTTGTCGCAGGTGTTTCCCTCTCTTGTCCAGAATTTCCATACCTGAGCGTCTACAATCCATACTCGTCGAAGGCTCCCAGTTTTCAGCGGAAGCGATTTTTCTTTTCCTCACTCATTCTCATCTGCTTCATCGTATCTAAGGCCATACCCCTCCTACTGCCTATCCAGCAACTGAACCTTACTCACTCCCCTAGTCTACCATCCCCAACTCAGTGACACCACCCACCCACTGTCCCGCCGAGATATGTACCAACCACTTTCCCTTGGTGTATATATATATATATATATATATATATATTCAGGGTGTGCTAAGTGTGCACACCCACAAAAGCTGTAAAATAATTATTTAAAAAAATTAATAAATAAATGATTACATCTTTTATATTAAATAATATTTAATAAAAATAAAAGGTCATGATAATTTTACATGCATTAATATACAGTATTAACCTTCGTTGTTGCTTCTACTACTTTCTGTTCGCTGCTCATATTTGCGATCGAGCTAAACCTTTCTCGCACACTTTAAGGAGGAGGGATAGAAGTCACGACAGGCAAGAGATGGCGAAGATGAAAGGGAGTGTTAGGGAATAGTGGGGGTTATTACTGGCTGAAGTCGAGCGGAACGGCAGTAGCACACAGCTTGCTGTTTGGCGTAGTTGTCTCCCAGTGTCGTTCGATAATATAGCTTACTTTTGTTACTTATGTATCGCAGAAAAAGAATCGGATTTGCATGATTCGTTAATTTTTAACGAATCACTATTATATACTGTATATATATATATATATATATATATATATATATATACACACACACACTGCCATTTAAAAGCATGCCATTTATTATATATAACTTAAATTTTTGGTTTTAGGTACCTTGTTATAATATTCAGCACACACTGTTTTGTTAACCACCTTACGCCACTGATATATATATATATATATATATATATATATATATATATAGGTATGGAACCAAAAGTAGGTGGACAGTAAATGATAACGTTTATTTTGAGAATACATATTTAATTTTTTTGTATACTATAATACAAAATAAAATTTAAATAAATTTAGTTATAATATTTAATATAATAAAACACAAACACCATAGTTATAATGAACACCATAGTTATAATATAATATAACACAAACCGTATTCAACCTACTGTCCACCTACTTTTGGTTCACCGTGTATATATATATATATAAATATATATATATATATATATATATATATATATATATATATATTATATATATATAAATATATATATATATATATATATAATTCTCTTTACCTCTATTGTATACTTTATAAGTTATACTTGTAGTAGAGAACAAAATTTACTTTAATTATTATTGGGCTTGCTACACTTTAACGAACTTCAGGCGTGAGTGAATTCTGAAGGTTCAGAGAATAAAGCAGTTTTTTTTCGCCCAGAATTTTACCGTCTTGGGAACCGATTAACTCTTATGGCACCGCCACACTTTCTGTTCCTCACGAAGAGTACAATCCGAGTCACAACAAGGACACTTCACCACTTGAGGAAGAATACCGTGTGCCCGAAGAAAAGCTGTAGCTTTTTCTGAATTTCCATAAAATTCGGCGATACAGCGAAAATATATAATCAAAGGAGCACAGACCACAGGAAGCCATGTCCACTAACTGATTCAAATTAAAATCAGTGGAAGCGCCATTTTTTTACCCTTTTCCCGTTAGAGAGTTTAAGCTTCAATAACTCTTTAGCAAATCATTTGCGACGGAAATGAGTATCATTTTTTAATTCAGCACATTGAAAACCAGCTTTTAAAACTTTCTACCGGAGACCAGTGTAATAGTAAAGAAATACCTCGAATTTTCCGAGACTGAATTTTCAAGACCGAATTTTCTGGACACCAATGGAAGCATCCAACATCTCCCGTTGCAAGGAAGTTCAAAGCGCAGCCGTCAGCAGGTAAAGTTATGCTAATACTGTTTTGGGATACACGAGGCCCTATCCTTGAACATAATCTAGAACGTGGAACTACAGTAACAAGTGCATCGTATTTTGACATGCTTCGGAATGAGTTAAAGCAAGCAATTCGCACAAAACGGAGAGGGAGATTGTCGGAAGGTGTTATTCTGTTACACGACAATGCGTGCCCTCATACCGCTGCACAGACTAGAAAATGCCTTCAAGAACTTAAATTTGAAGTTCTCGACCATCCAGCCTATATTCCAGACCCGGCACCTTTGGATTTTTACTTGTTTGGACTACTAAAAGACGTTTTGAGAGGTCAGCGATTCCAAGGCGATGATAACCTGAAGGAGGCGGTGCATGACTGGCTACGCACACAGCCAAAAACATTCTTTTATGATGGCATTAGGAAGCTTGTAGATCGCTGGACTAAGTGCATTGAGAAACAGGGAGACTATGTTGAGAAGTGATGTGTTTATAATCTATCAGATGTGAAAATAAAATTGTGAAAATAAAAAGTGCAGAAATTTATTCAATTACCCTCGTATATATTAAAAAGATCACGTGTTGTTCTGTGATTTTATTGCATATATATATATATATATATATATATATATATAACTTTTTCTGGAAAGAAAGGTTCCGGAACTCTGATATAATTTTCCTACAACTTTTGCCAGTTGTTACCCCATCTCATCTTCCATCCCAAGCCTCCTTCCTATTCCTAAAATTCTGTCATGTAACCAAAGATAATTGTGTACTAGTGTTAACATAAATTTTTACAGTATGAAATTAAATATTGCAACACTACTGCAAAAATACTGCAAAATTATTGAAGCATCAGAATTTATAAACACTGTTGCAACTGCCGCCAAAATGGCCGCCAAGCAGGCATCTGCGCAAATGTAAACATTACTTTTCATATTCCTGATGCCATAAGCTTCTCAAAAATGTACTGGTTTGCTAATATCCATAAAATTTGAACAAAAATACATAGTGAACCTGACTGAAAAGAAAAAAAATTGGAGTGAAAATAAAAACATCAGCTTTTCTTCTGTATGTTGAAAATAAAAAGTGATAAATTAAAGCTGTTTAATTTTGTAAAATACAATGTTATATGATGTATCGGGTGGTTTTTGTAAACATTTGACACTTTAAAAGGTTTGTATATTTATTAAGCCCCAAACATATGTGGAAATGGTTTACATAAGGTGAGATGAATTATAAAAACACTAAAAACTTGTCTTTAAACAAATTATAATTAAACTGATTTAGTTACCCTTTAAATTAATATTTGTTGATACAATAATAAAATTACAAAGTTAAATTAGTGCAAAATATAACTAGTTTTAATTTTTACTTTTGTTTTCTATAATACTTGAATTTTATTTGTTACAAACAGTAAAACGAATTAGAGTTCCTTTTCTTATGATATTTGGGTTGCCTGGTGAATGAGAGTTGTAATTATGTTTCTACTCTCCTATTTTTATCGTGTTGTGAAAATTACATTGAAAAGTAATTATACCAACACTATTTTTTTTTCACATTTAATTTAAAGGTCATTGAATCATTCTCCCAGTTCAAAATAAAATAAAAGTAAAATCAATTTGACATAGCAAGAACTAAATAGTTCTTTGAAAGGAGGCGTATGTAAATTCATTAATTGTTAGGCTAATAAATTAGAATTATATATTCCATATTTTGTTGTCCAAATATCTTGAAATAATGTGGAATAATGACTTTCATACAAAGTGAACTAAGATAAAAAAAAATTATCGGATAATTTTTTTCCATTTAGAAAAGCTATCAAAACAAAAAAAAAAAAAAATCACCAAAAACATCTTTATTGCGGATCATTCACAATCCATAGCCACTTAATCTAACATACAAGTACAATTTTACATATTATACACTGGAAGTTAATACAAAAATAGGGCTAACATAGCCACTTAACCAGCATACTGGCAGTGTTTAATTAATTATCTGCCAATTTTATTTGTATTGTTATTACATGAGACATCATTAACTGAAAAAGATCATTTGTATACGTAGGAGAAAATAATTGTAGCTTAATGAAGAAATCAGAGAAATTATGAAAATAAAAGAGTTTAATAAAAATGTTGATAAATTATGTGAAACTGAGTTCGGATATGATTTTGTGGAAACCGTATTTTAAATTATTAATTATACAACAAACAAAACATCTTTGTTGGGCTCATTCACAATCCATAGCCAATTAACCTAACATACAAGTACAATCTTACGTATTATACACTGAACGTAATACAAAAATAAGGCCAACATAGTACTATCACTTTAAAACCGAACATACAAGTACAAAAATAAAGCCAGCATAGCCATTTAACCCAACATTACAATATATATATATAATCTTTGCTACATTACAAAAATAAGGTATTGTAAACCAGCAGTTGTCTGAACCAAGACTACCATATACAGTACTGGCCAAATTATTAGGAATTTTTTTAAAATTTCATTTTTTGGTATAAAATGTTAAATTAAACCAATTTTAAACGTTGAAAAGTTATTTATTTCTACACAAGAATACATGGTCATTATTTAGCAATAGTTTAGTACTTAGTTTGACCCACCTTAGCTGCCATAATGGCTGCGACACGCTTCGGCATGCCATGAATCAATTTTTTGCATAATTCTTTAGTCGAACGAATCGTGTTTGTTCGTCAGTTGTCGTTTGGTTGTCGTGCGATGCGGGTGTGTTTCTCTTTCTTTTACGTGTCATTAACTACCGTTTAATTTAAATAGTGTATTTACCCAATTTCGGCAATTATTTGTTACAGTTTTTAAGTGAATTTGAAAATGGGGCGAAAGAATGACTTGAGTCCACGAAAAATTGGGCAAATACAGGTTTTATTAACTTCTACATTTAAACAAAAGGAAATCGCTGCCAAACTCCATGTTTCACCACAGTCAGTACTTCGTATTAAGAAAAAAATGGTATTTGGAGAAAATGTAGGCCCCAAAAGGGTTGGAAGATGCGGCAGAAAAAGGGTAACGACTCCAAGAACTGATAGACAGATTGCAATTTTGTCTCTTAGAAATAGAAGAGCTACTTGCAAAAACATTTCCAGTAGTCTAGCGGCTGATGGCATCAATATTAGTCGTAGAACAGTCAACAGGAGGCTTCTAACTGCCGGCTTCAAAGCCTACCGCCCAAGGAAGAAGCCCAGGCTCACTGAGGCTATGAAGAAGGCACGTTTGCATGGGCAAAGGAACACATTAACTGGACTAGTGAGGATTGGGAACAGGTAAGAATAATATTTAACATTAAATAGAATGTTAATACAGTAAATACAGTATGCATAGAAGTGTATTTACAGTACGTGATAAAACTGCAGTAAAAATATCTGTAAAGCAGCAAGTCATACTGTACTTCGTTTTAGCTGTACTTCATACGCTATGCACTGACTCTTTCACAGGGCTTTCTTTGATTGCAGGTGGTGTTCTCCGATGAGTCAACGATTGCCGTGCTTGACGATCGTATTCAAAGTGTAAAAGGAGGCCTGGAGAAGAATTTTTGCCTGAGTGTCTGATGAAAACGGTGAAATTTCCACAAAAGATCATGGTTTGGGGAGCAATTTCTGTGCATGGAACTAGTCGTTTGAGCATTGTTGAGGGGAATATGAACCAAGTCAAGTATATAGAAGTACTAAGAAGACGTCTACTGCCTCAAATAAGGGAATGGTATGGTAATAGACGTTGGATTTTTCAACAAGACTCAGCTCCATGCCACACGGCAAAGTCGGTTAAAAAATGGTGTCATGAAAATAGTGTTCGGTTGCTCCCATGGGCTGGAAATTCTCCAGACATGAACCCAATCGAAGTTTATGGTGTATTTTAAAGGACGTAATCCATGAAACGCCGATAACAACAAAACACCAACTCATAGAGCGACTTATTCAAGTCTGGTTTCACTCTACACGTATTAAGGAATTATGCAAAAAATTGATTCATGGCATGCCGAAGCGTGTCGCAGCCCTTAAGGCAGCTAAGGGGGTCAAACTAAGTACTAAACTATTGCTAAATAATGACCATGTATTCTTGTGTAGAAATAAATAACTTTTCAACGTTTAAAATTGGTTTAATTTAACATTTTATACCAAAAAATGAAATTTTTAAAAAATTCCTAATAATTTGGCCAGTACTGTAGGTGAGAGGCAGAGATGGGCAAGATCACCAACTTTGGTGATCTTGAAGATCAAGATCAGATCACCAGAAAAATGTGATCTTGAAGATCAAGATCAGATCACCAGAAAAATGTGATCTTGAAGATCCAGATCAAGATCGTGATCTTGAAGATCACTTTTCAAGATCACTTTTATATGAATTGAAAAAAGTTGTACTCTTGTAGAGTAAACAAAAACAAATTATTTTGTTAATCACTCCTGAAAAGTATCACTCCTAATACTCCCCTGAGGGCTGAGGCAATACAAGCATCGCATCCTACCCATGTCACCTGATCTAAACCACGGGGATTGACGATTCCCCTTTCAGTTTTTCAGGTGGTAAACTTAAAACTTAGTATTATCATAACTTATCAGCAAAGAAAAAACTATTAAATGACCTACATATAGTTTTTAGTTCTATTTTTCTCAATTCTCATTTCACCAGGTCCATAACCCATATCAATGAATGGTCAGCATATATAAGTAAACATTTTTTACATAGAATTTAATTTTACAGTTTTACTGCAGTACGCAATTACTGACAATATAAGGGTAAAAACCGCAAGTTAAGAGTGTTAATTTAATGTTCAACCGCTGTAAACATTTGCTTTCAGCAAAACCAATTGTTCAAAGTTACCATCCGAGAGACGACTTCGTTTCGGGCTATGAACCATGCCAGCAAACGAAAACAACCGTTCCACTGGTGCAGAGGAAGGTAGCGTGGTGTTATACCTCTTGAAGGTCTTCTTTATAGCAGGATACCTATCTAAAGAGTCGAGTGCCTTACTGGTGTCCTGCAAATAATTGAGGACTTCCAAGTCTTCCTTGTTGTTAGGAGCAGAGAATGAACCGTCCATAGTTCTGAAGAAATCGTCTTCAGATGATGAGTCTGAGTTCACCGAACTATTACCACTGCTGTCAGAATTACAATTTCTTACAGCCATTTGCAGCTTGTCTTTTACTTGAGACTTGATTGCTTCATGATCGCCGAAATTAGGCCCTTGCAACAATGATATCCATCTAAGTTTGAAATACGGATGAGATACTGAGGCCAAAACGGCATCAGTTACCTCGGGGCTCAACGACAAAAAATGACCAAATCTGGCATTGAAGCCAGAGACGACTGCTGCCAGTAATGGCATGCAGTGTCTCAAGCGCAGGTCGTTTGGTTGGATAGGCTCCAATCTTGCGAGGGCATCTTGAGTCACTAGGACTGTTGGAAGAAGACAACCGTAGTAGCATTCTTTCTCTGCCTGTAATTTGTTGAGGGCTGCTGCAATTGGTTTTAGAACAGACAAATATTCTGAAATAAATTCCAATTCATTGTCTTTGAGGATGGGTAGATTCAGTTCTTCAAGAGCTACATTCACGTCGTTCTTATGTTTATATATTTGGCTTAATGAGTCGTACATTGAGTTCCATCGGGTGACGCATGGGTACCTAAATTGGACGCCAGTTATTTCCTGTATTTTTTCTGCTGACTTGGGTTTACCAGCAGCATTCCACAGCGCCGAACATTTTCCCATTGCAGAATGCTTTATCTTCTTTAGTCCAGGTGAATTCAGTTCTTTATCTGCATCAGTTGTTGCTACCAAGTTCAATGTGTGGGAGGCACATCGAATATGGGATGATAGTTTCACTGACTCCTCTCCATGCTCTCCTGAATGTTCAGGAAAGTTGCTGATGATAACCTCTTCATCTGAATCTTTTTCATCATCATCTTCATCTGCATCATCTTCATCAATGTCGTCAGTACGATTCTGAACACGAACACCGAACTCTTTAAAGCATTTCACCATGTTCGATGCATTGTCGGTGACTGTAGATACAACTTTTCTATAAGATAAACCATGCTCCGAGTTGATCCTGTCCAATATTCCAGCAATTTTATCAAAGCTATGTGTTCCACGAAATCTTCGGCATGCCAGTGCAGCTGATCCTCGCGACAAGTCATCATTGATCTGTAATGTAAGAATATAAAATCAATGTTTGTATGAACATTTTTTTAAGCTTAATTTAATAATATTGGTTAGACACGCACCAGCTAAACTGCGCCACCAAACATTGAAGAGAAGAACTATGTGATATAAAGGAGGCAATTCAGCGATGAGTCGCCTACCATACCACCATATCAGTGACCCATCCCATAAGAGCAAAATGTGGAAGAGTCCATATTCACAGCCTGTGAATATGGACTCTTCCACATTTTGCTGTGAATCAGACACAATGACAGATGACAGAATCAGTGAATTAGTGTGAAATTACTGTGAATCACAGCAAAATGAAGACTCACCAAATTAATGAATGAGGAACACATGTCGAATAATTGAAAAGATTATACTATAAGTCTATCAGACTATCAGTCTATCACCAATGGTCAATTTATCAATTATAGAAAAATAATACACTAAATCAATAGCATACCCAATGCGCAGTGACTCTTATGAAACTGCGGTGATTAGTTGACCATATGTCGCATGTAACACACACATGGTCAACTGCTGCCAGTTTTGCTTGTATGTCTTCCTTCATTGTACTGGTTGTTGTTGCAAGAGATCTAGCCAGGGTGCGTCTAGATGGCACCTGAACAGCCGGGTTGACGTCTGAAAAAAATATTTAAAAATTAAAACAAATACAATAGATTAGCTATGGAAAAAATATCAAAATATTTAGCTAGGCTAGCGATAGTCTAATGTTCATACAAATAATATGATTAATTATTTTAATCAGATATTAGCTATGGAAAAAATAGCAAAATATTTAAGTTATACTAACATGAAAGAAGATCCTTAAATTCATGTAGTTCAACTAGGCTCAATGGTAGGAGCCCATTAGCCGCAAGCGAGAGAATCTTCTTTTCAAGGATATCCTTGCATATTGGTGGTCCTGGTTTTTGCTTGGAAATGTGGAACATGCTTAGTGTTGACTGCTTGGCAATTTTGGCAGGGCCAGCATTGCTGCCGCTGGCATCTTCTTCTTTAG
The DNA here is from genome assembly GCA_023014485.1 of Bathynomus jamesi. Classification (NCBI taxonomy): domain Eukaryota; kingdom Metazoa; phylum Arthropoda; class Malacostraca; order Isopoda; family Cirolanidae; genus Bathynomus; species Bathynomus jamesi. Next base: position 303,450 of record JAJOZX010001913.1, on the reverse strand, counting down.
CTGGACGCTTGCGAGATTTCTTCTCCGATTCATATTCACCCAAAAGATCCGAATGTAGTTTCTGCACAAGAAAATAAATTATTATCATGCGGAGAGACTTCTTGAACACCCTGTATAATATTTATCAGAGTATCAAACTTCTAGTTGAAATTAATACTTAACAAGATTCTAAAATTTTGTTATCTTCAACTAAAATTATTTTCACCATGATCAGTGCATTTTTATCCTATGTTAAATTGAAAGCCGAATTTCGTCCTTCAGTAACTAAATAGGAGAAATTACAGACATGGATCAGACAGAGAGAAAGACAGATACACCTGGCGTTTTATTATAGTTGGATATCGGCAGTTTTTAATGTAGCTACTAGTCCATAATCTATTAATATCTGAAGTGCACAATATTTCAAATGGACGTCTATGTAAATGTAGCATTAGTCTTGTATGGCACCAGTCACTTAAAATATGACTTGAACCATTATGTTAATGTTGCTACTTACTACTTAGTTACTAAGTAGTACTAACCCTGAGGTGCCTCAGAAGATTGCTTGTTGAGTCGAGGCCAGCAGACAGAATTGTAGTTTTCTTTGTACACTGCCTACAAATAACTTTGATACTGTTTCCAGTTTTTTCGACAAATTTGAAAATATTTTCCGTTCAATAGCACAGATTGATCCTTATTACCAACATTGTTATCTAAATATATTGAATACTGTTCTGGTGACAACCTAGAATATTTGGTTCCCTTGGGAGCCTGTTGAAGTTGTAAAATTGCACTCATTATTAAAAAATTCAATCTGTAAATAAAATATGTTTAAAATTAATTTATTATGAATACGGACCTATAGGCTATATTTTATGCCTATATATAATAATATATTAATAGAACACTTTTAACATAATTGCACAGTAAATTACACTTTTTACGAGCCTAAATTCCACAGCAACTACACCTTCCATGAGCCCACGCATGACGCAAGTCACCCAACTTACAGAAAACATAAACAGTCGGTGTTGAACAAAGTTGCCACCAGATGTCGCTTGGACAAAAAACAAATGACATTCGCATAGCGGCATATTTAAGAATCTGAAATTAAAAGTGATCTTGAAGTCTAAAGTGATCTTCAAGATCAAGATCACAAGAAATAAAGTGATCTTAGATCAAGATCAAGATCACCATAATAAAAGTGATCTTCAAGATCAAGATCAGATCACGATCTTGATCTTCAAGATCACGATCTGATCTTGAAGATCAAGATCGTGCCCATCTCTGGTGAGAGGTACACAGTATGTGAAGACAGGACATTGCACAATAACACAGAATTGTTTTGGACCCTAGTAATGAAATTATATATATTCTTCCGGATTAACATTTGGCTGATAGGTAGGTTACGCGTAGTAAACATAAAACTGGCACTGCACCATTTTGGTTCCCTACATAGCATACAAAAAATATTATTATAAGCAACAGAGTTTATTTATAACAGTTTTTGTGCAGTTCCACCACAGATGGGATGTATACAATGCAGTACAGTAAGTTCTAAAAAGATAAGTTTTAACTGATTCTGAACACACCAAATTTCCTTACTAGCATGTTACCCTGTACAATGTACATACAGCTTTTTACGTTGCCTCTCAAAATCAAGTTCATCTCGCAGTTCGTGAGTAATTACATAACCTAAGTATTTGCATGTGTCTTTGACAGGTATAGTTTGACCATTCATTTCAAAAGACCCACATGATACATGTTTCAGTAGATTACACCTAAATATCAAAATACAACTCTTTGCCCCATTAATTATAGGTGATGTCATTTTCCATACCATATTGTTCACATTGTAATAGCTTGGGGTCTGTGACCCCGCTAAGTTACTAGGTTTCTAAACAACAAACAAAGGCACTTACCGGTGCGTTGAATTATATATTCTTTAGGGCCTACCATAGATTTCCTGCGTCCCACAAAGCAGTCTACCTAAACTCTCTAACTTTACTAATTTAGAAGCTATAGACATTACCCCTAACTATTATTATTTACTGACAACTTTCTACCCCATTTGTCACCTTAGAAACATCACCAAATTAAACTAAGCACCAACGATTTAGTCAGATATGAATAACCATGCTCTAGTCTAGCCAAAACCAAAACGAACAGCCGCGTTGCTCTGTTTATACCTTCGTGTTGCCATTCAGCTTCCTTTTAGTGATTTTTCCCTTTAGTGACTTTAGACTATATACATATATATATACGCACACGTCACCTCACTCCTCCCCTACAAGTTTAGTCTGTCAGGGGGGTGAGAGACCCTAGACGACCTGCGGAGCGGGGTTGATGTAGTAGGAATAGGTGCAACTTGCATAGGCGGGCGAATTGAACCATTTTCCAGAGGATCGGTTCTCTCTTCCGGAAGACTCCGGTCATTCTGCAATTCACGTTCCCATATCTGGTCCTGATGGCGTTTAATAGAACGACCATCTTCTAGTTGGCACTTGAAGGAAACAGGGCCCGTTCTCTCCTGCACCGTTGCAGGAACCCATTTTGGTCCAACCCCATAGTTGCGAATCATAACTGAATCATTAGGTTGCGCTTCTATAACTCTCTCTTTTTTAGTGTCGTGGTACAACTTCTGTTTTTCCTGATGGCGTAAAACTCGTCGTTGTAACGTTTCGTTTGGACGTAACAAATCGAAAACTGAACGAATTCCCCGGCCAATCATAAGTTTAGAAGGAGACACCCCCGTCGTTGTGTGAGGTGTTAGTCGATATTTAAACAAAAATTTATCCAACACCACTTGCATTTCCTCCCCACGAGAATGACGCAAGGCCGACTTGAAAGTACGGACCATGTTTTCCGCGAGACCGTTAGTAGACGGGTGAAAAACACTAGCCGGACATGTCTAATGCCATTTAGGTGGACAAAGAACGAAATTCCTCACTGGTAAAACAAGTACCATTGTCGGAAACCAGGACTACGTAAACCCCATCGAGCGAAACACGAACGGAGTAAGCGAATAGTAACACCCGAAGTCGTGGAAGTGGTTGGAAAAATTTCCACCCACTTAGAGTAGGCGTCCACAATGACTAGGAAATAGATATTATTTATAGGACCTGCATAGTCAACATGGATCCTATGCCAAGGTATAGTAGGCCATTCCCAAGGATGAAGTGGACTTTTCCTTGGGAGATCGCTGTTCTCTAGGCAGCTTTGACAGGAACGAACCAATGATTCGAGTTCTCCATCTAAACCGGGCCACCAGAAATAAGCTCTCGCCAGCTCTTTCATTTTTGTTGCACCCATGTGTTCAGCGTGAAGTTCCTTCACTAAATTCGACCTGCCTTCATTCGGAATTATCATTCTATGGCCCCATAAGAGACAGCCATTTTGGATCGAGAGTCCAGACTGACGTTGATAAAAAGGCTGTAATTCACTCTCAACCTTAGTAGGCCAACCAACTGAGCAGTAATGGATGACCCTAGACAGAATAGGTTCTGATTTTGTCCACTGCTCTATTTGTACCGCAAATACTGGAGTGGATTCCAAAAATTCCACCAAGTGAACCCATTCTGTAGGTATAGGTACACATTCATTTGGATTTTCTAAAGGCAACCTACTGAGCGCATCAGCCGTACCTAGAAGTTTGCCTGACCGATGTACTAAGTCAAATTTATAGGCTTGTAGAATCAGTGCCCATCGTTGAATCCTACCTGAGGCCATAACTGGAATATTTTTATTAGGTGAAAATAAACCTAAAAGAGGCTTATGGTCAGTAATTAGTTTAAATTCATGACCCCATAGATAGAAATGAAATTTTTTTACCGCAAATACTAAGGCTAAGGCTTCACGTTCAAGTTGTGCATATCGTCTTTCAGTCTCAGTTAGTGTTCTAGAGGCAAAACAGATAGGCCTATCTACACCATCAATGTGGTGAGATAACACTGCCCCAATTCCATAAGAACTGCTATCTGCTGAAACTATGAGAGGAAGTTTAGAATGATAATGCACTAGGAGAGTGGACTTTAGTAGTACGTCCTTGGAAGCCTCAAATGCTTCCTTTTGGGCTTTCTCCCATCTCTACTGTTCCCCAGATCGTAACAGCTTATTTAAGAGTTCAAGGAAAGTCGATGCATTAGGCAAAAATTTCCTATAAAAGTTTAGGAGACCTAAATAAGCTTGTAACTGTGTGATGTTTTGTGGAGGTGGTGCATTTTTTATTGCTTCTAGTTTATCCACCGTTGGATGAATGCCTGAGGCATCTATGCGGAACCCTACATATGAAACCTCGTTAGTGACCCACGAACACTTTTCTTTCTTTAGCTTAAGTCCGGCATCCCGGAGTCTTTTTAGAACTGTGGTTAATCTAGTTAGGTGTTCTTTTTTAGACGAACCTGAAATGAGGACACATCTAGAAAAACAAAGTACCCCCGGAATGTGACCTAGAACTTGGTCCATTGTCCTCTGAAAAATACCCGGAGCCGATGCTATTCCATAGCATAGCCTATTGTACTTATATAGGCCTCGGTGCGTATTTATGATAGTTAGTTCTTTAGAATTTTCATCTAAACTTAGTTGAGCATAGGCTTGGGACATATCTAGTTTTGTGAAATATTTACCCCCAGCAAGAGAGCTAAATAATTTATCAGGCTTGGGTATAGGTTAGCAATCTAGAAGGACTGCTCTATTTGCTGTTAAACGGTAATCCCCACATAACCGCACGGACTTGTCAGGTTTTAGTACAGGAACTACTGGGGCAGCCCACTTAGCGTGTGTGACTGGTTCGATAATTTTGTCTTTGAGCAGCCTATCAATTTCTAAATCTACCTTCTCCCGCAGTGCATGCGCAATTGAACGAGTCTTACAAAATTTCGGAGTTACATTAGGACCTACTTCTATACAGACCTGATGGCCTTTTAGGTTGTTTACTTCAGGCCCAAAAACAGAAGAAAACTCCCTCAACAATGAGTCTATGTCAGCCGGATATGAGAGTGTATGCACATCTGCCTGACCCTTTGGCAAAATTTTGTCAATAGGCATTTTCAAAGCATCAATGCAATCACGGCCTAGTAGAGTAGGCCCTTGCTCATCCACCACTAAAAGAGTTAAGGGATGAGACAAAGTTTTCTTGTTGAGTGTAACTGTGATGGATGCCTTTCCACAAATAGGTATTTGTATGGCCCCATATTTTTTTAGTATTGTTTTAGATGCATGTAGTTTAGGTGCATTTTTGAAAGTTTTGTCAAAAACTGTTTTGGACATGACAGTTCGGGCATCACTTGTATCTAGTTCTAGAGGAACTGTAACTCCATTTAGGCCTACCTCTACAATATATGGGCCTGTATTATCACCACTTTGCTGCTCATAAAATAGGTATTCCACGCCCATGTTCGAAGTATTTCCCTTTTGAGGATTTACACTAGAAATGTTATAATTAGAATTTTCACCCCTTGTTTTCTTTGAAAAACAAACTTTAACTATGTGGCCTATTTTACTACAGTTTCGGCAAACTGCTTCTTTAAAGGGGTCCCCTTCTTCCAATGGTGTTTTCCACATCCAGTACATGGCTTGGAAGGCTTTTCCTCCTGTTTAGCGTTTGAATTAGTAGGTTTAGTCATATTTGTCGCATACCTTTTATTTGTCTGTCTAGTAGGCTCATTAGGTCTGCCAGGCCTAGAAGATTTAAAGCTCTTTACGTGTTCGGCTTTACTACCGTGACTACCAAAAGCTCTAACATCTTTAGCAGCTGCTTCTCTAGCCGCAGCTATTTCTATAGCCTGACTAAAAGTTAGGTCCTGTATAGCTAATAGGGCTCTCTGGGTAGACTCCTCTTTGAGACCCATTGCAAACCTATCTCTTAGCATTTCGTCTAATTTGTCCCCAAATTTACAAGTACGGCTATGGGCTTTTATTCCTGCAACAAACTGTGCAATGCTTTCATTCACCGTCTGATGCCTTGAATAAAATTTGAAACGTTCATAGATGAGAACTACTCGGGGTTTGTAGTGATCGGTTAGGGCCTGTACCAATTCACTATAGGTGCAAGTTTCCGGTGCTTTAGGAGCAACTAGGTCCATAACTAAGCCAAACGTTTTAGGGCCTATTATAGTTAAAAACAACCTCACCCTAGTGGCATAAGCTTCAAAGTACTCCCCAGAGTCTTCGTGGGGGCTTATATGGCCAATCACCGACATGTTAGAACAAAACCGATTTAGGCCAAATAACGTGAAGTAGGTTAGATTTGGTTTAAATTTGATCTAGTTACTCCCCAGTTAGGGCTGAATAGTAAATTGTACTAGAGTTAGGGCTGAGAAAGAATTAGTATTAGAGTTAGGGCTGGGTAGGAATTAGTTTTAGAGTTAGGGCTGAGTAGGAATTAGTTTTGGAGTTAGGCCGGCGGAACCTAAGCTATAGTACGGTAGCTTACCCACACAAACCAACCAAATCGGACGACCCACTAAGCTACATTCAATTTTCCAAACAACCACTTGAACCCAATAAGCCAAATTAAATCCAATGAGCCAAATTAAATCCAATGAACCAAATTTATTCCAATGAGCCAAATTGAATCCAATGAGCCAAATTGAATCCCATTCCCATCCTCGTCGCCAAATGTAATAGCTTGGGGTCCGTGAACCCGCTAAGTTACTAGGTTTCTAAACAACAAACAAAGGCACTTACCGGTGCGTTGAATTAGATATTCTTTAGGGCCTACCATAGATTTCCTGCGTCCCACAAAGCAGTCTACCTAAACTCTTTAACTTTACTAATTTAGAAGCTATAGACATTACCCCTAACTATTATTATTTACTGACAACTTTCTACCCCATTTGTCACCTTAGAAACATCACCAAATTAAACTAAGCACCAACGATTTAGTCAGATATGAATAACCATGCTCTAGTCTAGCCAAAACCAAAACGAACAGCCGCGTTGCTCTGTTTATACCTTCGTGTTGCCATTCAGCTTTCTTTTAGTGATTTTTCCCTTTAGTGACTTTAGACTATATACATATATATATATATATACACACGTCACCTCACATATCTCTAATAATACTCTCAGCCTATGGGGAGAGGGTGACAGAAGAACAAGGTCATCAGCATACATTAAAGGATTAATTTTTTCCTTTCCAATGACACAGCCAGTACGTGCAGTTTTTAGTTCATTGGTAAGGTCATCCATGTATATAAAGAAAAGATAGGGTGATAATATACCCCCTTGCCTAACACCATTATTACCTTAAAACCTGGTGATACAGTGTTTACAGCTTACAAACATGGTCTGCTCTGTATACCAGAATGCAAGTATCCTAAGTATATATTTAGGTACCCCTCGACACAAGAGTTTCTTGAAAAGTTTGTGATGGTTAACTCTATCAAATGCTTTTGATGCATCCAGAAAACAGGAATATACATTGCTACTTGACATCTTGTACTTTAGGACGGCCTCCTTTAGCATATAGATGCACATGTCAGTACCATGTTTCACTCTAAAGCCAAACTGATTGTCATAAGTCTGCAAGTAAGTACTTATCCTATTATAAATGACATATTCTAACACACCTTAGAAAGTATACTGGCGAGTGCTATTGGTCTATAATTATTCTTATCACAGATACTAGCACCCTTATTTTTAACAACTGGCAACAATACAACTGACAAAATGGACTGTGGCAAGTACCCATGTATCATACAACTTGTGAAACACATTGCGAGCATAGGTATTATACGAGGGCTACAACATTTTAAATGTTCTGCTTTTATGCCATCTAGGCCACAACTTTTGTTATCATCTAACTTATGAACAGCCTTCCACATTCCTGAGTCATTAATTAGTAGCTCCTCAGAGCGTTCTACATTTAGACATATATTTAGTATATCTCCCACGAGACAATTAAATAGGGTTTCATAATGATTTTTTCACAGTTCTGCAATGTTTTTTGCACCATGTACACCCTCTATTACATTTGGCAAGGTGAGATTACTCTTGTTAATTATATTAACATCTTTCCAGAATTCCCTACTGGAAGTATTGCTATTGCTTAATTTTATGGCTAGAGATTCTCTTCGAAGATTCTCTTCATTTTTCCTTATAAATCTAAGAGCACTCTTGAATCTAGCACGATTTCTATTTTTTAGTTGGAAGAGTTCTCCCTGCCTAGGTTTCCCCATAGCAACCCATTCCACGAATACATTTTTTGCTACATCATACAAGTCAGCACAGTATTCTGCCCACCCTGGATTGACATTTACTTTTCCCCATTTTTTGTTCTAAAAACTACTTTCACTCGCAGCCTAAATGGCAGTGGTGGGCACCATTAACCAAAAAGTTAACTTCGTTAACCGCTAATCCGTTAACCAAAAAGTTAACTTCGTTAACCGTTAATCCGTTAATTCGTTAAACATGTAACGGAAGTTACCGATAAACCGTTAACGTTAACTTTTATTATAAAAAAAATGAAAAACACAATATATATATAATTTAATTTTCCCTCTTCTTCTCGTTCTCCATTTTGTCCATGAGATGCATGTTGCCCTTCATGAAAATTAGCATATCAAAGTTTTCATCAGACAGGGATGATCTCTTGGCCCTCAGGATGTCCTTGCCCATAGAGAACAAACGCTCCACTGCAGCACTGGAGGAGATGGCTGTGTTGAACTTGATGAACGAGTCCACCAACACTTGCTCACCCAAGAAGGCAGCATCTGTCAGCAAGTCCTTGGAGTTGGTCTCCAGCCAGGTCTTGACCAAGTTCTGGGCCTTGCCCTTGAGTGACCTGTGGCTTCTGCTGCTCTCTTTTGTCTGGATGACAGCACTGAAGAAGTCATCCTCCTCCTCCTCCTCGTTGTTGCTGCCTCCACTGTTGCTGCCCACTTCGTTGGACTGCTGCTTCATGGCCTCCTCGACTGTACCCTCCATGCTTTTCCTCACCCTGGAAAAACCGGGTAGAAAAATAATTATGGAGATTTTAAAGATGTGGTACCTAGAAGTACCGCCAGGACATAAAGGGTTAAGGTGAAAACGCTCCCATTGTAAGACATCAATTGACTTAATTTATGTCATCAAAGTGACTTGAGAATTGAAATCTTACCTGATCAGTTTTATGGTTCTTGAAATGTATCAAGGAGACTACTAATAAGGTACTCACAGACATATTATAAATATACATGACTTACTTGACAACGATTATTTTTAAATATTCACTAGCACAAACATGTTGTGCAAGAGACAGACTGCAAATGAAACGAATGTAGTTATTTGTTGTAATTGTTACATATATATTATTGAAAGTGCATTAAAATGCTCGTGATATTTCTTGAAAGAAGTTGAAACATTCAACTCAAATGGCAAATCTTTCCGCCTGATTTTACAGTCGACCATGTTTTGCTCAAACCAATGCCATAAATAACTACCATATTTGGTAAGACACAAATTGTGGCGACGGAAACAAATATATCGCCTGATTTTGCACTGCGGAAATGGAAATTCGTTCATCACTATTAACAGTGGCGGATTAATTGCGCACCTGCTCAGCACTGAAAATAATAGAAACTTTTAAACGTTTATTTATGAATTTTTTGGGTTAACGGACTTGAGTTAACGGAAGTTAAATGTAACGGAAGTTAATTAGTCCGATAATGATTTTCAAAGTTAACTTAAAAGTTAAATCGTTAACGAAAAAGTTAACTTCGTTAATTAACGATTAACGGATTAACGGTTTGTGCCCAGCTTTGCTAAATGGCATGTTCAAACTCACCGTAATACTTATTTAAGAGATCTATATGTTTTACATCATCACAGGAGGGATTCCTACAAGCCAAAGCTACTGCAGGAATCCTTACAAGTCTTAGTAGTGCATCAGTCTGCATAGTATAGTAATCTACCTCAGAGTAACTAAGATTTGACCAATTAACCTTACAGTAATCAGCATTATCACAGTCGTTGTCTAAGTCAGGTGCTACCATACAATCAAGCCCTACTACAAATGGGATATGATCAGATTCAAATACATCATAAAGTATGGACATGCTATTAATTATATTATAATCATCGTAGGAGGCTTTACGGTGGTCTAGCCACGAGTGAGTCCCACAGGCATCACTAACATATGTAAATGAGTCATTAGGGAGTAGCAATTCACTGGCAAGTTTGTAGTCGCATGCCTCACAGTAATTGATAAGAAGCTTAGCAAAATCTGAACCCGGTTTAGTAATATTGCTGCTAAAATCCCCAACCACTATAACACATGAAGAGTCCAGCTCCTCTAGCAGTATATTTAATTTACAGAGTCTATCTAAAAATACCTCATTTTCAGCACACTCATAAGGCATATAAGCATTGAATATATACAGTATTTTGTTGTCAATAGTTAGTTCTATGGCTACTATGGAAAACTGATGTGTGGGTAGTTGGGAGGTAACGAAAATGGTTCACTGAGTAGGTAGGTAGTTAATCTAACAATTATTAAATTCCTTTTATGTCAATAACTGGGTAGATGAAACCAATTGGTTGCTCACCAGAGTTATTCTTCACACTAGTATTTATATACTGTGTGACAAGAGCGTGCTCGGTAATAGATATACATTACCGATCAACCAACCGAAGAAAAAACCAAGACGACGCTGGTGGAAAAAGCCCCGCGAAAAGGAACAAGGGAGAATAAAAACGAGGAACGGGGCGAGAAGACGGAACGAGAGAAGGGAGAAGGACAAACAACGGAAAAAGATCCCCACCAGCAAGTACGCTCTCAACAATTAGACAGAAGGGGAAAAGAGACTCTCTAATAACTAGCAGTAAGTGACTAATTGTGTTTTAACCCAGTTAGAAGTAAACGCATTAAATTAAGCTGGGTCAGACAACTTAGGCCTACATTGTGGCCTAAGACCTAGCATCAACTCATAGCTTAACAAAGGTGAAGGTAGATTGCCCTAACCTAATTTGGTGAGGAATCCTACTGTGGACCTCAATTTATCTGCCCGCTCTGGACCATTTCCGGAATCTCTAGGCTGACCCATACAAGGCTAGACTTAATCTACTCTATAGTTAGACTGGAGATATAAGGGGTGGGTTAATTGTGGACCAATTCATACAGAGCGTTTTTCACATTGGTGGTCCGTGTGTGGGGAATTTACAAACCTTAACCTTACTTAACAAAAATTGCAGAATTAGGCTAAATGGTCTAGCCTGAACCTAACCTAATCAAGCCTAATTAGGTCTACAACCTAGGGCCTAACTAGGAAACATTTACATTTAAGGAGTCTCATTCTCTTATAAGCTTAGACCTGAGTGACACATAAGTACTTGGGGGGGGGGGGGATTAAACCAAATTTAAAACTTGACTGTTTTGTCTGTGATCTCTCTTCTCTGGTAATTTCTTCTTGTCCCCTATATTTCATTACGATCCCCAGTTAAACAACATTAGTGAACAAGCATTTAAAATGCATACAACTCCAAGCATCCAATTCTTCTTTTAAGGAAGAATCACTCAACAGATTTTTTCAACAGGCACATGCATTCCTTGCAATCTGTGTGTATATATATGTATATATACACTGTACTCTTTACATGTGCCACAAATACAAACCTATCTGAACATAAGCAAGGATTGCATGGGTTACTCAAAAGGGTCTTATGGCCTACTGTGGCCATAGCCCAAACACTGAACCTTGGTCTTATGGCCTACTGTGGCCATAGCCCAAACACTGAACCTTGGTATTGTGGCCTACTGTGGCCATAGCCCAAACACTGAACCTTGGTCTTGTGGCCTACTGTGGCCATAGCCCAAACACTGAACCTTGGTCTTATGGCCTACTGTGGCCATAGCCCAAACACTGAACCTTGGTCTTATGGCCTACTGTGGCCATATCCCAAACACTGAACCTTGGTCTTATGGCCTACTGTGGCCATAGCCCAAACACTGAACCTTGGTCTTATGGCCTACTGTGGCCATAGCCCAAACACTGAACCTTGGTCTTGTGGCCTACTGTGGCCATAGCCCAAACACTGAACCTTGGTCTTGTGGCCTACTGTGGCCATAGCCCAAACACTGAACCTTGGTCTTGTGGCCTACTGTGGCCATAGCCCAAACACTGAACCTTGGTCTTATGGCCTACTTTGGCCATAGCCCAAACACTGAACCTTGGTCTTATGGCCTACTTTGGCCATAGCCCAAGCACTGAACCTTGGTCTTATGGCCTACTTTGGCCATGAGTCAAACAACACAAAACCAGTACAGGATTCAAAGTTCCAAGCCCTCCAGATCTACCTGTGGAGGAGTAACATTTACTCTACTAAAACTACAGGTATTGACTAGTCTGAAGTGGTAGGAGGTTTGAATACAGTACAAACTCATTTGACACTAAACTTCCTCAAGGAACATTTTTATGTAGACAATCTAATGGACTCAACATCAACAAAATCTGAATTATTTGAGGTCTATGAAAGCTCTCAAAACATTATGCAACACGGTAACTTTGAACTTAAGAGAGTGGATTTCAAATGATGAGGATTTAAACAAAAAGATTTTAAAAGATAATAATGGTCTTACTGAACCATCAGAAAGAGTTAAAACTTTAGGTATGAACTGGTATTTGGATGCAACTTCTAACAATCATAATTCAATCTGCACTAAAGGTTTTAAACTTGATGAGGAAGCTAACACTAAAAGACAAATATTAATTATCAGAGGCTTCAAAGATTTTTGATCCCATGGGTCTATTCCTGCCTTCAACAATAAAATCAAAGATTCTCCTCCAAGAAGTTTGGAGGACAAATGTTGGGTGGGATGAGCCAATCACTGAAGATCAAAAATCTTGGAAGAAGTTAGCTGCTGATTTAACAAAAGTGCAGAACATTAAAATACAAAGGTGCTGTGGGTTTAGGGATAAACCCCAGAGACTTCATGTGTTTGCTGATGCAAGCACACAGGCTTATGGGTTCTGTGCGTACCTTGTAAGTCCTACAGAAAGTCATCTAATTTATGCAAAAGGGAAAGTTGCACCTCTCAAACCTACTCGAACCATACCTCAACTGGAACTATTGGCTGCTGCATTAGCCATTAAAACCATTTCATTGCTTAAGGATGCTTACCATGATGTGAACATAACTGATATCCACATCTGGCTTGACAGTCAGATTTGTCTTGCCTGGATACGGAATGATAGCATTAATAGTAAGAATATCTTTGTAAGAAATAGGCTAAAAGAAATAGCTGAAGCTAATGAAAGCCTTTCACTATGTTCCAACTAAACAAAATCCAGCAGACTTTCTGACCAGAGGTTTATCCTACAAGTTGTTGAAGTCAAACAAAACTTGGTTCATGGGACCTAAGTGGCTCTGTAATACAGACCAATGGCCTGTGGAACAAGTTAACTTGACATTAAATTTAATCTTTTCAAATGAAAAGGTTGAACCAATCACTAATTATGAACATTATTCTGATTTCAGCAAACTTGTCAGGGTCACAGCCTACTGTTTGAGGTTTGCTCACAACTGTTTAACTACAATAAACAAATAGCTAAATAAAAACAATCATAATTATACAGAAGTTGCAACCAAGTCCTGGATAGGGCATGCACAACAAAAGGAGTACAATAAAGAGTTAGAATTCTTGACTAATGGGAAGCAAACAAAAGAGCCTGTACCATCAGTAGTTGTGGATCTAAATTTGTTCAGAGATGAGGAAGGCCTTCTAAGGTATAAAGGGAGATTAGACAAATCAAAACTGTCATACAAAAGCAAACATCCAATCCTTTTACCTAGATTTAGCTATTTGAGAACATTAATCATCAGAAAAACACACAATGATGTACATCATATGGGGCAGGGCCGGATTAACCATTAAGCAAAATAAGCCCGTGCTTAGGGCATCAAGGGAAGGGGGGCACCACAGAAATTTTCCATTGTCGGATTTACCATGGATTTATTATACTATTATAATCGCGGCTTATAGCCTATAAGCTGTTGAAAACTGAATTATATATATTCATATATAGTATTTATTTTTTTTCATTGTTTGAATTTGTAGTGAACAACGACCCTTTTGAGAGAATAAATATATTTCGTTGTAATCACACACTTTACGCTTTGCGTTATTATTTTGTTTATATCAAATCTTTGAGCGCCATATTAAAAATACATATAGATTAAATATTTTCGTGTGCTATAGGAAGTTATTCTGAACGTGTGATTTGTGCATATAATATTAAATATATATTTTACATAATCATTTGGTATTGTTTTACAGAAAGATTTAGGTTTATAGAATTGTAATATAAATTAATATTAAAATAAAAGAAACTATAAACTCTCTATATTGCTGTTGTATCAAGTGATGTTTATCACGGCCATTATAATAATAAGATATACTGACCTAAGTTAATTAGCGTTGAAGAAGTTTATCTGTTGCTCTCTCTTCTTCTCTAGGGTAAGTCTATGAAGTGTACTTTATTTGTATATATAACAATATTTTATCATACACACTAATTTCTCTGCTGAGCTTCAGCAGTTTCACTCATATGTGTGCCATAAGTTCAGTGCAAAAAAAATGTAAAAACAAGATTCAGTCATGCTGAACTTTATAAAATAATTGTAGAAGACAATATTGAGTGTGCCTTCCCAAATGTAGAAATTGCCTTTCGTATATTTTTAACATTAATGGTCACAAATTGCTCAGCTGAGCGTTCATTTTCTCAGTTGAAGTATATTAAAAATACCAACAGAACAACTATGCAACAAGGCAGGCTGGATGCCTTATCTCTACTAAGTATAGAAGCAGATGTGCTACGTAAGATTAGTTTTGAGGATCTGATCAAAGACTTTGCAATTAAAAAAAGTAGGAGAAAACTTTTCAAATATAAATGAAGTGGAAGTATACAAAAATAAACATTATTTTCCATCTTACTGTAAGTTTTGTTTCATTTCAAAAAATAAAAATTTATTTTATGGTTTATTTTTGTTTATATTTTGAATTACATATATATGGGGCACCAAAATCTTTTAAGTGCTTAGGGCCTCTAAAGGTCTTAATCCGGCCCTGATATGGGGGTTGTTAGAAAATCTAGAAGAGGAAGAACCATTGTTGTCCCAAGGCGATATGATGACTAAGCTGATTGATGCAGCATTGCTTGTATATATTAAGTTAAGGTGTATATATATCCATCTCATAATTGTAAGGTTAGTGAAAAATTCACTTAATTTAGAGCTAGCATTTTTGGGCTCTTGTGGCATCAGTGTTTTGGACTCTGGTGGCATCATTTTGGGGCGCTGCGCGTCCTTTCTACTCGTTTGTGGAACGTCGTACTTACAGGGTGTGGTCTTGTAGAGAACTCTCTTGCAATTCAGTTTGGTTGTTTAGATACAAGATTGTTGCATCGTGCAATAGTCCAGGTTGCGTTGTTGTTGCAAGGTTGAGAAAGAAGACCATAAATAGTACCCCTTTTGTTTTATATTAAATTCATGTAACTAAGGTCTAAGGTAGGCCCGCATCGAGTCAGCAACCCTGAGGTAGGACCTAATAGGATCTCAATTCCGTAAGTTTTAATTTTAGCCTAACTTGGGCTGTAGGTTGAATTGGCCCTTTAGAACTTGGCCGTTCACGGCTCAGCTGGGATTTTGAACCCAATAAATAAATAAAATAACATGGTCCTTCAGAACCGGATTCTAACCCAAGACTGAGTCAGTGACTATTTTTCGGCAAAGTTCTGATTGTGCAAATTGTAGCCCAAGTTAGGCCTAGACGGGTTGAGCATTATTGAATTGAGGTCCCAGGGTAGAAAGTTTGGTCGCCCAATTGCGAAACTTGGCCACTCTTCTGTCGTTGTTTTTGGCCTACAATTTTACCGGTTTGGTTAATTTTGGGTTATTGAATTAAGATCCTAGGGTAGAAAGTTTGGTCGCCCAAATGCGAAACTTGGCCAGTCGTCTGTCGTTGTTTTGGCCTACATTTTACCGGTTTGGTTAATTTTGGGTTATTATTGAATTAAGGTCCCAGGGTAGAAAGTTTGGTTGCCCAATTGCGAAACTTGGCTAGTCGTCTGTCGTTGTTTTTGGCCTACATTTTACCGGTTTGGTTAATTTTGGGTTATTATTGAATTAAGGTCCTGGAGTGGAAAATTTGTTATTCCATACTGGTGTTTGGTTAGTACCCCACCCAGCAATTCAGTTTATTTGAAAGTAAAATTTGCGTTTGATCAGTTTGGTTAAGTATTTCTGCCAATTCAGCTCATTTGGCATTGAGCCCAATTGTTGTTTGCATTGAAGATGAGTGCATCTGAATTGAACAAATTTATAAAAAGGAGAAGCGCCTACAAAGGTCTAATTACAAAGGTCATTGCCACTATAGATTCTGCCATAGAGCAAGAGGATTTACGCTTAGTGACTGCGCAGCTTTCCATATTAGAAACTAAAAAGGTTGCTCTAAGTGAGGTAAATGTTAAAATTGAGGCTCTTATAGAAGAGGATGAAATAGAAAATAACATAATTTACTTTGAAGAGATTATTGATGATATAATTAAAGTAGGCCTCCGAGCAAAAGAGTTTAGCAGCTCAGTACAGTTAGAGACCAGGTCTAATAATGAAACACAACACTCAACAAATGATGTTTGTGAAGTTAAGGTTAACAGATCTGTAGTTCAATTACCGAGGCTTGTACTCAAACCATTTTCTGGGAGTATTCAGGAATGGCAAGGATGGGCAGACGTTTTCAATCAGCAGTTCATTCTAGTCAAGTGTTAAGTGCCTTGGAGAAGTTTAATTATTTGCAGTCCCTCTTGGAAGGGGAGGCAGCAAAGACTATAGCAGGATTAGCATTAACAGAGGCTAATTATAATGTGGCTTGGGATATATTAAAGAAACGGTTTGGTAAGCCAGAGATCTTAATTAAAAGCCACCTCCGTGCACTTTTAGTTATACCTCCTGTTAATAATCCTAATAGTGTCAAGGAGTTACGCCGTTATATGATGAATTTGAAATTAGAACTAGGTCCCTGGATAACTTGGGTGTAGGAATGGAAAGGTATGGTATAATGTTGGTTCCTACACTGGAGTCTAAATTGCCTAGCTCAATTTTGCTTGAATTAAGTAGGGGACACTCTACAGAACATGTGTACATCCCCCTTCAGCAGATGTTAAGTCTTTTAGGCACAGAATTAGCAAGACGAGAGGGAATTGAGTTTGCACAGTGGGATGGTAAACAAGGGGACAAAGGCAGGCACAGCACCAAAGTTTCCATAAAAAGGAATAACCCAGGTACAGTGTCAGCTCTACATGCATCCTCTGAGAATAAATTAAAGGGAATCAAGGAATGCATATTTTGCGAAGGCAGCCACAAGTCATATAAATGTGAGGTGGCTGAGGCATTACCCTTTGAGGAGAGAAAGGACAGGGTAACTAAGTCCACAGCATGTTTTAAATGTTTTTTGAAAGGTCACAGAGCAAGGTTTTGTAAGTTTAAAATTTTGTGCAAAAAATGTCATGGTAGGCATCAGCCATTATTGTGTGAACACACTCCTAGTAGGCCTATCCTAGAAGTAGAGACATCAGTGGCACATGCCACTGCTATGCAAGGGAGTAAAAGTAAGGGGGTATTATTGCAAACAACTGCAGCCTTATTAATTGGGAATGAGGGAGAAGCTACTGTAAGAGTGTTGTTTGATAGTGGTAGCCAGTGTAGTTTTATTAAGACCAGAATTTCCAGAAAATTGAAGTTTAAAGAACTTAAGAGGGAAAATTTAAGAATTTCTTGGTTTGGGGGTTCCGTTCAAAACCGAACCAAATTTAAGAAGGTAGAAGTTCTGGTTAAAGGGTTGTTACCGCAAAGTCCCACTATCAAGGTCCAAGCTGTAGAGATTGAGGAACTTTGTGCTCCAGTCACTACTTGTTTAGATATGGCATGTGTCCAAGAATTGCAAGTTAAAGGAATTAATTTGGGCAATAATAAGTTTGAAGGAACAGAAGATATTAGTCTTTTGATTGGAGCTGACTATTATTGGGACTTCATCACTGGTAATATTGTCCGCACATCTCGAGGCCCGGTAGCTATTGAAAGTAAGCTAGGCTGGATGCTACATGGTAGTTATTGCAATGAAATGGAAGTTAAGGCTCTTTTTGTTAAGATTGAGGAGAACAGCCATGGTCTGGAAAGGCATTTGAAAGCGTTTTGGGAACTTGAACCTATTGGCATAAAGGACAAACAGGCAAGTACAGTGAACAATGATGTTTTAGAGCAATTTGAAAAAGGGATTGGGTTTAGAGATGGTTGCTATGAAGTTGGCCTACCATGGAAGGATTCTTGCAAACCCGGTTCAAACCTTCAGCTAGCTAATCGGAGGTTGGAGACTTCATTGTACAGGCTAAGAAAAAATGAGGAGTTGTTAATTGAATACAATGAGGCCATCCTAAGTTATGTAAGGGAGGGCTATGCTGAAAGGGTGCAAGGTGAGCTGGTGAGCCAGGAGGCACATTATCTGCCACACCATGCAGTGGTACGGCGAGACAAAACTACCACCAAACTGAGGGTAGTTTTTGATGGCTCAGCCAAGGACAAAGGTGGTGTGTCCTTGAATGACTGTTTGGATGCTGGGCCAAATTTAAATGCAGATTTATTTTCCTTGTTACTGAGATTCAGGTTTGGTAGAGTAGCATTGACTGCAGATGTGAAGCAAGCCTTTTTGCAGATAAAGTTAAAACCAGAGGACAGAGATGCAGTAAGGTATCTGTGGGTGGATACGAAAGACTTGTTGGAAAATGAACCTAAGGTTCAAGCATATAGAATGAAGTCAGTGTTGTTTGGCCTCAGCTCTAGTCCATTTCTGTTGGCAGCTACTATGCAGTACCATTTTAAGAAATATTCTGAAGTCTATCCTAACACTATTGACACATAAGGGAAAATTTTTATGTTGATGATTTACTGTGTTCCGTGGATAATACAGAAATGGCTAAACAGATATTTCTGTGTAGTACCTGATGCAGCAGAAAGTATTGAGGATTCTGGTATTAAGTTGTGGGCAATAGACGCAAAGGTGCTAGGCATTGTTTGGCAGCAAGATGATGATTTGTTTACCTTCAATGGGAAATCTTTAGTAGAGCTGGCTGAGAATGAGACAAGGTGGACAAAATGTACAGCTCTTAGTTTGGCTTCAAAGGTCTTTGATCCTCTTGGATTCCTGGCTCCATTTGTGATAAAGTCAAAAATTTGGTTTCAGAGCCTCTGGGAAATTGGACTTGGTTGGTACCAAGAGTTATCTGATCATATGGTGGTAAGGTGGAAATATTGGTTCAAAGAATTGGCACATCTTGGAGACATTGAAATCCCAAGATGGTACTTTGGAGAGTTGAACAATAGTCCAGACAATTTGGAGCTGCACATCTTTTGTGATGCAAGTGAGGAAGCCTATGCAACTTGTATTTATATAAGAGGCGCATTGCAAGAGGAAGTAAGTTGCAGTTGGTTGCTGCAAAGAGCAGAGTAGCACCTTTGAAAAGGCTTTCTGTTCCAAGGTTGGAATTGATGGGTGCCGTTATTGCTAGTCGGCTTGCAGTTACAGTGCAAAAGTCTTTGGCCCTCTATGAAATTCCAAGCTATTATTGGACAGACTCCACTATAGTTTGGCACTGGTTAAGAAGTCAGGCAAGGAAATGGAAACCATTTGTTGCCAATAGGGTGGAGGAAATTCAAGCGCACACAGATCCCAAGCAATGGAAGCATTGTCCAGGCACCCAAAACCCCGCTGATTTACCAACACGAGGAATTTCAGTGAAAGATCTTGCACAGTCAAGTTTGTGGTGGAATGGGCCAGAGTGGCTAAAACTTGGAAGTGAAAACTGGCCTTCTAATCAGCCTATTGTAGGAGAATGCCAGGCTGAAGAAGCATGTGAGTGAGGTGAGAAAATGCGCTGTGAACAGTTGTCAAGTTATGCAGCAGGACCCCATATTGAGGCTTGAGGACATTAGCAGTCTGAAAAGATTGTTAAGAGTGACAGCATGGGTATATAGATTTACCAACAACATTAAGGGAGAAACAAGAAGGGAAGGAATTCTGAACAGTAATGAGATTCAGCAAGCCAGGAAATACTGGGTGGTATATATGCAGAAGGAAAAATTTGGTGAAGAGAGAGAATTGCTCACCAGCCATCTCATTACAGGTTCTACCAACACATTCTGCTCTCAAGGGTTTGGATGTGTTTTTGGACCAGGATTTATTGAGAGTAGGAGGTAGACTACAGTTTTCTGGGCTTCCAGAGGAGAAAAGGCATCCAATTTTGCTACCTTCTGGGGGGCACTTTGTGGGCCTTTTGATCCTGGATACTCATCATAAGCTATTACATGCTGGAGTTAGAGAAGTGATAATAGAGATTAGACAACAATTTTGGATTCCCAAAATTAGACAAGTAGTAAAAAAGGTCTTGCATAAATGTGTGGTTTGCAAGCGTTGGAGTGCAAAGCCTTATTATGAAAAGGTGGCTCCACTTCCAAGAGAACGGTGTGTCTATACTTCCCCATTTGATGTAGTGGGAGTAGACTTTGCAGGGCCAGTCTATGTGTATGAGCGAGGGGAGTCTAACAAAGGTTATATATGTCTTTTCACCTGTGCTACCACCAGAGCAATCCATTTGGAGTTGGTATGCAACTTAAGTAGTGATGTATTTCTTTTGGCCTTTAAAAGGTTTGTGAACAGAAGGGGTTTCCCAAATAAAATCATATCGGATAATGCAAAAACCTTCAAAAAGGCTGCAAAGGAACTCCAAGAAATTTGGTCCTTGCTAAAAGAGGAAGGATTCCAATCCTACTTTTCACACCAAGGGGTACAGTGGGAGTTTATTGTTGAGAGAGCACCATGGTGGGGAGGATTTTGGGAAAGGCTAGTGAGAAGTGTAAAGTGTCCATTAAAGAAACTTTTAGCTAATGCCATTTGAGCAAAGAAGAATTCTGCACTGTTTTATGTGAAGTAGAAGCAATGGTGAACAGTAGGCCTATCACTTTTGTTTACAACAGTATGCAGGATGCAGAGCCATTGACACCAAATCATTTTCTTTGTGGTAAACGATTAACATCAAGCCCCAGTGTGCCAGAAGACTTGCAGCCTATCCAGAGCACTCAAGGAGAGTTAACCAGATGGTTCAGGTACCTTGAAGAGCTACAAGATCAGTTATGGAAGAGGTGGCAGATGGAATACTTGCCAGAACTCAATTATTACCCATCAGGCAAGGTAAAGGGCTCCAATGCAAATTGTATCAAGGTGGGAGAAGTGGTAATGATTGGGGATGAAAGACCAAGGCAATGCTGGAAGCTTGGCATAATTGAAGAGTTGTTTGTTGGCAAGACAATTTAGTTAGGTCTGCACTGTAAAGACTTCAGGAGGAAAGTTAAAGAGACCTATACAAAAACTTATGCTTTAGAAATCAGCAAAAACACAGATAGTCAAGATGAAACATTTGAGTTACAGCCTCATGGAGAAGGCTTGGCTAACCTTGCAGAAGGTAACGACAACAATGCCTCTTCGGTGGGGAGTGTTAGAAAATCTAGAAGAGGAAGAACCATTGTTGTCCCAAGGCGATATGATGACTAAGCTGATTGATGCAGCATTGCTTGTATATATTAAGTTAAGGTGTATATATATCCATCTCATAATTGTAAGGTTAGTGAAAAATTCACTTAATTTAGAGCTAGCATTTTTGGGCTCTTGTGGCATCAGTGTTTGGGACTCTGTGGCATCATTTTGGGGCGCTGCGCGTCCTTTCTACTCGTTTGTGGAACGTCGTACTTACAGGGTGTGGTCTTGTAGAGAGCTCTCTTGCAATTCAGTTTGGTTGTTTAGATACAAGATTGTTGCATCGTGCAATAGCCCAGGTTGCGTTGTTGTTGCAAGGTTGAGAAAGAAGACCATAAATAGTACCCCTTTTGTTTTATATTAAATTCATGTAACTAAGGTCTAAGGTAGGCCCGCATCGAGTCAGCAACCCTGAGGTAGGACCTAATAGGATCTCAATTCCGTAAGTTTTAATTTTAGCCTAACTTGGGCTGTAGGTTGAATTGGCCCTTTAGAACTTGGCCGTTCACGGCTCAGCTGGGATTTTGAACCCAATAAATAAATAAAATAACAGGGGTACCACAGACACTAACTACATTAAGAAAAACTTATTGGATACCCAAGGGAAGGATCACTGTTAAAACAGTCCTGAGTGAGTGTGTCACATTAGGCGTATTCATGCTAGGCCCTATAGGAAACCAAATCCTCCTGCTTTGCCAGATGAGAGAGTTACTCTCAACAGACCCTTTGAGACTGTAGGCATTGACTATACAGGAGCATTGACTGTAGGGGTGGTTGACACTGAACAAAAAATGTACATTGTACTGTTTACATGTGCTGCCTCACGAGCTGTTTATCTGGATGTTGTGGAGGACCTTACAGCAGAATCTTTTGTTGCTGTCTTTAAGAGATTCTGTGGACGACATTCAGTACCCAAGACAGTTTGGACTGACAATGCTACATATTTCAAGGCTGGTGAACAAGTCATCCACGACTTGTTAAGCGATGAACTCACACAATTATATATACAAAATTCAAACATAAAGTGGAAGTATATTCCGGTTGCCTCTCCTTGGTATGGTTCTATCTGGGAGAGAAATATACAAACAGTAAAGAATTGCTTGAAGAAAGCAATTGGTAAAAAACAGATACACTTGTTTGAGTTGCTCACTCTCCTGGCTGAGATTGAGAACATCATTAACAATAGACCACTCACTTAAGTGAGTGACAACATTAATGACCCGGAACCATTAACTCCAAATCATTTGATTCGGGGAGAACAAGTTAGTCTCCTGCCGGACTACAATATAGACTCTTCAGAAGACCCAAACTGGACTCAACGACATGATGAGCTCCAGACTAAGTTACAACATTTAACCAGAGTTAAAGCTCATTTTATTAAACAGTGGAAAACTGAGTACTTGATGGGTCTAAGGGAGAGACATAAACAAATGACTAAGAAGGATTGGTTTGACACAATTAAGGTAGGGGACCTTGTTCTCATACATGACAGTACTCCAAGACAATACTGGCCTCTGGCTAGAGTTTTAGAACTCAGACCAGGGGCAGACGGGGTAACAAGAGTGGTCAAATTAAGGACTTCAACGGGTGACACAACAAGAGACATTTCTCTTTTGTACCCCTTAGAGTCTGGACCCAAAACAATGGACTTTGGAGAACCTTCTCCACCGACAGTAACAACTGGAGACACTGAACTTCCAGTAACTATTCCTTTGACAGTAGGAGTGGTAACGCATCCTACTACAACAGTGACAGACACAAGACCTCAGCGACAAACAGCATTAAAGGCGCGACTAGTTTTACAAAAAAAAATAGATGCTGGGGAATTGTAATTTTATCTTCTAACTTTCACTTTTTCTTTTCTTATGGTAAAGACCATAGACAGTTTCATCCTATGGATGTATATTTTCTCTTCTAATTAAATGCTACTAATTAAATGCTACATCTTCTCCATGAGAAGGTGAGGATAGGCACTGTTAATCAGATTAACAGGCATTTACAGTCAAATAGTTAGCTAGTCTACACTCAGACATAAAAATTGGTGACACTGACACCAAAATTTTTATCTCCCGGGGCCCCCAGTATATGGAAAACTGATGTGTGGGTAGTTGGGAGGTAACGAAAATGGTTCACTGAGTAGGTAGGTAGTTAATCTAACAATTATTAAATTCCTTTTATGTCAATAACCGGGTAGATGAAACCAATTGGTTGCTCACCAGAGTTATTCTTCACACTAGTATTTATATACTGTGTGACAAGAGCGTGCTCGGTAATAGATATACATTACCGATCAACCAACCGAAGAAAAAACCAAGACGACGCTGGTGGAAAAATCCCCGCGAAAAGGAACAAGGGAGAATAAAAACGAGGAACGGGGCGAGAAGACGGAACGAGAGAAGGGAGAAGGACAAACAACGGAAAAAGATCCCCACCAGCAAGTACGCTCTCAACAATTAGACAGAAGGGGAAAAGAGACTCTCTAATAACTAGCAGTAAGTGACTAATTGTGTTTTAACCCAGTTAGAAGTAAACGCATTAAATTAAGCTGGGTCAGACAACTTAGGCCTACATTGTGGCCTAAGACCTAGCATCAACTCATAGCTTAACAAAGGTGAAGGTAGATTGCCCTAACCTAATTTGGTGAGGAATCCTACTGTGGACCTCAATTTATCTGCCCGCTCTGGACCATTTCCGGAATCTCTAGGCTGACCCCTACAAGGCTAGACTTAATCTACTCTATAGTTAGACTGGAGATATAAGGGGTGGGTTAATTGTGGACCAATTCATACAGAGCGTTTTTCACAGCTACAATCCACTCATATTCATAACTAATGGGCTCTATAAACCTATCCAGCTGTGAGAGCCACATTATAGCTACACCTTCCTTCCTATTCTATCTGCCTACAGTAATAACATCACTGTCATCATTGGGTGAGTTAGCTATTCCCCTGTAGTTAGGGTTAGGGATTGCATGGTGGAGTCTGCTTACCCGTATTTTTGTGGACTGAGTTTTTCCTGTAGTTCGTGTTATACCAACTATAGTAGATTCCTTCACTCTGTACTGAACGGACGCATTTCCTGAGCTCTCTGATATTGCTTCTACTTTTGCATATTGCTTATAATTTTACTTTTGGAAAGTTTTGAATTTTATATACTTGTGTTTATATTCACATTGTGATAGTTAAGTAATTGAATATTAGTGGTTTTTAGCGATTTAGAAGTTTTCATAGCGTGCCGGCTTAATTTAACTTAAACTTGTGACGGTTATAAACCAACTTTAACTGCGCAATGCCGTCACAGAAAGCGTCGTGTGTTAGGTGTAGGGTAAACCGGTGGTATTCAGATTTTAAAGATTATAACGGTCGTCCTATGGCGATTACCGAGAGAGCAGGTTTTTTTTTTCGAGTTAAAGGAGGAAATAGTTGACATAAAACGCAGTGTACGTGAGGTAACGGAAAGACTTGCAACGCTTGATGAGGGCAGGGGTAGGGCTACGGTTGACGAAAGCCGAACCAATACTAACGTTGAAGACGTTAGTAATTTGAAGGGTGAGGTGCGTAACCTAGTTTCTAGTTTAGGTAGCTTATCGGGAAGGTTGGATAGAGTTAAGGAAGGGGTTAAGGTTGGTCCGAGATTAGTAGATGGGGAGGGATTTAGAGAAGTTAAGGGTGAAGCTAGGCCAGGTACGTTAGGTGATAGGAATCCCCCCCCTATCGAGGTTTCGAACCCTTTCGTCCATTTGGAAAGGGACGTGAATGAGGGGGAAACTGTTTTAATTGGGGACTCTTTAGTGCGCCATATGGACAAAGAGTTCGTTGAACGGCATCCAACCAAGAGGAGGAGGGTCTGTTTCCCAGGGGCCAGGGTTGACAGAGTTAGAGACGAAGTGGATAGGATTGACGTTGCCTCCCGTCACTCGATGTTGGTCTCGATGGTAGGAGGCAACGACTCGTATAGGCCCGATACGAGAGTGCCTGACCTTTTGGAGAGATATAGGCGGTTAATTAGGACCCTAAAGGCGAGGTCAGATAGGTCTTTAGTTCTAGGTATTACCCCTAGGCACGGTTTGGGTCTTAGGATTACGTCTAAAACGATATTTTTGAATACTAAATTAGATATAAAAGATGGGGGTGCATTTTAATGAAATAGGTAATGCTAGGCTAGGTAGGTTAATTGACGAAAACGTACGAAAGCTGTATAGGTCGAAGCCTTCTTTAAACGTTGTGGGTCCGGGGAACGCGGGCCCAACGTGAAAAATAGTTTAAAACGCCGGCCCGTAATAAAAAATAACTTAAACGTCTTTTATTGTAACGCGCGTAGTATTAGAAATAAATTAAACGAATTTAAGGCGATAATTTATTCCGGCAACTACGATATAGTTGCTATCACTGAAACGTGGTTAAATACCATGACTCGGGATTTGTTGGGGGAACTTGATATACCGGGTTTTAAACTCTTTACTAATGATAGGTTACATAGGATTGGTGGCGGCGTTTTGCTGTACATTCATAATTCCCTTAGGGGTATCGAGGTTAAGATAGATTTTCCGGCAGCAATATGCGTTGAAGTTAGGGCGCGTAGTATTAGATTTAATTTTGTTGTTGTTCATAGACCTCCCGTTCAACCCCTTGATACCGATACTAGATTTTACTCACTTCTTGGTAACTTTATTGACAATTGGAATAGTATATTTCTCGGAGACTTTAACTGCCCTAATGTTAATTACGATACTTTTACTGGTAATGAGGAGGGTTTGAGATTGAGTTCATGGAAGATAATTTTTTACGACAGATGGTTACCGAACCAACGCGCGGTGACAATATTTTAGATTTGGTGATGACGAACGGCGAAGATATAGTCGAAGGTTTAGAAGTAGGCGAGAGTTTAGAGTGTAGTGATCATCAAATTCTTAGGTTTAAGTTATTGATAGAAAACACTAAGGATAGTAACGTAATAGAAGTCCCTGATTTTCGTAGGGCTAATTTTGATAGTTTTGCGGATAGGATGAGAGTAGTGGACTGGAATAACTCATTTTTGGGTAATGACACAAATTTGCATTGGGAGGCGTTTAAAGAAAGTTTTATGAATACTGAAAGGGAGTTTATTCCTCGTAGGCCCAAGCGCGCTAGAAATCATGGTAGGCCCAAGTGGTGGACTAGGGAAATAGGCGAGTTCATAAACGAGCGTAACAGAGCGTATAGATTTAATAAGCGCAATGGCACGGCAGCTAACTTTAATAGATATATCGAGTTTAGACGTCAGGTTAAAAGATCAGTTAGGAATGCTAAGCATAATTTAGATACTTATAGCTGCGGATAGTAAACATAATCCCAAAAAGTTTTTTAATACGTCAATAATCGTAAGCCGATAAAAGATAACATAGGCCCTCTAGTGGATGTTAACGGCGCTTTGGCTTCTGACGCTCAGACAATGGCCGGTATTTTCAATAACTTTTTTGCAAAAGTTTTTACCGTAGAAGACGTAAATAATGTCCCCGACGTGGACGTTATCATTCCATTTAGTAGCGAGACTATTTTGGATAAAATAACTGTTTACGAGGGTGAGATTGCGCATTATATTGATAGGCTAACAGCTAGCAAGGCTCCAGGCCCTGACGCTTTTTATCCTAGACATTTGAAAGATTTGAAAAACGTTATTGTAGACCCCTTAACGAAGATTTTTAATCAGTCACTCGAAACGGGGATTATTCCTGAAGACTTCAAATTAGCTAACGTCACGCCCATTTTTAAAAAAGGCGACCGCACATTAGCTAGCAATTATAGGCCATTAGCTTAACGTCAGTTGTCGGTAAACTATTGCAATCCGTCGTTAGGGATCGTATCATCGATCACTTAGAAAGTCGAGATTTGAGTAATAGTAGTCAGCATGGGTTTCGACGCCATAGATCTTGTTTAATTGTGAAGGTTAAAGCACACGGTATACGCGGTCAGGTAGCTAACTGGTTAGAGGAATGGCTTCGTGCTAGGAGACAGAGGGTCGTTGTTAATGGTACTGAATCGGGGTGGTTGGATGTAGGTAGCGGTGTCCCACAGGGTTCAGTGTTAGGCCCATTGCTATTCGTAATTTACATTAACGACATATATGTAGGATTGACTAGTAACGTGTCAAAATTCGCGGACGATACTAAAATAGGCGGTAAGGTTGTTAACGAGGACGATAGAAATAGGCTCCAAGACGATGTAAATAGGATTATGGAGTGGACGAATAAGTGGCAGATGCAATTTAACGTAGACAAATGTAAAGTTTTGCATATAGGTTCTCGCAACAATAATTACACGTACACGATGGATGATAGAGAGTTAGCGAGCGTTGACGAGGAGGTAGATTTAGGCGTACGCATATCTAAGGATTTAAAAGTTAGGAATCAGTGTCTGGAGTCTTGCGCAAAAGCTAATAGGATGTTTGGCTTCATAGCGCGTAATTTCGAATTTAAATAGAAGAATATTATATTGCCCCTTTCCAATATGCCGTTCAGTTTTGATGCCCGTATTTGCGTGAGGATATTGATAGGTTAGGAAGGGTTCAGCGTCGCGCCACGAAACTAATTCCGTCATTGCGCAACAAGCCTTATGAAGATAGGATTAGAGTTAGACTTGCATTCTCTCGAAACTAGGAGATTAAGGGGGGAGCTTATTGAAGTTTTCAAAATCGTTAATAACATCGATAACGTAAATTGGTGCTCCTTTAGTATGCGGTCTACAGACAAATTCACACTTTAGTATGCGGTCTACACTAATTTGTTTTTTAAATGTAGTTAAAGAAGGTTGAAATGACAATCTTACTTGAAAAAAATTTATTGAAAAGTTAAAAACATAAAAAGTTTAAATGTAAGGAAAAAAATTTGTTGAAAAGTTAAAAACACAAAAAGTTTAAATGTAAGTATACCTTCTTAGCTTGTTTACTAATTGCTTGTTTACATCCCAATGTCAGTCGCCCTTGACGATTGGTTAGGTTTAGTCATGATATTTTCGTTAGTTTTAACGAAAATATCTTGACTAAACCTAACCAATCGTAGGTAGACCGCATACTATAGTAGCACCGGCAATTGAATTGTTTACAACTTTACTACTTCAAATTTCTCAAGCCACTGATGTTAAACAATCATTTTGAATTTCAAGGTCAAATAGGGTCTAAGTCAGGGGTGGGGAACCTTTCTATGTGTGAAGGCCACATTGAAATTTTCCGCTCTCAATGAGGCCGCAGTCAATAAGTGTGACTATTTTTTACAGTAATTTTAAACCTTTTGTTAATATTATTTAAATTAATAGCTAGTAGGGAGTATACATGCATTTTAAGGCGAATAATTTATTCACTTACCTTTTTAATAATTTAATGACTTCTTTGAGATTGCTTCTGGTGAGACAACATTGTGATATCGGGTTCTAACATGGAGGTTTTAAGTTTTAATTGGTCCTCCAGATGCTCATCTGTCATCTGTGTTCTCAACGAATTCTTGATTTGTGTCAAGTATGAGAATGTGGATTCACAACGGTATGTCGTAGAAAAGCACGAAATCAATCGGCGAGCATGTTCGCGAAGGCGAGGGTATTCTACCGCCTTTTTCCAAATTTCAACGGGATCTTCCTTACTATCAAACAGAGATTTCAGGATATTATCTTCAGACAACTCAATAAGCTCCATTTGTAACTCTTCTGGTGTCTTTGATACATCAACTAAGTGAGGTTGAAAAGCTAGTTTCAGGGTGATATCATGCTTTTCAAAATCAATGAATCTTTCATTGTATTCTTTGATTAATGAGTCTAAAACAGATTCGTATTTTTCGAAAGATTCACAGTTATACTCTTCATTTTCATTAATTATTTTTGTTAACTGGGGAAAGTGTTCTTCTGAAAGTTTCGATTGAGCAAGAAGAGATTTGAAAAACGACAACTTCTTTCTAAATGCCAGAATTTTTTGCCACATATCATATATAGATTTAGTTTTACCTTGCAGCGAAATATTTAACTCATTTTGCTTTGACATTATATCACATAGAAACGCAATATCTCGGTGAAAATTTGCACCTGATAATTCACAATGTTGATTGTTTCCTTGAAAAAAGTCAATTATTTGCTCTCGCAAAGATAAAATTTTGACTAATATTTGTCCTTGCGATAAAAATGTAAATAAGTGAAGATTTGAAAAACGTAGGTGTACGAAGAATTCTGGAAAAGCTTTAACTGAAGCGGGCAATTGGCGCAAATAACACATCATTTCATAAAGGTGCGTTCATTTTTCTTATTTTTACGTCTACATGTGTTTTGTACATATGGGTGTGAATGATTTATAAAGTTAGTTATATTTCGTTCACTTTACATTCGGCGCGATGCTTTAGCATTAGCTAGTATCTATTTTGTAAGAGTTCAGTAGTTATATTCTGTTATATATTATTATAACTGCTTGGAATTCATGGTTTTTATATAAATTAAGATTTATCTCGATAAGCCGCAGAAGGCCGCACTTGATGACCCAGAAGGCCGCAGGTTCCCCACCCCTGGTCTAAGTCATGTGAGTGAGTCATTTAGCGAAAAAAAAAAAGAGCGGCAGAATGCGTGAGCAGGCACAAATTTAACGAAAAAAACCTGTAGACTGCACTTTGAAAAAAGTAGAGCGCAGCAGAATTTGTAAACCGCATACTAAAGGAGCACCCGTAAATTTTGACAAACTGTTCACTTTCGATAATAGCAATACTCGTAATAACGGATTTAAGTTGCGTGGCAGATGTTTCATTACTAATATCGCTAAAAACTTCTTTACGTTTAAAGTAATTGATAAATGGAATAATCTTCCCGCGCCCGTCGTGAACTCTACCAGCGTTAATATGTTTAAGAACCGTTTAGATAGGCAATTTAAAAATATTAACGTTGTTTAAAATAATAAAACAATTAGCAACAGGAGCTCTGGGGGTGGTGATCGGGGATGAGTCTGTTGACAACTAATGCCAGCTTGTGACATTCCAGCGTGTGATGCAGCAATAAAATTATTAAAAAAAAAAGTAGACTAACACGAACGTAGATGTAGCTCGTAGCGTAAACTAACCCACTTTTTGTTATACTCTACCTACTTTTTTTTTTTCCTCTTTACTTGCATGTCTGTAGTTTGCATGGTATGACAGTGAGTTAAGACTGTGTTTGCATGGTTTGTAAGCGTTCTTATTTGACTTCTTTTCATCTTTCACCCCTTTCCTATTCTCTTCGACTATTTTTCCGACTTGTCGGAAGTGGCTGGCGGATGATGATGGGGAGACTTTCTTTCTCTTTTTCTGAATGAATGTTAACTCACGAATGATAGGTTTTGCTACTTACTCTCCTCTTTTAACTCCCTCCTCTTTCCTTTCTCTCGGGCTAACCTTAGAGTGGATCTTAGGATCCTTGTTTACTAAGTTGTTAGCCTTAGCTTCTGTAGATCTGTAGATATCTGGTCGTTTACTGGTTAATTTGGAGCAGGTAGTCCCAATTTTCATCATTTCATGCAGGTATTCTTTTAGTTCTGAAGCAGATAGGTCAGGTGGGAAATGGGGGGAAAATACATGGGCCTACCGAGATATTTTCACTGCCTTAATTGCTGTATTCGTTGCTAGCCCTAGCCGTGGTTCTCTTCTGGATGGAGGGGGGCTCCTCGAGTCCTGTTTCTTTTTCTGACTCAAACCCCTTTTACTAACTGTTGTCCATGCCCTACATTCTGTTCACTAGGGTGACTAGCTGCCAAGCAGGTTTGAATAGTCCCTTGAGGCATGGCCACATTACTAATGGTCCCAGTTGCATTGCCTTCTGTTGCAGTTAATTTGTTGTTTGTTTGTGTTGGAGATTCATCATATGTCAGACTATGCAGTTCTACCTGCTGCCCACTGTTAGGATGGTTGTTCGTGTTCGTACAAGTTTTTGTCATTGGACTTTTCTTTCAGAACTTGAGAGTAAAGTACCTTACCGTTTTCTCCATCCTCTAGTTTGGATATACAGCTCTGCTGAGCTGTGAGAGAAGATGGTATGAGAATAAGAGCGGCAGGCCTCCTATCCTGAGGATCACTATGCTGTATCGTGGTGATGGCGATATTCCTGTCTAGCTGGACAGTTTGCTTGCTGCTCATCTCAGCTTCCAATTCTGAGATCCTAGACGTCAGTTTTCTGTGTTCCGAGGTTATGCTGCTACATATATCTTTTAGCTCTCTGTTTTGGCCATGCTGGGTATGCGGTAGGCCGGGTTAAAAAATTAAATTTGTGAATTTCCACATGCCTGTATCCAAGAAATTTGTAGGTGTACTATAAATGCTCAACAACGATTAACAAAACTAAATTGATCAAGTTTTAAAGGTGCCGCAAGTCCTCTGAAGATTGCAAGTAAAACGTAAAACATTACATAAAACTTTAAAACTTTTAAAACTTTATTTAAATACATAAACTTTATTAATTATTTGGCAATTATGATTTTTGATTAAGATTTTCTTGTATTTTTTGTATTCTTGTTGCTATTAAGTTTTTTCTTGACTGTGTTTCGTCCAGAATATATATAATTTTTATACACAATTTTTCTTTTCAGAATTGATTATTTGAATAGTTAAATACAGTATGTGTTGTTACACTAACAGAGTGACTTTTCCAAATTATCCAAAATGGCTGAGGCCGTAAAAGTGAAAGTAACTGTTGAAAAAATCATGAGTCCAGCTGTTTCCCTTTTTGGGAAAGCTGAGCTCAGTGGAAATCAACTTCCCCTATATGAAGACGTTTTAAAAGAATATTTACAAACAAGATATCTCTTACTTAAGTTATAGCTAGTGAGAAGAAAAACGAGCCAAATGCTAATGATGTGGCAAGAATAGTTGCATCAAAGGTAAAAGAGATCTGGAAAAGTGCATCAATTCCAACAATATCAGAACAGCAAATATTAGCCAGAGTAAAGGATTGTCATGAAAAATCTGGAAATATGATGAAGACTGGTAGAAAAAGGAAAGATTTTGTATCTAAACTGACCGCGTTCAAATCCAAAAATCAAAGGCTTTTTGATATTGCTGCCTGCAAATGCATTGATCTGTTTTCTCACACTTGTGAAAAAGAGCTAAAAGTTCCTGCCATGGAACATTCTTTCCTAATTGACCAAAGAGGTGCACGAAAAATGGCAATAGGCAGTATTGATTTACAGACAACGAAGAAACTGCAAATAAGATCTGAGCGTAAAGAACATGAAAGAGCACGATTTTCTAAAAACATTGAAGATAGAGATATCAATAACCCATCCACTTCCAGGGAAGAGCCAATGGACTGGGATAACTTTCATACAATTCCTGATTCTGGCACATCGACAGATACAGATAGAGAGCGTGATGATGATGATCGCATTGAGGAAGGTATAAAGAAATCAGGTGAAGCACATAAGCTCACTCGCAAATTGCCTTCATTAGCAAAAACTTGTGACTGATTCGGAATATCAGACAGAGCTGGTGCAGCCGTTGCCTCTGCTGTTCTGGAAGATTTTGGTCTCATTACCTCTGAAGATTATCACAATGTTGTGGATAAGAATAAGGTGAGACGGCAGAGAAAGAAGATCAGAGAGGAGTTGAGTAAATCAAGTGAAGAAAGTATAGAAACATTATATTTTGATGGAAGAAAGGACTTAACAAGCAAATCTCTGTAAGGATGGGAGGTACTACAGTACAACAATTACTGAGGAACACATCACGCTTATAGCTGAACCAGAATCAAAATATCTTGGGCACTTCACCCCTGTGGCTGGAAATTCAACTAACATTTCTAAGGGAGTGATAAAGTTTCTT
This sequence comes from Bathynomus jamesi, assembly GCA_023014485.1. Classification (NCBI taxonomy): domain Eukaryota; kingdom Metazoa; phylum Arthropoda; class Malacostraca; order Isopoda; family Cirolanidae; genus Bathynomus; species Bathynomus jamesi. Next base: position 270,127 of record JAJOZX010001913.1, on the reverse strand, counting down.
AACAGTAACAATATTAAGGTAGACAATCTGAAGATCATTGGATGTGATAGAACCAATGTAAACACTGGCATACATAATGGAATTATCAGGCAACCAGTGATGTAGGTCTCGAGATCGGTCTCGGTCTCGAGACCGATCTCGAGACCAATTTGCAGATCTCGATCTCGGTCTCGATCTCGGTCTCGACAGACGCGGTCTCGGTTTTTCTCCCCGAGACCTTTCGAGACCTCTCGAGACCGTAATGAAAAATACATGTTATTGGCATACTCATGATGGTGGCTTGGTTGAACAGACACAATTCAGAATGTTTATAAAAGTTTGTAAAAGTAAGGGACTCTAGGTATTCACTAATCAGTCACCCTGTTTTGAGTTACCACGTTTGTCTTGCAGGGGTGTGTGGGTCTGGATTTTTTTAGGTTAGCGCTACAAAAATTTTTTCCCACCCCCCGCCCTTGTCAGATTAATTTTATTGAAAATGGAAACACTAAATAGAGAATTATATATATTATATATATATATATAAGTATATATTATAAGGCCACTTAGTGTTGCCAAACGGCGTGTCAACTTCTGTGGCGTGATAAAAACGATTATCCTCCCATCCAATATGTATTTGAAAAAATAAAATGCTTCACACAAAAATAATGCAAGAAATACAGTATAAAGAAAACAGTAACGATAAATTCAATAAAGCAAAAAATAACTCGCCAACCCTTCACATCACTTATATTTACAACGCTTGGTCTCGATCTCGATCTCGGTCTTGAATTTTAAGGGTCTCGATCTCGGAAGGTAGATCTCGATCTCGAACCTTTGATCTTGGTCTCGATCTTGGTCTCACAGGATTAGGTCTCGGTCTCGGTCTCAGTCTCGGACTTGGTGGTCTCGACTACATCACTGCAGGCAACTAGAGGTACACTACAGTACTCCTTTTCATTGGTTCGTGTGTTTGCTGCATACCAATGAGCTACCTCCCCGCCATTTGTTTAATTATTTGGATGGTAAAACCAAAGGACCAAAAGCCCTTGCTGGAAATGTTGGCAAAAGTCTTACTGCGTGCGAAAAGATGCCAGTTGTCAAGTTTGAAGCAATCAAATCAAGTAATATGCCTTCTATTCCGGGGGATCTCGATCTAAGCCAAGATCAAAAGTATCTCATGGAAATTTGTAATGCAGTCATAGAAGGCCAATGTTCCCAAAACCTTGAAAACCGCAACCCAGGTTCTTTGAACCATGCCAGATGGCTTACGACAGCCAACAGGATAGTTAGACTTTATGTAGTGACCAAAAAGCCCCAGAAAACTTGCAAACTCTGACCGAATTCATTGTTCGCGTTTATGCCCCAACGTGGTTTAATATAAAGCGAAATCCTTACTATTACCAGGGACCAAGGCACCTCTGGTTTGTGATATCTAGTTCAAGATACCTATCTGATGAGCTTAAGGCAGTCATTGATCCTGTTATTGAAAGAGGGGCATATTTTGCTCACCCAGAAACTTTATTGGTCTCGATGTTATTTGATGAAAGGCAAGTGATGAGAGAGTTAGCTTTCCGGCGCGTTCTCTTAGCCAGGGAAAGTGTGTCCTCGGGCATTAGAGAATTTAGACGGCCTAAAATTAATTTCTTGGCAAGAGACTACACAGATTTAATTCGATTTGGAGACTACCCAAGACATGAACCACCTCTGACAAAAAGCTTGACAAACACCCAGTTAGAGCTTATCGTAAGGGGTGATGAAACTAACCCTCTATTGAAAAAGTACCCATGTCATTCACAAGCTGTGGAAAGACATGTCAAACTTGTAACAGAAGCATCAGCTTCTGTCTGTGGCCAGGAAAATAGAGATGGTTTTATAAAGGCAAGAATTGCTTCAAGTTCAAACATGCCTACATTTGAGTCAAAATGCGAATACAAATCTCAATAAACTACATGTAAAAACTAATGGAAGGGAGGTTGGGCTGGGCATTGTGTGGAATTCGACCTACAGCCACCTCCTCGTGGTGAATTCTGGGTGATTTACCTTGTAAACTATCATGGCAAGTCAGCAAAGAGCTGTAGTTTACTATACAGAGTATCGGAAAAAAAATCACCAAAACTTTAAGTGACTTGCGGCACCTCAAAATATTTATATAAAAACTTGAACCTTTGTTATAATACTTTCTATAGGTACACAAACTTTCGTAATACAGGGTAAATTAAACTTCCCAAAAACATTTTTTCAAGCAAAAACGACCCGGCCTAGTATGCAGGCCACCTTTCAGTAGCTGCACCTCATCCTGAAGTGATTCTCTTTTACTTAAGATTACAGTCAAATCAATAGAGTCGAAACGTATGGGTGGCAAGTCCAGGTTCTCACTGCAAATATGGGTCTATCGTTAGTAGCCTTTATTTCCAAAATCTTTTTTACGATGTCCTCAAGGTTGAGCACATTTTTCTTTTCACATTTGCGATGGATAAGCCTCTTGTCAGAGTTCCCATTGGTTGGGTATAATGTAAACAATTTTGCTTTAGCAGTTTCTATCTCTTCACCACTATAATGTTTTTACATAATGTGATTATCGTGTCAGTGGGTAATAAGTCAATCTTCACATTAATGAAACACAAAATGTTGTTGATAATAACACTTGATCCATCTGAAGATCCTTCCGCCATCGTTTAGTTCCAAAATCCTAGCCTATGGTGACTGTGATGCGGCTGTGCAAGTTTTCCATGTTGGCCTTAGCCAACGTCACATCAACTTTTATCTGTAATTAAATAGAAAAGTTAACTAATACTTTTTAATACTTCCATAGCACGTAAGTTTGTAAATAAATCTAAAGTAATAAAAATTATTTATTTATTTGCTTGGTCTTTCATTTAAGATTTCAGATCATTTATCTGCTGTTAGAAAATCTAGAAGAGAAAAAACCATTGTTGTCTCAGGGCGATATGACGACTAAGCTGATTGATGCAGCATTGCTCGTATATATTAAGTTAAGGTGAATATATATATCCATCTCATAATTGTAAGGTTAGTGAAAAATTCACTTAATTTAGAGCTAGCATTTTTGGGCTCTTGTGGCATCATTGTTTGGGCACTCTTGTGGCATAATTTTTTGGGGGGGCACTAGCGCGACCTTTCTACTCGTTTGTTGAATGCGTCACTTACAGGGCGTGATCTCATAGAGAGCTCTCTTGCAATTCAGTTTGGTTGTTTAGATACAAGATTGTTGCATCATGCAATGGTGCAGGTTGTGTGTTGTTACAAGGTTTAGAAAGAAGACAATAAATAGTGCCCCTTTTGTTTTTATCTTAATTTTATGCAATTGAGGCCTAAGGTAGGCCCACATCGAGTCAGCAATCCTGAGGTAGGACCTAATAAGACCTCCAAGTCCGTAAGTTTTAGTCTAGCTTAACTTGGGCTGTAGGTTGAACTGGCCCTTCAGAGCTTGGCCGTTCAGGGCTCAGCTGGGATTCTGAACCCAATAAAAAAAATAACATGGTCCTTCGAAACCGGATTCTAACCCAAGACTGAGTCAGTGACTATTTTTCGTCAAAGTTCTGATTGTGCAAATTGTAGGCCAAGTTAGGCCTGGACGGGTTGAGCATAATTGACTTAAGGTCCCAGGGTAGAAAGTTTGGTCGCCCAATTGCGAAATTTGGCCGCTAGTCTGTCATTGTTTTGGGCCTACATTTTTACCGGTTTGGTTAATTTTGGTTTCGTGTTCGAAGGCGAAGGTTGCAGACTTCAGTGCGCCAGTTACTTGAGTGGAAATTTGGTATTCCATACTGGTGGTTGGTCAGTACCCCATCCAAGTAATTCAGTCTATTTGAAAAACGGCAAAATTTGAGTTTGATCAGGTTGGTTAAATATTTTCGCCAATTCAGCTTATTTGGCATTGAGCCCAATTGTTGTTTGCATTGAAGATGAGTGCTGCTGAATTGAACAAGTTTAGAAAAAGGAAAAGCGCCTACAAAGATCTAATTACAAAAAGTCATTGCCACTATAGATTCTGCCATAGAGCAAGAGGATTTAAGCGTTCCATATTAGAAACTAAAAAGGTTGCTCTAAGTGAAGTAAATGCTAAAATTGAGGCTCTTATAGAAGAGGATGAAATAGAAAATGACATAATTTACTTTGAAGAGATTATTGATGGCATAATTAAAGTATGCCATAGCGCAAAAGAGTTTAGTAGCTCAGTACAGTTAGAGACCAGGTCTAATAATGAAACACAGCCTCAAATGGTGTTTGCGAAGTTAAGGTTAACAGATCTGCAGTTTAATTACCGAGGCTTGTACTCTAAACATTTTCTGGGAATATTCAGGAATGGCAAGGATGGGCAGACAGTTTTCAGTCAGCAGTTCATTCTAGTCAAGTGTTAAGTGCGGTGGAGAAGTTTAATTATTTGCAGTCCCTCTTGGAAGGGGAGGCAGCAAAGACAATAGCAGGATTAGCATTAACAGAAGCTAATTATAATGTGGTTTAGGATATATTAAAGAAACGGTTTGGTAAGCCAGAAATCTTAATTAAAAGCCACCTCCGCGAACTTTTAGCTATACTTCCTGTCAATAATCCCAATAGTGTCAAGGAGTTACGGCAGTTATATGATGAATTTGAAGTTAGAAGTAGGTCCCTGGACAACTTGGGTGTAGGAATGGAAAGGTATGGTATAATGTTGGTCACTAGACTGGAGTCTAAATTGCCTAGTTCAATTTTGCTTGAATTAAGTAGGGGACACTCTACAGAACATGTGTATATCCCCCTTCAGCAGATGTTAAGTCTTTTAGGCACAGAATTAGCAAGACGAGAGGGAACTGAGTTTGCACAGTGGGATGTTAAACAAGGGGACAAAGGCAGGCACAGCACCAAAGTTTCTACAAAAAGAAATAGCCCAGGTCAGTGGCGTACTAAGCGGGGTGCGAGGTGGGTGATCCGCCCCGGGTGACAGCCAGGAGGGGGGTGCCATCGGGAGAGTTGAAACTCAAACTATTACAACAGCTTAATGTTAATTTCTACTATAAAATAAATTTTTATTTTTATTGGCAATACAAAATTTACAAACGAAAAATTAAATATTTGATAAAAATTACATCGAAAGGCGAACGTTTGTTGACGTTTTAGTCATCAGTTTGTTGAGCATAGCCAGCTGGCTGCAACTGACATTTCCAAGTCTTGTTCACTTGACACTGTGACTCCATAGGATAAAGCATAAAGTGCTGGTGTTTATAACAATATCATGGTACTTATACCAGTGTCCATTAATTTTTGACAATGTGGTATCATAGTGATGTTTAAGTGTTTATATATGCATCGTCGTGATGTTATAATACCGGTAAAAAGGGCTATGTTTGAATGTCTTGATCGCTTTCATCAAGAATTGGAGATTCGTTCTAAGGCAATGGATCAAATTCCGTCAATCTTCGCTGTTATTCAGCCAAACACTTTGGTTGTTGCAACAGAAGAAGAACTTCTGAAGTATATTCCAAATTTGACTCAGATTTTCGATGAATTCTCTGATGAAGATATCAGTGTGGAAAATGGACGACTTCGGAGGCATTTGGAAGCTGCCAAAATCAGCGTTGAAGAGGCAAAGAAATGGACAGCATTGCAGTTTCTGGAGTTTATTGTGAAATGGGATTTTTGTGAATCTTTGCCAAGCTTGTCACTGTGTTTGAATTCTTTTTGACTGTCTGTGTGTCTATTGCTTCATGTGAAAGAAGTTTTTCCAAATTGAAACTGATAAAAAATTTCTTTCGCTCGACCATGAGTCAGACAAGATTGACAAATCTGGCTTTACTTTCAATTGAACATGAATATGCAAAGAAGATGAATTTTGATGAGGTCATTGATCAATTTGCAGAAATTAAGGCTCGAAAGCAGAGACTTTGAATCCTCTCTATTTACCTTTGAAGAATAGGCTGAGCGTTGAGACTGGATTTCCTGTGTTTTTTGTATAAAATAAAATGCAGTATTACCTGTTCACTGAATTTTTAATGTCCTGCATTTTTCTTATTTCCAATTTGCTTATGACAGTACTGTACTGTTTAAAAATCTACTTGCAAACATAATATATTTTTCTTTGTGTTTAAATTTTAAAATTATTTATGGGGATGCCAAAGGAAGGATCTACCCCGGGTGACAAATACTTTAGGTACGCCCCTGGCCCAGGTATAGTGTCAGCTCTACAAGCATCCTCTGAGAATAAATTAAAGGGAATCAAGGTATGCATATTTTGCGAAGGCAATCACAAGTCATATAAATGTGAGGTGGCTGAGGCTTTACCTGTTGAGGAGAGAAAGGACAGGGTAACTAAATCCACAGCATGTTTTAAATGTTTTTGAAAGGTCACAGAGCAAGGTTTTGTAAGTTTAAAATTTTGTGCAAAAAGTGCCGTGGCCGGCGTCAGCCATTATTGTGTGAAAACACCGCTAGTAGGCCTACCCCAGAAGTACAGACGTCAGTGGCACATGCCACTGCTATGAAAGGGAGTAAAAGTAAAGGGGGATTATTGCAAACAGCTGCAGCATTATTAATTGGGAATGATGGAGAAGCTACTGTAAGAGTGTTGTTTGATAGTCAGTGGTGTATTAAGGGGGGCAGGGGGGGGCCAGGCCCCAGGGCCCAGCTGTTTTAGGGGCCGATGTTTATAATGATATCAGTAGTATAGCCGAAAAAGGGTAGAGTGCAAGAATGTTGCAAGTTATTACGTAATATTGCAAGGGGGTGGGGGTTGTTGGAAAGGGGGGGGGTGTTGCAAAAAAAAAGAAAAAAAGAGTACTGGCCTTTGTTGCCAACCGGGGTTGCAAGGGGCATGCAACTTGGGGGCGGAGTTCTCCCCCAAGCTATTCCCCCCAAAGGGCCAGAAAGGAGAGTAGTGGCCTTTGATTGCAAGGCATGCAACTTGGAGGCGGAGTTCTCCCCCAAGTTATTTTCGTTTACCTAACCTAAGAGGCCTCTAAGGGGTTTTCCCAAAGGGCCAGAAAGAGAAGGACCAGAGGTCCTTGCTCGGCTGGGAGCCGAGCTTGAATGAATACGTCAGTCGTCTCTCGGTCTTTTATAAACCTCTATTCTGGCTGAGTTGCCAGATAGCGCAATGTATTCAGTTGCCAGATAGCGCCATGTGTCCCAGATAGCAAAAACCATATATTAATCATCCATTTAAATAGTGTACCACAATATATATTTATATGACGGTAGTTAATCCAAAGACTTCAGCCGAGTAGGCGTTGTTTTATAGGCTCCTAATCAGCCAGTTGGCTTAGAAGGCGTAAATGGCTTGAGTTGCCAGATAGCGCCATGTATTCATTTAATTCTAATCGAAGACTGAGTTGCCAGATACCATTGTATACATTATTATAGACTCCTAATCAGCCAGTTGGCTTAGAAGGCGTAAATGGCTTGAGTTGCCAGATAGCGCCATGTATTCATTTAATTCTAATCGATGACTGAGTTGCCAGATACCACTTTTTAGCATTATTATTGTATACACTATTATAGACTCCTAATCAGCCAGTTGGCTTAGAAGGCGTAAATGGCTTGAGTTGCCAGATACCACTTTTTAGCGATACCATTGTATACATTATTATATTTCTTAAAAGTTGGTTTAGAACACCAATAGTAGGTTTAGAAGGCGTAACATGATATAATTAAGTAAAACAACATTGCATCATTCTGTTTATTATAAATATATAGAAAATAAATATACATTTCAATAATAATTGAGGAATATGCATATAATCATAACAGTACAGGAAATATATACACACAATTATGGAGATATATTTATAAAATAAATATACATTTCAATAATAATAGAAATATGCGTATAATCATAACAGTACAGGAGAAATATCAAGCAAAATATATAAATACATTTCACTTTTTTTTCAAAATACTAAACTCGGTCTTAATCGAGTTTACAATTACATCATTATTGCTCTGCATTACGCAGTATATGCGGCTTAATAATATTTCACCGCTTAAAGTATAGGGAAACCTGTATTCGATATGAAGGGCTTTCATATCGTTCAGTACTATTTTTGTTCCCACTTTACAACCGGTTGGTAAGTCATCTTTAAATACGTCTAGAATACAATCAAAAGCACGCACAAAGAGTTCATCGTTAGCTACATTATTAAACACAAGTTTATAAGAACGCTTTTCCAATCGAGGGTTTATTTCTACCGACTCGAGCTTTTCAATCGTGAACTCACTCAACATAGCGGCAATTGAAATAATCTTCTAAATCGTTACGACAACTGCGCGTTATATAAAGAAATAGTTCTTCAGGGTGAACGGTGTAGGTGAGCTCAGCCTTGTACCGATCAATTGCTTTGTACCAAATTCCATGGTATTTCAAAGAGTCTAAACTTTTTAAATAAACGTCCAGCACTAGACCATTCTCACCAGCCCTACACTCGGTAAACCCATCGAGCAGAGCGGTGTATGCGTATTCAAGTACTGTATCAAAATAAAGCATGCCCGTAACACGCGCGTCTAATATAGGTTTCAGCTTGCGGAATCCTACGATTTCAAACATTCTGTCGAGGATGAAACGGTTTCGCGTAGGAACAAGAGCGTTATTATCAGAAGCATTCTTCCACATCAGCCGTATATCAATGCACGGCCGATCGTTATTTATACACAACGTACATACAACGGCGTATGAGGGTGCGTCACTAATCTGCTCTCTTCTTGTACCTACGTTAGCAGGTATTTTATAACGATCTTCACTCCACTTCTCAACTATCACGAAGATTCTATTCATCTCCTCGACACTTAAATAAACCCGTTTGTTTGTTTGTCTACATTCCGTTTCCAGTACATAGCTAATGGTACCGGAATTACGCCTGAACACGCGCAACGATTTCGTCACGGACACATCGTACGAGGCGTTGAGAATGCTGCTCAAAGGAAGTTCCATCGTATTCGAGGAGCGCACGTCCACTCGGTTCAAGCTCTGAGATAACTATGAGCCGTGTGAGGCACGCAGGTAGGCAGGAACGGTTCGACGGGCGGCTGACTCGATGATACGTGAATGGGCTTGTTCGTATGATCCGCGAGTCGTACCGAATTGTTGTACATATTTCGGTACAAGAATTAATTTCATCACTACCAGCCTACGCACCAGACATTTTACCTCAGGATAAGAACTAGGAACATTTTATGTTTTACTAAACATCTTCACACTCCGGCGCACTATTTGAGAGGAACATATGTTCATATTTTTCCTTTCTGCCCATCAAACGATACTCGTCTCTAAAGTCTGTTAAAAACTCACGCAGGGCACTAGCCACAACCTCACTACGAACCTCATCATGATATACGTTAATATAGTGATAAAAATACTTAAGATTGTCCATGATCACGAGATTCACATTTTCAGTCGTAGGGTATGAGTAATCGACATGGTGTAGCATGACGTAATACCGCTTGTCACACCACCCATCCGCAAGACTCATTATCCATACCTGCTGCTTCTCTTCTGCACGCGTTGTTTCTTTTACTTCACGGTGTATGTGAGACTTTATAAAGTTTAGCTCTGCAGTATACTTCAGCACATCGTCTGTGCAACGAAAGCCTTCAACGGTCTCACCAGAACATCCGTAGAGTATTTGTACATCTTGGAACTTCGCACAATCCAATGTGTTTTTAAAAGAGGTATAGGAGGGAGGAATAGGAAGTTTTTCGGTATCCACCACATCCTGACACTTTGCTGAATACCATTTCGTAAACGTTGTACAAGCAATATTAAAGGTAGCCATTTGAATACACGTCTGATCTGAATACACGTCTGATCTCTCGGGCTTACTGCAGTCGACTGACCACGCAGGGACTCCCAGATAGTAGCATGACTCACGGTCTTACAGTGGGCGGAGCTTAGAACTTTCACCTGCGCACACACACACACACACACACACACACACACACACACACCCACACCAAGGAGAAAGTGAAACGCTAATTGAAACATGATTTATTTAATAAACGAGATATTCAAGTTATATATATTTACAAATACGATTTAATAAACGAGATATTCAAGTTATATATATATTTACAAATACGTGTAATAAATCAATAGATACTTTACAAATAAGATATAATAAACGAGATATTCAAGTTATATATATATTTACAAATACGTGTAATAAATCAATAGATACGATTATATACAAGACAAATACGTGTGAGTTAACAATAGAAGTATCAATCGTTTTGGTATCCAAAGGGTACGGTATCATAGGTACCAGGTAACTGGCAACGTTTCCTATAGGTATTACGGCACACCTTCGTACCCCTAAGTTCCTTCACGCCCCCCAGCTTCTGCGCCCGAAAATTGTGGGTGCCTACAATTAGTTGGGGAGGTTGTTCGCCCTCATCATCGTCCAAACATACTAGATCCTTCAACGATTCAAAGTTAACAACCCGCCGATTCGCATGGTTGAGCGTAATACCCTTTGCCTTCACGATATATTTCATTTCCTCCCCCACCCTGACCCGTACCCCATAAGTCTTAGGTCCTGTTGAGACAAAAGAGTCGGCGTATGCGTTGTCCCCATACTCATCCTTGATCTCATCAGTGAGCTCGCCGAGGAACTCCCCAATAGCGGGCATGTATTCACCCTCCCTCTCTGTGAATATCACGCTATCTGTATCGGCATACAATACTCTCCGCCCAAGAGAATGCAATAGACCCCAAAGTTTTATACGGGCGTAGGCTGTTGTGAAGCTGGCCACAGGTATGTTTGTAACCCTTGAGGTATCTGTGGCAAATTCAGTGTTGTTGTACTTTATTACGTAAGAATTACCTACATTCACGATCTCCATGACCTCTTTATCGGGGGCATTGGCATAATCGCAGACATCGCTATAACTTTGTGCCAAATGAATGCTCCCTCTGCCGGTATTCTGCGCAAATTATCCCCATAGACTGTTTAGACACAACTTTGCACTAAAGCGCTTGCCAGGATTCTTTACAATTTGGACACGATCAAGTTGTATACCTTCGCGGTCGCGGTAACGTTGAATATAGGCAGACTTTTCATCTTCGGTATCAACTCCTCGCGGATACCCTGATGCCTCAACCTTATCCTTCAAAAAGGTGTTTATATATGGTGTGAAAAAATTGGGTAGCTTCTGAAACCTCCACACCTCATGTATCTTCAGTATTCTATAACCATGGCGTACGGCTAGGGCCAACTCAGGACTTGTATATACGCCTCTGATCTTACGCTGGTGGGGTATATGGTTACATTCGCCGTTATCCTCTTCCGCGCACTTCACGCACAGGGGAAACATGAGCTTGTCGTCGATAACGACAGGTAAGATCGGCATCCATAAATTGCGTGGGGGGAGTACGTCTACGAAAGAGAGCCCAAAGTAACGATCATTCAAATTTTTTGAAAATTCATTGATGGAGGGTAGGCTAGGTCCCACCAGTTTCTCAGGAGCGCCCACGGGGTACGGATTGCTCTTCATCAAGTATGGGTATAAAGAACAGAAATCGTAGTAATGGAGCTTCACGCCCTCCGTAGGTGGAAAGTATAGTCTGCAAGGATTTGTACGTCCTCCAAACAAGCTATCACCATATTTGAGAGGATCCAGCACCATTGAACGCTTGATCGTTTTTATTTCCTCACGGTACACCTCGTCTGTCTCCATCCGTGCATCATATTCATGCTCCCACAAGACTTTGTGAGTGAACTGTGATCCTATAAGTTGATCGCGGGTGCGGGTCGATGCAAGACAGTCGGCAAGAGACCTACCGTGGATATCTCCGGTGATTCCGCACTCAGGACGTGGGCATCCATGCCACCAGCAACCGTTAAAGGAGTACACAGTCTTCACACCAGTGACACGGTTTTCATTTAACCCATCAACCCAAAAAACACGTCCATTAATCTTAATGGGTACTTCACCCGTGTTGCGGGCGTGCTTTATGTATACACCTGTCTGTTGCTGTAGGTGTATGAGCCAGTAAATAGCCTTGTGCCCGTAACTGCGGGGGTTGTTTCGGTGAATAATGGCTAAGGTGTCTTTAGGCATGAAGTTATTCTTGAACACGGTAAAACATAATGATGCGATGGTGGTTGCGACTTGCAGTGGATCGCATTTGAAACGGGCTATGTACATCCTTCTAAAGGCCTGGAAACATACTCTAAGCACGCGCACATCATTCACGCAATAACGCTCACATTCATCAGCTATATTATAAGGGTTACTTTCATTAAAACTGTCGTAGTATCGTTCAAAGTCTTCACGTTCATCCATACAGTCAAAATAATGTTTGAGGGGTGGTGGGCCTACGTAGTTTAAAGTCTCGCTGGTGAGGAAAGTGTAAGGGAAGTATCCTTTGGAAACTTCAGCTGCTACTCCCATCACCTTGGGTAGCTTTGCTAATTTACAAGGTGTGAATAATAAAGTATCTTTAAATTGTACATTGTCTCTTATCTGCATCTGTATTAATTTGTTGCCTCTTTTCAATGGATCACCTGTAAATATCTCAGAGGATTCGTGTTCAAGCAACTCCTTATAAAGGAACTGCGTGTCAAACTTTGCCCCGTTATGGGCGAGAATATACACAGTCATTTTTTTGAACTTGTCGGCTAACTTCACAATATAGGACACAAATAGTTTCACAGGACTATCGCGGACATTCGTTTTAAAAACGTTTGTCCGTTTACCACATTTGGGGCACTCGTCACATTCGATACCCATACACTCATCACAGATGGTCTGGCTCACAAGTAAATGTGGAATTACCTCTTTGGTTTCAGCGTTCGTATATGTTTCTATATCGTAGTATACAGTTATACAAGGGTTATTTTTAGGCTTAGCATCTTTCATATAACACACATGCTTTACTCCATCCGCCTTATATTCCTCCTGGCATGTAGGACAGTGAATTACGTCACACTTGTGCTTAAATTTCCCCCAATTATCCATTGTGTGAAACATACCACATTCACAGATTCTCATTTTCCTGCACGTGCCAATTGATTTATGGAAATCAAAACAGCTATTATTGAAAAATGTGCGTCTACACACATCACAGTCTCTCTTCTCAGCTTCAACTACACGGCTTTCACATTTGGTGCTTTTACACTGCTCACATACCATGTGACATTCTTTACAATGTCGCACAATATCATCCGCAAACTCGAGGCATCCCTTACACAAATCATGATGTCTCCCATATTTTCGACTTTTGTCATAACTCGCGTAAAGCCACCTTATATTACGGATGGGGAGATACGTTGTCCCTGACAATCCTAAAATAAGTAGGGGTCTTGTACGATCTCTCACACAGCTTTTAAAAACATACACAGTCCTACGACGATCATCCAACCCAAATACAACTATGCGGACATTCATTTCCTGTTCTACCCTTCTCAGCTCTTCAGCCCCCATATTACAGTCAAATTCAAGTTCACAGTCTACAGCTAGTTTACGGGCACGTTCCACGACCGTAGGCAGCCAAATTTTTTGAGCCCGTGTATTTTGTACAGTAAACATGTTAGCCAAGACTACTGCTATAAAGCCGCAACCACGATCGACGTTTATATGCCGTCTATAAATAGCTTGAGAATTGAGGTTAAGAGTGTACGGTATGGCACTATGGCCCGCAACACGGAATACACGGTCAATATTTACCGTGAAGTTGTCCATATTGAAGGCTATACTACTTTGGGCGGCTTGCATTATACGTCCTAATATATATTCTACATCTTCAGCCGCCAAACGTCTAAATGGCACTATCACCCAATAATCGTCTACATCACCGTCATCTGACCCGAATCCAAAGGACAGACTCGTCCTGACTTCACGCTCGTCGCGGTTCTGAAGAGCAAACTCTACAATATGCTGTACAACCCGGCGTAGCCCGCGCTCAATTCCATTGCTATACATGGCTCTAGGGTCGACCCTGGCTCTATACCGATTTCTAGTCAAGGCTGGGGTGGGGGCTGCGGATCGCACCAATTCGAGCGTTATAGCATCCTCAACAGAACGGGCGGCGGCGGATGAATTAGGGGATATATTAGCGGAAGGTGCTGCTGGGGGGCCTGTTGCGTAGGAGGTTGATGGTTGGGGCTCTATTATTGTAGACTTAACAGAACGGGGAGCGGCGGATGAATAAGGGGGTATATTAGCGGGAGGTGCTGCTGGGGGGCTTGTTGCGTAAGAGGTTGAGGGTTGGGGATCTATTACCGCTGCAACAGGCGCGTATTTCGGGCGCTTTATACCTGACGTGGGGTTCTCACACCTCCGCTTTGGACGTGCTACTGGTATCGCTGGTGAGGGTTCGTTGGCAGGGGAGGAGATCACAACTACACTGTCGTCGAGGTCATCCGTAATGTCAATGATGGGATGCTCTACCTCATCGTCATTCACGGTTCTGTGGGAGAAGAAAGCAAAATATAAGGAACAGCACTCAAAATTTGTAATATTTTGTAAATGACCCACTTAGGAGTGTGACGTATTAGAAATGGACTCTGTAGAAAAATTCAGATTCACGAGTCCATCCACATGTATTATATCTGGACCTACAGGATGTGGTAAAACTGTGTTTATGCTTAAAATCATTAAAGAAAAGGGAGAGATGTTCTCGAAATTTGTGCATAAAGTTATATGGTGCTATTCGACGTATCAATCAGTGTTCAACGAGTACCAAGATGATATTTTGTTCCACAAAGGCGTATATGACGTTAATTCGTTAAAGGGAAATGAACATACAATCATTGTAATTGACGATCTCATGTTGGAGATGGATAAAACGTTTGCCGAGACATTTACAGTATTCTCCCACCATCTTAACATAAGCGTGTTCTTCATCAACCAGAATCTATTTTTCAAAAATAGATACATGCGCGATGTGTTGTTAAAGTTAAATACGCAATATCTAGTCTTATTCGCGCAACGTAGAGATGTATCACAAATTGGGGTATTAGCCAATCAAATGTTCCCGAATCAGCGTAAGGAGTTTTTGGAAGTTTATAAAGAAGCTACAAGCACGCGTTACGGATATTTGCTTTGCGACCTTCATCCGCGAAACACGTTTAGAGTGCTTCTGCGAACGAATATATTTCCAAACGAGCCTGAAACGGTGTATATTCCAGAATGACAAAGAGACTAAAGAAATACCGTGAATTAATAAAAATCTATCATCGACTGCCCCGGGCAATGCAACAGATGTTTATTAAAAATATCGACGCCGACTTTTTAAAATGCATCTGTGAAATCTGTCTTAACGTTATAAATTGCAATGTATCAATGAAAACCCATCAGAAGGCTCGCCTACGCCGCTACAAGAACATAATACGTGCACTCGCTCGTAAAAGTCAAACTGTAGCGAAGAAAAAACGAATTATTGTACAAACAGGAGGGTCATTTCTCCCCATCTTATTTTCAGTTTTGGGTCCTTTACTGACTAGATTAATATAATGAAGAAAGTGGTAGTGATTCCCCACGAGGTGTACGCTTCACTGCAAAGGAATCCAGACACGTATCTAGATCACCGTAAAAGCCGACTTAAAACACCTGATGAGAAAAGAATCTTATACCAAGAAGCTCTGCAGAAATTTCTTCACGAGTATGAAAATTATAAGAGCCCTACAGAGATTCCTGTGGTTATTAGGCACAGCACGGGGGACGATGGACATGGCGACATAGGATCTGAGCCCGACGATACAGCTGACCAACCAAAAAGGTTAGCCACACAACATATCGAACATGTATTAAAAAGTACCCTCCCACATACATTGAGGAGTAAAGGCTTAAGTCTTTATAATCTATTGAATGAGGATCCCGTCATACAATGGACCGATACAGGCGAGATTGTGGAAGGATCAAAGGTACAGGGATCGAATATCGTAGACATTGCCCATGATCTGGTGAGAAAGTGGGATAGGCCATCACCATCAGGCTGGAAGCATATTAAAGCAAGACTACAACAAATAAATGTCCCTAAAACGTTGATAGGAAATCTGAACAGGTTAAAAGACTTGGAACATGCAACGCCTGTGACACAATTGAAGGCGCCGTCACCCCCGCGGGTAACACCTTTGAAGAGAAGCAAGAAGAGGTTAAACCAACCCTACCCACGTGCATCTAAAATACGCAAATGGCTAACGTATTAACTAAACGCTATTATGACATTTCTACCCCATCCTCTTACGGCGGCGTAGATAGACTGTACAGAAGTGTTTACGAAGTAGGAAAAAAAGATGTTGAAAGATTTTTGAGGGAGCAGGACGCTTATACGCTTCATAAGCCTGTGAGAAAAGGTTTAAAACAGCCAAGACAACGGCTTCCTCGATTGATTCTATTTGGCAAGCAGATTTAACAGACATGCAAAGATATTCTGTGTATAACGATGGTTACCGCTACATTCTATTCATAATAGACGTATTCTCTAGATATCTGTGGCTAGTTCCTCTGAAAAATAAATCACCTGAAACAGTTGCTAAAGCCACCAAAACGCTAATGTTAAAAGAAAACAGGGTTCCTGGCTATTTTTGTACGGATATGGGAAGGAATTTATAGGCCGTGCTTTTCAGAACATGTTGACAGAGTTTAATATCAGCTATTACACAACCACTTCTATACATAAGGCTTCTTTAGCTGAAAGAGTTCAGCGCACCATAAAGGAACGCATGCACGTTATTTTACACATAAAAACACATACAGATTTCTAGACATTCTGGAATCATTGGCGTCATCCTACAACCGCTCACACCATCGCACGATTGGGACAACACCTAACGAAGTTTTAGAAAGAGGTACGCTCCCGAGGAGAGATGGATCACCACCACCACCACCACACTCTGCGCGCTTCAAAATCAATGATTATGTAAGGCTGTCGCGTTCGGGGAACAAATTCGCAAAGGGTTTTGAGCAAGGATGGACACGCGAGATTTTAAAGTTAGGGCTATGAGACCTAAAGGTGAGATAATGATGTATTACATTGAAGATTTGAATGGAGAAGAAATCTCAGGAGGCTTTTACCGCGAGGAATTGCAGAAAGTTGCGTTTAATTTAGGAAAAAATGTGTTTAAAATTGAGAAAATTTTAGGAAGCAAAGGTTCAGGAAAGAGAAAAATGTACCTGGTGAAATGGCTAGGGTACCCAGAAAGCTTCAACACCTATATAAAAGCTGATGCAATAATGAAGCTTAAATAGTATGCAACATGGCTCCTAACCATTTCTACGTCACACTCCCGTCCTCCTCGTCCCTGTCTGTACACCCTAACAACACACTAGCCAACTTTGTAACAGAACTCCACAAGCACATTGAATTGGGTCGTGATTCGTATGAGGTGGGGATATGCGAAATTCAGCTGGACACCATTTTTTAAATATTGAACATAAAGAAACCGTTTTTACGATTCTTAGAGACATTGACGAGTGTGAAAAAGCTGGGGTAGCTATGGATGAAACTATGCGTATCGCTCGGACTAAGATTGCACGGTATTACAGTACAGAAGTAAGACTAGGACCGGGTCAATATGGTTCGGCCGAGGATGTTGTGAGAGGCTTAAACGTAAGTTTAAGAAACTCAAATCTTACGAATGATTTAGTATGCGAAATCGTAAACAACCCTGCACATACACTAATCCTAAAATCAAAGACTAACAGACGTATTAAAGACCATAGAAAGTTCCAAATTCTAGCCAATGGCCGATATAGCGCAGCCTTCCAAAGAGACACATTTCACGAGACACAGCATGACTTGTCCAGATTAATGTATCAATTGAAGATGGAGAAATTGGCTGAAAGGTCCCCAGACATGTGCTATATTTACAGTAATATAGTAGAGCACCAGTTTGTTGGGGATACCCAGGCACGCCTGCTGCGCATTGCTCACATCCCCAACCATAGAGGAAGGAGTTTGAGTATTACAAATGACAGACCCCATTATGTGAATGTCGCAACTAATTTAATAACCAATATCTCAATATATATAAGAACGATTGAGGGTGAAAACTTCCCATTCGGTAACGGGAGCTTAACAGTGAAGCTACACTTTCGACGCACTGAGTTATAATGGATAGAAAGCCTTTCACCGTCTATCGAGGGGTGCGATACCAGCGCGGTAGTGGACTTGGGTCCATTTTTTCATCCATACTACGTACGGCTGTTCCTTTGCTGAAGAGGGGTGCCAGATACCTTGGAAGGAAAGCGCTGCAATCAGGTATTAACACTGCAGAAGACATATTTGTCGGGGCTAAACCTAAAGAGGCTCTAAAAAAACATATAAAGCGTACACGGGACGAAATCATCAAAGATGCAAAGAGAAAAATGCGTGGTGGCGGGAAGAAGCGGGCTGCCCGGAAGAAGAAGGGGTCACGTGGTATTAAACGTAAAAGGCTATCAAAAAAGAAGTGCTGTAAGCGAATGAAACCTATGGTTGACCACTTTTTTGACTGATATAAGCTAAGCACATTGATCTCATGAATCATAGTTTGTTTACCACTTGTCGAGAGAGGAGTCACTATTTCGCCATGGCACGCTTCATCCACCCATGTAGTTCACAATGCTGTAAATCGGAGCTGTCCCTTTTTGAGCTACCTCCAACCCAAGTTTCTATTGAGCGCAGTGACTTTATTACAATTAACCCTTTAAACACAATTAGTTCCCCGAGTGCACCTATAGAATTCGTGATACCCAGCTCAGGTCCTTACTTTTTGATCCAAGCTGTGTGCACATGTACGCTAAGCTACGTATAGCCCATTCTGATGGAACGGTCTGCGATGACAAATATGCTGTATACCCTGAAACAAACTTTCTGCACTCCATATTCAACCAGTGTGACGTATATTTAAATCAGACCAACATATCGGCAGGCACGGGGTACTATCATCTACGAGCCTATCTGGAAAATGTCCTCAACTTTTCCAAAGAAGCGAAGGCTACCTTTTTAAATGCCGAGGGATATTATCAAACTAAAGATGAAAATAGTATAAAGGACAAATTTAAAAATTCTAAAAAGAAAATATACGAGTGTTTTGGACGGTTGCACACAGATTTCACTTTCCAGGAGAAGTTGCTTGTGAACGGGGTGGATATGAAAATAAAGCTCACCCGCACTAGTCCTGAGATCTGCTTAAATCTGGATGCGGATCAAGAAGAGGGTGCAAAGCCCGTTGTGGTTCACATTATGGACACATACCTCCGCGTACGGCGAGTGAAATTAAGTTCACCAAAACAACTAGAAATTGAGAAAAATTTACTAAACGCTACAGTGAAATATCCTATTAACAGAGTGCAGATCAAACTATATACGGTTCCTGCAGGGTTGGCATCGAAGCAGATAGAAAACATTGCCCTGGGAAATCTTCCTAAAAGGATATTAATCGGCATGCAGGACCATGCTTCGGTGAATGGAAAATATAAAAAGAGTGCCTTTAAATTCGAGAATTTCGGACTTAAAAATATAACTCTATACGTTAATGGCACTGCTTTGGGTGGAACAATGGGTACGGACTATTCATCAGACGCTGTGTTACCTCTTTGTGCCAGAGCCTATAGTAATCTGACCCATATTGCAGGTGATTGTGATGAGCTTGGTAATGGGGTAACGCAGGAAGAATTCATTGATCAATTTAACCTTTATCCGTTTGACATTACACCTGACTTATCTGCTAGCGTAAATACCCATTTAACCCCACAGCAGAGCGGAAACATCTCAGTGCGGCTGGAATTCGCCAAGCCTATAGACGCTCCTATTAGTGTACTAGTATATCTCGAATCGCAAGCCCTAATAGAAGTAGATAGATTTAGGAGCGTTATCACTGACTTTTAAAATGGATGCTAATACACTTCAGAAAGTAATGGAACGAGTTACACGTTCCAAATTTATCGGAGTGTTTGCGAAGAATGAAACATTGAGTTTGCCAAGTACGCGAGAATGCGGTAGTCTTATTGTGAACACAGATGTCATCGGTAATGAAGGGATTCACTGGATCGCTGTCTATTTTAAAAATAGACAGCGCCTGTACTATTTTGATTCACTCGGTACTCAACCCTGGAGTGACCCTATTATTGTAAAATTTCTCGCTCAGTTACATATTCCCGAAGTTGTATGGAACCCATTTCGTGTACAAGGATATTTTACTAATGTTTGCGGAATGTACTGCGTCTCATTTCTCATGCATATGTCAAGTGATAAAGAATTTATAAATTTTTTAAATTTATTTGACCCGTGTCACACTCGCCGAAACGATGAAATGGTATGCAGACAGATAAAAATCCGTTTTCCAATTGTACGTACTCGTTGTATATTATAATGTTTTTGTTCGTATATTTGTAACGGTATATTCTGTAGTTGTTTATTGTACTGATTTCTTTCATTTAATAAATTTATGAAAATATATTGTGTCTTCTTATCCCAAAAAGATCGAAAAACACTTACATTATTTCGGTGTGACATTGTTGACTGATCAGTATATCCTCCGGGTTCCGAGATTCTTCAAAAGATTGTATAACACGTGTCAAATCCTCATCGGACCTTAAAGGAATAATGTTCATTCTTTTAAAACATATACAGAGTATACAGACAGATCCCCATTATGTGACGATATCTTTGGTTCGAGGAATAACACTGATTGCCATAAAAAAATTTCGATTTTAGCATAATGGGGATAAGAGGTAAAACCAAATAACATTGATTGCCATAAAATTTTTTTGGCGAGTATCTATTTGACGAGATACTACAACTCTCCATATATATATAAATCGAATTATAGACACTTACATTTCTATGGTAGTCCCCTGCGTCGGGTTGTAAGGAGCGTCACTGGAGGGAATGATTATTCACTGACGCGAAAATAGCTACTGTTACTCCCAACTGAAAAATAGCCCCTTTTATATGCACAATCGCCAAGCTCCGCCCCAAAAGACCAGATGTTCGTAGTGATTGGCTGCCGGTGTAGCTGGGTGGAGCTATGACGGGTACCAATCCGCTATAACGGGACCGGACGAGTAACATATATATAAAATCGTGTTTCTTCTGAATAAATTATAGACACTTACATTTCTATGGTAGTCCCTTATATTATATTTTTATTTTTACTTACAAGTTATTTCCAATTCGGCGAGAAATTACACTAGGGTACAACGAAAACTATTTGGTGTTTCTTATAGAACTTTTGATGCTGATTCAGGTTTCAGAATTTTCTATAGCCCATAGTTTTCGAGAAAGAATCATAATAATCGTGTATATTTGTCAACCCATATATATATATATATATAAACACAGATGAAGTCGATGTAGACAATGCAGGTCCTGAGCTTAAATTATCTCGATGAAATAGTGAGCAATCGACGAGATGTAATTCTGAGTCCACGTTAAACTGTGGGTCTAAGGCGGGGTGAAAACCTTTCCAATTCGGCGAGAAATTACACTAGGGTACAACGAAAACTATTTGGTGTTTCTTATAGAACTTTTGATGCTGGTTCAGGTTTCAGAATTTTCTATCGCCCATAGTTTTCGAGAAAGAATCATAATAATCGTGTATATTTGTCAACCCTTATATATATATTATATATATATATATATATATATATATATACAGATGGAGTCGATGTAGACAATGCATGTCCTGAGCTTTAATTATCTCGAAGAAATAGTGAGCAATCGACGAGATGTAATTCTGAATCCACGTTAAACTGTGGGTCTAAGGCGGGGTGAAAACCTTTCCAATTCGGCGAGAAATTACACTAGGGTACAACGAAAACTATTTGGTGTTTCTTATAGAACTTTTGATGCTGATTCAGGTTTCAGAATTTTCTATCGCCCATAGTTTTCGAGAAAGAATCATAATAATAGTGTATATTTGTCAACCCTTATATACTGTATATACAGGGCTATTCAAAATGATTCATCCGATTTCAACTGAGAATACTTCCGTACCTATCAACCGTGCATCAACTGGGCATACACCACATGAAAGAGGAAATCTCCAAGTTTTACAAGATCACCGCGAGAGGGCTCCAAAGTCACACCATGGCCTAGCCTAGCAACAAACAGTCAGTGTGAAAATGGCTCACTCGCTGTTGGATTGGTCGCAGTGGGCCCCATGACTTGGTGCTCCACAGCTGGCCCCCTAGGTCGCTGGATCTTACAATGTGCGACTTCTTCCTTTGGGGGTACGTTAAGGATACTGTGTACGTGCCACCGTTGCCCACATCTTTGGATGAGCTCCGAACTCGCATTGTTACTGCCGTAGAGTCAGTGACAACGGACATGCTGGAGCGAGTATGGGAGGAATTCGACTATCGTGTCGACGTTGCTCGTGTAACTAGGGGAAGTCACATAGAGCATTTGAGGTGAGAGACAAAATTTGGACAGTTTTTCTTTTGGTTGATGTATTTTCCTTGTTACTGAGATTCAGGTTTGGTAGAGTAGCATTGACTGCAGATGTGAAGCAAGCCTTTTTGAGGATAAAGTTAAAACCAAAGGACAGAGATGCACTAAGGTATCTGTGGGTGGATACAAAAAACTTGTTGGAAAATGAACCCAAGGTTCAAGCATATAGAATGAGGTCAGTGTTGTTTGGCCTCGGCTCTAGTCCATTTCTTTAGGCAGCTACTATGCAGTACCATTTTAAGAAATATTCTGAAGTCTATCCTAATACTGTTGAACACATAAGGAAAAAAATTTATGGTTGATGATTTGCTGTGTTCAGTGGATAATACAGAAATGGTTAAACAGATATTCATGGAGGCTAGAGCTATAATGAGGGAGGCTGGCATGGAGCTTAGAAAATGGCAGACAAATCATTCTCAGTTACAACAGTTTATGAGTCAGTCCAGTGTAGGACCTGATGCAGCAGAAAGTATTGAGGATTCTGGTATTAAGGAGTTGTGGGTCATAGACACCAAGGTGCTAGACGTTGTTTGGCAGCAAGGAGAGGATTTGTTTACCTTCAATGGGAAATCTTTAGTTGAGCTGGCTGAGAATGAGACAAGGTGGACAAAACGTACAGCTTTTAGTTTGGCTTCGAAGGTCTTTGATCCTCTTGGATTCCTGGCTCCATTTGTGATAAAGTAAAAAATTTGGTTTCAGAGCCTCTGGGAAATTGGACTTGGTTGGGACCAAGAGTTACCTGATCATATGGTGGTAAAGTAGAAATATTGGTTCAAAGAATTGGCACATCTTGGAGACATTGAAATCCCAAGATGGTACTTTGGAGAGTTGAACAATAGTCCAGATAATTTGCAGCTGCACATCTTTTGTGATGCAATTGAGGAAGCCGATGCAACTTGTATTTATATGAGAGGCACATTCGAAGAGGAAATAAGATGCAGGTTGGTTGCTGCAAAGAGCAGAGTAGCACCTTTGAAAAGGCTTTCTATTCCAAGGTTGGAATTGATGGGTGCAGTCATTGCTAGTCGGCTTGCAGTTACAGTGCAAAACTCTTTGGGCCTTTATGAAATTCCAAGCTATTATTGGACAGACTCCGCTATAGTTTGGCACTGATTAAGAAGCCAGGCAAGGAAATGGAAACCATTTGTTGGCAATACGTTGGAGGAAATTCAAGCACACACAGATCCAAAGCAATGGAAGCATTGTCCAGGCACTCAAAACCCAGCTGATTTACCAACACGAAGAATTTCAGTGAAAGATCTTGCACACTCAAGTTTGTGGTGGAATGGACCAGAGTGGCTAAAACTTGGAAGTGAAAATTGGCCTTCTAATCAGCCTATTGTAGGAGAATGCCAGGCTGAAGAAGAATGGGTGAGTGAGATGAGAAAATGCACTGTGAACAGTTGTCAAGTTATGCAGCAGGACCCTACATTGAGGCTTGAGGACATTAGCAGTCTGAAAAGGTTGTTAAGAGTGACAGTATGGGTATATAGATTTACAGACAACATTAAGGGAGAAACAAGAAGGGAAGGAATCCTGAACAGTAAGGAGATTCAGCAAGCCAAACAATACTGGGTGGTATATGTGCAGAAGGAAAAATTTGGTGAAGAGAGAGAATTGCTCACCAGCAGTCTATTAAGGTTCTACCAACACATTCTGCTCTCAAGGGTTTGGATGTGTTTTTGGATCAGGATTTATTAAGAGTAGCAGGTAGACTATTTTGCTACCTTCTGGGTGGCACTTTGTGGAACTTTTGATCCTGGATATGCATCATACGTTGTTACATGCTGGAGTTAGAGAAGTGATAATAGAGATCAGACAACAGTTTTGGATTCCCAAAATTAGACAAGTAGTAAAAAAGGTCTTGCATAGATGTGTTGGAGTGTTGGAGTGCAAAGCCTTATCATGAAAAGGTGGTTCCACTTCCAAGAGAACGGTGTGTCTATACTGCCGCATTTGATGTAGTGGGAGTAGACTTTGCAGGTCCAATCTATGTGTATGAGCAAGGGGAGTCTAACAAAGGTTATATATGTCTTTTCACATGTGCTAACACCAGAGCAATCCATTTGGAGTTGGTAAGCAACTTAAGTAGTGATGTATTTCTTTTGGCTTTTAAAAGGTTTGTGAACAGAAGGGGTTTCCCAAATAAAATCATATCAGATAATGCAAAAACCTTCAAAAGGGCTGCAAAGAACCTCCAAGAAGTTTGGTCCCTGTTAAAAGAGGAGGGATTCCAATCTTACTTTTCACACCGTGGGGTACAGTGGGAGTTTATTGTTGAGAGAGAGCACCATGGTGGGGAGGATTTTGGGAAAGGCTAATGAGAAGTGTAAAGTGTCTCTTAAAGAAACTTTTAGCTAATGCTCATTTGAGCAATGAAGAATTCTGCACTGTTTTGTGTGAAGTAGAAGCAATGGTGAACAACAGGCCTATCACCTTTGTTTATAACAGTATGCAGGATGCAGAGCCATTGACACCAAATCATTTTCTTTGTGGTAAACGATTAACATCAAGCCCCAGTTTGCCTGAAGACTTACAGCCTATCCAGAGCAGTCAAGAAGAGTTAACCAGGAGGTTCAAGTACCTTGAAGAGCTACAAGATCAGTTATAGAAGAGGTGGCAGATGGAATACTTGCCAGAACTCAATTATTACCCATCAGGCAATGTAAAGGACTCCAATGCAAATTATATCAAGGTGGGAGAAGCGGTAATGATTGGAAATGAAAGACCAAGGCAATGCTGGAAGCTTGGCATAATTGAAGAGTTGTTTGTTGGCAAAGACAATTTAGTTAGGTCTGCACTGGTGAAGACTTCAGGAGGAAAATTAAAGAGACCTATACAAAAACTCTATTCTTTAGAAATCAGCAAAAACACGGATAGTCAAGATGAAGCATTTGGGTTACAGCCTCATGGAGAAGGCTTGGCTAAACTTGCAGAAGGTAATGACAACAATGCCTCTTCGGTGGGGAGTGTTAGAAAATGTGGAAGAGGAAGAGCCATTGTTGTCCCAAGGCGATATGATGACTAAACTGATTGATGGAGCATTGCTTGTATATATTAAGTTAAGGTGTATATATATCCATCTCATAATTGTAAGGTTAGTGAAAAATTCACTTAATTTAGAGCTAGCATTTTTGGGCTCTTGTGGCATCATTGTTTGTGCACTCTTATGGCATAATTTTTTTGGGGCACTGGAGCGTCCTTTCTACTCGTTTGTTGAATGAGGCACTTAAAGGGCGTGGTTTTATGGAGAGCTCTCTTGCAATTCAATTTGGTTGTTCAGATACAAGATTGTTGCATCATGCAATAGTGCAGGTTGTGTGTTGTTGCAAGGTTTAGAAAGAAGACCATAAATAGTGCCCCTTTTGTTTTTTATCTTAATTTTATGCAACTGAGGCCTAAGGTAGGCCCACATCGAGTCAGCAATCCTGAGGTAGAACCTAATAGGACCTCCAAGTCCGTAAGTTTTAGTCTAGTTTAACTTGGGCTGTAGGTTGAACTGGCCCCTTCAGAGCTTAGCCGTTAGGGGGTCACCGGGGATTCTGAACCCAATAAAAAAAATAACACAAATAAGCCAAATCCCATCCTCGTCGCCAAATGTAATAACGTGGAGGGTATTCGGTTATTAAATGGACAATAAAGGTACTTACAGTTGCTTTGATTTAGATCTTCTTTAGGGCCTGCCATAGCTGCCAGCGTCCCACAAACAACCTAATAAACTAGCTAGCCTTACTAAGTTAGAAGCTATAGATATTACCCCTAACTTCCTGTTTAAATTTAGTACTTTAGAAACATCACCAAATTAAACTTAACACCAACGATTTAGCTTGATATAAAAATACATGCTGTTAGTTCAGCCCAAATCAACGAACAGATCGCGTTCCGCTGTTTATCTTTTTGTGTTGCTATTCAGCTTTCTTTTAGTGATTTTTCCCTTTAGTGACTTTTAGACTACACACACACACACACACACACACACACAGACACGTCACCTCATCTTCACTTTTCCTTATGAATCTAAGAGCACACTTGAATCTAGCACGAGTTCTATTTTTCAGTTGGAAGAGTTCCCCCTGGGCCCCTGCCTAGGTTTCCCCATAGCATCCCATTCCACGAATACCGGGCCAGCCGGGCGGGGCCTTCTTATTATAATACACAGGCTTTATTATATAAATATCTAAATAATAAGCAATATTTTTCATCTTTCATAGTGTTAAGAAAAGTTTTCTTCTATATAATATTTTCATCTGCTTTTACTAACATTTTTTTGATGATTACAATTAATTTGTAGTTAATTCCATGTCTTAAATATATCGAATTTTGAAAATACTCTACTTAACATAATATACAATCTAGCATTAATTTCTGCTAAGAAAATGAAAAGACAGAGGATCGAATAGTTAGCTCATTTTAACGCCAGGAGGCCGAACTTGTGGGAGCCTCCGTGGGTGCCATGGTAACGACATTAAAAGTATGAGAAATGGCGTCTGACGGTTAATGTGGCTGCAAGGCTATGGGCGATATGGAGGCGAAGCTCATGTAGGGCCTCCTGTCAGTGGCGCCTCTATCTGGATAGACTGACATTATATATATATATACACACATATATATATACAGGGCGTCCCAAAAAAATGTATACACACTTTAACAGCTGATAGCTCAATTGATGTTTCTTTCTTTCCAAGTTAAACCCATTAGAATTAATAATGGCAGTCAGACTAAGCTTTGAACAAAGGAAATTCATTCTACAATGCTACTGGAAGTGTGAAAACGCAGTTGAAGTGCAAAGACAGTTTAGGAGGGAGTTTCAAACAGATCCACCAACGCGACTTACCATCACTCGAATTAGAGATAAGTTTGAAGCCGATGGAACTGTTCAGAATGTCCACAAGAAGCGTTCCGGAAGACCACGGACATCGACAAGCCCCACAAAGCAAGAAAGAGTACTGGAAACGTATCACCAAAGTCCAAGAAAATCTGTGCGGCCAGCGAGTCGTGAGGTAGGAATTCAGAATCGTCTGTCCAACGCATTTTGAAGCGCTGTCAATGGAAAAGTTACATTCCAAGATTAGTCCATGCTATTAATGAAGATGATCCGGACCGAAGAGTGGAGTATTGCGAGTGGTACTTGGCACGATGTGGATGTGGATTGGACGAAGGGGTTTCGTAGAATACCCTCCGCGTTCACCAGACCTCACACCACTAGACTTTTTTTATGGGGATACTTAAAAGACAAAGTCTACGCTATAAAACCTGCAACAGTCGCTGAATTGAGAGCAGCCATTGAACGAGAATGCACACAAATACCAAACGAAATGTTTTCGTGATGTTTGCGATTCCATTGCTTCGCGTTATCAGCAGTGCCTGGACCAGAACGGACGTCAGTTTGAAAACAGGCGTTGACAAAACAATTAAATAATGCCTGTAGATTCTATTACATTTTGAAAATGAAATGTATTTTAATAAACACTGCCTTTATAATTATTTAAAGTGTGTATACATTTTTTTGGGACGCCATGTATATATATATATATATATATATATATATATATATATATATATATATATAATATATATATATGAAAATTATTTCACGAAAGTAACACGTGAAAAATATTTATGATGAATAAAACCACGAATGACATCCTCAGGAACACTGAAGTACATAAAAGGATTACAGCCTATATATAGGTTACAGAAAGAAAAAAAATAAAATAAATAAATAAATAAATAACATACATACATACATACACGTATATATATGCTGCAAACCCACAAGGAAAAAGAAAAACGATTCCAAGTCCTTTCGTGTATTCAAAGCTACACCTCGTCAGGGACGAGGTGTAGCTTAGAATACACGAAAGGCCTTGGAATCGTTTTTCTTTTTCCTTGTGGGTTTGCAGCATTTATTCATTTCACGTGTGTTTTATTGTGAAATTCATCCCATATATATATATATATATATATATATATATATATATATATATATATATATATATATATATATATATATATATGCAAAAACGGAGAGGTAAAAATGAAAATTAAAAATTATTAAAGGATTAACAGAGAGGCATACAGATTTGTAAGGAAAAATATCGATTTTTAGCACAAGATCAAATGAATTATAAAAATACAAATTTATACTGGAAATCTGCCCGGGTTTTAACACTCTGCCTTTCATGGTCAAGTTTCGATAATATAAAAATAAAAATGAAAATTAAAAGTTAATAAAGTAGCATACAAGTTTACCAAAGATTTAGCGTTCTACCTTTCTTATCTAAATCTGTTTTGAAGGAATTCAAAACAACAGGATCGAGTTGAAAAAGACCTTTGCTTATATTGAAGTTATTTGAAGTTGGATAATGGCAGACTCAAGAATATTTCTATTAACAATATTGCTAGAGTGGAATAAAACTGAAGCATTATTCCAATCAATACAGTGGGATAACTCTGACAAATGGACAAAAAGGGCACTGGACAACTGTCCTGTTCTAACGGAATATTGATGCTGTTTTATACGTGTGTGCAAATCCTTTCCCGTCTGACCTATGTAAAAGGAATCACATTGTTTACAACCAATTTTATAGATAATGCCTGAATTATTGGTAGGGCTATTTTTTACTATGATATTTTTCACAATATTGTTATATGAAAATACTACATTAATGTCCAAAAGTTCAAGTACATTAGCAATGCCTAAAAAGCCCGGGAAAAATGGAAGTACTAAAATATTTTTTGACAAAGTACGAGTGTTATTATTGACACGATAGAAAGTTCGTTTTGCCTTGTTGAGACAAGATTCCATAAACGCAGATGGATAACACAGATCACTTCCAATACCGTTGATTTTTTTTCCAATTCGGCATCGATGTATTCCGGACTGGCGATCCTAAGGGCGCGGAGAAACATTGATGAAAAAATGGCCTTCTTAGTGGGGGTGTCATGTCCCGAGTAAAAGTGTACGTAGGACAGATTGTTTGTTGTTTTCCGATAGATACTAAACTTAAAACCTGGGCTTTCCCTATGTACACGCACATCCAAAAATGGGATTGAATTGTCTTGTTCCACTTCTAAAGTAAACTTAATGGAGGGGACTTGATCATTTAACTGAAGGAGGAAGTTATCCAGGTCACGATTCATGGGCCAGATACCAGAGCTACTATTGTAGAAGAAATAAAAATACTACATATATTGATATATTATATTGAACAAAAACACCTCCTGCAAGTAAATAGTAAATAAATTAAATAATAAATTTAATAATTTGAATTTCATAAATTTTGAGACTTAGACACGTTAGAGAAGACTGTACTGTAACTGTAGTAACTGTACACACATTACATTACACAAGTTAAATTAAGTTAACACTGTGACTGTACACAACTTGAACTCACTGTACAACTCAACCCCTCTAGCCTCTACAAGTGTATGCCTCTGGCTTTGTCAACAAGTTCAGTCGTCCTCCTCCAGTAACTGAGCCAAATCCAGTTTTAATAAGTCCATGTTCCCCTTCATGAACACGAGACGTTGGAAGTTGTCAGAGGTCAGGCTGGCCATTTTGGGCTTCATTATATCTGATCCATGGGAGAACAGTCTCTCCACGGCCGCAGAGCTGGGGATGGCCGTGTTATACTTGAGGAAAACATGAACCCAGGCGTTGCGGTGAAGTTTGGGGAACATGCTCTGCTCCAGCTCCTTGTTCTTCTCCTTGTCAGAGGACCAACTGTCCAACTCTTTCGCCAACTTGTTGGAGAGGCGATTGGAGTTGCTGTTGCTGGTCTCCCTCTCCATTGGCGTTGGGCCATAGGTCCTCAACTCCTGGAAATAAATTAAATAATTTAATAAATAATACAAAAAAAATAGTAATTTACTATTAAGTATGACAGTCTAAGTTACTAACAGACTCAGTAACAACAACTAACAAGTCAGAAATTGTTCAAATTGTTCAAATTGAATGACTGAGTGTGAGTGAGCTCAGACTATGAGTAGTACTAACAGTAACTGGCAACTACTACAACTAGGCTACGCAGAGTGCAGTCACACATTAATTTATAACTAAATAATTAAATTTTAATCTACATAATGAATTAATGATTATGTAAATAACGAAAATGATCAATAAATCACCTTGAAGAATTCGTCCTCGTCATCGTCGTCCTCGGCACTGCTGGGTCCGGAAGTCTCGATGGCAGCGTGCTCCCGGATTTCACGTGGGAAATTTGCGGAAAGATTTGCGTTTGCGGTCTTAGTTCCGCAACGCAAATTCACTAATTTGCGATGACTTTGCCGCAAACGCAAATCCGCAAACGAAAAACATACTTCCGCAATTGCGGAATTTTCGGTTTGCGGAAGTGCCCAGCTCTGCCAGATACACAAAATATCGTCGACGTACCGCAACCAAGGGATGCCAACACCCAGGATTCTCGGAATGTAAGTAATTTCGAAAAACTCCATATAAATATTGAAGAGGAGGGGCGATAAGGGATTGCCCATGGCCATCCCAAAAACTTGTTGATAATACTCGTTATTGAAAGTGAATTTACAGTCTTTAATGCAAAGCTTAATAAGTTCCAAAACAATGTGTGAAGGTAGTGGCAGGTCATACTTATGTAATTCTTGGGAGAGAAAGTCAAGCATATCGTCAATCGGCACTTTTGTAAACAATGAACAAACGTCAAAACTGATCAATCTATCGTTAGTTTCAGTACGTGCATTATTCAATTTTTCAGTAAGATCCATGGAATTTTTTACATGGGAATCAGAGATACAGTAGTTCCGAGAATGGGGAACAAGACTTTGACAAGCCATTTGGAGAGTTTATAAGTAATAGAGTAAGTAAGTCTACGTACTTGGGATCGACAGTGGCTGAGGACGGTGAGCTGGACACAGAAATAACACACAGAGTGCAATCTGGTTGAAAAAATTGGAAGAAAGTTTCAGGGGTGTTGTGTGACCGAAGAATAAGCGCAAGGGTTAAGGGAAAGGTGTATAAGACTGTGGTAAGACCGGCTATGATGTACGGGGCTGAGTCTTGGGCTATAAAGAAAGATCATGAGAAAAGACTAGATGTAACGGAGATGAGAATGCTGAGATGGATGTGCGGAGTGACAAGGTTGGATAGAGTAAGGAATGAAAGGATAAGGGGCACAACAAAGGTTGGAGAAATCTCGAGGAAGATACAAGAAAGTAGACTGAAATGGTATGGACATGTGATGAGAGGGGACGAAGATTATGTGGGTAAGAGAACGATGAATATGGAGGTGCGTGGCAGGAGAAAGAGAGGCAGACCGAAGCGAAGGTGGATGGAGAAGGTGAGGGACGATTTGAGGGAGAAGGGTTTGTCGGAAGAAGAAGCCCAGGACCGGGCTGTGTGGAGGAGGCTGGTCAGAAACGCCGACCCCGCATAGAGGCGGGAACGGGCGAAGAGAAAGAAGAAGAGATAAGTAATAGAGCCCACCGAACTATAATAGGGCGCATATATATATATATATAGATATGTATATATATATATATATATATATATATATATATATATATATATATATATATATATATATATATGTGTATGTATGTATGTTATTTATTTATTTATTTTTTTCTTTCTGTAACCTATATATAGGCTGTAATCCTTTTATGTACTTCAGTGTTCCTGAGGATGTCATTAGACGAAAGCGCTTGAGCACCATTTTGTGTTTCCTTTCCTTCGTGGTTTTATTCATCATATATATATATATATAATATATATATATATATATATATACATACATATATATATATATATATATATATATATACACACAAGGGGCGGTCAGAAAATAAGTTTACACGGCATATAATTCGTAACTAAAGGACCTACATTGATTATGTTTATATCAGGTGAATTCGTTAATCATTGTTGGCAACACTGCACGTCGATTCGGCTGTCAACTACCGTACATTGGTTATATGAGTCAGTTGAACATGGCGGCTCGACTTCAACAGTGCTCAGTCATTTCTGCAACGATATTCCGAGTCTGTCAGTAGTTAAGAATTTCTTGAGCGCATTGTCACAGGAGACGAGACACGGGTTCATCACCGTACTTCGGAAACAAAACGTGCCAACATGTGGAAACACCCTGGGTCCCCATGACCAAAGAAGTTCAAGATTGTGAGGTCCGCTGGCAAAGTAATGGTTACCGTGTCTTGGAACCAAAAAGCATTTTGCTTGCAGACTTCATGCAAAAAGGCACAACAATCAATGCAGCTGCATATTGTTCAACACTGGAACGTTTACCAGCGGCCATTAAACGTAAACGTCCTGGACTGCTCCGTAGGGCATAGCACTGTTCCAGTCGAGCCGCTATGTTCAACTGACTCATATAACCAATGTACGGTAGATGGCGGCCGAATTGACGTGCAGTGTTGCCAACAATGATTAACGAATTCACCTGATACAAACATAATCAATGTAGGTCGTTTAGTTACGAAATTATACGCCGTATAAACTTATTTTCTGACCACCCCTCATATATATATATATATATATATATATATATATATATATATATATACACACACACACACAGTGTCACACACACACTGTATACTGATCCCACAGCCATGACATGTAAAACCTGCCATAAGGTATCTAACACTTAGTAACCTATAACACAAGGCTGATGCAATAGTTATCAATCATACGGACATACGATAGGGTAAAAACTTATTATTGTTTCTTCTTATTCATGATGCCATACTGAATTTCTCTATATGTAGACTAGTGATATAAATTGTTTTGGGCCTCCCTATGTTCCATTACACCAGCCGCTACTGGTAGGTGAAGGATAAATAATTTAGAGTTTTGGTGCCCGCTGTCAAATTTATATTAATGTTTAAATTAAAATTTTATTTCTTGCACAGTTGCATGTATTGTCTATCAACATCCCTGTAAAGTTTCATTGAAAGCAGAATAAACTGTCAGCTCAGGGGGGGTTTTCAACCCCAGTACCCCACTTCTAAATCTGCTACTGGTTACTAACTTTATGATCAAACTACTTAAATGAAAAGATGTTCATCTCATTTTGTCTCCGAAGATTGTAGACCCCAATCGACCAGGGAAGTACTCCGGAGGGGCGGGGCGTTAGACAGAAGACAGGGACTACTGGAACTCCCGTTTCTCCTGTCACTGTCCTCCTTAACTGATCTTTTTACGTGTCTCATCTACCCCGTGAGCAGTCCAGCATGCTCTCAAACACACACTTCTCTCCCTCACTACATATACGTGTGAATCTTACACACTACATAATCTTTTCAAAATTGGGGAAAAAATAAAATGGTATCAACTTCAAGAGCCTTGGAGTCTCCTGAGGAGGGGACCATAAATGTCCCCACTTCTGGCCCCCCCGCTGCCGATGCCGGGAACACAGACCTGAGCAGCGGGACTGGATCTGCTACCACCTATTCGAGATGTTCTGGGCCTGTGTCTGATTCACTTTTCTTAAACTTCTGCAACATTCGTGGCTTTTCTCAAATTTTCAATCTGTTGAACACCACCTCTCCTCTTCTAAACCTCATCTTCTTTTCCTCACTGAAACTCAGGTGTCTGGGACGACTGACAGCAACCCCTTTTCTGTACCCTCTTCCTTTCTCTATACTTAATTTCACTCCAGAGGTGGATGTTGCGTATGTGTGCGCAATGACCTAACTTGTTCTCGTATTCCCGAACTCGAATCTTTCGAATTCTACACCCTCTGGCTTCGGCTTACATGCCAATCTCAAACTAAATACATCTGTGCTGTTTACCTTTCTCCTAATTCTACTGACTATCCAACATTCCTTGACTACCTCATTTTCAATGTGAAATACATTCTATCCCACTATCCCTTTGCTGAAATCTCCATTTTAGGAGATTTCAATGTTCACCACCACCTTTGGCTTTCCTCCCATTTCACTAACATCCCTGGTGAACTAGCTTACAACTTTTCTAGCCTAAATGACCTACAGCAGATTGTACAGTAGGGCGGCTCGTTTTTACACTTTTTTCGATATTTGATTGGTGGTAGTGCGGAAAAGTTGCGATTTGGAGAGAAAATAAAGTGTGTAAAATTTTTTTGATCTACGTCAATACCTTCCGGTGGCGGCGAGTCCTTAAAAATCGAAAAATAGGCCTAACGGGGTAGATTGGAAAATGGTTTTAAAGACTTACAAAATAAACAATAAAAATTTCAGCACAATCTGTTAATAACTTCCGGTGGCGTCTTAGCCGTTAAAATATCCAAAATATTGATTTAAAGCAAGTTTTAACAAGATGTTATACAAATGTTAATTCCGGTATATTTCTGTGCAAACAACCCTGAGAACACTATTATAGGCTTAAATAAATTAATAGCAGTCATTGAACAATGAACATTATATAAAAATTATATAAAATTATATAAAATTTTTATGTTTTTAGGCCTATTTTTCGATTTTTAAGGACTCGCCGCCACCGGAAGGTATTGACGTAGATAAAAAAAATTTTACACACTTTATTTTCTCTCCAAATCGCAACTTTTCCGCACTACACCCAATCAAATATCGAAAAAAGTGTAAAAACGAGCCTCCCTATTGTACAGCACCCTACTCGTATACCCGATCGCCTTGGAGATAGCCCCCAACATTCTGGATTTATTTCTTACCTCTCATCCTTCTTACTCTTTCAAACTTTCTTTCCATTGAGCTCCTCTTACTACAATCTTATATCTGTCTCTTGTCCTATCGCTCCAATTCGGCTTTTGGATCTTCCCAAGAGGAGGTGCCTTTGGCACTTCAGCGCCGTTGATTGGGAGACCCTTAGGCACTACTTCTGTGATTTCCAATGGAATGATTACTGCTTCCGTGGCCGGGGCCCTTCTGAGTGAGCTGAGCGCTTCATGGAGGTGATTCTCTCGGGCATGGAGGTGTACATTCCATATTCTATTCCTATTACTAATGCAAAAAACCTTGGTTTAACTTTACTTGCGCTAATGCTATCCGCAACAGAGAGGAGGCTTTCAGAAGGTACCGTCGCTATCCAACTCTTGACTCTCACTTAGCTTATATTTCTGACCGGAATCGTGCAAAATCTGTTCTTCGACTCGCTAAAAATTCCATCATCCAACAAAAATGTGAAAATCTATCCAATTCTAATTCTTCTTGCTCTTTCTGGCATCTAGCTAAGAACCTCTTCAGCAACTTAATTCATCTTCTTTCCCTCCTCTTTTCCATTCCGACGGCGCTGTTGCCGTCTCATCTACTGACAAAGCTGAACTCTTCGCTCAAACTTTCGCTTACAATCCAACCCTGGACGATTCCGATGCTGTTCCTCCATCTCCTCCTCCCTCTGACTTTATAATATCTGAAATTAGAATCTCTTCTAAAGATGTTTTTTCTGCCCTATCTGGGATCAACTGTAGGAAGGCGTAGTCGTGATGGTGTTCCTCCTGTTGTTCTTAAGAACTGTGCTTCTGTGCTGGCACCCTGTCCAGGCAAACTCTTTCGTCTGTCTTTCATCTGGTACTTTTCCTTCCTGCTAGAAGTTCGCTTTCATTCAGCCTGTCCCAAAGAAGGGTGACTGCTTTCAAACCTCCAACTATCATCCAATTGCTTTGATTTCTTGTCTTTCTAAAGTTTGTGAGAGAGAGGTATTTAAGAATCTTCCTATTAAGGATAGCCTTAATAGGAAGATTCTTAAATACCTCTCTTCTCAAAATCTTCCCGATGTGGACGATATCGCTCCATTTAGCAGCGAGACTATTTTGGATGAAATAACTGTTTACGAGGGTGAGATTGCGCATTATATCGAAAGGCTAAAAGTCAGCAATGCTCCAGGCCCTGACGCGTTTTATCCTAGACATCTGAAAGATTTGAAAGACGTTATCGTAGGCCCCTTAACGAAGATTTTTAATCAGTCACTGGAAACGGGGATTATTCCTGAAGACTTTAAATTAGCTAACGTCACGCCCATTTTTAAAAAAAGGCGACCGCACAGTAGCTAGCAATTATAGGCCCATTAGCTTAACGTCAATGTCGGTAAACTTTTGGAATCTGTAGTTAGGGATCGTATCATCGCTCACTTAGAAAGTCGAGATTTGATTAATAGTAGTCAGCATGGGTTTCGACGCCATAGATCTTGTTTAACTAATTTGTTAGAATTTTATAACGAAATAGTGCGCGAATACGATAGGCATAGAGCGGCTGACGTTATTTATTTAGATTTAAAAAAAGCGTTCGATACAGTTCCGCATAGAAGATTAATTACGAAGGTTAAAACGCACTGTATACGCGGTTA
Source organism: Bathynomus jamesi (assembly GCA_023014485.1). Lineage (NCBI taxonomy): Eukaryota > Metazoa > Arthropoda > Malacostraca > Isopoda > Cirolanidae > Bathynomus > Bathynomus jamesi. The sequence continues at coordinate 233,489 of JAJOZX010001913.1, read as the reverse complement.
GGTAGCTAACTGGTTAGAGGAATGGCTTCGTGCTAGGAGACAGAGGGTCGTTGTTAATGGTAGTGAATTGGGGTGGTTGGATGTAGGTAGCGGTGTCCCACAGGGTTCAGTGTTAGGCCCATTACTATTCGCAATTTACATTAACGACATAGATGTAGGATTGACTAGTAACGTGTCAAAATTCGCGGACGATACTAAAATAGGCGGTAAGGTTGTTAACGAGGACGATAGAAATAGGCTCCAAGACGATGTAAATAGGATTATGGAGTGGACGGATAAGTGGCAGATGCAATTTAACGTAGACAAATGTAAAGTTTTGCATATAGGTTCTCGTAACAATAATTACATATACACGATGGATGATAAAGAGTTAGCGAGGGTTGACGAGGAAGTAGACTTAGGCGTACGCGTATCTAAGGATTTAAAAATTAGGAACCAGTGCCTGGAGTCTTGCGCAAAAGCTAATAGGATGTTAGGCTTCATAGCGCGTAATTTCGAATTTAAATCGAAGAATATTATATTGCCCCTTTACAAGTCCCTAGTCAGGCCTCATTTAGAATATGCTGTTCAGTTTTGGTGCCCGTATTTGCGTGAGGATATTGATAGGTTAGAAAGGGTTCAGCGTCGTGCCACGAAACTAATTCCGTCATTGCGCAACAAGCCTTATGAAGATAGGATTAAAGAGTTAGACTTGCATTCACACGAAACTAGGAGATTAAGGAGGGAACTTATTGAAGTTTTCAAAATTGTTAATAAAATCGATATCGTAAATTTTGATAAACTGTTCACTTTCGATAATAGCAATACTCGTAATAACGGATTTAAGTTGCGTGGCAGACTTTTCATTACTAATATCACTAAAAACTTCTTTACATTTAAAGTAATTGGTAAGTGGAATAATCTTTCCGCGTCAGTCGTGAACTCTACCAGCGTTAATATGTTTAAGAACCGTTTAGATAGGCATTTTAAAAATATTAACGTTGTTTAATATAATAAAAAACAATTAGCAACAGGAGCTCTGGGGGTGGTGATCGGGGATGAGTCTGTTGACGACTAATGCCAGCTTGTGACATGCCAGCAAAAAAAAAAAATTAGACTAACACGAACTTAGATGTAGCTCGTAGCGTAAACTAACCCACTTTTTGTTATTCTTTTTTTTCTCTCTTCTTATTTGCATGTCTGTAACTCTCTTCATTGCATGTCTGTAGTTTGCATGATATGATAGTGTTTGAGTTAAGAATGTGTTGCATGGTTTGTAATGCGTTCTTATTTTACTTGTTTTCATCTTCCACCCCTTTCCGGCAGAGTGGGCTGCATCCTCTACCCAGGGCCGTTTCTAGCCATTAGGGGGCCCTAAGCAGTATACCCATTTGAGGCCCCACCCCTCCATCCACCAACTCACGCCTTACTACATCACCTTAGCACACACATACAAAAAATGGCTGTTAATAAAAAACAATTATGAAACAATTTTAATGAAACATTTATGTCCAAAACAACAAATATGTACTGTCAGAAGACAAACAGAAAAAATACTCTTCATGAAATTCCTGAAAATTAGCTTATACATTATTTAGAATAAATGACAGAACTATGTATAAAAAAATAATGCAATTATCAACTACCAAACAATTACTAACTCTACGATACAATCGTGTAATAGCTAACAGTTATACATAACAGTTTGTATCTTCAAAATTTTTGCCTTCTAGATTTTTTCTGGGCGAAATTATCAATAACATCATCATATGAAATCTCCCTGCCAACGTCCTGGTTGATGCTTATGATGACAAGGCTACTGAAGCGATCCTGCCCCATTGATGATCTGAGGTGGTTCTTGATTAGCTTCATCTTAGAGAAGCTCCTCTCGGCTGACTCTACTGTCACAGGTAGAGTGCAGGCAATTCTTAGTGCAACCCAGAGATTGGGGTATAGTTCCTCCAGTTGCTTCTGATGAATGAAGGAGAGAAGCTCCAATGCAGCCATGTTGTGTGAAGGTATAGTCGACAAGTTCTTAATTTCGAGGGCCAGTTCTCTTCTATCAATGTCAGAGTCAACTCCAGAGCTCAGTATCTTAGAGAGCTTTTCACACTTGCAGGACAAGTCTTCCTTGTTCATTGTGGTGAAGTTTAGGAGAACCCCAAATATGTCCCTCACATCATCTAATGTTTTGAATCGCTCATTTATTGACCCGATGGCACAATCCACCACCACATTGAAAAATTTGACTTCCAGCCTCTTTAAGGCTTCTGTAAATGGTTCGTCAGGAGCTTCGTAAGCAAAGTGCTTTTTTGTGGATCTGAGCCGCTTCTCCTTCAGCACAGCCTCCACATTCATTTCCTCACATATGTCCCTAGCTACGACTTGTGCTGCAACAAAACCTGTGTTTCTGTAGCTGGTGAGTGAGTCTTTTGTTTTTGTGAGGAGGTTGACTGCCACATCAAACTGCATTGTAGGAGACTGCAGAAGTTTGCTCACATGGTTAACTGCATGAAGAATGTCATACCATACTATTGTGCAAATCTGAAAGCGATAAGACCCTACCTCCTCTGCAAGTGCTTGTGCTTCAGTCCTGGCTATGGCATCTGTGGCATTGTTTCTGACTTCCAACAGGGCCTCTCTGATGTTGTGGCTCTGGTATCACACAGCCTCAATGCTCTTTAGCCGGCTCTCCCACCTGGTTTCACTCCAAGACTTGAGTGTTATGTTCACGTGCTTCTTTAGGATTGTCCATCTCTGTGTAGCTGCTGCAAAAAGGTTGTACAATTTTTGTACGTTGCCAAAGAAGCTGATGGCATCTGTGGAAGCTTTAGCTGCATCAGCCACTACAAGATTCAGAGTGTGGGCCCCACATGGAACATAGAGTGCACGACAGTTCTTCTCTAATAACCTTGCCTGAACACCTTTGTTCTTGCCCTTCATGTTCGCTCCGTTGTCATATGACTGTCCCCTGCAGTCATCAAAGTGAATATTCAGTTCATCTAGTCTCTTCAGAATCAGAACTGATAAACCCAGGCCTGTACTTTCTGAAGCCTCAAGAAAGCCCAAGAAGTATTCTTTTATTTCTGGTACTTCACCGATTTTAACAGTTCTGATAATAATCGACATCTGTTCTTGGTGGCTTATGTCTGGAGTGCAGTCTAAAATGAGTGAGTAATATTTAGCTTGTTTTATTTCTGCAACAATGGCATCCAAGATCTTCCCACTAATGGACCCAGTGAGCTCATTTTGAATGATATTTCCTAGGTAACTTGAATGACTATATTGGCCACTTTCGACTCTGCTGATGTGTTGTTTCATCACTGGATCAAATTTGGCAAGCAGCTCAACCTCCTTCAAGAAGTTGCCATTGTCTCGATTGTACAATGTAGAGGAAGACCCCCTGAAAGCAAGGTTTCTCTCTGCCATTGATTGGATTATACTTACAAGACGTGTGAGAACATCTCGCCAGCGTCTTCGCTCTACCTCCATTAATAACATTTCAGTTTGGTCAATGGTCCTCCCAGTTTTTAGCCGCAGTTCCAGATCCTTCCATGTTGCCATGTTATCTGCATGTTCTGAACTATTTTCATGGCCTTTCAGAAGCGAACCAACGTTTATCCAGTCTGAAAGTCCATCCGCAATTAGTTTGTACGACTTCCTTGAAAACAACTTGCAGCAGAAGCAATAAAGAGCATTATTCCTTCTAGAGTACATCAGCCAGCTTCGCTTTATTTTTCCCATTAATTAATGTTCTGTACATGTAATAGTGATGAACGCTTCTACCGTCCTCTCTTTTAGGGAATGTGAAATCTGGACTGATTTGAAATGGTCCTCGAGACACCAGATCTGTCTTCAAGGCATCTGACAGGACAACTGGCCAGTCATACGGATCAAGCGGTGGAGCAGATCTTGGTTCTTGTTGCTCAGTAGAGATGCCTGTGTGTGGTGTTTGAAGCTGAACAGAAAGATGGGCCACTTGTTGGTTCATCAGGCTCTACTTCTACTGGTGTTTGAGGATGCATAGAGGATGGTCGTACTGTTGGCTCATGATGCTCATCAGGCTTTGCTGAGGATGGCTTTTCCAAATATTTCAGTAGTACACCTGAGAAGAACATAACATTACATAGTCTGTTAATTTTTGCCAAAATACTCTTTCTTATCTTGTTTGATAATTATAATTGATCTGTGTGAACAGAATTTGAGGTGATGTGATCCATTAAATTTCACATTTCGAAATATAAATATTATAGAGACTAGCTTACTCTACACGATTCCTGAGCACTTGCCTAGCTTGATGGTCTACCTAACCTAGTTGCCTGAACTGTAATCATAAGAATATACAAGTGGCACATCTCACCTGTGGTACTGGAAAGCTTCTCCTCCTCTATTTTTTTCTTTTTCTGTTTTTCAGCTCCTGCTGGATAATGTCGTTTCATTTTCCAAGATGCACGAAGTCACATCTAGTTAACCACAACTAATCTGCTAAATAATAATAATCATGATAATAATGATGATAATAATAATAATAATAATAATAATAATAATAATTGTTATAATTGTAACGTTAATCAAATACATTCACATAATCAGACCATTTAGGTTTTAACCAACAAAATTCACATTATCTGAAAAAGATGAGAAAAGAATTAAAAAACTTGAAAACATAACGAAAATAATCCTAGGTTTTAACGTTTTACAAAATCTCTTAATAATTAGTAAATTAGTGAAATAATGTTTTACAATACTAGAAAAATTAAGCATTTAGGAAAGTATAAGCATATAGTATGAATAAAGTTAAATAATATAGAAATAAGATCTCACAATAGTTATTTACAAATAACGACCAGAACGTTTCGTTTGCCTCCATTTTATCACATTTGTCTCATACAAAAACTTTAATTAATACGACAATAATAATAATAATAATAATAATAATAATAATAATAATAATAAGGATAATAATAATAACAACAATAATATTAATAATAACTTCAGCTATATTCTTATTCTTGCCCACTGAGCTATGACCTGGGAGCCTGTCTAAGGGGCCCCCTAGTAGCAGCTGGGCCCTAAGCGGCCGCTTAGTCTGCTTATGCCAGGAAACGGCCCTGCCTCTACCTCCTTATGGAGTGGAGGACCAGTTTGCAACTGCGGAAGGTATGTGTTGTTTTGAATTAAGAATGTGTTGTTCTTTGAGTTAAGAATGTGTTGCATGGTTTGTAATGCGTTCTTATTTTACTTCTTTTCATCTTTCACCCCTTTCCGGCAGAGTGGGCTGCATCCTCTACCTCCCTATGGAGTGGAGGACCGGTCTACAACAGCTGGAAGTATTCTCTTCGACTATTTTTCCGGCTTGTCGGCAGTGGCCGGCGGATGATGATGGTGTCTTTCTTTCTCTTTTCCTGAATGAATTTTAACCCACGAATGATAGGTTTTGCTACTTACTTAACCCCTTATTCTCTTCTTTTAACCCCTTACTTTCTTCTTTCTCTCGAGCTAACCTTAGAGTGGATCTTAGGGTCTTTGTTAGCCTTAGCTTCTGTAGATCTGTAGATCTCCCTTTCGGGATTTCGGTGAAACTTTTGCTATTGCGCTAGATATATCAAAAGCTTTTGATGGAGTCTGGTATAAATCTTTAATTTCGAAACTGCCCTCCTTGGGTTTCTGTCCTTCTATCTGTGCCTTCATCTCTAATTTCCTTTCTGGCCGATCTATAGCTGCGGTTGTACGTGACCACTGTTCTTCTCCTAAAGCTATCAACAGTGGTGTTCCTCAGGTTTCTGTCCTGTCACCCGCTCTTTTTCTTTTATTTATTAATCATCTTTTAATTTGCACTTCCTGTCCTATTCACTCCTATGTCGATGATTCCACTCTTCATTTATCCACCTGCATCCCAAAGCGTCCCTCACAGCAGTCACTTCATGATTCGCGTAGGACGGCTATGGAGCGCCTGACCTCTGATCTTTCTGCTATATCTGATTGGGGAATAGAAAACCTTGTGGCTTTCAATGTCTCAAAAACTCTGTTCCTCCATCTGTCTACTCGTCACAATCTTCCACACAACTATTCCCTTACCTTCAACAATACATAACTCAATCCTTCCTCTTCTCTTAACAATCTTGGCGTTTCCTTTTTCTCATGATCTTTCCTGGAAAGATCACACATATTCTCTTTCTAAAACAGCTTCCAAGAGGTTAGGTGCACTGTACCACCTCCGCGGTTTCTTCACCCCGAGTCAGTTGCTCTCTCTATACAGGGGTCTTGTTCGCCCCTGTATGAAGTATGCTTTTCATGTGTGGGGTGCCTTAACCCACACAGCCGTACTTGACTGAGTGGAATCAAAGGCTTTTCGTCTCATCAATTTCCCGCCTCTTACTGACTGTCTTCAATCTCTCTCTCTTCACCGCAATGTTGCCTCACTCTCTCTTTACTATCGCTGTTATAACCGACATTGCTCTTCTGAACTCTCTAACTGCATGCTTCCTCTTTTAAGAAGAGCACGCAGCAGCAGACGTTCTACACATGCTCATTCCTTTTCTGTCCAACTATCTAACGCAAGGGTTAATCGGTATTTTCAATCTTTCATTTACTCAACCGGTCAACTCTGGAACAATCTTCCTCACTCCATCTTTTCTCCAGTCTATGACCTCCCATCTTTCAAACGCAGAGTGTCCAAGCATCTCGAAAACCACAGACTTTGATTTTGGCTCACTTCTTCTCTGGGGAGTGGTGCTTTTGGGGTCATTTGGCCTTGGCCCCTTCTTCCTGCATAAAAAACAAAACAAAATAGGGCAGCAAGCCTGGACATGGCCCCAAATCTCCTTCCCGTATTTTATATAAAGGGTGATCCAGAGAAATGGGACCCAAAAGAAACCCCTGTAACTCTTAAAGTATAAGTCCTTTTATAAAATCATACGCATCATTCGAAAGAGGATAGTTACAAGTTTGTACAGGATTGTATAGGTTTTGACAATACAAGACAAGATAAGATACAAAACAAAATAAAAGTGTTAGTTAAAACTAACCCTTCAAGATGACTGCATGGACTGTGCAACAGCTGCGTTTCATAACTGAGCAATATTATGAGCATGGAAGAAGTGTAGTTTCAGCTCAAAGATCTTTCAAGACAAATTTTCAGATGTCAAAATCACCTTCTAAGAAAGTAATCCGTCGGTGTGTCAGAAATTTTTCCCTAACTGGCAGCATTGGAAAAAGAAAACCAACTGGAAGAGTGCGCACAGCAAGGATAGACGAGATCATTAACAGAACTCATGAAATTGTACAGGATAATCCTAACATAAGCATCAGACGTGCTTCTCAGCTGTTAGGAGTTGGATATGGAACAACAACACACCGTATATTCAAGCAAAATTTAATGCTCTTTCCATATAAAATTCAAACAGTGCAACAACTAAACGATGGAGATTTCGCACGAAGACGACAATTCTGTCAATGGATCCAACAGAAGGTAAATGACACCACCAATTTTCTAGCAACTTTGATTATGTCAGACGAAGCCCATTTTCACTTGAATGGAACTGTAAACAAACAAAATTGTCGTTTCTGGGCAACAGAAAATCCATTGAATATTACCGAAGTCCCGTTGCATAGTCAGCGTGTAACTGTTTGGTGTGGTCCTACTGCATCTCAGATCATAGGGCCGTACTTTTTCGAGGATTCCACCGGAAACACGGTCACTGTAAATGGTGATCGCTACGAAAAAATGTTGACAGATTTCCTTATTCCTAAATTAAGAGATCTTTGTCTAGAAAACCACTGGTTCCAACAAGACGGAGCTACCTGCCATACCACGAGGAACTGCATGGCAGTTTTGCGTCAAACGTTTTCAGGCGAGTTAATCTCAAGATTTGGAGACGTTGAATGGCCCGCAAGGTCTCCGGATTTTTCTCCCTTAGATTATTATCTCTGGGGATATTTAAAGAGTAGGGTCTACAGAAATAACCCAACGACCTTGCAAGAATTGAAGGCCGCCATCACAAATGAGATACAGGCCATACCACCGCACACTCTTGCAAAAGTGATGCAGAACTTACAAGCGAAAACACTGGAATGCTTGGCAACTAATGGAGCACATTTGAAAGGAGTCATTTTTAAAAAATAAATATTTCATAATAAACTTGTAACTCTACTCTTTCGAATGATATATAGTTTTTATGAAAGGAATTAAATATTAAGAATATTTGGCTTTTTTTATGGGTCCCATTTATCTGGATCACCCAGTGTATATATATATATATATATATATATATATATATATAGGGTGGTGCAAAAGTTAGGAGTCAAAGGAGCTAGAAAGAACACATCTTTTCCTTTCTATAGCCGCCACTAGAGTTTCTCGTTTTCAGGGGTTTTCACTATTCCGGTTTTTTGGGACAAAATCTGCCATCGTCCCGGGATCCCGGGATTTCCCAGTTTATAAAAAATAATGATAATATAGTCTTAAAATGTTTAAGCATTAGCGAAATCTAGATTAGTTAGCTAATATTAAATATAAATATATAAATACTTTAACAGAATAATGATAAATATAATAAAGGATAGAGTCTAGGCCGAATTTCAAACACTGCAGAAACATAAATACGGTATATGTTATAATGTTTTAGATCAACAAAGACCCTAGGATCCACTCATGGCTGGTCTACCTTATTGTGTTTGTATTTGTGTCTTGCGCATGTCCTCCGTGGTGGCGGAGGGGATCTACAATTTTACGTGGGTTCCGAACCACAAAAAACCTTATTTTCACTACCTTCAGGCTTAATCTATACCCAATCTATCAACATATGCCTCTAATCGATTTTTAAACATATTTATAGACGTGCTACTAATTATTTCTACCGGCAAACTATTCCAGCTATTTACTTCTATGCGTAAAAAAGTTTTTGGCAACTGCTGTCTCGAACTTTCTAACTTTCTACTAGTCAGCTTACACCCGTTATTTCTCATTCTACTATATTGTGCTAATTCGAAAAGGCTCTCTCTCTTTACGTTATCGAACCCATTCATAATTTAAAAAAACTGGTAAAATGTTTGGAAACACCTGTACAATTTATGTAATTTCTCCTTATTAACCAAGAGAATTATTTTAGTAGACTAATGTCTGTTCCTGTAAATAGACTGTTGTTCTAACTGTACAAAATTTAGTAATTTAGATTATTTAACCCAATTATATTTCGTTATTTTGTTATATTAATCAGGTTTTTTTATTTTCTATTTTAGGACTAAAACATGATTAATATAACAAAATAATGAAATATGATTGGGTTAAATAATCTAAATTACTAAATTTTGTACATTTAGAACAATAGTCTATTTACAGGAACAGACATTAGTCTACTAAAATAACTATTGGTTAATAAGTAGAAATTACATAAATTGTACAGGTGTCTCCAAACGTTTTACCAGTACTGTAGTCAGGGGCGTCGACTGCTCTAAAATAGTGGGGGGAGGGGGGTAGACTTCACCTTCAAACAGCGAATCAAACAATACTCTGAGTAGCTGTTACGTGTAATATATCAATGTTGTAATTTACCATTTAGCCGTTTTTTGTATTTTGCTCAGTATGTTGAAAAAACTCAATTGTATTCAGGCCCGTGCACAGGGGGGGGCTTGGGGTGCTTGAGCCCCTGCCCTTTTTCTTCTTCATATCAAAAGTGCCCTTTTAGTCAAAATTCATAAATATATTGATTCGACATAAATTTGAATTAATTAGTTATATTTTTATTTAGTTACTGCTACTTCAACAGATTTTCAAAACTGGAATTACTTTGATCTATGATTTTTTTATTAGAATAATAAACTTAACATACCGTTACTATTATTTTGTCAATCAGGGAGGGCGTCCCTAGTGGTAACACTGACTGCAGCTGTTCACTGTTGATTGCGTCTCTCGGGTATGTATATGGGTGTATTGTTTACTGTTTGTTTATTTTACGTTAACCTAAGCTAACTAGTGATTTCTCACTGATAATTATGGTAAGTTGGAATCCAAAGCAGTGTGACATTACTCCAAAAAATATTGTATGACATTACTCGTAAAGTTGGTAAAAACGTCCACGTCCCCTATTAGGCTAGGCCCATCAGTACACCAGTGTGTCAAACGATGGATTTTGGGTTTTAGTACTGGCATGAATTTCATTAAATTAATAAATGATTTATTAAACAACATATCATAACCTTTTCATTTTTAATATGAAATTGATTTTTAAAAACAATACAATTTTCATTAAAAGTGAATAAAAATACCTAGATTATTTATATAAAACGATGCAATTTTTCCGCAAGGACGACAATTACGGTAGATCCTTCTGCCCTTTATCCTGCTGATTGATACTTATAAAAGTTATAAGTAAAGTAACTATTTAGAAATTGCATGCTATTAAATATTGTGAATTTGGTTAACAAAAGCTTAATTAGGTCTACTGCCTAGATTAGATTAGATTAGGCCTAAGATAATAAAAGTGAAGGGAAATATATTTTTGAAGCAATCTTGCAATAAAAACGCCTTTTTACAACAAATTTTCATTTATTTTCTTTAATCAGCTTTATATACAAAAATAATGCATTGAATTTAATGGAATTTAAGAATATTTACCACATATAATTTTAAAATTTTTCTTTGTGTGTGTGTGTATACATATATATAGCCTATATGGCATTGCGGATTTCATTTTTAAAAATGTTAGGGGAGTGCCCTTTTTTCAATTGAGCCCTTGCCCTTCTGAAAGTCTGTGCACGTCACTGATTGTATTTAATCATTTTATGTCTTTCTTTATTTAAACATTTTTTTTTTTGCAGAAATAAGAAACGCAATACAAACTATTTATAATATTTAACCTTTCATGTAACATAATATCACACATATGTTTGGATATATGGACATACAGATATTTTTCTATAGACAAATTTCGCCAGCCCAAATTATTATCATTTCTACCAAGAACACACAAATGCTACGTGCAGTTATTAAAATACAAATTGACTGCTAAATTCCATGATAAATATACACTGGTGTTCATGACAATAATTAATTTATAATATTGCTATTACATTTGCATATGCATATAATACGACATATAAACGTCTTATTAGGTGCCATTAATAGTTAGCATTCATAGCAATTCATCCAGGAAAGTGGGGGGGGGGACTGGTAGGTTGTCCCCCCTTTGTAAAAAGTGGGGGTGATATGTCCCTTGCGTCCCCTCCGCAATCGACGCCCATGACTGTAGTCAGTGTTAACTCCTTAAGCCTATCCCGGTACGACTTTGACCTAAGCGACGGAATCATCTTAGTTGATCGTCTTTGAACTCGTTCGATTTTGTCTATATCCTTGCGCATATACGATTTCCAAAATTGGATCGCGTACTCAAATAGGGTATAACTAATGATTTATAAAGAAAAACAAATATCGCGCAATTTGTACTCAAAATTCCTAGCTATAAAACCTAGCACTTTTGTTCGCCTTATGGACCGCTGCTGTACTTTGTCTTGCTACTTTCAAATCACCAGTGACTATAACTCCTAAATCTTTTTCCTGATCTACGCTTGCTAACTCCTTCCCTGACATACTATACGCAAAATTACCGTTACGCGAACCTATATATATATATAAAATTTTGCACTTATCGACGTTAAATCTCATTTGCCATGTGTAATAACGTGGGGGTGTTAGACCCCGTTAGGTATTAGGTTATTAAATAGACATAAAAGGTATATACTTACAGGTGCTTTAATTTAGATCCTCTTTCGGGCCTACCATTTGTGCCAACGTCACCCAATCTCGACCAACTTTGTCCTAATTTACTAATTTAGAAGCTATACACATTACCTCTAACTGACATAATAATTATACAACTTAACCAATCACTAATCCATCACTTTAAGCATCACCAAATTAAACTAGAATCAACGATTGCTGCGGATAGGAAAATACATGCTGTTTAGGTCAGCCCAGTAAACAAACAGGCCGAGCCTCGCTGTTTATCTTTTTTTGTAGCCATTTAGTTTTTCTTTTAGTGACTTTTCGACTATATATTATATATATATGTAAAAATGAACCATAAATAATTCCCATATTCCTATATTATCTTATCCTTCATGTAATTCTTGCATTCATTTATATAGTCTCTGTATCCATTGTAAGAAAAAGTATCCATTTTAAAAATTCATGTGTTATATGGTTCATGTATTTATATAATTCTGTATATTCTTATATATTTAACTTTATATAATGCCTATACTCATATGTATGTACGTGTGTGTATTCATTTTACATAAGGACCAAAATCGCCCAACGCGAGTTTGGATAAAATTTTTGATTTGCTTTCTACTTTGCTAAATAATTGGTGACCTGTTGTTTTTTAAAATCTCATAATCATTTTTTTAGATTTCGCTTAATAAGGAATCCTGTTTAAGCTTTGCAATGTTCACATTTTGTATACACTCTCTTTCGTTATAAACGATGAGATCATGTCTTGCCTAAGCATTAAAATTGTACATCTTAAACCTTAAAATTTCACTCATATGCATATTTTAGTGTAAAGATGCATAGTCCGATTTCCACTTTTAGTTAACTTGGCAGATCATGATAACATCAGAACTGAAAAGTCGCGGTTTAAGATAAAAATATGGTTTCGTCTTCAAATATTTTGTTTACTCGTTCAAGCCTTACCACAGCTAAAAAATTTACTTATTTTTAAATATTGTGCAAAAATAATACAGCCTTCTTAGCATTTAATAATAATAATGTTAGCAGTTTTTGGGTATATAAACCCATTAAAATTATTCCATTGGCATTCAGAAGCTAATTCAGAGGCTGAGCACTACCTGTATCTTTTAGCAGTAAAGTTACAGTTGGAGAAACTTTTTATTGTCCCCTTCGAGCCTTGCTCTCTTCAGAAAAACTTAGAAAACTTTCCGGATACGCTATAAGAAGAATCCGGAACCTTCAGCATTTAGATTGCAAATCTACCAGAGTCCTCCGAGCCACTATAGAAGAACTCGGAGAGTAACATAGAAGAAAACCACTTCAAGTCACACATCCGTTGCTTGCCTCCTAAACCAGAACCCCCGTCGATCCGAACCACCCCAGGGCCATAGACGGAGGGGTTAACAACTGGCGACCCTTTAACCAGGATCCTCACGACTCCTGGATTCTTCCAGTCTTCCAGACTCTGGAACCAGAACCAACACCCAGTTGACCGGCTTGTCACGACTTCTAGTTCGTCACATCCACCCTTGAACCGGTGCGTTACGACTCCAAGTTCTTCACGCCTACTTTTCATCTAGGAACAAGTGGCCAGCCAGACACGTCTTCAGGACACACCTCAAAGGATTTCGCCGTAGGAATCTTGTTAAGTACAAAACTTTTTTAAAAAAATAATTTCTAAACATTTGAAAAGTCATTATTATTAACAATTAATATTTAGTATTGAGCCAGAATTAACAAAAAACACAGTGAACACTTCAGACACCAGTGATACACTCTTTTTATTGAAAACAGTATTGTCACAGTTATTTTCAGTTATTTTTACTATTCTAATTAGTATAGTATAATTTTATTTAATGTACCAAACATAGTATTACCATACCATCACGTACATTTGAGTGAAATTTTGTTTACATTTTTATTTTTGTTTGCAATCTTTTCAAATTTTCCCCGAGTTAGGCAAATTGTTGTGCATTATTTTTTTTTAGATAGTGTAGTTAGGAAAACCCCTTAAGTGATCATTCCATGAATTAAGATCGGTGAAGCAGACCTAATTAGAACATTAATAAGTACCTTCACATATGAGCGATTCAGACGGTGCGCTTTCTGACATCGAAGAATTACCTACACCCATTTTTCCACCTACCCCGCGCCTTTCAAACATATTCCCAAACACACAAGTCAGTATGTCTCAGTCTCAAACCCCCGCCCCAGCATACATTAACTTAGGCAGATTAGTAAATCTTCCTCATACTGTTTTAATTTTTAAGGGGACCATAGATAATCGTTTTGTTGAACCGCGCGTAAGACCTTGGGTTGAGTCTTTAGAGCAACATTTCTTACGCGAGAATATTACCGATGATGATATAAAAATCAGAGAAGCAAAAAGATTTATTGACCCTAAAGAGGGAAATGCCCATGACACAGTCACTTACGTCCCATCAATTAGCGAAGCTACAACATGGGACGATTTTAAACAAAACTTATTAGAATTTTTTAAAGAAATAACCCTTGCACAACCCTTAGCCACATTAGAAGCAGTCTTCCAAGCTAAATGGAAGAAAGAGGAACACGAGGATTTAAACAATTTTATTACACGTACACACAAACTTGTAGGAGAAGCCCTCCGGCCGCAGAAAATGCATGTGGCATAACTTTTACTTCGAAACAAAGAAATCTAATAGTAGCCACAACCATTTACCAAAACCTACCCGGAGCACCTAAAAAAAAGTTTCAGGAGTTTTTAAATGTTGACAAACCTGTCAGTGTAGCCATAAACAAAACACGGGAACATCACCCCGATTTAGCAAACCAAAACTACCGAAAGGGTAGAGAAACTCCCGTACATGGGATGATTCCCTTCCCATGGTACAAACAGCCATCAACAATGGCTATAATGTGTCCATCGGGGACACCCCTCATTTCGTTCTCTATCACTACGACAAGCGTCTACCTTTTGATTTGCCCGACCAAACCGACCCGGCAGTCCTAACATCTTCCGAAATGGCAGAAGCAAATCAGCAACTAGCTGAACGATCTTTCAAGATTTTTGACATAATCCGCTATGCCCTCGACCAACGAAACCAACAGATGGAGCAAGAGCAACATAGGCGTCATCCCCGTCAACGGACTATAATCGTCGGTATGCGATGTTATCTGAAGAGCGTGAAACCGCCAGGGGCTCATCGCAAATTATACCCAAAATGGGATGGCCCATATAGGATTATGAAAGACCTCGGAAAAAATCGTTATGAAATCCTCGACCTCCGGGATCATTCCAAACTAAAGATCATTCACGCTGACAATTTGAAGATAGCTTCAGAACAACACCTTCCCAAAAAACAGCTGCCAGGCGTTCGAGCCGCCTATCCTTCAAAAGGTCAAGATATTAACAAATCGGGCAGGGATAAAAAAACTGAAGTAGTCACCGCGGGAACCGCTACCCATGACGAAGATTGGTACCTCGTAATACCACCATTACTCGAGGCAATCTCTGATCAAGAGGAGGCCCCAGAGCCAAGCGTCCCATCGGACCCAGACCCTGGAGAAACCCCTTCGAGAGGATCACTCAGTGGAACTCCACCATCTCCACCATCTCCTCTGTCACCACCCTCGCCGATTGATGATCGACGCACGGACCCTACATACCGCCCGCAAATGCATCATCCATGTGAACTAGAACCTTCACATAAGAAACGAACCCGCTCAGAATCCGAGCTCAACGGTCGACCCCCATTGCCACCAAAACGAGGCCGACCCCTTCGCCCACCAACACAAGTATCCACACAAGTATCCACACAACTACCCCCAGCTCCGTATAACTTAAGGCGTAGAAATGAATAAAATTGTCCCCCTTATAATTTTCCAAATTATTTACTCTTGTAGACCTAGCATTAAAATTTCTACCGGAGTTGTTATAGAAAAACTTGCAGAAGGTAAATTTTTGAAAGGGCATGCAGACCTTTATATAAATTTGCAACCCTCTGCTAGAATTAAAATCAATCTCCTTCAGATACAAACCCAATTAAAAACGTTTGAAAGTAAAGTCCAGAATTCTTTCCAAGGAAAAGATCAGATTAGTCGCGTTCTGTTAGAAAATACCTTCGAAAATATTCAAACTACAGCACGCGCCCTATCAGAAATATTAGCCTTACCATGGATACAAACTGAAACTAAAAATTCAGAAAACTTTAACCAAAGAAGTAAAAGGGGATTGATAGATATAGGAGGGAAACTGTTCAAAGGTTTATTCGGATTAGCAACCGAAGAAGATATTAAAAGAATTGAACTTAAATTGAATCTCTTCGCGCGAAATCGACAATATAATGGACACATGTTGGAACAAACTATTAGGTCATTACACGAAAACAATCGCTTCCTCCACTCCCTTTCGGACAGATTCACCTACCTTGAATCCATGTTAGCTCAATACAAAGAACACAAAAGATATATAGAATTAATAGAGATAATGAACCTACAAGTAACCCTAATCGATAAATACTTACAACGAATAACTACGATTCATTCCAAGGTTTTGCGTGCAACCCAGCTAGCCCATGGAAAAATCACTCTTTCCACCCTAATACCATGGGAAATACTCCAGTCCTTGATTCACACCGCCCAGTCACAATTAAAATTATCACCCATATTCCCACTCAACCACACTAATTACCCTCAATTTCTAGAATACACCTGGACTGTACATGGACCACGCCCTACACATACCTCATAATTATACCATTTTTCGATTTCCTCACTTATGACGTATATAAATTTCACCCTTTCCCAACACCCTACCAAAATAACTCTAATGTCTATCGATTGTATTTACCCACCGTACCACCTTACCTTTTCCTCACCAAAGATCTATCAGCTTATTCTATGATGTCAGATAGCGACGTCCGGCATTGCCGATTCCCGCAACCAAATAAACAACTCATCTGCCCTCCACTCAAACCAGTTATTCTTCCCACTACTAGGTCTTGCTTTATCGATTTAATTCGTGACCGGCATGCCCCCGTATGTTCATTTAAAAAATTTCATTCCCCTAAAACCATCCAACTACGAATTGGACCAGACATCTGGGTTTCCTTCGCGAACAGGACTGCCGCTACCCTCGAGTGTCCATCGAATTATTCCCTCATTACAATCCCTATGGTTATTCGGCTACCAATTGGTTGCTCCTTGCGTTCAAAAGCCCTCCAAATATACAACCCGTATAAGGTTACCCTTAATAACTCATACCCATTTCCGTCGCAAATTAAATTTAAACCCGTCATAGAGATCTTAAATCTCTCCATAAAACCTGTAACCATCCTACCCGAACTACATGCCCCTGAATGGAATGATCAATTGAGCCGGTTTAAAATTTCTGATGATAACCAAAATAATCTCTTACAAATACTACAACCGGTAACCATTTTCTCAACATCTGCCGTTAGTATCATTATTGTATGTGCTATTATCCTCGGTATATTTGTGGTGAAAAGATCATTCTGGGAATAAAGAAAACCAAGTGACACGGAACATGAAACTATTTATGCACGACCAAGAGTGCGTACCCAGACCACGTGAACTAGACTTAACCACCCGACTTATGTTGTATATATAAATCTGTATTATAAAACCAATAGTTATCATCTAGTTAGCATTAGTTAGGCTGTTACGTTATTATATTAATATCATTCTAGAGGGAAGAGCCCTGTAAAAATGAACCATAAATAATTCCCATATTCCTATATTATCTTATCCTTCATGTAATTCTTGCATTCATTTATATAGTCTCTGTATCCATTGTAAGAAAAAGTATCCATTTTAAAAATTCATGTGTTATATGGTTCATGTATTTATATAATTATGTATATTCTTATATATTTAACTTTATATAATGCCTATACTCATATGTATGTACGTGTGTGTATTCATTTTTACATAAGGACCAAAATCGCCCAACGCGAGTTTGGATAAAATTTTTGATTTGCTTTCTACTTTGCTAAATAACACTGGTCAACAAATTTTAAGGAATTTTTTGTATCTTTAATGAAAGTAGCCGATTCTTATGTATTTTTGCATGCTGAATTTGAAAATGATAGTGAAATTGTTTAATTAGTTCGCGTTTTTAAGATATCATGGTAATTATTGTGTAAGTACTGGTAAAAATTTATCCCACAACATATATGTATTTTAAGGAGCACACTCACTTCAATGTCGTTTCCTCTTGGCCTGTCTCTTGTACTCTAACTGTGTAGTGTCTCTTATTACTGACCAGCAGAAATCAGCCAGCATAGATGAATTCCACTTGCCCTGGTAACGTTTCTCAAGAGCTGAAATCTGCTGATGAAAACGTTCCCCATGTTCGTCACTTACTTCACCAAGGTTTGCCGGGAAAAAGTCGAAATGGGAATGGAGGAAATGAATTTTTAGAGACATGTTACATCCCATTCTTTGGTACGCCTTCAACATATTATCCACCAATTCATCTGCATTTGGAGCTCTGTTGTTTCCAAGGAAATTTTGCGACACTGACTTGAACGAGACCCAAGCTTCTTTTTCTGCGCCCTCCAAAAGTGTCTCGAAATGTTCATCTTTCATCAGATTTCGTATATGAGGACCAACAAATATGCCTTCCTTGATTTTTGCCTCACTGAGTCGAGGGAACTTCTGGAAAAGATACTTAAATGCCTTTCCATCCTTATTGAGTGCCTTCACAAAATTTTTCATAAGCCCTAACTTAATATGTAACGGTGGTAGAAGTATTTTGCTTGGCTCTACTAATGGCTCGCACGAAACGTTTTTCACACCTGGCACTAAACGTTCTCTTAGAGGCCATTCCTTCCTTTCATAATGCTGTGACCTAGCACGGCTGTCCCACTCGCAAAGGAAGCAGCAGTACTTCGTGTAACCCTGCTGGAGACCAAGTAACATGCCGACCACTTTCAAATCACCACATATGCTCCATTTGTGAGCGTTGTAGTTTATGTGGTGAAGCAGATATTGCATATTTTCATATGTCTCCTTCATGTGGACAGAATATCCAATTGGAATGGCAGCTTTTTCGTTTTTGTTATGAAGTAGTACAGCCTTAAGGCTTAGCTTAGAGGCATCAATGAACAACCTCCATTCGTCATCTCTGTATGTTATATTTAGAGCATTCATTAAACCAACAACATCTGTACACACCACGAAGTCACCATGTTTGATGAAGAAAGTCTCCAACGTGGATTGCCTAGTGCGGTACATGGATATTTGGACATCATCATGAAGAAGACACTGTTGAAGGCGTGAGGCGAGCAATTCTGCCTTAGACTTCGGTAAGTCCAAATCTCTGATGAGGTCATTCAGTTCGTGTTGGGTGATTTTATGCGGTTCTGTAGACAGTTCACTGGGCACAAAGTCGGTATCTTGTGATGTTGTGGGATTTGCAATGTCTTCATCTGTACTCGTTACAGGATGCTCTTCGTCATCCAAATCGAGGGTGTCTGAGGAGTTAGGAGGATTGGGCACAGGTATGTCTTCGTTATGGGGCACAGGTCGAATGGCGGATGGAACATTAGGATACTTGAGGGTCCATTTTTTCTTCTTACTAATTCCACGTAATGGCGGAACCATGCAGAATAAACAGTCATCCACGTGGTTACTTTGTTCCCTCCACACGACGGGGACGCCGAAGCCCATTGACCTCGGTTTCCCATTGTACCACTCAAGTAATGTAGTTGCACATGTAATGCAGCATATATGCGGCGCCCACGTTTTGTCCTGATCTCCTAATTTGCACTTAAAATAAAGGTGGTACGCTTTCTTGATGGCAGGTGTTAACGTCTTCTTTTGCGATTTTAATGTCACTTTGCCGCAAATATAGCAAAAGTTATTTGAGTCATTAACGCATTTACGTGGCATTTTGCTTATAACGTCAATGAGAAACTGATCGCAAGATTACGCTTTAACACGCACTACACTCTATATGTCATGAACTAACCACAGGTGCAAATTACGAGGAAACACTACAAAAGCACTATGTCAAAATGTGAAATAACGTGTCACCACAACAAGCGTCACTCTAGAACTGAGCTAAAGGGATTTACGATGTACTCAAGATGGCGCCAGACAGCGAGGTTGCCAAACGAGCACATTCTACAGTGTTGGCATATGTTATGCTTCAATGATATATTCATTTCAATTGGGAAATAATGAAAACAGGGCACCCGTGTATCTTCTAAACGCGAACCAATCATGCAAAATGAAGGTCATTTTCGGATTCAGCGACGTCGAATTATTAAAGAAATGATGGTTTCATCGAAGATACATTTTGGCTGTTGATTAGTGATAATTGGTGACCTGTTTTTTTTAAAATCTCATAATCATTTTTTTAGATTTCGCTTAATAAGGAATCCTGTTTAAGCTTTGCAATGTTCACATTTTGTATACACTCTCTTTCGTTATAAACGATGAGATCATGTCTTGCCTAAGCATTAAAATTGTACATCTTAAACCTTAAAATTTCACTCATATGCATATTTTAGTGTAAAGATGCATAGTCCGATTTCCACTTTTAGTTAACTTGGCAGATCATGATAACATCAGATCTGAAAAGTCGCGGTTTAAGATAAAAATATGGTTTCGTCTTCAAATATTTTGTTTACTCGTTCAAGCCTTACCACAGCTAAAAAATTTACTTATTTTTAAATATTGTGCAAAAATAATACAGCCTTCTTAGAATTTAATAATAATAATGTTAGCAGTTTTTGGGTATATAAACCCATTAAAATTATTCATTGGCATTCAGAAGCTAATTCAGAGGCTGAGCACTACCTGTATCTTTTAGCAGTAAAGTTACAGTTGGAGAAACTTTTTATTGTCCCCTTCGAGCCTTGCTCTCTTCAGAAAAACTTAGAAAACTTTCCGGATACGCTATAAGAAGAATCCGGAACCTTCAGCATTTAGATTACAAATCTACCAGAGTCCTCCGAGCCACTATAGAAGAACTCGGAGAGTAACATAGAAGAAAACCACTTCAAGTCACACATCCGTTGCTTGCCTCCTAAACCAGAACCCCCGTCGATCCGAACCACCCCAGGGCCATAGACGGAGAGGTTAACATATATATATATATATATATATATATATACACGTCACCTCACCATGTGACCGACCAATCAACGATTTTATTCAGATCTTCCTGGTTTTTACCTCTATCTTCGTCATTTATCGCCCTACCACCCACCTTCGTGTCATCCGCAAACTTTGAAACTGTACTGACTAGGCCGACATCTCAATCATTAATATGTATAAGAAAAAGCAAGGGTCCCAATACAGAATCCTGAGGAACGCCGCTCACTCACTACATTAGTCCAAGAAGACTCCGCTCCATCAACGACCACCCTCTGTTTCCTGCCTCGCAACCACTCTTCTATCCATTTTATTACTCCACCCCTGATCCCATGAGCCTTAGTTTTTTTCAACGAGTCTTTTGTGCGGTACGGTGTCAAACGTTTTTTTTAAATCTAAATACACTACATCTACCGCCCGATAACTATCGTAAACTTCAACCACGCTTTGGAAAAATTCTAAAAGATTAGTTAAGCAAGATTTGTTTCGCCTAGGCGGCTGTGCCTACAATGCTAATTTGCAACTTTGCACTTCAACAAAAAATAAATTATATTATAGTGTAATTTATACGAACACACCTTTTATATACTTCTAACTAATTTTTAGAAAAAAAATATATCAACAACGAAAAGTGTGCCACTGAGTTGAAAATAATAACTGAAATTAAAATCCACTAAACACAAAATGTTCAATTCATGGAAATCGAATGAGTGGCTTTCAGTCCGAGTCAGTCATCAAAAATACCAGTCATATTACGCATGCGCAATATCATACAGGACATATAATAGGCACTATTCGAGTTGTTCATGCAACGTGATTCGTGCTATTATAAATTTGTCATCATAGTCTGTATGTTTGTATTTTCTAGATACTGTCGTAAATCAACAGAAAACTAGTTGCAATAACGTTTTTAGAATATTTTGTAAAACCCGGGAAATCCCAAGATTTGGTGCGCTTGTCCCGGGATTTAAGGTTTTCATTTTCTGCCCGGGATCCCGGTTGAGAAACCCTAGCCGCCACTATCTGTAAATAAAAATTACTTTTTTTTAAGTTATAAATTTACTCTCTCTTTATTTTATGTAATGATGACCCTTTTCCGCCTGACTTTTACGCCACCCTGTATATATATATATATATATATATATATATATATATATATATATGTATATATATGTACAGGGCCTATCAGAGGGGGGCTAGCAGGGCCATTTGGTCTGGGCCTGACTGGCGTCAAACCACCCACGACTCGCAGGGCCGGCGAGAGCTGTCACGGGCCATGGGGAAAGATTGGTATACTGTTTACTCAGTATTTTATTATGAATGTTTTTTGTGTACATAACAAGCAAACTGATTATATGTCCAAGTCACTATTCAAAACATACAGTATGATAATCTCTATAAAATGTATGTTCATTAATTATATTTCCTCTCTGTTATTTAATCAATTGCTTTATTAATATTTTTAGATTTTATCCCCCCTCTTTCCGGCCCCCTAGAGGTTCGGACCCCGGGGATTTAACCCCGGTTACCCGCCCTCTCGGCGACCCTGCCGACTCGCATTGAAAGTTTCACCACCACTGCTCTCACCTTCACCAACGACTTCCTTCCTCACATCTCTCCACAAAGACCGTGCCTTTTCTTGAATAATGGCCTGCGATACGGCCATGCTCCGCTGCGTTTGGTCGCAAGTGGAATTGTGAATTATTTTTTCCCTTATCTGGCATTGCGAATAAGGGAGCTGGGTTTGCGAATAGCGGAATTTGGTGTCAAAAAATATATTACGTATAAGCGAAGCTATGAATAACGGGGTATACCTGTATAATAATGCGGCCCCACAGGTCCAGGACACCAACAGAAGTTGTGAGTATGTTGATGTTCCTCAAGTGCAACGAACACTTACCTAAGTAGGCAGTTAACTGCTGAAAAATGTCACAAACTATGAATTTGTGAATAAATTATGAGTAAATTTTGCAGTTGTCACTTGATAACCTCTGTAGAATCTTTAATGTGAAATACAGAGCTAAGGAATAAAGCATTGCACAATATTAAATACATGCAAAAACTGCACATGGTCTCGGTTTCGGTCTCGGTCTCGAGAGATTTTTCTGGTCTCGGTCTCGGTCTCGGCCATGGCGGTCTCCACTACATCACTGTTTGATATGGCTACCTTTAGCTTTAATAACGTCTTAAACACGCTTTGGCATGGAATATACCGGTTTTTCAAAGATTTTCTTTAGTTCTTCATCATCATGAGACCAGACTTGATTGACAGACTCGATTAGTTTTTCTCTGGTTGTCCAGTCTAGTTTTCGAAGCCCATAGATTTTCAATAGGGTTTAGAACTGGTGAGTTCCCCGGTCAATCTAAACAGCTGACATTTTTCATTTTTAAGAACTCCTTAATACATTTTTATGAGTGGCATGGAGCCAGATCCTGTTGGAAAACCGCGTTTGGGGAGAATTTCTGCAGTTCTGGTTTGGCATGGCGTTCTAGAACCTCAATATATCGTTTACTATTCATCATGTCTTCCACAGGCACGAATGAGCTAGTTCCTCGTGCAGAAAAACAATCCCAAAACATTTTCTTTTCTGGGTGTTTCACAGTTTGGTTATAGTGGGAACGGGTTGTGGGTTCACCAGGTCAGTGGCGTACAAATTAACTTTGTTGACTTTGAACAGGAAAATGACTCTTGTCCGAAAATAACACATTGCACCAGTCTTTTTTTGACCAACCAAACCAGCATATTTCTTAGACCACACACACCGTTTTGTCTTCATTAATGTTGTTAGCAATTGTTTTTTCATTGGTTTCTTAGCTGTGCGCCCCACCGCCAGCAATCGACGTCTTACAGTTGATGATGATACCTAGACACCTGATGCTGCTAATTCCTGGTTAAGTATGTCACTAGTTTTTCTGGGATCCTGTTTGCCCATTCGTATTAAATTTGCATCATCTCTGGGTGCTGTTTTCTGTCTTCTTCCACATTTGCCTTTCCTTGATGGGGGGACATTGATCACGTGGCTTGTTTCTTCTTAATCCTTTCGCGCCGAGGACGTACGCGGTACGTCCCCCATTCAAGAGCTCGAGGACGCACATTTAAAATTGGGTACCGCCGCGAAAGGGTTAATAATCTTATTAACTACTCCCACACTAACATTGACTGCATTGCTAATTTCTCTCTGTGTGAGTGATGTATGTTCGTGCAAGGTGATTATTTTACTTCTTTTCCTTGGTGCAATGTCCATATTCAACTCTGAAACACAAAGAGCCCAGAAATCATACGCAATGACTCTGATGACTGACAAGAATACAGTAAACCCTCGTCCAACGCGTGTTTGTCCAGCGCGAATTTGCTTATACACGGAAAAATAAATGCGAACAATTATTTGCCGAAAGCGGAAAATTTGATTATACTCGTACACGGTCCGCCAAACACGCTCTAATACAGTAGTACTGTACGCGTGCCAATGCGCGGTCTAGTGTTTTCTCCTACACTCTCCAACACTCCCGCATCTCCCTCCCTCTCGCGTCACCCTTTGCATCACCTTTTGTCTCAGTCCCGCTAACGCGTTAAGTTAAGTGAAGTTGTGTTGGATTGTTTTTGTCGTATTTTGCTATTACCCTTAAACAGCAGTATAGCACCAAAACGTAAAGCATCTGCAAGTGATAGTGAAGAGAAGAAAAGTCGTAAGGTTATGACATTAGATGAAAAAATAAAGATTTTAGATAAGTTGCGTGGTGGTATGAGCAATTGAGCATAACATCACTTGGCCGCGAGTATCACGTGAATGAGTCTACCATACGCACCATCCGAAAGAGTGAAGAAAAGATACGTGCTATTTTCATTTAATATATTTTTATTTATCATATGTAAATAAGCTTATCATTATGGTTATGATTTTATTATGTTCTTATTTCATATACAATATAGGTAGGGAAATTCATTTATGTGTGAATAAAAAATCTACGTAACTAAGTATTAATGGGAGACTTTACGCGGCCACATTAACGTATTCCCATTTATTCCATAAGGTATTAAGTTTGTCCAATGCGGATTTACCTAACGCGCCGTTCTCGAGGAACCTAACATCCGCGTTGGACGAGAGTTTACTAAACAAATTAGGCAGAAACTGAATGACAAACCCGACTTCAAAAGATGATGCAATAGCCTTAAAATGTGATGCAATCATGTCTCAGATGGTACAATAATGTAGTTTATACCATAAATAATTAAACTTATTTATAAAATTACATTTATAAAGCTTTCATTTTTTAAAAATTAATCGTTATTCGCAATTTCGTTATTCGTAATGAGTATGAGGAACATAACTCTTGCGAAAATTGGGGTATACATGTATATAGTAATAAAGATCCTATAAAAACACTTTTAATACCTTAAACCGTATGTAAAATTAATTTATTCTCATTCGGAGAGCATTGCCTATTACGACAAAATTTACTATGTACCTAGGCCAGTGATGTTGACGAAACCGAGACAGAGACCAGAAAAAAAGGTCTCTCGACCGGTCTCGAGTCCTACATCACTAATTTTAACCTTCTTTGTGTTGATTAACTCTTTCAGAATGTTCTATAGCCTTTTCGGATTGGATTTTTATTTATCAAGTTTTGAATAATAATGATCTGATTTTGCTTTTTTAATGACTGCATCAAGTCTGTTACAGTAATTTTTGTATGATTGTTCGGTAATAATATAAGTTTTTCCATAGTTTAAAGAGTGTATGCTTGCGTTTAATACTCACAATGAGTGCTGGTGTAATCCATTGGTTGTTGTACTTAGTTTTAGATATTATATCTGATTTAAGAGTGAAGTTTATGTTGAATATATCCATTAGTGTGTCTGAGAATGCTTGAAATTTTGTTCCATTATCATGGTTACTTTCTGTTATTCTTGTCCAGTCAATAACTGATATTTCTCCGAGGAACTTTAATTTGTTATTATAGCTGTAAGATCTATAGTCAACTTTTATGGTTTCCTTTTCAGAGAAATTGGTGATTAGCAGTGCTGGGCACTTGCGCAAACACTTGCGCAAAACGCAAATTGCGCAAGTGTGATTTCGGTTGCGCATTTGCGTTTGCGCCAATTCTTGCGCAAACTTGCGCATTTTTTCGTTTGAGCAAGTACTTGCGCAAACGTGAAAAAACCCCAAATATTAAAAATAGTGGATTTAGCTCATAAACACGTGACTGCCAGACAGGTGGCGCCGCCAGACAGCAGTGAGCACTCAGTATACCAACAACGCTAGTGAAACACGTTTGTGTGATTAGTTGATTTTAATTTTATTTCAGAGTTCAAACTACTAACTACTCTAGTAACTTCTAGAAACTTCATAAGTCATAACTACTGTCTATAACTAGTGAACCATGGACAGCCTCAGACACCAGTCTCTGTCCAGCCCCACCTCTGCCCCCAGCCCGGCCGGCAGTGTGACCAGCCATGGCTCAGAGCCTCACCAGGAGGAAGAGGACCTCAACAACCCCTGGCCCCACCTGGACACCTTCTTTGGACCTTTGACCAGCAAGAAGAGGGTGGTTGAGAGGGGCAGGGTGGTCTACAGGGGCAGCATCATCTGTAAGAGGTACAAGGCCAAGGTCAGCTTGAACACCATCAGCATGTACACCCTCAAGAGCCACTACCAGCATGTGAGTTTAAGTTTATTTATAAATTTAAAAAAAAAAAAACTTGATAAGTAGTTAACTTTAGAAATTATTATTTATTAAAATATAATTAAATATTAAATAATAAATTATACTTTGTCTCAATTCAAACACTTCTGTTGTATATCACTGTCATTACAATATAATTTCTAATTTTTTTTTTCAAGGTTCACCCCAACCAGAGCAAAGACCTCCTCGCTGCCATCAGTGGTGGGTCCAAGCGCGGCCGGTCCCTCTCTGGCGACATCAAGGACTCTGGCTCCAAAAGAATGCGCCAGGCCAGCATAGAGTCCTCCTTTGCTGGCTCTGCCGCCTTCAACAATAGCAAGGCCCAGGACCTTTTGCACAGGTAAATAAATAATAATTATAAATCTTAATTTTATACACTAATAATAGAATAATTTAAATAATTTATTAAATATACCAAATATTTATATGATATAAAAATAAAAATTCATTGTAAAGATAAGATAAAGACTTTCCTTACAATCATACCTAATCTTTTTTGTAACTTAAGTTTTAAAATACATTTATTGAAAATGTTCAAAATGAATTTAATTTTCAACTTCTCCACAGGTTCATGGTTGAAGAGATGTTGCCCGCCAAAACCACGGAGTCCACATCTTTCACCAGGTTCCTCAAGTACCTGAACCCCAGCTTCAAGCTCCCCTCCAGGCGGACCTACATGAGGAACCTCAAGAAGAAGGCCGAGGCAGGGAAGACAGAGCTCACCTCCATCCTGGACGAGGTCAACTATGTGGCCACCACCGCTGACTGCTGGACAGCCCACAACCGCTCCTTCCTGGGCATGACTGCCCGCTGGATAGAGCCCTCCAACCTCAAGAGGAAGAAGGCCGTCCTAACCTGCAGGGAGGTGCCTGTGGCGCACACCTATGACGTCCTTGGCAACACCATGCAGGACGTCCACCAGAAGTTTGATATTGAGGCCAAGGTGAGCAAAAAACAAAGCATGAAAGCAAGTACTTAACCATAAACCATCTTTTACATGTTTTACAACAGTCAACAAATAATTAGACATACAAATATTTAAACATTTTAATTTTTAAGACTGAAGCGATGTTATCATATGGCAAATTTATTAATTTAAATATCAAATAAATTAATTTATTATTCAATTATTAAATATGTACAAATAACAATTTGAACTGATTGTACAGGTCATCAGTACAACCACAGACAACGGAGCCAACTTCGTGAAGGCCCTTCAAGATGTTTGGCGAGTCCGACTCTACCGAGGATCCCGCAGGAGGACTCTGACCAGGACTCCGTCGAGGAAGACGACACAGAGGAAAGGGAGGAGGTTCAGCCTGTTGACCTGGCCCAACTCATCGAGGAGGAGCACGGGGACATCTGCAACCTGCCTAAACACCGCAGATGTGCTGCCCACACACTCAACTTGTTGGCGATAGTTGATGTGGGAGAAAGTCCCTAGTTGGTCAACGGGTAACCGTCCCTGCTTCACCAAGGTCATTAATAAATAATAATTCTTAAATATTATTAAATAAAGCACTTGTTTAATCATTTAAGACTTGTCAGTACTCAATAATATATTTTTATTATTTTATAAACATTTTGTTTTTGAATAATATTAATTTTTTATCTATATTCATGTAGGTGAAAGCCAAGGCCCAAGCTCTGTGGAACAAACAGAACAGAAAGCCAACCATCGCGGCCACCATCAAGAGGGAGGTGGGCAGGAAGCTGAAGACCCCCAACATCATCCGGTGGAACGCCCTCTATGACTCCATGGAGGTCCTGAACGAGGTGCTCAACACCAAGATGGCCCAGATCAACATTATCTGCATGGACAACAACATGGCCAGCTTCAACCAGACGGACAAGGATGTCATGACAGAGTACCTCACTGCCATGAAGCCCGTGGTGACCAGCCTGGACAAACCGCAGTCTGAGAAGGAGGCCTACATGGGGGTCCTGCTTCCCACCCTCTATGTCCTCAGGTGACAACCTTGACTTATTTTTAAATACTAAAAACGTTGTTGTTTAATTTATAACAAAATAATAGATTTCATTATTCATTAAATTAAACTCTGGCAAGTTTATTGGTTTAGTTCTCCTGTCCACATAAATAATTCTATTAAATTAGGAACAAGCTGGAGGCCACGAGGAGCAAAAACTTCAAGTACGCCCAGCCGCTGGTGGACTACCTCCTGGAGAACCTCTCAGTGAAGAGAAGAAACCTAAGGGTTTCAAGGCCAGGTTCTCCGCCCTCTTCAATGAGATGGACCTGCTGATGGCTACCGCGATCCACCCCACTTCAAGTTACTTGTGGTCCGCCACCTCAACCCTAACAAGTTTGATATGGTGAGGTCTAAGCTGCTGGATGAGGTCAAGGAGCAGGCCGCCATAGAGACCACAGGCAGCAATGGTGAGAGGAGGATGAGGAGGATGACTTTTTCAAGGTGATAGATTTAGAATATGTAGATTATAAATTATTAAATATTTAATTTCAAATAATTATTATTTTTAAAAATTTTACTGTATAACTCTGTTGGTTTGGATTGTCATGTCCACATGAGAGAAATATGAAATATAAAATAAATATTAATTAAAATATTTTTCACTTATCTAAGAAACTTAGAAAGTAATTCAACTTTTAAGTAAATTAGTAATTTTTGTGTTGTTTCTAGGAGTTGAGGACCCCAATGGAGAGCGCCACTCGCAACCGCCTCTCCACCAAGGTGGGGAAGGAGCTACATGCTTGGTGCTCTGAAAAGGAGAAGACCAGCAAGGAGCTGGAGCAGGGGATGTTCCCCGCCCTGTACCGCGCCGCCTGGGTTGAGGTCTTTCTGAAGTACAACACGGCTATCCCCAGCTCTGCAGCTGTGGAGAGGGTGTTCTCCCAGGGGTCTGACATCATGAAGCCCAAGAGGTCCAGCCTGACCTCTGAGAACTTTGAGAGGTTTGTGTTCCTGAAGGGCAACATGGACCTGCTCACGATGGAGTTGGAGGAGGACTCTGAGGAGCTTTGAAGTATTTTTTTTTGTAATATTGTAATTTCTTTTTTTATTATTATTTATTTAATATTGTAATTTTGTATCTATTCTTTATTGATATATCTATGGATCGTGTGTCTGTTAATAAAGTCTTTTGATTTGATTTGATTTGATTTACTATAAATTTAATTGTATACAGGGTGTCCCAAAAAAAACTGCACCTATTTTTTTTTTGGAAAACCCTGTATATATAAATAGTTTGCGTTTGCGCAAGCGCAAGTTTCGAGAAGTTTGCGCATTTGCGCTTGCGCAAGGTATGGGTTTGGGTTTGCGCATTTGCGCTTGCGCAAGTGAATTTTCGTTTGCGCTGCCCAGCACTGGTGATTAGCATGGTGTACGGAGGCAAGTGATCTGTGATATTTAATATAATTATACCAGTGATGTAGTCGAGACCACTATGGCCGAGACCGAGACCAGAAAAAAAAGGTCTCGAGTCCTACATCACTGAATTATACCCGAGATGCAGTCACGAGGGGGCCGCACCCAGATCTGATCTAGCAGAGTCGAATTTCTAATGCCATTGCGAAGTTTAGTTGGCTTTGTAGCTAATTTAAAATCACTCGCAGTCATGATGTTGCGAAAGAATGTTCTTTTGTGAGATCAATATTTAAATTTCCTGCAATAAGGCAATTGTTGCCAGTATAATTGGAAGAGAAATTGTTTATTTTGTTTTTAATGGGTTGCTTAACCTCCATCGCTACATCTAAGGTCATATGATGGAGGAGGCCTACAGCTTTATGCGAAATCAAGAGCCACGGGTCATTATATCATATGGATGCAGAGGACGACCTTCCATTTCTATCCAACTACGCTCCAGACCGAATGTTGTTTAACTCCACCGATTGACGGGAGAAACTATGTAAATTTGCGTGGGAACAGTCTCCTATGACTGACTGTACGTTAATAATAATAATAATAATAATAATAATAATAATATCATTATTCTTATTATTATTGATTCGGCTGCATTTTTAAATATGTATTCTCTGCTTCTCTGAATTCGAACCATGAATTTTAGTGTCCTGGACGAGGTTTGCTCGAGACGGAGCACAAATTGATAAAATTTAATATCGAGTTATGTGAAGGATTTTAAAATAAAAATAGAGTACGTTCGAATTCTAATTTTTAATTATTAATTTTTAAAGAAAGATATACTCAATTAAAATAGAAGACACTTCGAATGTAACATAATTTATTTTACTATATAAATAAATTAATCACTAATTATTAAATAAGTGAATTACTAAATAAATGAAAATCAAGCGCTATTTTAACTGAAGTATAACACACGTGCAAATATAAATACTGGACGTAATTTTCTAATGAATAATTGAGGTTTGCAATATTTTAATATCCAAACGATAATGGTTGCAAACATAGATGAATTTCTCAAAAAGAATAACATAATGGCCTGAAAGTGACTGACTCGTATCCGAATTTTTATTTCCAGCCCGGATTTCTGAGATTTTTTCAGTCAGTCTTTCTTCTTCCAGTTAAAAATATCTCACGCAAAAGTACTGCAATCCAGCGCCGCACGGCTGGTCAGTGAGTAGCACTCCATTCTTGTAGTGCTCATTGCAATTTCTTCCGTAGAAATCTGTAAGGTAAACATTTGTACTTAGTTTGTAACTGGGTTCGTTTGTGCCCCCTCCCCCTCTCCCTCTCCCTCCCTCTCTCTAGCCATGAATAGGAGGAATTAGTAAAAATAACTATCAAGAATAAAAGTTGCCCCATCATTATACATATTGGTGGCAATGACGTTTTTCACGGAGGGACAAGAGGTCAGACAGAGACCATTGTAAAAGAGATCAAGATCCCAACCGACAAGGTTAGAGAAAAAAACAGATATGGGAATGGTTGTAGGGATTCTTCCACGAATGCGTGCTAATGACTGTACCTTAAGTAAAGCCATTAGCATAAATAAGAGAATTAAACGCATTTGTGAGGAAAAAGGACTAAAGTTTGTTGATTTTTGGCCTACATTCTTTGGAAACGGGGAATACTTTGGCTCGGATTGGATACATTTTAATCAAAAGGGGAAGTAGTAGTTTGGTGATTTACTGAACATAAATTTGTATAATCTTTTTAAATTAGGACCCCCTCCCAAACCAGCAATTGATCCTGCTCTCCTAACTGTTAAACCTACTCCCCCAGCAGTCGGTCCTCCTCCCCAGCAGTTAGTCCTGTTCCCCCAGAAGTCAGTCCTCCTTCGACAGTAGTAGTAGTTCATCCTACTCCCCCAGTAGTTGATTCACCTGCTTCGGGAAACGACTCAGGCCAGTTAGGAGAAACAACAACTTAGAATCTCTTAAAACTGTGCTCTTCAATGCTATATCAATTAGAAACAAACGAATGGAATTTATAGCGCTAGTCAAAACCGAGAACTTTGATATCATAGGAATAAGGAATGCTGGATTCATTCTGAATCAAGGGACTTTGTAGGAGAATTTGAAATGGTAGGTTACAAAATGTTTCACAAAGATAGGAACGGAAGGGAGGGCGGCGTTGTACTTTTGTATGCTCGTGACTTCCTGCACCCGGTAAACAGTAATATCGTATCTGCTCATGAAATGTTGGGAATTGATCTAAACCTAAATAATAAAGTAGTGCATCTACTTCTAGTATATAGACCACCTCACTACACCGTTGATAAGGATATTAACTTGTATAACCAGTTAAACAGATTAGTGACTAATAAGATTAGTGTGATTTTTGGGGATTTTAATTGTGGTAATATAAATTGGGAAAACGAAACAGCTGATGCTGAGGACTCAAGACTGTTGGAATTTGCGGATGATCTACAGATCTACATAAGCTAAGGCTAACAAAGACCTTAAGATCCACTCTAAGGTTAGCCTGAGAGAAAGGAAAGAGTAGGGGGTTAAGAGAAGAGAATAAGGGGTTAAGTAAGTAGCAACATCAACCACTCGTGGGTTAACATTCATTCAGAAAAAGAGAAAACAGACTCACCATCATTATCCGCTGGCCACTGCCGACAAGTCAGAAAAATAGTCGAAGAGAATAGAAGAGGGGTGAAAGCTGAAAAGAAGTAAAATAGGAACGCTTACAAACCATGCAAACACAGTCGTAACTCACTGTCATACCATGCAAACTACAGACATGCAAGTAAAGAGTTACAGACATGCAAGTAAGGAGAGGATAAGAAAAAAAAAAGTAGGTAAAGTTAAACAAAAAGTGGGTTAGTTTACGCTACGAGCTACATCTACGTTTATGTTAGTCTAATTTTTTAAATATTTTTTTAATAATTTTTGCTGGCATATCACGCGCTGGCATGTCACAAGCTGACATTAATCGTCAACAGACTCATCTTCGCCCACCACTCCCAGCGCTCCTGTTGCTAATTGTTTTCTTTTTATTTTAAATAACGTTAATATTTTTAAAATGCCTATCTAAACGGTTCTTAAACATATTAACGCTGGTCGAGTTAACGACTGACGAGGGAAGATTATTCCATTTATCAATTACTTTAAACGTACAGAAATTTTTAGCGATTTTAGTAATGAACCGTCTGCCACGCAACTTAAATCCGTTGTTACGAGTATTGCTATTATCGAAAGTGAACAGTTTGTCAAAATTTACGTTATCGATGTTATTAACGATTTTGAAAACTTCAATAAGCTCCCCCCTTAATCTCCTAGTTTCGAGTGAATGCAAGTCTAACTCTTTAATCCTATCTTCATAAGGCTTGTTGCGCAATGACGGAATTAGTTTCGTGGCACGACGCTGAACCCTTTCTAACCTATCAATATCCTCACGCAAATACGGGCACCAAAACTGAACGGCATACTCTAAATGAGGCTTGACTAGGGATTTGTAAAGAGGCAATATAATATCCTTCGATTTAAATTCGAAATTACGCGCTATGAAGCCTAACATCCTATTAGCTTTTTCGCAAGACTCCAGGCACTGGTTCCTAACTTTTAAATCCTTAAATACGCGTACGCCTAAATCTACTTCCTCGTCAACGCTCGCTAACTCTCTATCATCCATCGTGTACGTGTAATTATTGTTACGAGAACCTACATGCAAAACTTTACATTTGCCTACGTTAAATTGCATCTGCCACTTATCCATCAACTCCATAATCCTATTTACATCGTCTTGGAGCCTATTTCTATCGTCCTCGTTAACAACCTTACCACCTATTTTAGTATCGTCCGCGAATTTTGACACGTAACTAGTCAATCCTACATCTATGTCGTTAATGTAAATTACGAATAGCAATGGGCCTAACATTGAACCCTGAGGGACACTGCTACCTACATCCAACAAGATCTATGGCGTCGAAACCCACGCTGACTACTATTAATCAAATCTCGACTTTTTAAGTGATCGATGATACGATCCCTAACTACAGATTCCAAAAGTTTACCTACAATTGACGTTAAGCTAATGGAGCTATAATTACTAAGTATCATGCGATCGCCTTTTTTAAAAATGGGCGTGACGTTAGCTAATTTGAAGCCTTCAGGAATAATCCCCGTTTCGAGTGACTGATTAAAAATCTTCGTTAAGGGGCCTACGATAACGTCTTTCAAATCTTTCAAATGTCTGGGATAAAAAGCGTCAGGGCCTGGAGCCTTGCTAACTTTTAGCCTATCGATATAATGCGCAATCTCACCCTCGTAAACAGTTATTTCATCCAAAATAGTCTCGCTACTAAATGGAACGATATCGTCCACGTCGGGGACATTATTTATTGAAAATACCCGCCATCGCCTGAGCGTCAGAAGTCAAAGCGCCGGTAACATCCACTAGATGGCCTATGTTATCTTTGGAACTATTGAAGAACAGGGACCCCAGCCTTCTTTAGTTAGGCTTATAAGGCTAACTAACGAAAATATCACGACCTAACCTAACCACTCGTTAGGTTAACTGTACGCCCTTGACGATTGGTTAGGTTAGGTCATGATATTTTCGTTAGTTAGCCTTATAAAGCTAACTAAAGAAGGCTGGGGTCCCTATTCTTCAGTAGCTCCTTATCTTTTATCGGCTTACGATTACTTACGTATTCAAAAAACTTTTTTGGATTATGTTTACTATCCGCAGCTATAAGTATCTCTAAATTATGCTTAGCATTCGTAACTGATCTTTTAACCTGACGTCTAATAAAAGCCACTTCTTATTGTAAAACTTTACAGCGACTCCGCGCGCCTATCAGAAGAAAACGTTCCGGGTTGCTTACTGCAAGTGTGGTGTTCTTGTATAACAATGCATGCCCTCACACTGCAAATCAAACACGCCAACTTTTGGAATTGTTCCACTGGGAAGTCATGGATCATCGCCCCTATAGTCCTGACCTTGTACCAAGCGACTTCCATTCGTTTCCAGTCTTAAAGGAACAACCCGGAGGTAAACAATTTCAAACCGATCATGATGCAGAAGCGGCCTTACGAAACTGGTTAAAGATTAAGGGCCCTACATTTTACTCGACCAGCATCGGAAAGCTTGTCCCACGCTACGACAAATGTTTGAATATGTTTGGTGATTATGTAGAAAAGTAGTAATACTCGTAAGTTAAGAATTAATAATTATTGGTTTTGTTTAGCCTCCTTCGCAACATCTAAGGTTATATGACGGAGGGGACCTACAGCTTTACGTGGAATCCGAACCACGGGTCGCTACGTAGTCTGGACGCAGCGGACGGTCTCCCATCCAACTACTATCCGGCCCAATATCGCTTAATTTCGCTGATCAACGGGAAGCGGTGTTACAACATTGGCTACGACGTAGCCCAAGTAATAAGTTGTTGTTGAAATACTGTACTTGCAATAAAACAATTCCCTCAAAACACGTTATAATTATAAACTTACTTTTTGAACAACCCTCGTATATTGTTTTGTGGGAAACATTTTTAAGAGCAGACAATTTGGACGTTTTCCAGTTTATGTACCGTTTTCTACAGTTATGCAACTTTCTAGTGTTTCTTTGCTTCTGTTAGGCACAGCATAGAGTAAAACAGAAGGTTAGGTTAGGTTAGGTTAGGTTAGGTTATCAAGAACTTACCTCTCTTAAAAAGTTGTTATAATCGACGGCGGTTGTATGATCAAAAAATAATATGAAAAACGGTACACAAACTGGAAAAGGTCCGAAAATTTGAATGGTTTGTTTTGGCGAGTTAAGGTTTCAATCTCTTTCTGGACACACGAAATCTTTTACTTTGTATTATGATTTAATTGTTCTATTCTAGTATTTCAAAGCTTAAAGAAGAGCCAAAAGACTTTCGTGTTACATTTAGGGCCTACATTTATGAAGATGCCCACTTGTATAGATAAATAGATAATTGCATCTTAACCTTAACTGAATCCTACTTTGAATTTCTATGATATATACAATTTAGGGTGGAGCGAAAAATACTTTTTTTCTAGTATGAAGTTCTAATAGTGATTAAAAGTTGCATTTAGTGGACGAAATATGCCTGCCAAAATATGAGTTCATTTGTTTAAAATTTTCTGCTGCCACCAGGGGGCTAAATTTAACACAATTTTGTGTAAAAAGGAAAAAAAATGCTTCTATTTTAGGTTTGTCAAACTATTATAAAATTTTATCTTAGAATTATCTAATAGTTTGATTAAGATTCTTAAATGACAGGAATTCGTTTTGTAAAAATGCCTTTTCATATGCTTAACTTCAGCTGCCACAAGAGAGCTGAAGTTAACACAATTTAGAGTAACTGAGTCATGTTGAGACTACACTGAATGTTGGGGGAGGGTTTTGGTGTGAAGGAATTTCTTTCTGTGAGTCATTAGAACAGTTTTTTAATATGATCGGAATATTATAAAACTTTATTTTAAAGTGATTTATATAGAGATAATATTGATTTTATTATAAAATGCTTGTTATAATGTATTATATAATTTTAGTTTATTTATATATATTATATATTTATATAATATATTATATATACTTATAAAATATATTATATATATTAATTATATAATGTTTTGATGTTACAGGATATTTTGTGATTGTGAATTTTTCTTAAAAATATTATGGCATCAAATACTAAATATAAACATTTCACTAGAGAACATATGAAGTGTGCTATATTTGAAGTACCTTGTGAGATCAGTGATATGCAACTACCAACTTATAACTGCATTATGAAAGATTACCTGTTCACAAAACATTTAGTGAAGGAGCAGATGAATAACAAGGAGCCTTCATTTTCTGAAATAGCAGAGGCAGTTTCCAAAAAGGTAGAAAATATTTGGAAGAAGGCCTCTTTGCCAATAGTTTCACATACACGCGTTTTACAGATGATGCGAGTGTACCATGATAAATACAGGTCCTTATTAAAGCCATACAAGTCACGCAAGGATCAGCCTAAGTACAAAAATCAGCTTGAAGAATTTGAAAACTCTTCAAAATGCACTTTGTTTGACATCTGCACCTGCAAATGTAAGGAGTTTAGGAGATGCTCATGTGAAAAGAGTAAGAAAGTCCCTCCGAAAGAGCAGGATTTTTTAAATGACCAACGAACACGCAGAATAATGGTGATAGGAAGCATTGACATACACACACAAGACGATTACAAGCAAGAGAACATCGAAAGGAAATGGAAAAAGCACGTCTGGAATCCTCACAAACAACTAGTGCTGCTATAACCAATACGTCCAACTTACAAATCGAAACAGAGACAAGTGAACTTCAACAACTAGAAGAGATATCTGAAGATAATGAGGAAGATACAACCTCGACTCAATATGTAATATCAGAACAACAGATGCGTGAGCCACTGCCTTCATTAGCAATTACTTGTGATAGATTTAAAATGTCGGACAGAGCTGGGGCTGCTATTGCTTCTGCAGTATTGGCAGATCGTAAAATTGCTACTCCCGAAGACAAAGGGAATATTATAGACAGAAGTAAGCTAAGACGTGAAAGACAAAAACAGAGAAAGGAACTACAACAGATAGGAGAGCCAAAAACCATGCGGGGATTATACTTTGATGGCAGAAAGGATAAAACAATGATTCAAGTCCAGGAGAGTGATGGCTCTAACCACCAAAGAACCAAACGCGAAGAGCATATCAGCATAATATCTGAACCACACACTCTGTACTTTGCACATGTGACACCTTCCAGTGGCAAAGCTAAATACATTTGCACAGCGCTAGTGAATTGCTTGAAAGAAAGGAATGTTGATATAGGGAACATCGTTGCAGTTGGCTGTGATTCGACAGTGGTTAACACTGGTAGTATTGGAGGCACAATAAGAAGCCTTTAATAAGCCATTGCAGTGGCTGATATGCCTTTTACACCTTAATGAACTTCCATTGCGCCATCTGTTTCATCACTTGGATGGTACCACTACTGGACCAAGAGCATTTTCAGGAGAAATTGGCCGAGCACTTTCAGACTGTGAAAAGCTCCCCATAGTTAACTTCAAACCCATTGAAATTCAAGAGGACATGTGTGAAGTTGATGTAGATGACATAAGTACTGACCAGAAATACCTTCTTGAAATTCACAAGGCTATATCAAGTGGAACATTCTCAAAGAGTCTTAGTCATAAGAGTCCAGGCAATATATCACATTCAAGGTGGCTCACCACAGCAAACAGGACTCTGCGGTTATATGCAAGCACAGAGAATCCTTCAGGCAATTTACAAGAATTAGCTACTTTCATTGTTAGGGTATACGCACCAATGTGGTTTCAGATAAAGCGTAAACCATTATGCCAATATGGTGCTAAACATATGTGGCATATGATTGCAAGAAGCCGGTATCTCCGTGAAGAGTTTAGGAGAGTACATGACTCAGTCATTCAGCGAAATGCATATTACGCAAATCAAGAAAACATTCTCATTGCAATGATAGCTGATGAAAGGGAGCATGTGCGTCAGTTGGGATTTAGGCGTATCATAAAAGCAAGGGCATGCATTCAAGAAACAGATGTTATCAGGTATTTTAAGGTGCCAGAAATAAATTTTTATGCCAAAGACTATACAGATCTCATTATGTGGCAAGATTTTCAGATAGCAGAACCACCGATAACCAAAGGAGTTTCTCTTGATGATATTGAATCATGCATCAAACATGGTACTACTCTTCATTCAGAATTATTTCAGTTTCCATGTCATACACAAGCCGTAGAGAGATGCGTCAAGCTCGTTACAGACGCTGCTGGATCAGTCTGCGGACCTACAAACAGAGACGGTTGGATTCGTGCTACATTAGAATCAAAAAACAGCCAAAATTTGACACAAAAGCAAATTACTAAATAGTCTTCAGCAAGAACCCTTTCTAGAGGGAGGTTGGTTGGGGAAAGGGTGGTAACTCCGCTAAGGCACGAAATAACGTTTCTTAACTGTCTCAAGCCAGTATAAAGGAGGAGAGACATCCTAATTTATTACTGTTCCCTTTTTCAAGTAAATACAGAATCATACTTAATTGTCATTTTTAAGTTAACTTCAGCCCTCTTGTGGCAGCTGAAAATATTAAGCATATGAAAAGGCATTTTTACAAAACGAATTCTTATCATTTAAGAATCTTAATCAAACTATTAGATAATTCTAAGATAAAATTTTATAATAGTTTGATAAACCTAAAGTAGAAGCAGTTTTTTCCTTTTTACCCAAAATTGTAACTTTAGCCCCCTGGTGGCAGCTGAAAATATTAAACAAATTAACTCATATTTTGGCAGGTATATATCGTCTACTAAATGCAACTTTTAATCACTATTAGAACTTCATACTAGAAAAAAAGTATTTTTCGCTCCACCCTAAATTAATACATTATATATTTAATTCAGAACTCGAGAGCAATATTTTTGAATGAAATGTTGGGATTTGAAACTAACAAAGTATCTAAGCCTGATAAAGTTTCCGTTATTATTGCTCACCAAACCAAACATTTGGTAGGGTGGGTTTTGTTAATTATTTGTAAATGTTAAAATTCAAATTTGAATTTACTTATTTATTACTTGAATTTCTGTTTTAGTCGAGTTTGGCTCCCTCATTTGTCTTACGTTATCCAGTTCAAGTGTATCTATATCGTGAGTAATTGGATATCGAAGCAGAATTGATAAGGTGATAAGTTATACGTAGGATTTGGCTTTGGGGTGAAAAGTGCAATGGATTACATATACATTTTTATATTGTATTCAATTTTGGTGTATATAAAGAATTTTCGAACAGTAATTCCTCACACCCATCTACGAGTGTCACATCAACTTCTTTCCCCCTTTCTATAACTGTAATTAGCTACTTACCATGTCCTAGAGGCATGTCATATATAGAGATGATGAGAGCGAAGACGTCATCGTTGACTGGGAATAGTTCCGCTTCTTTTTCGACACATTTGGCTTACGCTGGGTGGTAGGGCGATTAATGACGAAGATAGGGTAAAATTCAGGAAGATCTGAATAAAATCGTTGATTGGTCAGTCACATGGCAAATGAGATTTAACGTTGATAAGTGCAAAATTTTGCATATAGGTTCGCGTAACGGTAAATTTGCGTATAGTATGTCAGGGAAAGATTTAACAAGCGTAGAGCAGGAAAAAGATTTAGGAGTTATAGTCACTGGTGATTTAAAAGTAGCGAAACAAAGTACAGCAGCGGTCAATAAGGCGAACAAAGTGTTAGGTTTTATAGCTCGAAATTTTGAGTACAAATCGCGCGATATTATAGTTCCACTTTATAAATCATTAGTTAGACCCCATTTGGAGTACGCGGTCTAATTTTGGAATCCGTATATGCGCAAAGATATAGACAAAATCGAAAGAGTTCAAAGACGAGCAACTAAGATGATTCCGTCGCTTAGGTCAAAGTCGTACGAGGATAGGCTTAAGGAGTTAAAATTGACAACACTCGAGACCAGGAGGTTAAGGGGTGATCTAATCCAGGTTTTCAAAATTATGAATGGGTTCGATAACGTAGATAGAGATAGCTTTTTCGAAATATCTCAATATAATAGGACTAGAAATAACGGGTGTAAGTTGACAAGTAGAAGGTTCGAGACAGCAGTTGCGAAAACTTTTTTACGCATAGAATAGTAAATAGTTGGAATAGTTTGCCGGTAGAAGTAATTAGTAGCACGTCTATAAACATGTTTAAAAATCGATTAGACGCATATGTTGATAGAAAGGGTATAGTTTAAGGTAGTAAAATTAAGGCTTTCTGGGGATAGATCCCACAGCTCAACACAAGTGTTGTGGGATATAGGGAGGCAGCGTCTTGGGTTAGGGGATACTCTCTGTCCTTACACACCCCATTTAAAGAGATTCCTCTGCCGAGCGGTGCCCCCCATAGTACTGTGAGGTATTGAAAAACTCATGATCTTCACTTGCCCCACAAACACCTTTAAATGGGAGACCCAAAATGGGTGCACACACATTTCTACATTACTGTACAGTCTTTACAGCCACACCTACTCTTTTTCTCGTAAGTGTATATATTGTAATGTATATGATTGTAAATTTTGACTTGGTCCGCTATCGATATGGACCGTGACTTGATGGATACCGTAATGAAATTG
The DNA here is from genome assembly GCA_023014485.1 of Bathynomus jamesi. Lineage (NCBI taxonomy): Eukaryota > Metazoa > Arthropoda > Malacostraca > Isopoda > Cirolanidae > Bathynomus > Bathynomus jamesi. Next base: position 192,462 of record JAJOZX010001913.1, on the reverse strand, counting down.
ACTGGATTCTTTGGATCCGATATATTTGCATGTCCCTTATAAATAGATATAGAGTGTAACATATTTGTGGATAGTAGTCTATTATGACTTGATCCTCTGGATCAGAGATTCTATCTTTAATTTTAAATCGATAATTAATTAGTTTTAAATTGATAATTATTTAGTTTCGTAAAAATTGGTCGTTGCCAATTTACCGGCAGTTTTTACATAAATTTCTTATGTTCTTGTGGTTCGGAACCCACGTAAAATTGTAGGTCCCTCCGCCACCACGGAGGACATACACAATACACGAACACAGTTAGGTAGACCAGCCATGAGTGGATCTTAGGGTCTTTGTTGGTCTGAAACATTATAACATTATAACATTATATATATATATATATATATATATATATATATATATATATATATATATATATATATATATATATATATATATATAAACATGATAAACATAAATAAAAGTGTTTTTAAAAAAAATTTCCGATTTCATTGAAATAGATAGTTAATTCTGGGACACCCTATATATATATATATACACACACTGTATATATATGTATATATATATATAGGGTGTCCCAGAATTAACTATCTATTTCAATGAAATCGGACAAATTTTTTAAAAACACACTTTTATTTATGTTTATCATGTTTAATGTGTTAAAAATGTATAAATTTCTAAAATTTTTTCATAATTTTATTTTCATAATTTTTTCATAGTTTTATTTTCATTCTCTTTCAGAACCCTATTAATAATGAATACACAAGAACGCATCTTTGTTGTAACATCCCGTATCAAAGCCTTTTTCATCAGTGTCGAACGCAAGATTCTATGAACTGTTGTCTTGGATATGTTGAGTCTTCGACCGGCCTCCCTAACCGAAGTTGTTGGTTCATCCTCAAACAATTGTCGTACCTGTTCGGTACTGTTACGTGCTGTCCTTGGGCGTCCTCTTCCCACCTCGTCGTGTACGGATCCAGTTCTTTTAAATTTGTTCACAAGTTCACGAATCGCTTTGTCTGTAGGACCGGTTCTGTGGAATCTTCTTGTAAATTTTTCTCTGATTTCATTACATTGCATTCCTTTGATACGGGATGTTACAACAAAATGCGTTCTTGTGTATTCATTATTAATAGGGTTCTGAAAGAGAATGAAAATAAAACTATGAAAAACTATGAAAAAAATTATGAAAATAAAATTATGAAAAAAATTTAGAAATTTATACATTTTTAACACATATTAAACATGATAAACATAAATAAAAGTGTGTTTTTAAAAAATTTGTCTGATTTCATTGAAATAGTTAATTCTGGGACACCCTGTATATATATATATATATATTATAGATCGTGAATAAGGTGAGTAGTAGGGTTCGATCCAGTTAGAAAGTTAATTAACGGTCAAAAAGATCAAATTGGAATGTGTGGGTAAGGGGGCAGGGGGAAAGGAGATCACAGCCGTTTATATGGCTTTTTATGATATTGGATAGGTTTTTTGAGGCATCTTATCCGTTCGATTAAGCTTATTTTGGTGCTACTATAGTATGCGGTCTACCTACGATTGGTTAGGTTTAGTCATGATATTTTCGTTAAAACTAACGAAAATAACATGACTAAACCTAACCAATCGTCAAGGGCGATTGATATTGGGATGTAAACAAGCAATTATTAAACAAGATAAGAAGCTATAATTAAAAGGTAAACCGCCGAATAGTAGGTAGACCGCATACTATAGTAGCACCCTTATTTTCATTTGTTTTTATTTATTTAATTCATTTATTCAGTTTTGGATCGGTTATGGGTCGCATTTGTTTATATCTGTGTATATACAGGGTGATTCATAAATGTGTTTCATAAATCGCAGGATGTATTCTTGAGAGAAAAGTAAAGAAAAAAGACCATATAAACATAAGTCGAGAAACCCGTATGTTTTGAGTTATAGCATGTGACAGAAAAATGAAACTCTGCCGATATCTGCTACCGAAGCGACTGACTGGAGATTCGTATAGGCGTTTTCTTGAGCAGACTTTGCCAGTGCTACTCGGAAGATGTGCCTATCAGAACTCGACGATTAATGTGGTTCATGCATGATGGTGCACCAGCTCATTTCGCCCGTTTAACGAGGGAATATATTGATGCTATGTATCCTGACAAGTGGATAGGGCGCGGTGGTCCTATTTCGTGGACACCTCGGTCACCAGATTTAAATCGCTTGATTACTACTTGTGGGGTCATTTAAAAAGCCTAGTTTATGTTACAGAAGTCCGAACACGTAATAAATTGTGACAACGAGTTCGAGACAAATGCGAAACGATCCGCAATACTTCAGGAATTTTTGAGTGTGTCAGACAATCACTGGTGCGACGTGCTGAGGCATGCTTTCAAGAAGTAGGAAAGAATTTCGAACCTTTACTTTAATGAAGCAAATGTATCACACTGTATTTGCATAAAATGTAAAAAATCTTTAAGATTTTCATTTTTCTGTCGCGTGCTATAGCTCGAAACCTACGGGTTTCTCGACCTATATTTATATGGTTCTTTTTCTTTACTTTTGTCTCGAGAATACACCCTGCAATTTATGAAACGCATTTATAAATCACCCTGTATATACTTCGTCACCCCGTAGCAGTTCCGTGCGTTGGTCTCTCTTCACACGAAGAGTCGTAAGAGTATGTGATTAGTCGTAAGAGTATATAATTTTGGCTTAATTATAATTATTTTAGGTTTATTTAATAGCTTCATTGGAGCCTGCGCCATCAATCTGTTTTAACCACTGTATCGCCCGTAAACACCCGTAAAGCTCACCGAATTCATGTTCCATCTTAATTAATTAATTTAACGAACCTTGTTAATCTCGTTAATTAACTTAACGAACCTGTTGCGCAGTTGATTTCGTTAAGTACCCTTGGGTAGAGCTTATCCGGACCTAGAGTTTTATTTCGATTCATTTTTCCTGCGAGTACTTCACTTTCACTAATTGCAAAATCACGAAACTTTAAATGATCATCATTGAATATAATTACGGGAACGGGAATGTTGTTCATATTTTCGTTAGTGAAGAAAGGAAGAGAAGAATTTATTTAAAACTTCTGCCATTTGGAAGTCATCGTAAATTTGTTCGATGTTTTCGCGAGAAATAAAAGTTTGAAAAACACTGCCCGAAGGTATTAAACATATATGAATATGAAGTCATAATAATTAGACGCATATTATGCGCATGACCTACTCATATATATATATATATATGAACAAATACGGCCACTAGACCGATGGAGAACTAACTCACAAAATAAATAAAATAAATATAGAAAAAAAATAAGTCTAGGTTTGGTAAACTTACGTTACGTAAGCTTACATAAGCTTAGTCAGGTTTGCTTAATAAATTCATAAACAAAATGGAACAGGATTTCGGGGGTCGTTTTGGGCGTTTACGGACAAAACTGAATAAATAAATAAAAAAAAATATGCCTAATCCAACGATTAAGACGTCTCATAAACCGCGATCTCCCCCTACCCTTCCCCTATCTCATTACTCCCTACATTCTAATTTGACCGTTTTTATACTCTTTTTAACATTTATGACCACGGAATACCTGTCGCACTTGATCCAGTCATAGTTACCCTATATATGAAACATGAGAATTTAAGTAATGGATCAGTTTGTTTTAATATCGGTAAATGAAGTTTTCAAAACTAAACCAGACAACAGTACAACATAAACATCTGGACCAAAAAATTTTAGGTTTTGCCAGATTTCGATTTATTAAAGAATCTTTTCACTTTGCATCTTGTTCATTCAATGAAGAACTGAAGTTATCATATAATTGTAAAGAAGTTTCGAAACCTGCATTAAAACGAGTAATTGTCAGATAAGTTATTATTATTGAGTTAAGTTACCTATGTTCTCAACTGAATACTCGTTTATCAAAAGGAGAACGTCCCTCATATGTATCAGCATAGCTTCAAGATTTGCTAATCCCTGCGGTGTGACGACCTCAAGATAATTCAATCGAGTTTCTATCGCAGCCAGAACGTTATTCGAACTTGAGAGGGAGTCTCCGAGATTTGATAACCCCTCATAAGTAAAGTTCGTCAAAAGACTCAGTTGAGCTTCGATGACATCTATAAAGGAATATATTAATCGTTTAAATTTAAACGGTCACTCTTTTTCTAAAGATATGTAAAATAAAGTGCGATTTCTGCACATACTAGAAATAATTTTTTTCACGTTTTTGGCTACAAAATCCTCCTTCAGTTATGAGAAATACAAAGTTATATAAGAAATAGGTAAAAAGAGATGTTGGAAGCATTGAGGATCAGTCAGAATATTAATATCTGATACTATCTCATACGGAACAATGTACTGAAATTTTCTGTATACATGGACGACCCATCCATTCAGACAGTTGGACTTTCTCACTGATCAGTAATCACAGATGTCTTTATGTGTAAAGAAGTAGTAGAATATGTTGGAATTGGAATTAGCCTAAGACAGATTAGGATACGTTTGGACAAGACATGATTGATAGGATAGGCCAAGATAGAATACGAATGGTGATGTAATTCGATGATGTAATTCCTAAGAAGGGTGGTCATAAAAAAAAGGTGTAAAATTGAATTATGCCACTGTTGCGATAAAGAAGGAAATCATGAACAGTCGTCCCCAGAGGAGACTGAGGAAGAGTTTATGGCCAAGACTGATCCTGTTGGCAGTGATAAAAACAGTGCCATAAAGATCATGACTGGCCTGATGGAAATACTAAACGTAGTCGAGAATGAAGATCATGAAACAAACCGTTCTACTGAAACTGTGCAAACGTTGTATAAACCTCATGTAAAATATTCCAGGGCTTACCTCCAAATTCGTGATCCAAAGATCACTGATTTCTTCAAGAAGAAGGGGTAAACTTTGGCAACACGTACCTTTGTACAGTTTCATTAGGTTTGGTTTAGTCTTTAAGTTTGCAAGAAATTAGATTACACTGCGTAACACTGATTCTGTTTATATAGAATTTTTTGTTTTTATATGCATTTGTGGGTGCTGAGTCCAAATCTGGCCTTGGTTTGTGTGTATCATCAATGGTTTCAGATATAATCCATTTTTCATGTTTTACCAGTATAATGTTATTATGGGCGCAGCAATATCAGAATAATCAGGAATTGTTGAGAACAATCCGGATGTTCGTTGACAGTTTCTTGCTCTAGAAATTGCCCGAAACTTCCGCTGTGCTATATAAAGAAGAGCGCAGAGTCTGAGAAGTCAGTAAGTGTGAGCACACAAAGAAAGCAGGTTGTTTGTCTGATGGTTACCAGCACTGAGGTACTGTGTTTCTGTGCTTCTCTGTGCTGACGATTTGAGTGTTATCGATCCTTTTTTATTGCGAACATTATTTCAGTGTTGTGAATACATCTTTTTTTCTGGAATCTGTAATCTGTTGCAGATTTAATAACTCTTCTCTCTATATCTGCAGGTTATGATTAATGTAGTACAGTTTGGTAAAGAGAATGGCAACTAGAGCTTGTAAACACTCGCCGGATATATTCTGCTACGTTTGTGGGTATTACATAGGCCACAAGCAAGTATCGCACAAGATTGTGAAAGGCACCAAGTTCTGGATCGCGTATCGGCTCTATTTTGGTATGCCTATGGGTGACCAAGATAAGCCCTGGGCACCCCATGTGATCTGTGGAAACTGCCGCTCCACACTTGAAGGGTGGCTGCGGGGAGTACGCAAGGCAATGCCCTTTGCGGTACCCAGAATATGGAGAGAACCAAAGAGCCACCACGACGATTGCTACTACTGCATGGTAGATGTTTCTAAGTACAGGAAAGTTAAAGGAAGGTATACTCTTCAGTATCCAAGCATAGCGTCGTCCATAGCTCCTGTACCACATGGCGAAGGTCTTCCAATACCACGTCCACCAGAACAGGTATCTATCCATTACTTTACCTTCTGTATTTACAGACTGTGGGTCATTATGTGTCGATTTTTCTTAGTGCTGATGCTCTTCTACATATATAGCTACGCCTATATTTTGTTTCTTTGCTTTGCAGGTTGAAAATGAGGATGCAGCTAGCTCATCTGAGATGTCGGCTGGTGAGGACAGTCATGATGAATTATATACAGTAACTTTCAGTACAAACCCTCACTTTCCAAATCAGAGGGAATTGGACGACTTAATTAGAGATTTGGGTCTGACGAAATCAGGGTCTGAGCTTCTGACCTCCAGACTCAAAGAGTGGAATTTGCTTGGAGAAGACTGCAAGAGCACTGTATACCGAAATCGGCATGAAGAGTTTGCAAGGTTCTACGATGTCAATGGCTCTCTCTGTTATTGCAGCGAGGTTAATGGTCTATTCACAGCTATTGGGTTAACACATATACCCTCAGAGTGGCGCCTGTTTATTGACAGTTCAACTCGGAGTTTAAAAGCTGTTCTACTCCACAATGGGAACAAATATCCATCTATACCAGTTGCACATTCTGTTCAAATGAAAGAGGACTATGAAAATGTCAAACAACTGCTCACTCAAACCAGGTATGAACAATATAACTGGGACGTGTGTGGTGATTTCAAAATGATTGGTTTCCTGTTAGGTTTACAAGGAGGGTTTACTAAATATTCATGTTTTCTTTGCCTGTGGGATAGCAGGGCTTCAACTGAGCACTATAAAACAGTTCAGTGGCCTCCACGTGAAGGACTGCAACCAGGAAAGTACAATGTACTCAGGGAACCTCTTGTGAAGCCTGACATAGTTCTGCTACCACCTCTCCATATTAAGTTGGATCTAATTAAGCAGTTTGTAACTGCGTTAGATTTTGGAGGGGAAGTTTTTCAACAGATTCGGGTCATGTTCCCTAAACTCTCTGAGGCCAAAGTCAAGGCTGGCATCTTTGTAGGACCACAAGTCAAGGCGCTGTTGAATTCAAAGAACCTTGAAGCCAAGATGACTCCGATAAACAAAAAGGCTTGGTGTGCTTTCCGTGATGTGGTTCGTGGGTTTTTAGACAACCATAAAGCACCAAACTATAAGGAGTTAGTGTCAAACTTGATTAAGTGCTATGGCAAAATGGGGTGCCGTATGTCTTTAAAATTACACTATCTGCATTCACATCTAGACTTTTTTCGTGATAACCTGGGCGATGTGAGTGAAGAACATGGCGAAAGATTCCATCAAGATATTCAAACGATGGAGAAAAGGTACCAGGGCCATTGGGATGCTTCCATGATGGGAGACTACGTGTGGTCGCTGATCAAAAAGGATAAGAATGTTCATACGCGGAAATCGCGTTCTTCAGTGCATTTTTAAGGAACGCACACTGCATAACGAGGCTTGTTATTCTCTTATCGGTTCTCCTCATGATATATATTATATCCTTTGCACCATTTTGGGTTTGTCAAACAATTTTGGCTCAATAAACATTAATTTCCAATAGTGTTTTTATTTTCAGAAAATATTTATGTTAGCCTTCTTTATATACTTTGCCATATGAAAAGTGTGATAACCTATATTTTTGAAACGGTTGATGATAGAGCAAAACCAATCATTTTTGGAATCAGCGCCCCGAAATCATTAAGAAACGACAGAAAAATCACAATAAACTGAAAATTTTTCAAATTTTGTTACCCAGTGTTATAGGTCAAACGTCAGCTAAGCGCATTCATATTGTAAACATTGGTAATAAAAAAAAATGATAACGATGCTAATGAATCCGAGAATTAGTTATTTTTATGATAATGGCAATCTAATAAAAACAAACAAACAAACAAAACATCTTTATAGTGGATCATTCACAATCCATAGCCACTTAATCTAACATACAAGTACAATCTTACATATACATTGAACTTAATACAAAAATAATATAAAAATAAGGCCAACATAGCCACTTAACCTAGCATACTGGCATACTATTTGATTAATTAATTATCTGACAATTTTATGTATATTGTTATTACCTGAGACATCTTATAACACTTATAACACTTATTATAACATAGCCACTTGCTATAACACTTATTATAACACAACTTAATATGCATATATAACCTTTGGTACATTACAAAAATAAGGTATTGTAAATCAGAGAGTTGTCTGAACCAAGACTGCCATATAGGTGAGAGGTACACACTATACAGTATCTGAAGACAGGACATTGTACAATAACACATTAGAGCTGTTTTGGACCCTAGTAATGAAATTATATATATTTTTCAGGATTAACATTTAGCTGGTAGGTAGGTTACGCGGAGCAAACATAAAACTGGCACTGCACCATTTCGGTTCCCTACATAGCATACGAAATATATTATTATAAGCAACAGAGAGTATTCATAGTAGTTTTTATATAATTCCACCACAGATGGGATGTATACAATGCAGTGCAGTAAGTTCTAAAAAGATAAATTTTAACTGAGAACACATACCAAATTTCCTTACTAGCATGTCACCCTGTACATACAGCTTTTTACGTTGCCTCTCAATATCGAGTTCATCTCGCAGCTTGTGAGTAATTACATGACCTAAGTATTTACATGTATCTTTGACAGGTATATTCTGACCATTCATTTCAAAAGACCCACATTAGGGCGGCTCGTTTTTACACTTTTTTCGATATTTGATTGGGGGTAGTGCGGAAAAGTTGCGATTTGGAGAGAAAATAAAGTGTGTAAAATTTTTTTGATCTACGTCAATACCTTCCGGTGGCGGCGAGTCCTTAAAAATCGAAAAATAGGCCTAACGGGGTAGATTGGAAAATGGTTTTAAAGACTTACAAAATAAACAATAAAAATTTCAGCACAATCTGTTAATAACTTCCGGTGGCGTCTTAGCCGTTAAAATATCCAAAATATTGATTTAAAGCAAGTTTTAACAAGCTGTTATACAAATGTTAATTCCGGTATATTTCTGTGCAAACAACCCTGAGAACACTATTATAGGCTTGAATAAATTAATAGCAGTCATTGAACAATGAACATTATATAAAAATTATATAAAATTATATAAAATTTTTGTGTTTTTAGGCCTATTTTTCGATTTTTAAGGACTCGCCGCCACTGGAAGGTATTGACGTAGATCAAAAAAATTTTACACACTTTATTTTCTCTCCAAATCGCAACTTTTCCGCACTACCCCCAATCAAATATCGAAAAAAGTGTAAAAACGAGCCGCCCTAACCCACATGATACATGTTTCAGTAGATTACACTTAAAAATCAAAATACAGCTCTTTGCCCCATTACAGGTGATGTAATTTTCTATACCATATTGTTTACATGCCTAATAGTACTCTCAGCCCATGGGGAGAGGGTGACAGAAGAACAAGGTCATCAGCATACATTAAAGGATTAAGTTTTTCCTTTCCAATGACACAGCCAGTACGTGCAGTTTTTAGTTCATTGGTAAGGTCATCCATGTATATACAGAAAAGATAGGGTGATAATATATCCCCTTCCCTAAGACCATTATTACCTTTAAACCTGGTGATACATGCTTTTCCATCTTACAAACATGGTCTGCTCTGCATACCAGAATGCAAGCATCCTAAGTATATATTTAGGTACCCCTCGACACAAGAGTTTCTTGAAAAGTTTGTGATGGTTAACTCTATCAAATGCTTTTGATGCATCCAGAAAACAGGAATATACATTGCTGTTTGACATCTTGTACTTTAGGACGGCTTCCTTTAGCATATAAATGCACAGGTCAGTACCATGTTTCACTCTAAAGCCAAACTGATTGTCATAAGTCTGCAAGTAAGTGCTTATCCTATTATAAATGACAACATATTCTAACACTTTAGAAAGTATCCTGGCAAGTACTATTGGCCTATAATTATTCTTATCACAGATACTAACACCCTTATTTTTAACAACTGGCAACAATACAACTGACAAAATGGACTGTGGCAAGTACCCATGCATGGCCGTAACTACCTATGAGGTCACCGAGGTCCGGACCTCGGTAATTATTTCCTAAAAAAAAAAAAAGAGACTGAACCGTTCTCCGTGTATGAAACATGAAACGCATATTACCGCTTTTCTTTTGAAAAGAGGGAGCGTTTTGTGTTTTGTGTTTAGTGTATAGCTTGGGTTGTGTTTGTAGATGTCATTTTGGTCTGAATTTTGCTCGTCCCGCCGCGCTCGAAAAAAATCTGGACCTCACTAATTTCTAAACCCTAGTTACGGCCCTGTACCCATGTATCATACAACTTGTGAAACACATTGCAAGCATAGGTATTTAGGTACTATACGAGGGCTACAACATTTTAAATGTTCTGCTTGGATGCCATCTGGGCCACAACTTTTGTTATCATCTAACTTATGAATAGCCTTCCAGATTTCTGAGTCATTAATTAGTAGCTCCTCAGAGCTTTCTAAATTTAGGCATATATTTAGCCTATCCCCCCCCCCCAAGACAATTAAGTAGGGTTTCATAATGATTTTTTCCACAGTTCTGCAATGTTTTTTGCACCTTGTACACCCTCTATTACATTTGGCAAGGTAAGATTACTCTTGTTAATTTTACTAGCCTCCTTCCAGAATTCCCTACTGGAAGTATTGCTATTGCCTAATTTCCTGGCTAGAGATTCTCTTACAAACCAAAGCTTCTGCAGGAATCCTCACAACCTTAGTAGTGCATCAGTCTGCATTGTATAGTAGTCTACCTCAGAGTGACTAAGATTTGACCAATTAACCTTATAGTAACCAGCATTATCACAGTCATTGTCTGTGTCAGGTGCTACCATACAATCAAGCCCTACTACAAATGGGATATGACCAGATTCAAATACATCATAAAGTATGGACATGCTATTCATTATATTATAACCATCGTGGAAGGCTATACAGTGGTCTAGCCTCGAGTGAGTCCCACAGGCATCACTAACATATGTAAATGAGTCATTAGGGAGTAGGAATTTACTGGCAAGTTTGTAGTCGCATGCCTCACAGTAATTGATAAGAAGCTTAGCAAAATCCGAATCAGGTTTAGTGATATTGCTGTTGAAATCACCAACCACTATAACACATGAAGAGTCCAGCTCCTCTAGCAGTATATTTAGTTTACAGAGTCTATCTAAATATAGCTCCTCATTTTCAGCACACTCATAAGGCATATAAATATTGAATATATACAGTATTTTGTTGTCAATAGTTAGTTTTATGGCTACAACCCACTCATATTCATAACTAATCGGCTCTATAAACCTATCCAGCTGTGAGTGCCACATTATAGCTACACTTTCCTTCCTATTCTGTATGCCCACAGAGTTAGCTATTCCCCTGTAGTTAGGCTTAATATTGTTTAAATCTTTGCACTCTTGTTTAGAGAGCCAAGTTTCCTGAAAACAAGAAATGTCATGTGCAGATAAAAGTTTATTGATCTCACTGTCAGCATTGACTTTGAGGCCTCTACAGTTATAGCTACTGACACTGAGTGTTTGCCTTAGAATTAAGATTTTACGCCAATAAGTGATTTTCATGATGAAAGGATGAGTGTGAGTTAAATGTCAATTAATTAAGAACTGCAAACAGAATAGGATGAAGCATAATGAGTAAACGTTCTTAACCGAGTCAAAACAATGAAGAGGAATACAACAGTATATAGTATTCATTATCTTACCAGATGCGCATCTTTTCTCCCTAACAGAGCTGCTGACTACACGACTCAGACCAAACAGTGACAAAAACAGGAGCAACGCAAACTTGACTTCCATTTCTATAACAGAAAAATAAAATAATTATAAATTATAAATAACTGAAATGGGTACAAGAGCAATTTAGGACACCAGTACCCATTTTCAATTTACCCAAAGTTGAGAACATCTGGACTCGAGCCAGACAATTTTATAGTTAAATTCCTAATAATTATAATGCTTATGAGAAGTGTCTTCAGCCGTATTAGCTCGTCCTTAAAATATATCGCCTCGCATGTAGTTTTGTAGTTTTGGGATCTGAATCCTGAGGCTTACTAACCCTACCAGGAGGCCAGGAGGCTTCCTAAAAAGTGACAACAGACGCGAACGTTGGAATTGCTGACACCTTCTCGTAGGAAGGAAATGAAAAGCTCTGTACCTCCTATGAGGCCACATGTACTCTCACAGTTTATGCATTTTTCGTTAACCCCCGTATCAAAAGTAGTTGCCGATGAATCGTGCTCGGCTTAAAAACACTTGTTACCATTTACGTTAAACGACAACAATCTGGGTTTGAAAAATTTCATTCTTGTCGCTGAATAGTGATTAATACATCTGATGTGATGCCTGCTTCAAATGTAATTTTGAAACAGGCATATAATAGATATGATAATTTCTGCTAATTTTCATTTTAGTAATTCATAATCTGTTCGGTTATAATAAAATTAAAACGAAAATGAAAAACTTATTGACAGAAGAAAACAAAATAAATTACGTAATATTGCACACATAGTAGGGTGAGTTAAAAAAATTTAATTTAATGAAACATGCTGAAAAAGATGCCTGATTAGTCACTGATTAAGGAATAAGTCATATCTTTTAGAAATATTAATTTCGGTGCTGGCAACTATGAAAAAATAAATTACGAAGAAAGGCCACAAAAGATCCTTTTTAGCATGTTTCCTTAAATTAATTTTTCGCCTCACAGGTATGAGGATCTCAACAATAAACTCAATTAATGCTAATGTCTATCAAAAAACCATTAATAAACATTATTTTTGCTTATTTTAAGATGTAGGACCCATATGTGTTTGACCTATCATGTGTATTTGTGCGCCTAAATGTGTATTTGTGACCTATTATTTGTTTGACCTATCATGTGTTTCCTGATTCAGCATTTTATTTTCTTTTTTCAGATTAATAGCATAGCTTGCAATGGCCTCTTCTGGTATAACAAGAGAAAAAGTGAAGCATTCTGTTTCCGGAACGCCAGCAGAGCTTCCTGGCAACCAACAACCAACTTGTGAGGATGTATTCAAAGCTTATCTTAAACATAAGCTCATTACTGCAACATTTAACACTCAGAAATACACTGAAATTATCGGGAAGAAGTGAATAATATATATAGTGCTGTGCTCGTTACTTTATAAATGTAATGCTGTTACCGTTACTGTTACTACAGTCTAAATGTAACGCCGTTATCGTTACAGTTACCATTTTTAAAAAGTAACGAGTAACGGCACCGTTACTCATCACCGTTACTTTTAATGAAATGTAAATATATTATATATATTCATAGGTATGTTATAATTTATATTTATATATACATAAAATATTATATTATATAAACATTCGCTTGGGCGAGTACGTGTTGGTTTGTATCCACTGGTTAATGCATAGGCTATGAAGTCTGTGCATGCCTTCATTGCGTTGTTATGACTTATAGGGCATAATATTTTCAAAAAACGTGAAACAAAATTACTGCAAGATTTATTATTAGGAATTGCAACATAACAGAGGATGTAGCATACTATTGATACTAATTTACTAATGCTAGAATATACCAGGAAAGTTTAGTTTTGCAAAACAATAATACGAAATACTACAGAAATGAATCAAATGAGTTATTGTTCATGGCAATGATAAGTGAAATTTATTACTTAAATATACAAACTTAAGAACTACTATTCAAAAGATCTTTATTAGCCTTTAAGAAAACAAGCTTCTCAAAAGTTGCATCTAAGAGTGACTCGTTTCGGACGCAGTATATCCTTCCCTACTGAAAAAACCCGCTCAACAGCGGCACGAGATGGTATAGGAGTGTTAAGTTTAATAAACATATTTTTAAAGTTAGTGAATGGGAAGGATGCAGAGCTAACGTGCGGTGAAAGCCCAGATGAGAGGAATGACGAAACCTCTGTTGAACTTAAGTCCCGCCCTGCTCGAGGGTTCTTCGCCTTTTTACTTTGACAGTGCTGTCAGTGTAGGGGGAGAGGATGGATGGGGGTAGGCTGCCAGCATGCCAACTGCCAACATGCACACCTCGCTCATAGTGAAGGGACAAATTTTTAACGGTTAATAAATAATGAGTGAGGATCGAAAGAAACTAATTACGAGCTACGATAAAAAAGTAACGAGTAACGACTAACGAATGTATTTCCCTAAAAAAGTAACGTCGTTACTGAAAGAGTTACTTGATTTGAAATGTAACGCCGTTACCGCTACCGTTACTAAAAAAGTATCGCGTTACGTAACGGCCGTTACTTGTAACGCGTTACTGCCCAGCTCTGGATATATATATATATATATATATATATATATTATATATATCCGTGCTTCCATTCCAACAATCGACTTCAAAAGCATAGTAATTAAGGTAAAGAGATTAATTGAGAAGGGACAAAAACTGAGAAAATATCCCACGAGTAAAAAGATCTTCCAGCACTTATCAAAGTAAATATGATTCCTTCAGAAATTTATTTGACATATGTTGCTGCAAGTGCTATGCCTCCGGTTCTCGTAAAAAAAGTCAGTGTAAGTGCGCTAAGGCGGAGAAAATCCTGAATGATGAATGGGAATTCTGGATTGATCAACATACTAAACGAAAAATGATTATAGATAAGTTGGACAAAGTGAAAACTTCAAAACTACAACAAATGGAGAACAGAAAGCATAAAAGATAATTCTTTAAAGATAAACAAAAGAGTTTGTTCAGGAAATGCAATTGAATCCTTATGATATTGGTGAGATCAGCTCTGAAAGTGAAAAAGGTCATCAAAATGAAGATTTCGAATTGAGAGAGTACGAGTTAGATACAGAAGCTAGCACTTCTCAAAATCGACACCAATATCCAGAATTATGCAAGGCAGTTAATCGATGCAAAATAAACAACCATGATGCTTCTTCTTGTTCGTGTTGGTTAGCCGATCAGCCCACCCTGATCGAGCAAGCTGGCGGCACGCAGGAACCGATCGCCCTCTCCGGAGTGGACCAGAGGTTCAGCGCACTAGTGATGTTGTGTTGTGTTCTATGTTGTGCTAGAGCGGTACAGTCTGTCCTAATGTGTTCAATTGTTTGTGGTGTGTCCTGGCACAGGTGGCAGGTGTCGTCTGTGGAGTTGTCTAGTCTGTTTATATGTCGGATGCTTGTTTAATTGTTAATGCTGTCTTAAAAGATCTTAATCTATTGTCTGAAAATACTACGATTGATCCCAGTAAACTACGTCGTCAAAGAACCTTGTGGAGAAGCATAGAAAGAAAGAAACATGAAGAACAGAATAAAGGAATAGTTTGCCTTGGATTTGATGGAAAAATTGATAAAACTCTTTCAAAAGTGGGAGAATGCCAGCAGACTTGGAATGAAGACCACTATGTGTTAGTTTCATTTCCAGGAAACGAATATATTGACCATGTTGCTCCTGAAAGTGGAAGGGCAAGTGATATTGCTAAAGAAATTATATCAGTAATTACTGACACCAACTCTGCATCGACTTTAAAAGCAGTAGTTTGTGATGCAACTAATGTAAATACAGGTAAATCAAATGGAGTAATTAGAAAACTAGAGCTGACATTGGGAAGACCATTACAATGGTTTATTTGCTTACTTCACACTAATGAGCTTCCCTTGAGAAAATACCCGGAGGTTCTTGACGGGCAAACGACATGACCTTGAAGTTCACAAGGCAAAATCGGCAAGGATATAAACTTTGATCCAAAAAACAGACCAATTGCAAAATTTCCACCTCTCGCTGGAAAAGTGATGGACTTACCAGAAGAAGTGCTAGCAGATCTCAGCAGTGACCAGCAATACCTCCATAAGGCGTGTTTGTCAATTCAAAACGGTCATGATAGAGATCCAGCTATCAAATTGTTAGAAACTGCTCAACCTGGGTCTCTCAATAATGCACAGTGACTGACAAAAGCAAATCGTCTCTTACGTTATTACATGTCGCAAGAAAAACCATCAGAGACACTTCAAAGGATTGCCCATTTTATATTGAACTTCTATGCTCCTGCATGGTTCTATATCAAAACAAACTGGTCTTGCCAGGATGGGGCCAAAACCTTTTTCTTCATGATTGAGCTCTATCAAAAACTACATACAATCGACCAAGACATTATTCGTCCGGTGTTACAAAACAACTGTTACTTTTGTCATCCTGAAAATATCCTTTTATCTGCTATCGCTGACAAGAATAAGAATATTCGGAAGCTAGCAGTCGAAAAAGTGCTACAAGCGAAAAGGAGTGTTATACTGGGTGAAATTCGAATGTTTGACAAGAAATCCATCAGGCTCAACTTCTCAGCTTCGACCTACATGGATATGATTGATTGAAACAAAATGGATATTACTGTTCCTTCCTTACTCTCTGATGTTATAAGTAGGACTGATGATTTCCAAAAACCCATAATTCTTGACACATACCCGTGTCATTCCCAGGCAGTTGAAAGAAATGTGAAGGAAATCTCCTCTGCAAGTGAAAAAGTCTACAAACATGACGTCGGCCATGGAATGGTTATTCTCAGCAAGAAATCTCGGCTAAGGAATCCAAAAAGGGAAACAAAGTCAGATTTTAAGTGAATCAACAAGAGGATAGCAATTACACTTCATATAATTTAGTGATGAACGCATGTTTTGGTTTATAAAAGGAAATATTGTTATAATTTTTAACGAAGCTAAATTTGCTTCAAAATTTTGGCTTTTCTTCAAAATTGAGGTCAAAGTTGAGAGAATGCACATATTCATAGGCTATAAAAATTCATGTTTTTATGATAGGTGGGTACTAGAGCACCTTTTCAGCCATGTTTCATACTGACAACTTTAGTTCGATATATTTTCACCCCGCCCTTATACATACCTTCATAAACTCTGTAGGAATATAACTAAGAGCAAGCTAGCATGGCTGATCAAAAAATGAGATATGAAAATCCATATATTTGTGTGAAAAAGCAAGTGAACCCATTCATTACAATATAATTTTTTATTATATCCTCGAGTTCTCTCAGACTCAAATAAGAAAAAGTTGCTTACAACTAAACTGTCCAAACCTGAAAACATTTTGAACATTGTATCATATCTCCCCTCAAACAACGTCTCTCAAAACTAAACATGTCCAATTCTTTCACTCTTTCACTGTATTCCATCTTCTTAAGCTAGGGATAAGCTTGGTTGCCCTACAGTACATTGCACATCTTCATGCATAGCTATATCATGCCTATGGTGAGGGGATCAGGGTTGAATGCAATATTCTAAATGAGGCCTAACATAAGAATTATATAATCTACAGATGACTTCTTACTTTCTTAACTAACATGCCTTTAACAAATACTAAGCATTTAATTTGCCTTATTTCTGGACTCTAAGCACTACAAGTACTTTGAAAATTTTAGATCACTACTAACTATAATACCAAGATCCTTTTCCTAACAAACATCCTCTAACCAGTTTCGTTGCATTTCATAACTATAGTTTTCATTATTACTGTCAAAATGGAGTTTGCATTTCCAAACATTGAATTCCTTCTTCGTTTATTAGCCCATACCACTTATCTATCAAGATCTTTTTGTAATTCATAAGAATTTTCTATATTTGTAATAGAGCAACTACTTCGGTACTCTATCACCTACAACAACAACAAACACTTTATTTCAGACTCAACAGGTTTTTTTTTACAAACATTATACAAGTGTAGAGGGCAGAAATAGAAATAGACATTTCTTGTAGAAATAGACAGAGGAATTCCTTCTCCCTTGCCGTCTGC
Source organism: Bathynomus jamesi (assembly GCA_023014485.1). Taxonomy (NCBI): domain Eukaryota; kingdom Metazoa; phylum Arthropoda; class Malacostraca; order Isopoda; family Cirolanidae; genus Bathynomus; species Bathynomus jamesi. The sequence continues at coordinate 174,784 of JAJOZX010001913.1, read as the reverse complement.
AGACATCTTAAAATCACCAGGAAGAGAAAAACACACGTGGTGTTCAAGGAAACAGAAACAAAAGGACGCTTGTGTCTTCCTAAAAAGGCCCGCGAAAAGTCGGCGTCTTACGAGCCTATATAAAGCAGAGTTCACTGGAATTCGCTCTCACTCCACTCGTACTTTGTTCTCGTGAATCCACTCCCTCCACGCAGCGCTATCACGACCTTAGCGGGCCTCAGTCCCAAGTCACACTTCAACCATATACAAGAACGAAGCAACACCTGAGGCGACTCTATAATTCCTTCCTGCAAGAAAGAACATCACTACTGTAGGAGTTCCGTTGGCCTCTTACCAGTTCTCTACCGGCTGTCAACTTTTATCCTCCCGCCGGCAAGGCCAACGTGACTACCGAAGCACCTTTCGAGGCCCAGGTCCATAAACCTCCTATTAAGCTTCAAGCCACAAACCCATTTCTCTTCGCTCATCCTTCACCACAACTCGATCGGCGCACGTGCAACAAGTATTCTAACAGGCTTTCTACAGTCTCCAAGTTCACCTTCAGCCAAACACAATTCGGTTAACCTTCAAGTAGGTTCAATCTCCAGAGCATTCATCATTTTCGGTAAGCTCCCTTTGCCTCGTCTTAAGTAATCCACACGAAGCCTACACATTGTAATAGTGCGTCGCGTTTAGGCTATATCCAAGTGTACGCAAGCTACAGGGAAAACTAACTCTCTCGTCAAGACCGCAGTAGGCCTATTTCAAGTGTCGTAACAATATCGTAGTTTTGCATCACCCTGTTATGGTGATCAGGGTTATGGTAATCGTGCATTCTACTGTTTATATGCTCTTTTATGCATTTCATTCTGGACGGCCTAATTTATTTACTGTACTTACCGTACGTGCATTAATTCAGTTGTTAATAGGCTTTCATTATTTATCCTCTGTTCCCTTTTGCATATCTCATTAGCCTATCTAAACCAGTGTATTACATAATCCATTTACTGTACCAGCCGTACGTGCATTATTTCTGTTGTCAATAGACTTTCATTATTTATTCTCTGTTCCATTTGTGCATATCTCATTAGCCTATCTAAATTAGTGTATTACTTAACAATTAGTCTATAACCATTCCGTATTTGCTAATACTCAGTCATCTTCAGCATAATATAAATGCCGTTATGTAATTGTTAATCATTATAAATACCTTTATTGAACTATTAATCGCTGTGAACAAATAACTGATTTATTTTCCTAATTAAACACAAAACAACAAAAGTAATTTCTCTCTCCTTATTAAATATTGTTATTAAATATCCTGGAGTGACTATAAATTGGTGACTCCAGCCTCATTATTAACCATCAATCATTCTCAATCAATTAACCATTATCATTATTATAGTGCCAACTTTACGCCATGAACCGGTAACATCAAACTGGTTAAGATTAGGCTACTATACAAGTAGTCCATAGAAAATTAAAAGATATTTGTCTGGAGCACTAACCAGAGGTGGGTAAAGTACTTTAATTTGTTACTTAAGTTAAAGTACAAGTAATCTTTAAAAAATGTACTCAAGTTAAAGTAAAAGTACACGTTACCAAAAGTACTTAAGTTGAAGTACAAAAGTAAGTGTTTTATAATGTACTTAAGAACTGAAAAGTAAGAAGTACTGTTTCAAAAATGAAATAAAATACACTACAAATATAAAATAATATAAAATAAACATCATTATGGCAAACAGACTACATTAGGATACAGAATTAGGATTATTATATTAACAACTATAATTTATTATAATAAGCAGGGCCGCCGAGAGGGCGGGGAAGCCGGGTTAAATTCCCGGGTCCCGGACCTGTGGGGGCACGGAAAGAGGGGGGATAAAATCTAAAAATATTAATAAAGCAATTGATTAAATAACAGAGAGGAAATATAATTAATGAACATACATTTTATAGAGATTATCATACTGTATGTTTTGAATAGTGACTTGGGCATATAATCAGTTTGCTTGTTATGTACACAAAAACATTCATAATAAAATACTGAGTAAACAGGGGGGCCCATATACCAATCCTTCCCCGGAGCCCATGGCAGCTCTCTTCAGCCCTGATAATAAGTATGCATTATGTAAAAAAAATTTATTGAGTTTCAACAACAGCTGATTTTCAAAGTTTTTGCAATCTATCCTGGCCGATTGGCTATCTTAAAATACTGTACTGAATGACTCTTCTGATTGGTTAATGAAACCCAAATGTTTTGGTAAACAAAATCTGGAATAATCCGGTTTCGGTGTCTTCCTCCTCTCAATATCTGACATTGAGAGGTGGCAGATTGAAAGCGGGTTTTTCCAGAATTTGTTTACCAATTTTGAATGAAATTGTCAAGCATACAGCTGTTTTGTTACTTCGTGCTTTTCGGATTTTGTTAAAGTGATAAAAAAAACCTAACATAGTGTACTTTTTAAGAATTAACATTTTTTCCCATTTAATATATGCAAATATGAGGGTAAAAACGTGTGGGGGGGGGGGATATGTGCTAGGGGTAGCACATGCTTGATATTTTAATATTTTGTTAAGATGATAAAATGAAACTTCTCACCAGTGATGTAGTCGAGACCACCAAGTCCGAGACTGAGACCGAGACCGAGACCTGATCCTGTGAGACCAAGATCGAGACCGAGATCAAAGGTTCGAGATCGAGATCTACCTTCCGAGATCGAGACCCTTAAAATTCGAGACCGAAATCGAGACCAAGCTCATGTCCTTTCAATTTGTTTTACAGTACTACTATGGAAATTAGACTATGTTAAGTATATTAATAAACTAATAACTACTTTCTCAGATGTAGTGTGTTAAATGCAAAAAGTGTAGCCTATAAATTAACAAATGAATATGTATATATACATACTTTTTATTTATTTACTTCTTTTATATCTGTTACAGAAGGTTTAATGAACGTACCCACTACCCAGTTTGACTTGTGCATTTATTTAAAGCATGATAGGTGCTCATTACACTTAAGGAACATCAGCATGCTCAGAAGATCTGCTGAAGTTCGACTTCTGTGGGGCCTCATTATTATGCCTCCATGGCTAAATACACGCTCAATTGGAGCACTAGAGGCAGGCACTGTTAAAACAGTCATGGCAATATTGGCCAGTGATGGGAATTTATCCCTTTTCTGGTACCAAAACTTTATTGGAGAGCAGTTGTCTAAAATATGAGATTCATCGATCTCTAAGAGGTACCGCCGCAACTGTTCCCTGCGGTTCAAAATCTTCCCAGTTTCAACGTTCTTCTGCTTGGACCGATAGCTTTGATATTTTGCCATTAGTCTCGGAACTTTGGTTTGACTCTGTTTTATTCCGTCATCGCTGCTGTGAGAATGAGCGCTGTCTCTCTGTATCTGCTCATTCTCCGTGCTTGAGTTTCCTGTATAGCATTTTTCCAACACCATTTCTATGAAAAATAAATTGACATATCGGTACTATAAACAGAGGCATGGCAATTAGCATAAGGTCTAAATAATATATATATGTGGAAAAGTGTTTCCACAGGAAAATAAATTTATGTAAAAATTTAAAAGATATCATTCTGTTTGTATAAATTAACATATTAATCCTTTAAAAGATATTATTCTGTTCATCTAAATTAAAATATGATTCCGCTGCATTTTTAAAACAGTGTTGCCACGTTTAATTTTAAACAGAGATTCCCAAATTGTAAATGTTCTTTTCAATTATTATAAATCACATAAAAGAGTTAAATGTAAAACTACAATTGTATAAATTCTTTTGCTAATATCCAAGTATACCAATTCTCTTGTTAATATCATTATTAGAGTAAGATTTTGCAAGTTTAATAGTCTTCTGTAACACGTAGCACCAATGGGTGTTTCTCCAGGACAAAGTGAGCCCCTTGAGGAAGGCAACATGCCTTGTCAGTCTAACGCTCGCCTCAGCTTTCGACAGAGGAAGTAGAGTGTTCCGCCCGTGGGCCAGCCGGGTTTGGCTGGACCCCTCAGCTTGTTTAAATGTAGTCATTTTCGTAATAACTCTCTATCAAGTGTTGTGTAAAGGATTTCATATCTAATATTCTGTGTGAAATAAAGAACTGACAAAGGGTGATGCGTCATTTATATCCTTCCAACGGAGAAAAGCATTCCCTTCTCTCAACGGACTGAGAGAGAGCGGACGCCAGAAACCGAAGGTATAAATTGTTGTCTTTCGTAATTCGCAGTCAGATTAATTAATTAAAACGGTATAAACTTCCTTGTTGGTACAAGGAAGCGACATACTGAGAATACCTTTAACAGATAACATCATATCCTACATATATATATATATATATATATATATATATATATATATATATATATATATATGACATTAATTCAACATCCACTCAGCCCAAAGAGATCTATAATGAATTTTAATGATAAAAAATATACCGGTATAATGAATTCTGTGATAATTTTAAAAATTTGTAATGAAATTATAACATACCTTTTATTTCCTCTCTAAGTTCTACTTTAATATCTTTATCAGCTCGTACTTCAATGTCCACCCACTATAGACCAAACTGTGGGTCAAGTAATGTTGCAATTGGATAGATGCTATTGGCAAATGGCAAGGGAACTTCATCAGCACCGTCCTTTTCAGTCATCTTGCATGTGACGAATGAGTATGCCAATAAGGAATGAGTATGCTAATAACATGTATTTTTCATTATGGTCTCGAGAGGTCTCGAAAGGTCTCGGGGAGAAAAACCGAGATCGCGTCTGTCGAGACCGAGATCGAGACCGAGATCTAAATAGCGGAGACCGAGAGCGAGATCGAGATCTGCAAATTGGGTCTCGAGATCGGTCTCGGTCTTCTTCTCACATAGTATACGTTTTAGGAAATAAAAAGATAATTATGTATATTGAGTAACTCAGTCATTTTACACACCAAAATACATTTTTCTAGTAGTATTTGATGTGATTTGTTCAAATCTGACCTCCATTTCCCTCGGAAATGAGATCCAACAAAGTTATAGTACTTTGAAGTTTGGCTCATTTTCAAAGGAAATGGAGGTCAAAATCTAAGCAAAACACATCAAATATTACTAGAAAAATGTATTTTGGTATTAACCTTACCTAACCTAACCCTAAAACTAACATAAGTGGAAATAGTAACCTAAAACGCCTAAAACTAACGAAAATATCATTACTTAACCTAGCCAATCATCAAGGGCATTCAGTTGGCCTAACCGGTTAATATTGGTTATTTCACCTAAATATCTTCTGATCTTTTCGTATTAGGCACTCACTGTCACATTTTGGGCAAGTTAAGGATGAGAGAATAACGCCGTAATTGATAAAAACATCCAATACTTTCTCTTCATCTAGGGCACATGACGAATCAAGTTCTCAAAGTCAGAAACCACACGAACAGCACGTCATAATTCTATCACAAACACGACCAAACTGAATCCAATTACAAAAACAAAAATAGCCAGAACAGAAAACATCCAACTAATTAAGTCGCAGAGTAGCCAAAAAATAGCCCAAGCCTAGCTCATATATCATATTTTCATGACGTCACCAGGCAAATATTGGGAGGGTGGGAAATTTTTTTGCAAAAATGTCATAATATTCAAATCTACATAATTTGGTAAGGACGCATCTGCGAGCATAGTGACTTATATGAAAATGATGAGAAAATTATGCTTTAATATTTTATAATTATATTTGCTTTTGATATTCTGAGTACGATAAAACTCATATTAACCAATAAAAAAATTTCCCTCCCATTTTCGACCTGGCCTAATATATACGTATTATCAGGTCCAACAGCTTTATTTGACTTCATTATATGAATTGCTTGCCTAACATCCTTCCTTCCTTATTTATATGAATCTTACAGAATTTAAAGAATTGAACTCAAAGTTATTTAAATTTTCTTCAGTAAAAAGTAAAAACAGAGCTAAAATCATTAAAAATACCAACAATATCCTGATCCTTTTCAAATATCCTATCATGATGTTCTATTGGGCCAATCCTATTATGCTTTTTATTACTTTTTATTATTGTATTTTTAAAAACTAAAGAAATTCTTTGGGTCTTTATTGTTATTTCTAGCTAGATTTATTTCACTAACCCCTTTGCTCTTCCGAATTAAACTATTTATCCTAGCTTATTTCTTAACTGTCTATAATTATTCAAGTCCAAAAGACTATCACTGCCTTTAAATTCCCTGAATGCTTTTTTTTTCAATTTTTAATAATTTTAACTATTTCCCTATTACGCCACAGTGGTTTCATAATCTTGTTTTCCCTAACAGTGCTGAAAGGAATACACTTACATTGTACATCCTCTAAAATTCTTTGAATCTAGACACATCTTCATATCTTTTATTGCAAAGTTAAAAAATAATACACTATCCAGTACTTTGTGAATCAGTCTTTGATATTTATTCCCTATGTGCAAAACTTCATTTTCAGTTAATGATATCAATTTACTATATATTAAAAATTGATATTATTAACTGAAAATGTGGATTTGTGCAGAGGAAATAAATTATATTCATTTTGATGTGATCGTTGAGATCCGTTGCAGTATAAGGCAACGGATCTCAACGCCGTCAACGGTCACACCAATGAATATAACACTGATTAAAAAGTATTTGTAACGGATGAAACTTTGGATATGGGATCGTTTTGAAAAGTCTAGAGAGATGGATATCAACACTTAAAAATTGAGAAAACATCTTGCCTTTCTTGTGAAAACACCAATTGTTTTCAAAGTCACTTTACGAATCTGAACACACAGATGAAAGCTTCACTCTGTGACTCCAACTTTTATAAACTACTGTCTTTCAACGCTCCTCCTCCTTACCTCTATCACAGTGTTGGGCTTCCAGTATTTTCAGCCTGTGCAGAAATCTGAGTCACCGAGCACCTGTGGCCCTCAGACACTTGATTCTGATCCCCCAAAGCAGTCACTTGTCCCCGTTTTCTTTTTACGTTATTGCTGACATCATTACTCAAACACACTTGTTGTTTGAAAAGAGGCTTATATATTATATATATACAGCTGCAGCACTTGCCACAACGCCTTTCCGTCAATCCTATCATACGCTTTTTCAAGATCCATGAACGCCACATACAAATCCTTTTCTTTCTCCAAGTATATTATCTCATATATATATATATATATATATATATATATATATATATATATATATATATATATATATATATATATATAACTTGACTTACTGACTTACGTCCCATCTGGAGATCTCCAGGTTGGGTCCCGTCTGATGCGTCGATACTTTTCCCACTCGCTCCTGTCTCTGGCCAGATCCACTCGCTCTCGCCAGCTTAACTCGCTGCTCTCTCTCTCCACCGTCTTCAACCATGTTGTTCTAGGTCGTCCTTTTGGTCGTGTTCCGTGAGTTCTTGTATACAATAGTCTTCTTGGCAGCCTTCCTCCCTCCATACGTTCGACATGACCAAACCATCTTCTTTGTGTGTCATTGGTTCTCTCGACTATGGTGACATTCATATCTGTTATGTTTCTGACGTGTTCATTTGTTAATCTGTCATACCATCTTATGTTACTGATTCGTCTCAAACAGTACATTTCGAACGCAAGTAGCTTTTTCTTCTCTTTCTGTTTTAATACCCAACTCTCTGCCCCATAAACTGCTGTTGGTAATACTATTGCTTTGTATAGTCTCACTTTCAAACTTGGAGATATCTTTCTGTCTTTCCATATCTTCGAGAGTCTATTCATTGCTGCATGTCCAAGCTTCAATCTTTCTTACACTGTACGATATGTGTCTCTATCTTGTGTAACCAAACTCCCAGGTATTTGAACTCTTCAACCTGTTCTTCCTGTTGTTAAATTCACCTCGACATCTTCTCTTGTTCGTCCGAATTTCATCACTTTTGTTTTATTTACATTTATTTTTAGATTGTACTTTATACACTCTACTTCCAATAGACTAGTCATTCGTTGTAATTCATCTACGGTTTCGGCCATCAGCCCAACGTCGTCTGCGTACCGGAGATTATTAATAGTTTCTCCAAGTTTCGGACCCCCCTCGAAGTCGCCCAGTGCTTCGCTCATCACCATTTCTAAGAACAAGTTAAAGAGAACTCAGAATATATATATATATACACTTGGAGAAAGAAAGGGATTTATATGTGGCGTTCATGGATCTTGAAAAAGCGTATGATAGGGTTAACAGTAAGTAGCAACACCTATCACTCGTGGGTTAACATTCATTCAGAAAAAGAGAAAAAAGACACCATCATCATCCGCCGGCCACTGCTGACAAGTCGGAAAAATAGTCAAAGAGAATAGGAAAGGGGTGAAAGATGAAAAGAAGTAAAATAAGAACGCTTACAAACCAAGCAAACACAGTCTTAACTCACTGTCATACAATGCAAACTACAGACATGCAAGTAAAGAGAGTTACAGACATGCAAGTAAGGAGAGGATAAGAAAAAGAAAAAAGTAGGTAAAGTTAAACAAAAAGTGGGTTAGTTTACGCTACGAGCTACATTTATGTTCGTGTTAGTCTAATTTTTTTTTTTGTTATTAATTTTTTGCTGGCATATCACACGCTGGCATGTCACAAGCTGGCATTATTGTCAACCGACTCATCCTCGACCACCACCACCACCACCACCACCAGAGCTCCTGTTATTAATTGTTTTTTTAATTTTAAACAACGTTAATATTTTTAAAATGCCTATCTAAACGGTTCTAAAACATATTAACGCTGGTAGAGTTAACGACTGACGCGGGAAGATTATTCCATTTATCAATTACTTTAAACGTAAAGAAGTTTTTAGCGATATCAGTACTGAAACGTCTGCCACGCAACTTAAATCCGTTATTACGAGTATTGCTATTATCGAAAGTGAACAGTTTGTCAAAATTTACGTTATCGATTTTATTAACGATTTTGAAAACTTCAATAAGCTCCCCCTTAATCTCCTAGTTTCGAGTGAATGCAAGTCTAACTCGTTAATCCTATCTTCATAAGGCTTGTTGCGCAATGACGGAATTAGTTTCGTGGCATGACGCTGAACCCTTTCTAACCTATGAATATCCTCACGCAAATACGGGCACCAAAACTGAACGGCATATTCTGAATGAGGGCTGACTAGGGACTTGTAAAGGGGCAATATAATATCCTTCGATTTAATTTCGAAATTACGCGCTATGAAGCCTAACATCCTATTAGCTTTTGTGCAAGACTCCAGGCACTGGTTCCTAACTTTTAAATCCTTAGATACACATACGCCTAAATCTACTTCCTCGTCAACGCTCGCTAACTCCCTATCATCCATTGTGTACGTGTAATTATTGTTACGAGAACCTATATGCAAAACTTTGCATTTGTCTACGTTAAATTGCATCTGCCACTTATCCGTCCACTCCATAATCCTATTTACATCGTCTTGGAGCCTATTTCTATCGTCCACGTTAACAACCTTATCGCCTATTTTAGTATCGTCCGCGAATTTTGACACGTTACTAGTGAATCCTACATCTATGTCGTTAATGTAACTTACGAATAGCAATGGGCCTAACACTGAACCCTATGGGACACCGCTACCTACATTCAACCACCCCGATTCACTACCATTAACAACGACCCTCTGTCTCCTAGCACGAAGCCATTCCTCTGACCAGTTAGCTACCTGACCGCGTATACCGTGGCCTTTAACCTTCGCAATTAATCTTCTATGCGGAACTGTATCGAACGCCTTTTTAAAATCTAAGTAAATAACGTCAGCCGCTCTATGCCTATCGTATTCGCGCACTGTTTCGTTATAAAATTCTAACAAATTAGTTAAACAAGACCTATGGCGTCGAAACCCATGCTGACTACTATTAATCAAATCTCGACTTTTTGAGTGATCGATGATACGATCCCTAACTACAGATTCCAAAAGTTTACCTACAATTGACGTTAAGCTAATGGGGCTATAATTACTAAGTACCATGCGATCGCCTTTTTTAAAAATGGGCGTGACGTTAGCTAATTTGAAGTCTTCAGGAATAATCCCCGGTTCGAGTGACTGATTAAAAATCTTCGTTAAGGGGCCTACGATAACGTCTTTCAAATCTTTCAAATGTCTGGGATAAAAAGCGTCAGGGCCTGGAGCCTTGCTAACTTTTAGCCTATCGATATAATGCGCAATCTCACCCTCGTAAACAGTTATTCCATCCAAAATAGTCTCGCTACTAAATGGAACGATATCGTCCACGTCGGGGACATTATTTACGTCTTCTACGTAAAACTGTCGCAAAAAGTTATTGAAAATACCCGCCATCGCCTGAGCGTCAGAAGCCAAAGCGCCGTTAACATCCACTAGAGGGCCTATGTTATCTTTTATCGGTTTACGATTATTGACGTATTCAAAAAACTTTTTTGGATTATGTTTACTATCCGCAGCTATAAGTATCTCTAAATTACGCTTAGCATTCCTAACTTATCTTTTAACCAGACGTCTAAGCTCGATATATCTATTAAAGTTAGCTGCCGTGCCATTGCGCTTATTAAGTCTATACGCTCTTTTACGCTCGTTTATGAACTCGCCTATTTCTCTAGTCCACCACTTGGACCTACCATGATTTCTAGAGCGCTTGGGCCTACGAGGAATAAACTCCCTTTCAATATTCATAAAACTTTCTTTAAACGCCTCCCAATGCAAATTTGTGTCATTACCCATAAATAAGTTATCCCAGTCCACTTCTCTCATCCTATCCGCAAAACTATCAAAATTAGCCCTACGAAAATCAGGGACTTCTATTACGTTATTATCCTTAGTGTTTTCTATCGATAACTTAACCCTTTGACGATCAGTATACGTTTCTTTGAACTTAAAAGTTTGTTTTATTGTTATTTACAATTAGATATTAGTAACTATAGTCACTTAAATGACCCATTTTTGGGTTAATTTTCCGACAACTAAACGATACCTGTATAAACATGTAGATGTATTTGTAGAAACGTTGCATCATTGTACAATTTATATTATTATTTCCGTTGGGACAAATATGTCCCGTGGTCCTCAAAGGGTTAAACCTAAGAATTTGATGATCACTACATCCTAAACTCTCGCCGGATAATCTCTAGGAGCACTCCATTTCTCAATATTAAACATACTCATAAAACATATACCATTTGAAAGCTCACATTTTTCTGAGTCTAAAAATGTAGTAATCCAAAAGTATCAATAGCAAATAAAAAGTAACTAGATTTAATTAATTGTTTGACGCGTGACGTCATTAAATACATTATAAAAGTTGGCTAAGTTATAAATCTTCAGTCTGTGCTGTAAGATGGTATTTTTGGTAATTGTTACGCTAACCTAACATGAATATATTACATTATCATTTGTATAATTTAGGTCTCGGGGGTTACGGGGGCGGAGCCCCCGTAAAGATCATGCAATCACAAATTAATCGGTATAGGGTTTTATATTTAAACCTAGTTACTTATTTGCTATTGATACTTTTGGATTACTACATTTTTAGACTCAGAAAAATGTGAGCTTTCAAATGGTATATGTTTTATGAGTGTATGTTTAATATTAACAAATGGAGCGCTCCTAGAGATTTACCCTCTCGCCTACTTCTAAACTATCTACTATATTTTCGCCGTTCGTCATCACCAAATCTAAAATATTGTCACCGCGCGTTGGTTCTGTAACCATCTGTCGTAAAAAAATATCCTCCATGAACTCAATCAATCTCAAACCCTCCTCATTACCAGTAAAAGTCTAGTAATTAACATTGGGGCAGTTAAAGTCTCCGACAATTATACTATTCCGATTGTCAATAAAGTTACCAAGAAGTGAGTAAAATCTAGTATCGGTATCGAGGGGTTGAACAACAAAATTAAAACTAATACTACGCGCCCTAACTTCAACGCATTAATTGCTGCCGGAAAATCTATCTTAACCTCGATACCCCTAAGGGAATTACGAATGTACAGCAAAACGCCGCCACCAATCCTATGTAACCTATCATTAGTAAAGAGTTTAAAACCCGGTATATCAAGTTCCCCCAACAAGTCCCGAGTCACAGTACTTAACCACGTTTCAGCGATAGCAACTATATCGTAGTTGCCGGAATAAATTATCGCCTTAAATTCGTTTAATTTATTTCTAATACTACGCACGTTACAATAAAAGACAAACGTTTAAGTTACTTTTCATTACGGGCCGGCGTTTTAAACTATTTTTCACGACGGGCCCGCGTTCCCGGACCCACAACGTTTAAAGAAGGCTTCGACCTTTCCAGCTTTCGTAAGTTTTCGTCAATTAACCTACCTAGCCTAGCATTACCTATTTCGTTAAAATGCACCCCCCATCTTTTATAAAAAGGCTAGGATCACTGAATTCGGACCACAGCTTTACGAAGGGTACATTTTCCTCAGCACAAATCTCTTCTAATTTATTATTAAAAAATATTGTTTTTGATGTAATCCTAAGACCCAACCCGTGCCTAGGGTTAATACCTAGAACTAAAGACCTATCTGACCTCGCCTTCAGGGACCTAATTAACCCCTTATATCTCTCCAAAAGGTCAGGCACTCTCGTATCGGGCCTATACGAGTCGTTGCCTCCTACCATCGTCACCAACATCGAGTGACGGGAGGCAACGTCAATCCTATCCACTTCGTCTCTAACTCTGTCAACCCTGGCCCCTGGGAAACAGACCCTCCTCCTCTTGGTTGGATGCCGTTCAACGAACTCTGTGTCCATATGTTGCACTAAAGAGTCCCCAATTAAAATAGTTTCCCTCTCATTCACGTCCCTTTCCAAATGGGCGAAAGGGTTCGAAACCTCGATAGGTGGGGGGGGGGGAATTCCTATCACCTAACGTACGCGGCCTAGCTCCACCCTTAACTTCTCTAAATCCCTCCCCATCTACTAATCTCGGACCAACCTTAACCCCTTCCTCAACTCTATCCAACCTTGCCGATAAGCTACCTAAACTAGAAACTAGGTTACGCACCTCACCCTTCAAATTACTAACGTCTTCAACGTTAGTATTGGTTCTGCTTTCGTCAACCGTAGCTCTACCCCTGTCCTCATCAAGCGTTGCAAGTCTTTCCGTTACCTCACGTACACTGCGTTTTATGTCAACTATTTCCTCCATTAACTCGCAAAAGAAACAAACTGATCTCTCGGTAATCGCCATAGGACCGCCGTTATAATCGTTAAATTCAGAATACCACCGGTTTACCCCACACCTAACACACGACGCTTTCTGCGACGGCATCGCGCAGTTAAAAATTAGTTTATAACCGTCACAAGTTTAAGTTAAATTAAGCCGGCACGCTATGAAAACTTCTATCGTTAAAAACCACTAATATTCAATTACTTAACTATTACAGTGTGAATATAAACGCAAGTATATAAAATTCAAAACGTTCCAAAAGTAAAATTCTTAGCAATATGCAAAAGTAAAAGCAATATCAGAGAGCTCAGGAAATGCGTCCGTTCAGTACAGAGTCTGGCTGACGAATGAGTATGCTAAAGAGGATGCTAAAGAGGATTTAGTGTCGGAAGAGGAGGGGGGAAAGGGAGAGTAGGAAATCGAGGAGGAGATGGAAGGATGGGGTAAGGGAGGCTTTGGGTCAGCGGGGTCTGGACCTCTGGAAGGGTGATAGATGCGCGCTAGATAGAAAAAAGTGAGGCGATGTGGTATATGGGGGGCGACGGGCTGGCAATGTGCCAGCTCAGGGTGTATAAAGCGGTCTGGGTAAACCGTGCAGTAGTCTGCGGGGCTGGGCTGTGGATACTGTTGCCCTGAGGCAGGTGCATTATTGACATGTCAGCTAATGAAGTGAATGTGAGCGATTGAGGATTGTTCCTGACGCGACCTCACCGCGGTGGGGGAGTGCGTTTGGGTATATATATATATATATCGGGTCGGCAAAAAAAAGGAAGACTTCGAACTTTGACTGTAAAATCCAAAGTTATGGTCAGATTTGAATATTTTTTTTCACACCACACAACTAAGTTTCCTATACGGTGAGCGGATTTCAAAGAAAACTAATGAAAATTACGGATTTCTTGAACATTTTTTTATGCCACTGAAAATTCTCCATTTACACTACTACTGCATTGTATGTGCAGATAAAAAGTTATAAAGTACTCACATATGGTGCTACCTTGATGTTAAAAAAACTGCTAGAATATATGTTTACCACGAACTTTTACAACCTCTTTTTCAGTCTAGGATGGAACTCATCTATGGCTTTATTGATTTGTTCTTGTGGTAGCTCATCCCATTTTTCCAGAAGCTGTCGTAAATGAGCGACATTTCTTACTTTGACCCGATAAATTCTCTGTGACAAATTTTCCCAAGGGCCGTAATCGACAGAATTTAAATCAGGACTGTTTGGTGGCCAAATTTAATACCGCTACCTGGTATTCTTTTGATATCTTCTGTTTTATCTATTTTCTTGAGAAGCTTGTCCAAACCTCCAGCAGTTGGCTTATTTTAATTAAAATCGCTTTAATTATCAACTTGAACCTATGATTAGCAAGATTTTTCTGAAATATTCGCCATAAATCTAATTTCTCAACTAAAATGCTAAAAGATGGCATAAAAAACATAAAATTACCTAGTACGAACATACTAAAATTTCATGGTTCTATGTATCGTATTTGCTAAGATATGAAGGATTTAAAAGGTCTCCCTTTTTTTTTTGCCGACCCGATGTATACACCGTCTGCCAAAAAAAGGGTTCACTCTAAAAACTTCCATGGAAGCAACATTTTTCAAACAATCAAGATGAAACTTATACACGTAAAAGATACATAAAACATCTAGTTTAAAGCTAAGTTTAAAGCTATAAAAATAACGATTTATTAAATATTTCTCTTATAATACTACAACTGATGTTCGACAAACTAATCAAGAATCCTTTATTTCCATTTTCACTTTTGTAAATTCTAATATACGATTTTTTTTTGGCAGGGTTATAAAATATAGTGAATATGCCATTTTCAGAGGAGGGTAATATTATAATTAAGCATTATAGACTAGAAAAGGGATATGGACGAACGAAACCACTCTCCGAATTCCCCAACAATGGATGGACTCTTGGTGGTTTGGGAAAGTTTCTAAAGAAAATTGACGAGACTGGGGATATCAAAAGAAGAGAGGGAAGTGGGCGACCAAAAACTGTTCGCGTACAAGACAGTATTGACGGCGTCGAAGAACGTATATTAAGTCAGGAAAACCAGCCAGGAACCCATATGACACTAGCTCGCATATCAAAAGAGTTACAATTATCAGAAACTAGTGTGAGACGCATAATTAAACAAGATCTTCAACTAAAACCTTTCAAAAGAGTACACGGGCAAAAAATTACTGAAACTGATGAGCAGAAACGAGTTCAAAGATCAAAACAAATCTTACGGCGAGTAACATGTGATAAACTTTCAAAAGCTTTTTTCACTGATGAAAAGAGATTCACTGTGGAGCCACCTCGGAACAGTCAAAATGACAGAGTTTACTTGTACGTCCAATATAAGAATGAAATACCTGATCGCAGACTTTTTGCAACCAGAAGTCATTTCTCAGCTAGTGTCATGGTGTCAGTTGGCATAGCAAAGTTAGGAAAAACATCCATTCATTTTATTGAGCCTGGTATAAAAGTCATTGCCGAGTACTATCGAACTACTCTGCTGCGAAACGTGCTTCCCGAAATGCAAAATCTGGCCAACGGTGGTTATTATCTTTATCAGCAAGACGGAGCAGCGTCCCATACAGCAATAGCAACTGTGGAATACTTAAAAAATAATGTCCCAGAATTACTTGAACCCCAAAATTGGCCACCTAACAGTCTTGACTTGAACCCTGTTGACTATAGAATCTGGGAAAATTTGGTATAGAGAGTTTACAGGAGCAGGGTGAGAAATATTGATCACTTGCGTCAGCTTCTTGTGGAGAAGTGGGAAGAGATACCACAGGAGCAGATCGATCGAACCATTGATGAATTTCGTCCAAGATTGAAGAAAATTGTTGAGACAGAAGGGAAACACATTGAACAATTTTTTTAATAGAAATTCCAAAAGAGTAAAGTGTTAATTTGATTTCTTTTGTAAACTTAGGATTTAAGTTGTTTCGAAATTTAAAATCCTTTTTTTATTTTCAGGGCTTTTTAATGGAGACATTTTCTATATTTTCTAAATCTTATGATGTATTTTATAACTAAAATGAGAATAAAAATTTTATTACTAAAGTTTTACCGCCTTTGTGGACTCCCAGAATTCAAAACTGGAGCGATGTTCACCAACAAAATATGTTGAACATAAACAATCCTCATTAAATCATTAATTTTGAATATAATAAACTCAAAATTGGTGTACATACTGTATATATTGTTTACATAGTTTTGCTCTGTATGAATTTATTTATGACTGGTTAATAAATGTTGATTTCATTTGCTGTTTTTAGAGTGAACCCCTTTTTTTTGGCAGACGGTATATATATATAACCTTACCTTATGAACCTTTTGTTGTTTCGTGCGTTGGTCTCTCTTCACACGGAGGTCAAGCTGGTGGCCCCGCCTCTAGGTCTGGCTTGGTGGAGGAGCGAGTTGCTTTCTTGCGCTCTCCACCGTACATAGCCAGGCACGCCCGGCTCATCTGGTACCATCCTGAGCCAGGCATCCAGTCTTCTCTTGAAGACTTCAACTTTGACCCCCGTTACGTTTCTGAGGTCCTTTGGAAGGTGGTTGAAAAGTCTTGGCCCCCTGACAACCAAGCTATTTTCCTTCAGAGTTGAGGAGGTCCCTTGTCGGGCCTTTAATTTGGGAACACTACAGATTCTACCTTTCCTATTTTCCAGTGTTGTTTGAATGGTAATAGGGTTTAGTTTGAGGTTTGGTACCAGTTTTTCGATCATTTTCCATATGTAGATTATGGTGTACCTCTCTCTTCTTCTTTCCAGGGAGTACAGATTTAGTTTACGTAGTCTTTCCCAGTAGTTGAGTTCTTTGCAGCCATCAATCTTGGCTGTGAAATGCCTTTGCGTTTCTTCTAGTTTATTAGTTTCTTCCTTTTTATATGGGAACGTCAAAACTGATCAGTATTCAAGTTTTGGTATAATCAGTGTTTTTAGCAGGGGAATCATTACTGTCCTGTCCCTTCTCTTGAAAGTTCTTAGTACCTGTCCGGCGACTCTTTTTGCTTTATTTATCGCTACCTGATTTTGTGTTTCGAATTTCGCATCATCTGTCATTATTATCCCGAGATCGATAGCTTTCGTGCTTCTCTGAATTTCCTGTCTATCTGGAGCATAATATGCAGTCTGTTTAAGTTCTTTTCTACCATATCTCAGGAGCTGAAATTTCTCGGTGTTAAATGACATGTTGTCTTCTGACCATTTGTATATTTTGTTCGTGTCCCTCTGCAAGGCCTCCACGTCATGTACATCGCTCATTTTTCTGCTGATCTTTGTATCGTCTGCAAAGGATGTTACTATACTGTTGCTGTTTACTCCGCTGTCTATGTCTGTTAGCATGATAATGAACAGGAGTGGGGCCAGTACTGTCCCTTGTGGTACTGAGCTGCGTACTTGCGATTCTGATGATGATATACCTTGAATTTTGACGACCTGCAGACGTTCTCTGAGGAAGTTGTAGATCCATTTTCCCACTTTGCCTGTTATTCCCACATATTTAATTTTATGTGCTATTATACCATGGTCACATTTGTCGAAAGCTTTAGCAAAATCTGTGTATATAACATCGTAGTTGTCACTGCCTTCCAATGCATCTAGGATATTGTTGTAGTGTTCTATTAGTTGTGATAGGCATGATCTACCTGATCGGAATCCATGCTAATTTTCGTTGAATCTTTCCCGTGACTCCAGGAAATCATAAATTTTCTCTCTAACTATTCTTTCAAATACTTTGGTGAGGTGGGACGTCAATGATACTGGTCTATAGTTCTTTGCTTGAGATCTGTCCCCTCCTTTATATATAGGGACAATGTTTGCTCTTTTCAAGATGCTCGGTATTTCCCGTGTCTAGGGATCTTCTCCATATCCAGCATAAAGGTGTAGCTATTTCATTTTTACAGTTTTTAATCAATGATGCGTTCCAATTGTCCGGACCTGCAGCTGCATGTGGTTGCATTTGTCCTATAGCTCTCGCTACATCTAGTGTAAAATCAAAGTCTGTTATATACTCACCTTGCAATTCCTCTTCAAAGAATGCATTTATGTCAGGTATCGCTTTGTCACTTTTTGGGGTATTGAAAACTGATTCATATTGAGCTCTCAATGTATCAAATATTTCTTTTGGATCGTCGGTTAGTTCATTATTTCTCGTCCTTAAGGGCCCAATAGCGGCGCGCGTTTTTTATTTCCTTTTTGCATAGCTGTAGAAGTATTTTGGATTTTCCTTTATTGCTCCTACCGCCTTTTACTCTTCCCTCTCTGTATGGTCCTTAATCAGGGCTTGTATTTCCCTATCGATACCCTCCAGTTTTTCTTTTATTGCTTTTCTCTCATTATCTCCGCAGTTGCCTAACTTCGCCTCCACTCTCTTTCTTTTGCAGAAAAGTCTTCTCTTTTGCCTCTCGAGCCAGCTCCTCTTTCCTTTTGGCTGTGATTTCGGAGCATATTTTTCTAAAATTCTCAGCGTTTTTTCTTCCAAGGGTTAGCATTTCTTCAGTTGTTAATATACACACACACACACACACACACACACACACAACACACATATATATATATAATATATATATATATATATATATATATATATATATATATATATAGGATCATATGTAGAATTCGGATCCCAGCCTTTTTAGTTAGCTTTATAAGGCTAACTAACGAAAATATCATGACTTAACCTAACCAATCGTCAAGGGCGTACAGTTAACCTAACGAGTGGTTAGGTTAGGTCGTGATATTTTCGTTAGTTAGCCATATAAAGCTAACTAAAAAAGGCTGGGGTCCGAATTCTACATATGATCATATATATATATATTATATATATATATATATATATATATATATATACACAAACTGTATGCATAAATTGTTTATATATATATATATATACTTTTTTTTTGGTTAGCTTCCGCCCGAATTGTTCATTCTGACGAAGGTCAAGCTTTTCACTCCACCTTAGACCTACAGTTTAACGTGGAATCCGAACCACGCCCCATCAGCAGCCCAGCGTTTTAACCACTAGGCCACCTAGGGTACCCATTTATCTACCAAACACTCTTTATTGTGTGGAAGGATGAACAGCTGGGTTATGCAAAACAATTCAATAACTTTATATGTACAGGGTGAATTAAAAGTCTCCATACATAGGCAAAATGGTCACTTTATTATGCAATCACATGTAAGTCACAAAATATGCTCTATGTGAGCACCATTACACTGAATGCACATACGAATGGCACATACAAAGGCATCTCAGCACATCACCTGCAAAAAAATAAAAAATAAATAATAATTTATTTATCATGACCATTTTGCCTATGTATGGAGACTTTTGACTCACCCTGTATATAATATATATGGAACCAACATCGACCAAGAAACGACTATTTTTTAGGAAAACCAAACACGAAGATTTGCAACTCTGTAAATGTATTATACACAAATATACAAGTCCTCGGATCAATGAAAGAAAACCACCCTCAAAAGCTTCTAGTAAACAATGCCACCCTAAAAAATGATCAAGTAAACAATGCCACCCCCAATATCACTAAAGTAAAGAATGTAAGTAAAAACACCGTCATGAGGAATTGTTTATTATTTATTACTGTATGCCCTTGATGATTGGTTAGGTTAAGTCATGATATTTTCATTTAAACTAACTAAAATATCACAACTTATCCTAACCTAACCTAAATAACCTACCTACCTAAATAACTTACGGATCAATGAAAGAAAGCCACCCCCGAATTGTGTCAATTAAAGAAAGCCACCCCCGACCCGTTTGGGGGTGGCTTTCTTTCATTGATCCAAGTCCTTTATACTGACCATGCAAATTGCAAATTACAATACTTACAAAATTTAGCTATGGAAACCAGCATAGATATCATATGCGTAACGAAATCACGCTTACATAAATGCGAAAAAGGCTGTGAAAACTGCATCGACGATACTGCAATAGCAATGCTGGACTACAATATATACAAAGCAGAGAGAGTTGCCAGACGAGGGGGGAGGGTGTTGTATCTACGTGAAAAAACACACACACACACACACACACACATGTGAGGTGAAGATAAGTAAATCAAACAGCACGGTTGAAATTATTATTTTGGAAGTAAAATAACTAAACCTAACCATTATGAACGTCTTCAGCCCACCAAACACCACAAAGAGTGAATTCCAATTCGCTACAAATGAAATAGAAAACACGTTAAAATTACTTGAAACTCCAGCAACAAACATTTTAATCTGTGGAGATTTTAATTTCACATTCATAACTTGGGAGAAAAATGACAAATTTAGTTTCATGGTAACATTACAAAAGATGATAGAACCCAAGCCATAATGCTATTCGACGTTATGGAACATTATGCCCTTCCCCAAGAAATCTGCGAAACCACTAGAAAAGAGAACATTTTGGATTTAATTTTAACAAATAACAATGAGATAATAATCAATAAAAAGGTACGCAAACAAATTTCTCCGACCATAACCTAATCGATATGCAATTGAATTTAGCACCCAGAGGTCTGAAAACGCATCCCAGAGAGTCAGAGTGAATATTTTAAGGTTTAAATATAAATTCAAAGAAAGTAAATTGGGAAAAGGTAATTTAAGATTTAAAGAAAGTAAACTGCGAATTGCTACTTCGCAAGAAAACTCCAGAAGAAATGCTATGTACAATAGAAGAAATGCTATGTACAATAGAAACTGAAACTAAACATTATATCATATTACTGAAACATGTTCCGGAAGAGGACAAAACACAAAAACGTTGCAAGTTCGAGAGAAAATTCAGGAGACTATTTAGACAACGGAAATAAACCGTAAAACATCTCCCCGGATGCGGAACTGATGCAAGGAGACTCAAACTAGAGAGGAAACTACGCGAAATAGAAATAGTCCTAAAACAAACATTCATACATAAGACAAACGAGGAGGAAAGCAAGGTTGCAGAAAACATAAATATGTATACACTAGGGTCAAAATTATGGAAACATTTTTAAAATATTGATTAAGTAATAATAATAGAGATCTTTTCGTTCTTTCTATACTTTACAAGAAGTATAATGATATATCTGTCTAATTATGGAACTTTTTGCTGTGGTGTTTTGTTTCATGAAGACTTACAAACAATTATTCAATATTGAAAGAAATTGTATTTAAGAATGACATCAAGTTTTTATTAAAATAATTGTCTATACTCGCAGAAATATTGATATTCTTGGTTAGAAGGTTTTTCTCTTATTTGTATTCATACATCTGATTCCATTTTCCTTCAAAAACCATCTCTGACTTCTGAAACTTCATCTGAACACTGTTTCGTAACATTGTGCCATTCTCTTACAGGTATTTCTCCATAATGGCTCCAACAAAGGAAATATACGGAAATAGACTCAAGATTGTAGTTCTTCATCAAGAAGGTATTAATAGGAGACAAATAGCCAATAAAGTGGGAGTTTCATTGTCCATGGTGAGGGAAAAAAAAATAATTCTCAAAGTGGGAGTAGAGTGTAATGAACAAGGTACGCCAACGGCGACAAAGGAAGACTTCGGATAAAAAAGACAGGGAGAGGTTGTTTAAGGGGTCGGGTTGCAACAAGACAGACTCTTTTCCCAGTCCTGGAGTGACCATTCTGTGATTTTGTACCCATTTCAAACGTTTGGCTCAATTTCCTCATCGTAAAAGAGGTTTCCTGGAAGCAACCCGACCTTTTAAAGTTTAAACCAACCTCCTTCAAACATTTATTCACGGTTAAGTAGAAGTGTTGTTGTTGCGTAACGCATTGCTCCACTATGCTTCGAATGTGCGAAAGTTTTTGAGTGAAGTCTTCCCGGCCAAGTGGATCGGTAGAGGTAGACAATTTA
Source organism: Bathynomus jamesi (assembly GCA_023014485.1). Lineage (NCBI taxonomy): Eukaryota > Metazoa > Arthropoda > Malacostraca > Isopoda > Cirolanidae > Bathynomus > Bathynomus jamesi. The sequence goes on along the minus strand of JAJOZX010001913.1, from coordinate 152,718 downwards.
CTTGGCCACTTTGTTCACCTGACCTGTCCCCATTAGTCTACTTTTAGGGGCCACGTTAATGTTCTAGTGTTCCGCATCTATAAAATGTAAATATTTACTCACCAAGTGGTGGAGACCAGGCGGCTGGCGAATTTTGAATTCTGCCTTGCGTTGACTTGCGATAATGCGAAACACACGTTGCGATATTCGAATTTTTGGTCATAAAAACTGATTTGCGTTAAATCGAAACTGCGACGACCCAACTTGTGATAGACGAGGACTGCCTGTACATGAAAAAAAAACGAAGGTCAAGCTTTCCACTCCACCTTAGACCTACAGTTTAACGTGGAATCCGAACCACGCCCCATCAGCAGCCCAGCGTCTTAACCACTAGGCCACCTAGGGTACCCATTTATCTACTAACCACTTTCTTTATTGTGTGGAAGGATGAACAGCTGGGTCTTGCTGCGCGCCGGCTGCCGTCGGGTCTCGAACCCGGGGCCGATGGATTCGTAGTCAGCGGTGCTAACCACTACACCACCGAGGCGCATTTATAATTTATATTATATATATTATTTATTTATTTTTTTGTGCAGGAAGGAGGGGACGAGGGCGAATGCCCGGAAAAACACCCCTCCCATAGAAGAAGAAAACCACAATCAAGGTCCAGGGTTTTCGAGATGCCTGGACACTGTGTTCGAAAGATTGGAGGTCGAAGACCAAAATAGTCGTGCAAAATCAGTTCTTCGACTTGCCAAACTTTCCCTCATCGGACAAAAAAAGAATGTGAAAACCTATCTACAGTAATTCTAATTCTTCTTGAACGTTCTGCCACCTAGCCAAGAACCTCTCCAACACCTTTTCTTCTCCTTTCCCTCCTCTTTTCCACTCCGACGGTTCAGTTGCGGTCTCTTCTCCCGATGAAGCTGAACTTTTCGCTCAAACTTTCCCCTCCAACTCAACTCTAGATGATTCCGGTGTTATTCCTCTATCTCCTTCCCCTTCTGACTTACGAGTAATTATGTTTGAAATTAGAATATCTTCCAAAGATGTTTTTTCTGCCCCATCTGGGTAAATTCTAGGAAGGCGTACAGTAGGGTGGATCGATTTTACATTTTTTTCGATTTCCATATTCTAATAGAGACAAAAACTTGCGCATGCATGAGAAAATAGCCTCTGCAAAAAAAATCTTAGCTTAATAGGTAATCATCTTCTGCCCCCGCAGAGCGATGAAAATCATATTTTAGTAGTCAAAAACGTATTTTTAAACCCTAGCCTAGAGTCATAAAATTTTGCGCGTGTGTTATTTCATGCCTAAGCAACAATATAAATGCTATTGGAAATATATAAATGCATTATTTAAGACAAAGAGCCGATCTGAAAATATGTATAATATACATATTTTCAGATCGGCTCTTTGTCTTAAATAATGCATTTATATATTTCCCACAGCATTTATATCGTTGCTTAGGCATGAAATAACACACACGCAAAATTTTATGACTCTAGGCTAGGGTTTAAAAATACGTTTTTGACTACTAAAATATGATTTTCATCGCTCTGCCGGGGGCAGAAGATGATTACCTATTAAGCTAAGATTTTGCAGAGGCTATTTTCTCATGCATGCGCAAGTTTTTGTCTCTATTAGAATATGGAAATCGAAAAAAATGTAAAATCGATCCACCCTAGCGTACAGTCCAGATGGGGCCTAGTATTATGGACGCAAAATGCCAGAGTGCAGAAATGTTACGTACTGTTGCAAGAGTGCTAACCCCCACCCCCTTTGTTGCAAGAGTATCACCCCCAACGCTCTTTGTTGCAAGAGTGCCACGCCCTTTGTTGCAAGGCACCCACCCCCCTTTGTTGCAAAAAAAGGAAAAAAAGAAAAAATTCCCCAACCCCCTTTGTTGCAAGGCACCCCCTTCATTGCCAACCCCAAAATGAGGTTGCAAGAGGTATGCAACTTGGAGGCGGAGTTATCCCCCAAGTTGAACCCCCCAAAGGGGAGTGCCAACCTTTGTTGCCAACCCCAAAATGAGGTTGCAAGGAGTATGCAACTTGGAGGCGGAGTTATCCCTCAAGCTGAACCCCCGAAAGGGAAAGAAGAAGGGAGCCTCTTTGGGGGAGAAGGTGGGAAGGCCTCACCCCCCAAAGGGACAGAAAGAGAAAGAGACCCAGAGGTGGGAACCCAGAGAAAGGGTGTTCACTTGGCTGCCTGCCAAGCTCATATGACTCCTTCACCCGCCAGCCGCTCTCTTATAGGCCCCTAATCAGCCAGTTGGCTGAGTTGACAGATAGCGCCATGTATTTAATTATTCCTTATATTATTCAACCATTTGGCTGCTGAGTTGCCAGGTAGCATTTTAATTGTTCAGGTATACCTTATTAGGGAGAGTTGTAAATACCACCATATATTTTAATTTTGGGGAGTTGTTAAATACCACCATTTATTTTAATTTATATGAGGATAGTTGTCAGGTACCACCATATATTTTTATTTATATGAGGATAGTTGTCAGGTACCACCATATATTTTTATTTATATGAGGATAGTTGTCAGGTACCACCATATATTTTTATTTATATGAGGATAGTTGTCAGGTACCACCATATATTTTTATTTATATGAGGATAGTTGTCAGGTACCACCATATATTTTTATTTATATGAGGATAGTTGTCAGGTACCATTTATTTTAATTTTTTATTTATATTATGGATATAAACATGTTCAAGGAATAAATAAAACACCAATACATCATTATGTTTATGAATTAATGGATATACAATGGGGCATATATATGATCAAATAATAGAACGGAAAAAATATAAACATACAAAGCATAGTATTAACGAAATATTAGTACAGGAAAAATATATTTCACATTTCTTACGGAAACAAGAGAAAAAATATAATAAATAAATGATCAATTCGCACACACACGCGCGCACACACACACAATTTAAATATATTGTCTTTATGTTCCACGATGCAAAACGCTAAATTCACATGTGCATCACGCGTTAAACGGTTCCTGTGAGTCCTAGGCATTACCCCGTCCGATTGCTGGGGGGCCATGATTCATTATATATATATATATACTTAAACGTATTTAAGAATATTTGTTTTAACTATCCTGCGTTACTTTTGCAATAAAACGCGAAACTTTAACCCCATTATATATGGTTTGAACGAATTACATTCACACAGCATAATAATAATAATAACGAAACATATATCTATCTAGAAATCTATAAGTTTAGAAATTTACAAGAAAAAAAAAGACAATTTACTTTTATTGACGTATTTATTTTAAATCTCCCTCCCAACATTACGGTCAGCATAAAAGAAATTATAAGTATAAAAAATATCACGTTTATTATAAATTAAAGTTTTCAATGCAAAATAAATAAAAGTGAGAAATTTTAGTTATTGAGGAATAACGCGCGCGACAGCGTTAATCGGAACCGGGGTCGGCCCGCCCGGCATTGTAGATCGTTATTCGTTGCCAATAAATGCGTTTTGAGAAATATCTTTATTTACTGCTACCTACGGAATATTTCAGTATATATATATATATATATATATATATATATATATGACCATATAATTAAAACTTAAATAAACAAAGGCAAATTTCTGACATGGGGAAACAAATGTATACCCATGGGTATTTCAGCTGAACTCTGTACACCCTTTCTGGTCAAATCTCACTCAATATCTGTCCCGTTATTCTCTTTGCGCTGTTTACTGGTATCTTATTTTGTGTTTCAAATTTCGCATCATCTCTAATTTACGTGTTTCTGTCATTAATATATATGTATCCTAGCCCGACCTTCCGCGATACCGTAGATCCAAGGTAGGGATATTCGTATGGAAAAAGTCCATCTAAAAATCGTGTAAACCCTCCCCACGGAAAAAAGTCCATCTAAAATTCGTGTAGGCCCTCCCCCACGGAAAAAAGTTAATCTAAAAAGCGTGTAAACTCCCCCACGGAAAAAGTTCATCTAAAAATCGTGTACGGATAAATACTTTCAAGTCCAATCTTCATGTAACCTCACTGTAAAGCATTTCAATTCAACATCCTTGTTTAATAATTTCACAACAAATAAATTTATTTCTAATTTCAGCGCCATTAAAACACTTTCAGACCCCATGCATCTTTAGTGCAAAACACTTCAAATTAATAACCTTGAGATACACGTTATGTCGGCAAAACGGTTTTGTACAAGAACGGACGGAAAAATTTGCCAGGAACTCGAATATAACAGCATACGATTATCCCCCTCCCTCCCAACTGCCAACTTCTCAAAATCCATCTGTGTATATATATATATATATATATATATATATATATATATATATATATACCTTCACCCCCAAAGGGGCATACCTAACCTTAAAAAATATTTCTATTGACCATTTAAATAAACAAGACTCGAACAAACTCAGTTGTTCATCCTTCCACACAATAAAAATTGTATTTGAAAGTAATATTAGCTAACTTTTTGTAATTAATTTATTTCGCAATTTTCTCCTAACTTGTATTTCAACTTTGTCTAAGCTTAATTTTCCTCATGAACTAAAAACAGACATCCGATTATTCATCTACATAAGTCTTCTTAATTAATTAAAGGGGTTTATAACGAATATCCCATTTTCTATTGCAAACTTCTTGTTTTTATGCCCCCCCCCCACACACTGCGCGAACCGAAATGGCACACAATTGAATTGTCCAAGCGCTATTGTGCTTGTCCCAAGGGAACCGCATTGTGATAGAATTTCTGGCAGGAAGGTAAATTTCGAACAGGTGTTTTCCAATCCTTCATACATATGTCAGACGATTTATTTATGTTAATATCTTCCAAAGTTTACGATTAAGCTAATCAAACTAAAACTGAAACCTCCTTTTTGTTTAGCACACAATGCCCGTCTCTAAAAGCTGATAAGCTCGTACAAACCTCAGCACGATTTCTGTTCTCTCTCTCTCTCTCTCTCTCGCTCTCTCTCTCTATCTCTTTCTCTCTCTCTCTCTCTCTCTCTATATATATATATATATATATATTTTTTTTCCCTACCAACTAAAATTAAGTATTTGTACGGAGATAATATATCTTATAAACAGCCAAACTCTCGTATTTGTAGAAAAATCACTATAATTAAAAAAAAAAAAATAAACTGCGCTCTTTTTTTGAGATTTATTTTCAGGGCCGGGTCGTGACTTGTCAGCGCCAGGCAAATTGAATTTCAGTGTCCTGAAGACCTTTTACCATTTTAATAATTTTTCCTAATGATATAAACTATAAATATAAGATTGCACAAACGACAATAAAAAGACTTCTCTAAAATTTGGCAGCATGCCAGACGAATTTCATATTTTGGATTTCTTTTTATTCATTATTAAGTTTTCTCACCGTTTTATATCTGTAATGTTGATTTTAAATTTCAAGCGCCTCGTAAGTTTAAAGTAAATGTTATGCTCTCACCGCCTTAAAAATTTCGCTTTAACATATTTTGTATGAAACTGTGCACGTTTAATGTTTACTCTCGCGACAAAATGAAGTCTATATAGAATAGAATAACCTTTATTAATAATAATAAAATAAATAAATTTTTTCAATTTACAATGACATGAATAATTGTGAAGCTCGACTATTTATTTTATTTAATTTGGCTCTTAAGCTTTAGGTTTTACTGGTGTCGTGAATACGTTTTATTATTTATTATACTTCATTATTTACTCTACTTTCTGCTCTCTATTGCATTTATCGCTTGCTTTCTCTATACACTCGTTTTCACTGTACCGTATAAATTCATGGTAGCCACGCCGAGACTATGAAAGCCGTTACAACGCAAAGGGGGAAGGGGGGTTCATTAACACTCTTTTAACGCTTGTTAACACTTTATTTAATTCCGAAAATGCTTTAATTAATTTGAGGGGACGCGAGTAGGAAATTTTACTATAATATTTTACGTCGGAGAGGGCACAAAGAGCAATTTAAATTTAAGTTTACATGACCCCAACTTTACGCTTATCGCGCTGCTGAATGACTGTCTCTTTTTGGCGGTAGTCCGCTCTCTGGGCCTCTGTTCAGGATTGCCAACTCTTCCAATTTTTAACAATTACAATCAAACAAACATACTTTATCGTAATTTCACAATTATTAGTAAACAATTTATATTAAACATTATAATCTTAATTAAACAAAAATTAATATTCTTAACTCGGCATTACTACACTGGGCTTTTATTAAAAATAAGCAGCTAGTTGTTATAAATTTATAATAATAAATAAGTAAGTAAGTAAATAAGTATTATTAATAGTTAAAACATGTATTACAATATTAAACAATATTAATGGACAATATTAAACGGTATTAGTGGACATTATCACATTAATCCTAGATTTTTGTTAGTATGCCATTATTAATCGGGATTTTAACTTGGTTTAAAACAAATTTACATTCACAATATTTTTTATATCGGCATGTTATATAAGGAAGAACAAGTGTATATATGAAGTTAAGGTGTATATACAGTATTTCCATCTCATAATTGTAAGGTTAGTGAAAAATTCACTTAATTTAGAACTAGCATTTTTTGGGTCTTATGGCATCATTGTTTAGGCACTCTTGTGGCATCATTTTTTGGGGCGCTGCGCATCCTTCCTACTCGTTTGTTGAATGCGGCGCTTACAGGGCGTGGTCTTATAGAGATAATTTTAATTATTCTCATTTTTGTTTTAAGGTTTTAAGACTTATAATTCACTGATGATGACAAAAGATTTGTCGAAACGTCTGAAGTATAAAAAATAAACGAAAATGTTTGCGGTGGTGTTGGTCCTTCTTTTCATATATATATAATATATATAGTAAGTCAAGGAAAAAAATAGCAGCCCCTGTTCCCCCCTTAAAAATAGATATTTGTAAATTGGGAAATACATTTTGATTCTGATATTATAATAAAAGATTCATGTTCATCCACTTTGTCTTTTATACCCCCCGTTTTACTGTAATAGATACACACCCACACAGACTGTGACCCATTCGACAAATAACATGACACCTTTTTTCTAACTCGCGTGTAGGAACAGTCGCGGAAAAAAATTTGTGAACGGTCTTATTTTCATAATTCAGTAATTGGCAACCGTTTCATTTTTATTACGTCATACTTGCATGAGTGGACTCAAAGAAGATTATTGCAGGTTCAACCTATTCGACCCCCAACTAAACACTGTACTGCTAAACTCTCATCACAAGTTTGTTGAACACGCGGTATTAAAGGTGGCTATTTTCTTCTATGCCAGAACGCAGCAAAACCCATCTGTTCAGCCTTCCACACAATTGGTTGGTAAATAAATGGATACCCTGGGCTGCCTAGTGATTGAGACGCTGAGCTGGTGGTCGGGAGGTCGTGAGATCGACCCGGGCGAGGACTTTGTAATTTCTGACCACCCGCGGTGGGCCATAGTTCGGATTTCACGTTAAGCTGTAGGTCTAAGGTGGAATGAACAATTCAGGCGGAAGCAAAACCAAGATAACCAAGGTGTGTGTGTATATATATATAAGAACATCTTTAAAATTCTGTGGAAGTCATTCATATTGCGTGTAACGGGATTGCGTCCTTGTCACGCCGTAATACCACTTCCCGTTGGCTCAGCTACGTTAAGCATCGTTGGATCTGTTAAATAGTTGGATAGGGAGCCGTCCTCAGCGTTATGATAATATGACAACACTCATAAATAGTTGGTTCGTTTCCCACGTAAAGCAATAGGCCACCTCTGCCACATAAGCTTTGCCGTTACGAAGAAAGTTAAAGAACTCCGAGCATTAGTATTGCGTCCCCAAAATAGAGAAGTCGATCACAAATACAAATCGATTATTAAAGATGATTTTTTCTCGTTTATAATATAACCTGACCTAACCTAGCGCAATTGTGTCTAACCGGGTCACATTTATATACATCGTTTCAATCGTTGTTAATCTAACCTAACCTGACCTAATTCGACAGAATGAACAATTCGGGGGATGATAACCAAAGGTTAACCAAAGGACAGCAGAGGCGCCCCCATATCTGCATCGGAAAAAAGTTCATCTAAAAAATTCCAGAGCGCCCTAATGATCAAAGAAAAAATGGGTTCGCACCCGACGCGACCAAGAAATTTTGTTACAGTACATTCCTTTATATCGAATTCATTAACATTAAGTTTATCAGTTTATTGGTAGGCAGCCAGTACAATTAAGCAGCCATCGATGGACTTTCAATTTTGGATCGGTTTTATTGTAAACGTTAAAATATTTTTCAGCAATTGCGACTAGAAGATAGTGTGTATATATATATTTTTATATATATGTAAAAATGAACCATAAATAATTCCCATATTCCTATATTATCTTATTCTTCATGTAATTCTTGTATCCATTTTAAGAAAAAGTATCCATTTTAAAAATTCACGTGTTATATGGTTCATGTATTTATATAATCCTGTATATTCTTATATATTTAACTTTATATAATGCCTATACTCATATGTATGTACGTGTGTGTATTCATTTTTACATAAGGACCAAAATCGCCCAACGCGAGTTTGGATAAAATTTTTGATTTGCTTTCTACTTTGCCAAATAATTGGTGACCTGTTGTTTTTTAAAATCTCATAATCATTTTTTTAGATTTCGCTTAATAAGGAATCCTGCTTAAGCTTTGCAATGTTCATATTTTGTATACATTCTCTTTCGTTATAAAAGATGAGATCATGTCTTGCCTAAGCATTAAAATTGTACATCTTAAACCTTAAAATTTTACTCATATGCATATTTTAGTGTAAAGATGCATAGTCCGATTTCCACTTTTAGTTAACTTGGCAGATCATGATAACATCAGATCTGAAAAGTCGCGGTTTAAGATAAAAATATGGTTTCGTCTTCAAATATTTTGTTTACTCGTTCAAGCCTTACCACAGCTAAAATTTACTTTATTTTCGAATATTGTGCAAAAATAATACAGCCTTTTTAGCATTTAATAATAATGATGTTAGCAGTTTTTGGGTATATAAACCCCAGTAAAAATCTTCCATTGTCATTCAGAAGCTAATTCAGAGGCTGAGCACTACCTGTACATTTTAGCAGTAAATTACAGTAAAAGTTTTTATCTTATCCTTCGAGCCTTGCTCTCTTCAGAAGAACTTAGTCATTAAACTTTCCGGATACGCTATAAGAAGAGTCCGGAACCTTCAGCATTTTTAGTAAGTCTATCAGAGTCCTCCGAGCCACTATAGAAGAACTCGGAGAGTAATATAGAAGAAAACTACTGCAAGTCACACATCCGTTGCTGCCACCTAACTAGAACCCCCGTCGACTTCGAACCACCCCATAGACGGAGGGGTTAACAACTGGCGACCCTTTAACCAGGATCTTCACTGACAACTTCTGCATCCAGGATTCTTCCAGTCTTCCAGACCCTGGAACCAGAACCAACACCCAGTTGACCGGCGTGTCACGACTTCTAGTTCGTCACATCCACCCTTGAACCGGTGCGTCACGACTCCAAGTTCTCCACGCCTAGTTTTCATCCAAGAACAAGTGGCCAGCAAGACACGTCTTCAGGACACGTCTCTAAGGATTTCGCCGTAGGAATCTTGTTAAGTACAAAACTCTTTTTTAAATAATTCTAAACATTTGAAAAGTCAGTATTATTAACAGTTAATATTTAGTATTGAGCCAGAATTAACACAAAACACAGTGAACACTTCAGACACCAGTGATACATTTTTTTTATTGAAAACAGTATTTTCACAGAATTATTGTCACAGATTATTCACAGATTTTCAGAGTTATTTCAGTTATTTTCACTATTTAGTTAGTATAGTATAATTTTATTTAATGTACCAAACATAGTATTACCATACCTTCACGTACATTCGAGTGAAATTTGTTTACATTTTTATTTTGTTTGCAATCTTTTCAAATTTTCCCCTAGTTAGGCAAATTGTTGTGCATTTATTTTTTTTAGATAGTGTAGTTAGGAAAACCCCTTAAGTGATCATTCCATAAATTAAGATCGGTCAAGCAGACCTAATTAGAACACATTAATAAGTACCTTCACATATGAGCGATTCAGACGGTGCGCTTTCTGACATCGAAAATTTACCTACACCCATTTTTCCACCTACCCCGCGCCCTTCAAACATACTCCCAAACACACAAACTTCAGATCCAGAACAAGCCAATATGTCTCAGTCTCAAACCCCCCCCAGCATACATTAACTTAGGCAGACTAGTAAACCTTCCTCATACTGTTTTAATTTTTAAGGGGACCATAGATAATCGCTTTGTTGAACCACGCGTAAGACCTTGGATTGAATCTTTAGAGCAACATTTCTTACGCGAAAATACCGATGATGATATAAAAATTAGGGAAGCAAAAAGATTTATCGACCCTAAAGAAGGGAATGCTCATGACACAGTCACCTACGTCCCATCAATTAGCGAAGCTACAACATGGGACGATTTTAAACAAAACTTATTAGAATTTTTTAAAGAAATAACACTTGCACAACCCTTAGCCACGTTAGAAGCAGTCTTCCAAGCTAAATGGAAGAAAGAGGAACACGAAGATTTAAACAATTTTATTACACGTACACATAAACTTGTAGGAGAAGCCCTCCGTGCCGCAGAAAATGCATGTGGCATAACTTTCACTTCGAAACAAAGAAATCTAATAGTAGCACAACCATTTACCAAAACCTACCCGGAGCACCTAAAAAAAAGTTTCAGGAGTTTTTAAATGTTGACAAACCTGTAAGTGTAGCCATAAACAAAACACGGGAACATTACCCCGATTTAGCAAACCAAAACTACCGAAAGTAGAGAAACCCCGTACATTACATTCAGCAGCAGCCACAACACCAACACACAACAACAACCCTATAAATCGAGGCCAATGCAGGGAACACCACCCAGAAACAAGCCCCCCAAACCCAGAATACACGCCCTCCTCCACAGTGTTTTAACTGCGATAGCTTTGGGCACATGATAAGTCAGTGTAATTATCCCTCTTATTGCTCCCACTGTCACGAACATGGTCATCGCCGTGGCGATCGCCAAAAGTGTGCTGATAAAGCCCCTGCAGGGTATAGACCCCACTTTCAGAAACCAAACCACCCACGTTCCCAAAACGTATCCCAAAAGTCATCCAATCCCCAGAAACCAGTCCATTCCCAGCCTCAGTCGAACTACCAACCCAATAGATTACGACCACAGGGTCAACCACACTCTTACCCCATGTACAAACCTCAGTACAACCAGCAAGGTCAGCTAGTTCGGTACGTAGAAGTACCCGTGGAGGAATCATTTTCCCCAGAGTACAGTTTTGAACACCCTCCAGCGTATGGTAATCCCGTAGAATATGACCCAGGTCCTCCCATAGAAGACCATTCGAGCCCTTTTTTAGACCCTACATTGGAGGCAGCAGTTCAACCTCCGCCCTCCTAAATTACAGTAATGAACCCAGATACGCACACAAACTCCCCATCAGGATAATAGGTGCGGACCTCCTAGATTTAATAATAAATTGTAGCACCGATAACCAAGATTTAACTGCTCTCCTAGATACAGGAGCACACGCGACGTTAATTAAGAAACAATGTGTAGATGAATTACTAGAGAGTACAAATTACAAATATGAACTTAAGGCACCATCCTGCCAACTCAGAGGAGTTACGGGCACACCCATACCTACATACGGAGAAATTGAGTTATATTTAGAAGTTGGAAACGCGGTATACCCCGCGAAATGTTGTATAGTGGACACAGTCGCCACCTTTCAGACAGATATCCTACTAGGTATGGATTTTTTTAACCGGAATCAATGGGAGATTTACCCAGCCGGAAAGTTAGTAAAGTGTCGAAATAGGACACACCATCTCCGTGAGAATGACAGACAGCTTAATGCTAATAGAATTAGTCAGTTCAGATTTCCGAAAGAAATAGGAAACCCCCTCCACTTGATAGCAGTTCAAGTCAGCCGGTTGTATCCAGAGGGACAACCGCTCCAGAAATCAGACCCCAGGGTAATCAGTTCCAGTTATTGAATCCAGTTGGATCAACACAGTTTCCAGTCAGTCAGTTTCCAGTCAGTCAGTTTCCAGTCAGTCAGTTTCCAGTCAGCCAGTTTCCAGTCAGCCAGCTTCAGTTCAGCCAATAAGGCAAATTTTAGTCGCCGAACCAGAGTCAAATTCACAATTTTTCATATGCCCTACCGAGCATATAACAGTAGCACCTTATGAGAAGATTTGTTTCCTAGCAAAAGTAGTTGACAGTCAAGGAAAATTATTAGAGTCAGAGCGTACTCTGATTACAGAGAAAAGTAATTTCAAAAGAGATGTTCTTATTGCCCAAGTCCTTAGTCAGAGTCAGAATTCAGCTATCCCTGTTGTTTGTTTAAACAAAGGAAAAAGTCCTATAGAATTAACTTCAAATCAGAAAATAGGAACTGTTTCCACAGTAGAAGTAGATTCAGATTTCCCCATCAGTATGATAAATCGTGTTTCCAGTTCCTTAGAGTTAAATCCTTCAGTATTAAAAGAAGAATATAAGAAATGTCTGGAGCACTCCCTTCAGGAGTCACCAGCTTTACAGGATCCCAAACTAATGGAATCACTTCTCGATTTCCTGATAAGAAATAGAGATGTGATTGCCCTAAAAGGAGATCCTCTGGGCCGAACTAATTTGGTCCCTTTTGAAATCAAGTTGGAACCCAATTCCAAACCCATTTTCATTCCTCCCTATCGGGTTCCACATTCCCAATTAGTCACTATTGAGGAACACATCAAGGACATGTTGGAGCAGGATGTCATTCAGCCTTCAGCTAGTCCCTGGTCCGCTCCTATGATTCTCGTCTCCAAAAAGGACGGAACATCTCGCCCTTGTATAGATTTTAGACGCCTGAACAACATTACCATCCCAGACCGTTTCCCGATTCCAAACATGCAGGAAACAATTCTGAACGTAGGGAAAGCGAACTTTTTTCATCCCTCGATTTAGCATCGGGTTATTGGCAAATGGAGGTCAGTCCCGAATCTCGGGCATTGACTGCTTTCTCCACTAACCGAGGCCATTACGAATTCCAGGTTTTACCTTTCGGAGTCCGAAATGGGCCTGCTAATTTCTCTAGGTTGATGAATATAGTCCTTTCCGACCTATTAGGTGTCGAAGCTCTCGTTTATCTTGACGATATTATCGTCTACAGTTCGGACATAAAAACACACTTTCAACGCCTTCAGAATGTGCTATCACACTTGAGAAAAGCACACCTTAAACTGAAGCTTGCAAAGTGCAATTTTTTACAAGAATCCCTGGTATACCTAGGATTCCTACTCTCGTCCACAGGAATTAAACCTGATCCAGCCAAACTCGAAGCCCTGGAAAGGTACCCTGTACCCAAAACCATCGACGACGCCCGTGCATTTATTGGTTTTGTCGGATTCTATCGGAACTTTATCCCCCAATTTTCAAATATTGCTAAACCCATTACTAATTTGTTCCAGAAAAATTCGAAATTTAACTGGGAATCCGATCACCAACATGCCTTTGAAACTTTAATTAATAAACTAACCTGTCATCCCATTTTACAATATCCTGATTACACAAGACCCTTCATCATAGCCACAGATGCTTCCTCCTATGGACTAGGAGCCGTCCTGTTACAGGACGTAGACGGTGTGGAATTACCCATTGCTTATGCCAGTCAACTTCTCTCTGCACCTCAACGGAATTATTCCACTACGGACCGAGAGGCCCTAGCGGTATATTGGGCTTTGAAAAAATTCCGAAATATCGTCTATGGCTACGATGTAACCATCAAGACTGATCATAAGCCACTCACGTACCTCTTCAAGGACAAGCTACTTGAAGGACGATTGAGTAGATGGGCTCTGTTGATTCAGGACTTTGCAGCAAAAATCGTATACAAACCGGGAAAACTGCAAGTTATTCCAGACGGATTGTCGAGACTCAAGCCCGACGCCCAAGTGAATAAAATAGGAATTCTTCCTGTGTTCGACTACGAGTGTCTGCAATACTCCCAACAACAGGACCAACACACCCAAAACCTTCGGGCGCGCCTGGAACAAAAGGAACCATCGAAGGTAAAAGAACAGTACAACCTCAAAGATGGGCTCGTACATTTCAGGAACGAAGATGGAAACGACCTCGTGGAGATACCAAAGGATCTCGTCGATATAGCCATTGGACTTTGTCACGACTCACCTTTGTATGGACACATGGGGCCGGATCGCACCATCAAGAGTCTTTTGGAGCGATACCACTTTCCCGAGATGAACAGAAAGGTACAAGAATACATCGCCGAATGTCCGTCGTGTTTAAAGCATAAGGGCAACGTACCATCCACAGCTCCGATGCATAAATATCCAGTATGCCAAAGGCCCTGGCAAAGAACTGGAATGGATATACTGGGACCATTTCCCAAAACGTCAAAGGGAAATCAGTACATCATTGTGTTTACGGACCACTTCTCGCGTTACAGCGAAGTAGCCGCCATTCCAGACCAGACCTCGGAAACTGTGGCAAGAGCCCTAGTGGAACGCGTCATCCAAAATCATACCACTCCTTCCATCCTAATCTCGGATAACGCCCTTAGTTTCACTTCCAAACTGTTCGAGTCACTCTGTAACATGTGTAAAATTAAAAATACACACATTGTGGCATACCATCCGCAGGCAAACGGCTTAGTGGAAAGGCACAATCGAAAGATCTTGGAAGCCCTGCGCCACGTTGTCGATGCATCCTCCCGTACATGGGATGATTCCCTTCCCATGGTACAAACAGCCATCAACAATGGCTATAATGTGTCCATCGGGGACACCCCTCATTTCGTCCTCTATCACTACGACAAGCGTCTACCTTTTGATTTGCCCGACCAAACCGACCCGGCAGTTCTAACATCTTCCGAAATGGCAGAAGCAAATCAGCAACTAGCTGAACGATCTTTCAAGATTTTTGACATAATCCGCTATGCCCTCGACCAACGAAACCAACAGATGGAGCAAGAGCAACATAGGCGTCATCCCCGTCAACGGACTATAATCGTCGGTATGCGATGTTATCTGAAGAGCGTGAAACCGCCAGGTGCTCATCGCAAATTATACCCAAAATGGGATGGCCCATATAGGATTATGAAAAACCTCGGAAAAAATCGTTATGAAATCCTCGACCTCCGGGATCATTCCAAACTAAAGATCATTCACGCTGACAATTTGAAGATAGCTTCCGAACAACACCTTCCCAAAAAACAGCTGCCAGGCGTTCGAGCCGCCTATCCTTCAAAAGGTCAAGATATTAACAAATCGGGCAGGGATCAAAAAACTGAAGTGGTCACCGCGGGAACCGCTACCCATGACGAAGATTGGTACCTCGTAATACCACCAGTACTCGAGGCAATCTCTGAACAAGAGGAGGCCCCAGAGCCAAGCGTCCCATCGGACCCAGACCCTGGAGAAACCCCTTCGAGAGGATCACTCAGTGGAACTCCACCATCTCCTCCAACTCCACCATCTCCTCTGTCACCACCCTCACCGATTGATGATCGACGCACGGACCCTACATACCGCCCGCAAATGCATCACCCACGTGAACTAGAACCTTCACATAAGAAACGAACCCGCTCAGAATCCGAGCTCAACGGTCGACCCCCATTGCCACCAAAACGAGGCCGACCCCTTCGCCCACAAACACAAGTATCCACACAACTACCCCCAGCTCCGTATAACCTAAGGCGTAGAAATGAATAAAATTGTCCCCCTTATAATTTTCCAAATTATTTACTCTTGTAGCCTAGCATTAAAATTTCTACCGGAGTTGTTATAGAAAAACTTGCAGAAGGTAAATTTTTGAAAGGGCACGCAGACCTTTATATAAATTTGCAACCCCCTGCTAGAATTAAAATCAATCTCCTTCAGATACAAACCCAATTAAAAACGTTTGAAAGTAAAGTCCAGAATTCTTTCCAAGGAAAAGATCAGATTAGTCGCGTTCTGTTAGAAAATACCCTCGAAAATATTCAAACTACAGCACGCGCCCTATCAGAAATATTAGCCTTACCATGGATACAAACTGAAACTAAAAATTCAGAAAACTTTAACCAAAGAAGTAAAAGGGGACTGATAGATATAGGAGGGAAACTGTTCAAAGGTTTATTCGGATTAGCAACCGAAGAAGATATTAAAAGAATTGAACTTAAATTGAATCTCTTCGCGCGAAATCGACAATATAATGGACACATGTTAGAACAAACTATTAGGTCATTACACGAAAACAATCGCTTCCTCCACTCCCTTTCGGACAGATTCACATACCTTGAATCCATGTTAGCTCAATACAAAGAACACAAAAGATATCTAGAATTAATAGAGATAATGAACCTACAAGTAACCCTAATCGATAAATACTTACAACGAATAACTACGATTCATTCCAAGGTTTTGCGTGCAACCCAGCTAGCCCATGGAAAAATCACTCTTTCCACCCTAATACCATGGGAAATACTTCAGTCCTTGATTCACACCGCCCAGTCACAATTAAAATTATCACCCATATTCCCACTCAACCACACTAATTACCCCAATTTCTAGAATACACCTGGACTGTACATGGACCACGCCCCTACACATACCTCATAATTATACCATTTTTCGATGTCCTCACTTATGACGTATATAAATTTCACCCTTTCCCAACACCCTACCAAAACTCTAATGTCTATCGATTGTATTTACCCACCGTACCACCTTACCTTTTCCTCACCAAAGATCTGTCAGCTTATTCTATGATGTCAGATAGCGACGTCCGGCATTGCCGATTCCCGCAACCAAATAAACAACTCGTCTGCCCTCCACTCAAACCAGTTATTCTTCCAACTACTAGGTCTTGCTTTATCGACTTAATTCGTGACCGGCATGCCCCGTATGTTCATTTAAAAAATTTCATTCCCCTAAAACCATCCAACTACGAATTGGACCAGACATCTGGGTTTCTTTCGCGAACAGGACTGCCGCTACTCTCGAGTGTCCATCGAATTATTCCCTCATCACAATCCCTATGGTTATTCGGCTACCAATTGGTTGCTCCTTGCGTTCAAAAGCCCTCCCATTCCCGTCGCAAATTAAATTTAAACCCGTCATAGAGATCTTAAATCTCTCCATAAAACTTGTAACCATCCTACCCGAACTACATGACCCTGAATGGAATGATCAATTGAGCCGGTTTAAAATTTCGGATGATAACCAAAATAACCTCTTACAAATACTACAACCGGTAACCATTTTCTCAACATCTGCCGTTAGTATCATTATTGTATGTGCTATTATCCTCGGTATATTTGTGGTGAAAAGATCATTCTGGGAACAAAGAAACCCAAGTGACACGGAACATGAAACTATTTATGCACGACCAAGAGTGCGCACCCAGACCACGTGAACTAGACTTAAACACCCGACTTATGTTGTATATATAAATCTGTATTATAAAACCCATAGTTATCATCTAGTTAGCATTAGTTAGGATGTTACATTATTATATTAATATCATTCTAGAGGAGAGAGCCGTGTAAAAATGAACCATAAATAATTCCCATATACCTATATTATCTTATTCTTCATGTAATTCTTGTATTCATTTATATAGTTCTTGTATCCATTTTAAGAAAAAGTATCCATTTTAAAAATTCATGTGTTATATGGTTCATGTATTTATATAATCCTGTATATTCTTATATATTTAACTTTATATAATGCCTATACTCATATGTATGTACGTGTGTGTATTCATTTTTACATAAGGACCAAAATCGCCCAACGCGAGTTTGGATAAAATTTTTGATTTACTTTTTACTTTGCTAAATAATTGGTGACCTGTTGTTTTTTAAAATCTCATAATAATTTTTTTAGATTTCGCTTAATAAGGAATCCTGCTTAAGCTTTGCAGTGTTCATAATTATTTTGTATACATTCTCTTTCGTTATAAAAGATGAGATCATGACTTGCCTAAGCATTAAAATTGTACATCTTAAACCTTAAAATTTTACTCATATGCATATTTTAGTGTAAAGATGCATAGTCCGATTTCCACTTTTAGTTAACTTGGCAGATCATGATAACATCAGATCTGAAAAGTCGCGGTTTAAGATAAAAATATGGTTTCGTCTTCAAATATTTTGTTTACTCGTTCAAGCCTTACCACAGCTGAAAATTTACTTTATTTTCGAATATTGTGCAAAAATAATACAGCCTTTTTAGCATTTAATAATAATGATGTTAGCAGTTTTTGGGTATATAAACCCCAGTAAAAATCTTCCATTGTCAATTCAGAAGCTAATTCAGAGGCTGAGCACTACCTGTACATTTTAGCAGTAAATTACAGTAAAAGTTTTTATCTTATCCTTCGAGCCTTGCTCTCTTCAGAAGAACTTAGTCATTAAACTTTCCGGATACGCTATTAGAAGAGTCCGGAACCTTCAGCATTTTTACTAAGTCTATCAGAGTCCTCCGAGCCACTATAGAAGAACTCGGAGAGTAATATAGAAGAAAACTACTACAAGTCCCACATCCGTTGCTGCCACCTAACTAGAACCCCCGTCGACTTCGAACCATCCCAGGCCATAGCGGAGGGGTTAACATATATATATATTTGCTTGATGATAAACCGTCGTACGCATAATGATTTAACCTCAAATAAATAGAATAGAATAGAATAACATTTATTAATAATAATAAAATAAACATTTTACATACAAACGTCAAAGAATACACACCCACTAGAAAGACAACGGCCATTATCTTACACAACAAAACTTAGAGTTGTGTATATCTGTAGTCTTAAAGATGGCAATAAGCATAGCTTCAGTGACTGTCTCATAGAGGGACCTAATCTTGTTTCAGACCTTGTAAAATCCTTCTAAAGCTTAGATTAGATGACTATACAGTTCAAAGTGATATAAGCAAAGCTTTTTCGAGAATTCATCTGAAAATGACTATAACAAAGATCAACTAAGATTCTTGAAGCTTAATGATCCATATGACTTAAATAAAGGGTTTAAAACATTTAAATTTAAGTGATGTTTAATGGTTAAAACCAGTAAACTAGGACTTGCATTTGTATGATGAAAATGATTTAACTGTTCAGTTCTTGAAAGGTCACTTCTATGTAGATATCCTTGTAGAATCTAAACCCTAATTCACAACCCGATAACTTAAGCATAATACAGTTTTCTGACTTGACTAGAGAAACAAGAAGCGAAACGTGTAAAAGGGCGAAGACGAAATGAAAGATGAAATGAATTTGTGTATATTAAGAGCAAAAGTGATTTTAGCTTAAATCAATTTCTACCGCAAAATAAATAAGTTGAAGTTTACGGAATATCAGCAATTTTGCAAGTATTTTTTTATTGTACAGCTACATTTTACAGGCATTACATACAATTAAAGACATTTTGATTCTATTTCAATATTAAAACTTAGAAATATAGAGAGGTTTCTTGAACTTTGCCAAGGATGCCATGTCTCCATTGCTATTGTTCCAGGAAATGAGCTCCCTACTGGCCACCTGGCCCTGATGTAAGCCTCCCTCCTCTCTTGTGAGTAAACATGTTGTGCTGCTTCAGTTGTCATCCTTACACACCTCTCTACTGACTCTGTGTGTGTGTGAGAGAGCCATGCAGGAACTTCCATTGGTCTATCCAGAAACTCCTTGATTGCAGCAGAGAGAGTCGCAGAGACGGAAGGCAGAGGCGTCAGCCAAGAAAGAAGAGGGGTTGAGAGAGGAGTCACTGCTGGAGATGGAGTTGGAAGAGACTGGTGATATACCGGTGGAGAGAGAAGTACGAAGACTTCATACCAGAGGCTGCGACAACTTCTTCCTTGCCTGTGGCTAAGAAGAAGAAATACAACACTGAAGATGTCACCAACATAGCTCTGGCTAGCTTGAGACATCACACTGAGGCGAGAGAGACTGCAGAGATCACCAGTGCTGTCTGATTGATACCAGTCTTATCACAGAGTTCGACACAGCACTGGTGATTGATCACAACAAGGTAAGGAGGGCTCAGGGGAGACCGACTAAGGATCTGGTCAAGAAGTTTAATGAAGAGATTAGGGAAAATGGCATCAACTGTACCTTCTTTGATGGGAAAAGAGATATCAAAGTGATGATGGAAGCTGAGGGCAGTGACAGGCAGTTTCCTGGCCTCATTAAGGAAGAACACTACACAGTGTGCAATGAGCCAGGTAGGAGATATTTGTGACATTTTGTACCAGAAGCTGCAGAGGAGAGAACTCATGCCGAGGTCATTGCTGATCATCTGGTGAACTGGCTAAGAGAGAGAGGACCAGACCAGACCATTTTGTCCATAGGAAGTGACAGTACTAATGTGAATACTGACTGGGATGGAGGAGTAATGCAATATGTGGAGGCCAAGCATAGCAGGAAGTTGGTGTGGATTGTATGTGATTTGCACACTGGGGAGCTGTGTCTCAGGCACCTGGTGGCTGCACTGGATGGCAAGACCTTGAGCAACAACAAGTGGTCTGGGGCCCCTAGGGAAGATGTTAGACACTCTCCCTGAACTGGAGATCACCCCAAACTTCACGGGGATCACTGTTGGTCCTCATCTACCCATCTCAGGCGGGAGTTAGTCAAGGACTTCAGCACAGACCAATCATATGGCTACAGAATCATCACTGGCATCAGATCGGGAGAGGTACCTCAGAGTCTAGCTCTCGTGGAGATTGGTACGGAGGGTTCAGGCATGTACTGTATCAGCTGCAGCTGCTCAGAAGTCAGAAGAAGATGATGTGCTCCAGGCCGTGCTGTGCAGTGAGGTGGAGGAGGAGAGGAGGGCGGTAGTGAAGAGGATACTGGAAATCAGAGGGAGGTGATGGAGATGATGGCACACAGGTAGGAGACTGCAGTGTCAGACCCAGGAAGACTCCTGACAACCCAGATGTCACCAAACCTTCGGAGTTTATTGACTGGAACTCTGCCTTCCGTCTCTGCGCCTATCTCTGCTGCAATCAAGGAGTTTCTGGATAGACCAATGGAAGTTCCTGCATGGCTCTCACATACACACACACACACACAGTCAGTAGAGAGGTGTGTAAGGATGACAACTGAAGCAGCAAAACATGTTTACTCACAAGAGAGGAGGGAGGCTTACATCAGGGGCCAGGTGGCCAGTAGGGAGCTCATGTCCAGGAACAATAGCAATGCAGACATGACATCCTTGGCAAAGTTCAAGAAACCTCTCTATATTTCTAAGTTTTATCATAATATTGAAATACAATCAAACTGTCTTTAATTGTATGTAATACCTGTAAAATGTAATTATGTACAATAAAAAATACTTGCAAAATTGCTGCTATTCCGTAAACTTCAACTTATTTATTTTGCGGTAGAAATTGATTTAAGCTAAAATCACTTTTGCTCTTAATATACACAAATTCATTTCATCTTTTATTTCGTCTTCGCCCTTTTACACGTTTCGCTTCTTGTTTCTCTAGACAATTCAGAAAACTGTATTATGCTTAAGTTTTCGGGTTGTGAATTAGGGTCTAGATCTACAAGGTAGGCTGACCATATTTCCTTGAGACAAAAACGGGACATTGGGATGGCAAAAAAGGGACGGGAGTTATGTAATATTCTGTATTCATGAAAAAGTAAGTACATAAACCGGGACAAAATTGACATTTTTATTAAAACGACGGGACGGCCAGGAAATATAAAACAAACGGTACTGTCCCGTTCAAAACGGTACGTATGGTCAGCCTACTACAAGGATATCTACATAGAAGTGACTTTCAAGAACTGAACAGTTAAATCATTTTCATCATACAAATGCAAGTCCTAGTTTACTGGTTTTAACCATTAAACATCACTTAAATTTAAATGTTTTAAACCCTTTATATAAGTCATATGGATCATTAAGCCGCAAGAATCTTAGTTGAGCTTTGTTATAGTCATTTTCAGATGAATTCTCGAAAAAGCTTTGCTTATATCACTTTGAACTGTGTAGTCATCTAATCTAAGCTTTAGAAGGATTTTACAAGGTCTGAAATAAGATTAGGTCCCTCTATGAGACAGTCATTGAAGCTATGCTTATTGCCATCTTTAAGACTACAGATATACACAACTCTAAGTTTTGTTGTGGGATGCATCCTTTCTATAGACTCCTGTGTGAGTAAGATAATAGCCGTTGTCTTTCTGGTGGGTGTGTATTCTTTGACGTTTGTATGTAAAATGTTTATTTTGTTATTATTAATAAATGTTATTCTATTCTATTCCTATATATTTGAGGTTAAATTATTATGCGTACGACGGTTTATCATCAAGCAAATATATATATATATATATATATATATATATATATATATATATTATATATATACATATAGGTGCTGGTTAAGTGTGCAGTCTACCTACAATTGGTTAGGTTTAATCATGATATTTTCGTTAAAACTAACGAAAATATCATGACTAAACCTAACCAATCGTCAAGGGCGATTGACAATGGGATGTAAACAAACAATTAGTAAACAAGATAAGAAGCTATAATTAAAAGGTAGACCGCCGAATCGTAGGTAGACCGCACACTTAACCAGCACCTACATATATATATATATATATATATATATATATATACACACCTTGGTTATCTTGGTTTTGCTTCTGCCTGAATTGTTCATTCCACCTTAGACCTACAGCTTAACGTGAAATCCGAACTATGGCCCACCGCGGGTGGTCAGAAATTACAAAGTCCTCGCCCGGGTCGATCTCACGACCTCCCGATCACCAGCTCAGCGTCTCAATCACTAGGCAGCCCAGGGTATCCATTTATTTACCAACCAATTGTGTGGAAGGATGAACAGATGGGTTTGGCTGCGTTCTGGCATAGAAGAAAATTACCACCTTTAATATCGCGTGTTCCACAAACTTGTGATGAGAGTTTAGCAGTACACTGTTTAGTTGGGGTCGAATAGGTTGAACCTGCAATAATCTTCGAGTCCTGTCATGCAAGTATGACGTAATAAATATGAAACGGTTGCCAATTACTGAATTATGAAAATAAGACCGTTCCCAAACTTTTTTCCGCGACTGTTTCTATACGCGAGTCAGGAAAAAAGGTGTTATGTTATTAGTCGAGTGGGTTACAGTCTGTGTGGGTGTGTATCTATTACAGTAAAACGGGGGGTATAAAAGAGAAAGTGGATGAACATGAATCTTTTACTATAATATCAGAATCAAAATGTATTTCCCAATTTACAAATATCTATTTTTAAGGGGGGAACAGGGGCTGCTATTTTTTTCCCTGACTGACTCTATATATATATATATATATATATATATATATATATATATATATATACATTATAACTGCAAACACGCAGTACAATTAACGCAAAGAACGACGCTTTGTATAGGAGAATTAGCCGCGCAAGATAAGAGCGAAAGAACGAAACAAATGAAAAAATGAGGTACCCACCCGGGAATCGAACCCGGGATCTTCCGATTGCCGGTCAGATATGATAACCACTACACCACAGGCCTCACCCAAACAAATGTCGTAATTCCTCTACATACGCGCAGAAACCAATGCCCCAAAGGGGCACCTCCCGCATGCCGTAACATTTATACATTATAACTGCAAACACGCAGTATAATTAACGTAAAGAACGACGCTTTGTATAGGAGAATTATCCGCGCAAGATGAGATAATATATATATATATATATATATATATATGAAAAGAAGGACCAACACAACAGCAAACATTTTCGTTTATTTTTTATACTTCAGACGTTTCGACAAATCTTTTGTCATCATCAGTGAATTATAAGTCTTAAAACCTTAAAACAAAAATGAGAATAATTAAAATTATATCTATAAGACCACGCCCTGTAAGCGTCGCATTCAACAAACGAGTAGGAAGGATGCGCAGCGCCCCAAAAAAATGATGCCACAAGAGTGCCCAAACAATGATGCCATAAGACCCAAAAAATGCTAGCTCTAAATTAAATGAATTTTTCACTAACCTTACAATTATGAGATGGAAATACTGTATATACACCTTAGCTTAATATATATACACTTGTTCTTCTTATATAACATACTGCACGTCTGCACCCTTGTTTGGGGAAACTCCGCTAACAACGCATTAAATCGTATCTTTGTCATCCAAAAACGAGCAATAAGGTTATTATCTGATGCTGATTTCTTTGATCACTCTAATGCATTATTTAAAGAGCTGAACCTACTAAAGCTCAACGATATAACCAAACTGGCACATTTTATTTTTATTTACAAGTGTAAGAACAAACTCATTAATTTGCAATGGGCAAATAGATATTTTGTAACTCATCAAGAAATCCGCTCGTATCAGACCAGAAATAGATCAATGCTTGTTATACCTCGATTGTCTTCATCTCAAAAACTACCCATTTTCATTGGATTGAAACTATGGAATGACTTGCTTGCTGATATAAAAAATATTGTGAATGTAAATTTGTTTTAAACCAAGTTAAAATCCCGATTAATAATGGCATACTAACAAAAATCTAGGATTAATGTCCACTAATACTGTTTAATATTGTCTATTAATATTGTTTAATATTGTAATACATGTTTTAACTATTAATAATACTTATTTACTTATTTATTTATTATTATAAATTTATAACAACTAGCTGCTTATTTTTAATAAGAGCCCAGTGAAACCTAAAGCTGAAGGGCCAAATTAAATAAAATAAATAGTCGAGCTTCACAATTATTCATGTCATTGTAAATTGAAAAAATTTATTTATTTTATTATTATTAATAAAGGTTATTCTATTCTATTCTATTCTATATAGATTTCATTTTGTCGCGAGAGTAAACTTTAAACGTGCACAGTTTCATACAAAATATGTTGAAGCGAAATTTTTAAGGCGGTGAGAGCATAACATTTACTTTAAACTTACGAGGCACTTGAAATTTAAAATCAACTTTACAGATATAAAACGGTAAGAAAACTTAATAATGAATAAAAAGAAATCCAAAATATGAAATTCGTCTGGCATGCTGCCAAATTTTAGAGAAGTCTTTTTATTGTCGTTTGTGCGATCTTATATTTATAGTTTATATCATTAGGAAAAATTATTGAAATGGTAAAAGGTCTTAAGGACACTGAAATTCAATTTGCCTGGCGCTGACAAGTCACGACCCGGCCCTGAAAATAAATCTAAAAAAAAGCGGTTTATTTTTTTTTAATTATAGTGATTTTTCTACAAATACGAGAGTTTGGCTGTTTATAAGATATATTATCTCCGTACAAATACTTAATTTTAGTTTGTAGAAAAAAAAAAAAATAAAAAAAAAAAAAAAAAAAAAAAAAATATATATATATATATATATATATATATATATATATAGAGAGAGAGAGAGAGAGAGAGAGAGAGAGATAGAGAGAGAGAGAGCGAGAGAGAGAGAGAACAGAAATCGTGCTGAGGTTTGTACGAGCTTATCAGCTTTTAGAGACGGGCATTGTGTGCTAAACAAAAAGGAGGTTTCAGTTTTAGTTTGATTAGCTTAATCGTAAACTTTGGAAGATATTAACATAAATAAATCGTCTGACATATGTATGAAGGATTGGAAAACACCTGTTCGAAATTTACCTTCCTGCCAGAAATTCTATCACAATGCGGTTCCCTTGGGACAAGCACAATAGCGCCTGGACAATTCAATTGTGTGCCATTTCGGTTCGCGCAGTGTGTGTGTGTAGCATAAAAACAAGAAGTTTGTAATAGAAAATGGGATATTCGTTATAAACCCCTTTAATTAATTAAGGAAGACTTATGGAGTTGAATAATCGGGTGTCTGTTTTTAGTTCATGAGGAAAATTAAGCTTAGACAAAGTTGAAATACAAGTTAGAAGATTGCGAAATAAATTAATTACAAAAAGTTAGCTAATATTACTTTCAAATACAATTTTTATTGTGTGGAAGGATGAACAACTGGGTTTGTTCGAGTCTTGTTTATTTAAATGGTCAATAGAAATAATTTTTAAGGTTAGGTATGCCCCTTTGGGGGATGAAGGTATATATATATATATATATATATACATATATATATACAGTATATACACATATATATACACATGCACTCCGATGGATTTTGTGACGTCGGCGGTTGGGAGGGAGGTGGGGTAATAAGGTAGGTTGATTTTGGAACTGTGATCTTGGACTAATCTAGATAGAAAGGTATTAATGTATAAAAAACGTTGCACCAACTCATATTTGTGAAAATGATTGTATTTTTTGTGGATTGTTAATTATTTTTAAGTTGTAAAATTGCCGAATTTTACGCGTAAAATCGCGCGCGCGGCATTCGCGCAATGTAAACAAACAAAATATCGGACTTTATTTCATCAAAATAATCAATTAAAATTCGGCGGCTTTTTTAACAAAACGATGCTTGAAATTTATTGTAAATACATTATAGATGTTTATTAGTGTATTATTTTGTATTTTTTAATGATATTTACCTATAAAATGTGTATTAAATTAAGTTATTGTATGATGCGTTCATTTAATTGTGTTTATTTTCAGATATTTCACAAAAATGGATAAAAAACGGAAGTCTGCAGTGTTAACTGGAAGTGATAGTGCCAAAAAATTCAGTGGCCAGCCTTCCCCTTTGAATAAAACAGAGCCTCCTACCCTCCGCCAAGTTATTCAGTACAGTTATTTCCTCCAAAACAGCCACCCGGACTTGAAAGACTATGATATTGCTAAAATGATAGCAAAGGATGTGATTGAGATCTGGCAGGCAGTGAACCCGCGGCTGTCCCTGTATGAGGAATATTATGTAGTGAAGTTGGTGGATAAAGTGTGCTTCAAGAAAGTAAAAGATATAAAGAGGAAATCTCTTTCTACGGTACAGGAGCAGAATCTGGAGGAAAAGCTAGATAAACTTTTTGACATTTCTGCTTGCACCTGTAAGCTAACTGTTCGTCCCTGTGATGACAATGCTGTGAAGTGCAGGAAAGAAAATTGTCAAACACAGCACATAATCTGCACTTGTCCTCCCAGTAAGAAGGTAATGCTATTATTTTTTTAACTTTTAACTGGCCAACTTAGTGCGATTGAGCGGAAATTGCACACCATTGGCTGTTCACTCCATCAGAATGAGCTTCCTTTCAGAGCTGTTTTCAAGCATCTTGATGTCAGTACCAAAAGTCCCACTGCTTTCACTGGTCCGCTGGGAAAACTCTGTGAAATTGACTACCAAGATCTGCCACAAGTGGAATTCACCAAACTCAGTGGCCCCCTGGATGACATGGAATTTGCTGAGGAGACACTGAATGATCTCAGTAGCGACCAGAGGCTTCTTTTGGACTATGTGCTTGGAATTTCCAGGGGCAAAGTCAACCCAAGATTTGC
This sequence comes from Bathynomus jamesi, assembly GCA_023014485.1. Classification (NCBI taxonomy): domain Eukaryota; kingdom Metazoa; phylum Arthropoda; class Malacostraca; order Isopoda; family Cirolanidae; genus Bathynomus; species Bathynomus jamesi. Next base: position 125,258 of record JAJOZX010001913.1, on the reverse strand, counting down.
TGCCTGGAAAATTGGACCATTAAACCATGCAAGATGGTTGACTTTGGCAATTAAATTGATGTGTCTGTGGACCAGAGGTGCTTACCCTCCAGAACTACAGGATAAGCTTTACCAGGCCATCAAATTCATTGTGGAAGTGTATGCAGTCAGTTCGTTTGAGATCAGAAGGGACAGCAAGTTCCACAATCAGCAGCTGTACATCTTCAACATGATCCAGAGGATCAAGCAGCAGTCTGAAGAAATCCAGGGTGTTGCTTTCAAGAACCTGAAGTACAATGCTTTTGCCTTGCTGCCCGAGAATGTGCTGTACTCCATGATGAGGTCTGATGACTTGGAAGTGAGAGAAGCTGCTCTCAAGAAAATTTTGTCCATCAGGTAAGCATTTATTAATTTTAAAAAAATGTGAAAAAAAATTTGATTGTGGGGATTTATTTAATAAAAAAGGCCCGAGTTCTATAAATCCCCATAATCGAATTTTTTTTCACATTTTCTTATCCCAATTCCCCCCCCCCTCCCCTCTGATAATGGAAATAATCTTACCTTCTTTCTGAAAAAAAATTCGATTATGGGGATTTATAGAACTCGGGTTTTTTTTTTTTTTTTTAATTTAAGTTAAATTAAATCAGCAATTCTGAGACTAATAGGGATTAAATCTTAAACTGGAATAAAAAATAAATTAATTATTATTCTTTCAGAAGTGGGAAGCCAGCCAAGAAGAGGCTGAAGAAGATCACAGCCATCAACATTGAAGCTACGCACTGGTCAAAACCAATCAACCTTTCTCAAAGTGGCATCTGTGAACCTGCTCTCACAGAAGACTTTTCTGACCAGGAGCTTCAAGAAGCATTGCTGAATGGCACCAAGCTGGAGCTTCCTGATCTGCCTTCACATTCTCAGAGTGTTGAAAGGGCCGTGAAGCTGACATCTGAAGCTCCCATACTGTTTATGGACTCGAATCAAGGCACAAACACATTCTGGCCAAAGCCCTAAGACGCCAGATGAGGCCTTCCTTTGCTTCTAAGGGCTCTTACAGTGAAAATTATGATGATTTTGGGATCTAAATGTGTCTATTTGACTCTGTACATGTTTTTTTTTACTTTTTTTCAATAAAATTGTAACTTTTTTCAGGATTTTTTTATGAAAATTGCATGATTTTTTCGGCCGAAAATTGCGAAAATGCGATATTTTTCAGTACGATTTTTTGACGATTTTTGAAGCGGTTTCCTCAAAAAAACGGTTAAAGCTAGGGATCTGACATTTTTTGTCAATTATTATCATATTAAGCCCTGACTACCTCGACTAGTCCAAAGTCGATATCTAAAAAAATGCGGAAAATCAACCTACCTTAGTGGGGTAATCGTATGCTGTTATATTCGAGTTCCTGGCAAATTTTTCCGTCCGTTTTTGTACAAAACCGTTTTGCCGTCATAACGTGTATCTCAAGGATATTGATTTGAAGTATTTTGCAGTAAAGATTCATGGGGTCTGAAAGTGTTTTAATGGCGCTGAAATTAGAAATAAATTTATTTGTTGTGAAATTATTAAACAAGGATGTTGAATTGAAATGCTTTACTTTTTCCGTGGGGGAGGGTTTACACGCTTTTTAGATGAACTTTTAGATGAACTTTTAGATGAACTTTTTTCCGTGGGGGAGGGCCTACACGAATTTTAGATTAACTTTTTTCCGTGGGGGAGGGTTTACACGCTTTTCAGATGGACTTTTTTTCCGTACGAATATCCTTACCTTGGGTCTACGGTATCGCGGAAGGTCGGACGGGGATATATATATATATATATATATATATATATAATATATATAATATATATTAATGACCGAAACACGTAAATTGGAGATGTTACGAAATTTGAGACACAAAATAAGATAGCAGTAAACAGCGCAAAGAGAATAACGGGACAGATGTTGCGTGAGATTTGACCAGAAAGGGGTACAGAGGTCAGCTGAAATACCCATGGGTATACATTTGTTTCCCCATGTCAGAAATTTGCCTTTGTTTATTTAAAAGTTTTAATAATATATATATATATATATATATATATATATATATATATATATATATATATGTGTGTGTATATATACATATACATATATATATATATGTAAAAATGAACAATGAATAATCCATATTCATTTTTACATGAGAAACCAAAATCGCCTAAGCGAGTTTTGGATAGAATTTCGATTTGTACTTCTTTATTCATTACTGTATTTCTCTAATTCATCTTTTCTAATAATGACTTATACACTATGACGTCATAAAATAACTTAATTCTCTTTACGTTTCCCGTACCTTGTACACTGAATCATGTGCTTAGTATTTGGACATCTTCCGTATTCAATGTATGGTAAATTCTTTAATAATAATGTTGTGGTGTTATGTAGTATAAATATTATTATTCAACTATATTCATCTATACGTCATTAATTTCCCTTGATCATTATCCTATGTAAATTTTATTAAATATTCATTTTTACTCGTGTCAATCTATGAAACGCAAAACTTCATGCATTCGTTCGAAAACGCATAAATACGTTCTCGTATTATTTTTTTCATTTTTATTTTTAATTATATCACCTCCCGCATTGAACTCAAAAATGCTTAGTTAAGTTATCGAATTCCGCTAACTATTGCAGAATTGAACGCTTCAAAGATAAAAATATCTCCTCTCGCTCTGATTTCAAATTTATAACATGTTATAACATATTATAACATATTATGTTGTATATAAATCCATACCGTATGTGCCCATGTACTTTGTATTATATTTCTAACATCTTAATTGTCTATTACTATGAAACACTGTAAAAAAACAAAACAAAGTTATAGTAACTGTTTAATTGTAATTAACTGTAATACTTTAATTTAATATAACGTAATGTACTTTAATGAAACTGTAATTAATAATAACTTGTAACGTACTTCATTGAAACTGTAAATATACGGTAATGTAAGAATGTACTTTAAAATGGAAGTGTAATTAAACAATAAGTGAATATGAATTAATTGGTAATTGTAATCGTAATTGTAATGAACCAAAATTAATACGTACTCAGTCATGTACTCAATTTGTACTTATGTACTACTATGAAATTATATCGCCTTCATAAATGTAGACTCGGCGAAAAATACAAATTAGTTTTTTTATTTTTTAAAATTTTTATTTGGAATCTTTCAAACATCTGATCATATGTTTAAAAGGGGGGAACTTAACCTTCAACTGCCGTCCCCCAACATTTAGGTTTATATTATACATGTATTTGTAAAATGAACGGCACTTCATTATAGCACTTCATTACGACTCCTTTGTTAGCAGCCTCGCTGCGAGGAGGGGACAGAGGCCCCTTGCCTCCTTAACTTTTTAGATTCCGGCCTGAACCATGGTCGAGAGAGGTCGAACCTCTATCCCTGTAAATTCAGAGCACTACCTGTACATTTTTAGAAGTAAACTAGAGTAAAAGAACTTTTTATTTTCCCCTTCGAGCCGTGCTCTCTTCAGAAGAACTTAGTCAGTAAAGTCGATAAGTTATAAAAGAAAAGTCGATAATTTTAGTACCAAGAGAAAGTATCAGAGTATTATAGAAAGAGAAGAATTAACAATTGTCGACCCCATAAAGCGAGAGAAAAGAATTAGAATGTTATAGAAGAAATATCCGTTGCTGCCTCCTAACTAGAACCCCCGTCGATCCGAACCACCCCAGGGCCATAGACGGAGGGGTTAACTTATATATATATATATATATATATATATATATATATATATATATATATATATATATATTTACACTGAAATATTCCGTAGGTAGCAGTAAATAAAAATATATCTTGAAACGCATTTATTGGCAACGAATAACGATCTAGAATGCCGGGCGGGTCGACCCCGGTTCCGATTAACGCTGTCGCGCGCGTTACTCCTCAATAACTAAAATTTCTCACTTTTATTTATTTTGCATTGAAAACTTTAATTTATAATAAACGTGATATTTTTTATACTTATAATTTCTTTTATGCTGACCGTAATGTGGGGAAGAGGATTTAAAATAAATAGGTCAATAAAAGTAAATTGTCTTTTTTTCTTGTAAATTTCTAAACTTATAGATTTCTAGATAGATATATGTTTCGTTATTATTATTATGCTGTGTGAATGTAACTCGTTTAAACCATATATAATGGGGTTAAAGTTTCGCGTTTTATTGCAAAAGTAACGCAGGATAGAGTTGAAACAAATATTCTTAAATACGTTTAAGTATATATATATATATATATATATAATGAATCATGGCCCCCAGCAATCGGACGGGGTAATGCCTAGGACTCACAGGAACCGTTTAACGCGCGACGCGTGATGCACATGTGAGTTTAGCGTTTTGCATCGTGGAACATAAAGACAATATATTTAAATTGTGTGTATATAGATATAGATATATATATATATATATATATATATATATATATATATTTCCTGTACTAATGTGCATTTGAATATACGTATCGTATATTTTCAATATATTTAATATAACTATATTTTTCCTGTACTAATATTTTGATAATACTATGTTTTGCATGATTATATATATTTAATATAACTATATATATTTTTCCTGTACTAATATTTTGATAATGTCCCGTTTTGTATATTTTCAATATATTTAACATAACTGTGTATTTTTCGTGTACTAATATTTGGTAATGGCGTAATTTAGCGAAATTTAGCGAAATTTTAGCCAACTTTAATATATGGTTTAATTAAATATATAGCGCGATAGAGCTTTGCATGCATCAGTTTGTGTGGTGGTGGTTGTGCTAGTATGACGATTGTTGGTTATGCTTTTGTGTGTGTGTGTGTGTGTGTGTGTGTGTGTGTGTACGAATTGATCACTTATTTATTATATTTTTCTCTTTTTTCCGTACGAAATGTGAAATATATTTTTCCTGTACTAATATTTTGTTAATACTATGCTTTGTATGATTATATATTTTCCGTTCTATTATTTGATCATATATATGCCCCATTGTATATCCATTAATTCATAAACATAATGATGTATTGGTGTTTTATTTATTCCTTGAACACGTTTATATCCATAATATAAATAAAAAATTAAAATAAATGGTGGTACTTGACAACTATCCTCATATAAATAAAAATATATGGAGGTACCCGACAACTGTCCTCATATAAATTAAAATAAATGGTGGTATTTAACAATTCCCCATAATAAAAATTAAAATATATGGTGGTATTTAGCAACTCTCCCTAATAAGGTATACCTGAACAATTAAAATGCTATCTGGCAACTCAGCAGCCAAATGGTTGAATAACATAAGGAATAATTAAATACATGGCGCTATCTCTCAACTCAGCCAACTGGCTGATTAGGGGCCTATAAGAGAGCGGCGGGCGGGTGAAGGAGTCTCTCTCTCTCTTTCTCTTTCTGCCCCTTCGGGGGGGTGAGGCCTTCCCACCTTCTCCCCCAAAGAGGCTCCCCTCTTCTGCCCCTTTGGTGGTTCAGCTTGGAGGAAAACTCCGCCTCCAAGTTGCATACTCCTTGCAACCTCATTTTGGGGTTTGGCAACAAAGGTTGGCACTCCCCTTTGGGGGGATCAGCTTGGGGGATAACTCCAAGTTGCATACCCCTTGCTACCTCAGTTTGGGGTTGGCAACAAGGGGGGTGCCTTGCGACATAGGGGGTTGGGGAATTTTTTCTTTTCTTTTTTCTTTTTTTGTAACAAAGGGGGTGGGGTGGCACTCTTGCAACAAAGGGGTTGGGGTTGGTACTCTTGCAACAAAGTGGGGTGGGGGTTGGCACTCTTGCGACATTACGTAACATTTCTGCACTCTGGCATTTTGCACCCACACTACTAGACCCCATCTGGACCGTGCGCCTTCCTAGAAAAAATGTGTGATCTTTTGAATAACTCGGACACTTACGTGAAATTAAGGAACAATCCCCTTGAAACAGTGAACAGTCCATTTACAAGAAAATTAAGCAACTTTTGAAGGGTAAAGAAATATTACTTAAACAGTTTCGGAGTCCTTCGCCGTCATTACCCTATATGTATAGTCTGATTAAAACTCATAAGCCAAATAATCCTGCAAGGTCTATTGTTAGCTCTATAGGATCTATCTCATATAAGCTGTCCAAATGGCTTGTATCCATCCTTAATCCTCTCCTGGGCACAATTTCACAATCACATAAATAATAATGTAGACCTTGTAGAAAAATTAAATAGTATCAGTGTCAATTACAATTTTAGATTGGTAAGCTTTGATGTTACCTCTTTATTTACAAGAGTCCCGGTGGAGGATCTATTAGTTCTTCTTTCGGAAGAATTGGTTAAGCATAATTTGCCATTACCTGTGACTACCATTATAGAATTAATTAAGCTGTGCATAGTAGACTCGAAATTTGTTTAATAATGAATATTTTAGGCAGAAATTTGGTATGGCTATGGGAAACCCCCTCTCTCCCATTTTAAGTAACTTATATATGGAGTTTTTTTTAAAGTAAATTATTAAGGAAGATTCTGCCAAATTACGTTCCGTGGTTTAGATATGTAGATGATGTTCTTTGTCTTTGGCCAGAAACTTTAAATCTCAATGAATTCTTACCCAAGCTTAATAATTTAACTCCCTCTATCAATTTTACAGTTGAAATAGAAAAAGACTCATCGATCCTATTTTTAGATGTTTTAATATATAGGTCTGGAAAAAGTTTAAGTACAATATTTACCAAAAACCTACTAATAATTGTTTCTATATACATTATTATTCGGCTCACCACATTAACGTAAAACGAACCGTTTTTTCTACTTTGATCCTAAGACGCTTACGAATTTGTAGCCCAGAGTTCATTGATGATGAAATTAGCAAAATATATAAAATTGCGTTTGATTTAAAATATCCAAAGAACTTCATAGACAAATCTTTAAAAATGGCAAAGAAAACCTTCTACGAGGTAAAAGACAAGACTCCTTATACCACAAAAAACGTCTTAGCGTTACCATTTAGAGAAAATTTCTTTGATTTGCCGAAACTGCTGAGGACTTTTAACGTAAATATCGCGTTCAGAAATTTAGATGTAATTAAGAATTCATTGATTAAAAACTCCCCTTTAAGTGAACAGGGTTGTGTATATAAAATTCCATGCACAATATGTAATAAATTTTACATTGGTCAAACTGGCAAGGCGCTTGAGTTACATATTAAGCAGCATAAATACAGTATAAGAACCAGCCAGGAATCTAACGCCATTTTCATTCACGTAAGAGATACTAATCATCCCATTGACTGGCAAAATGCTTACAAATTAAGTTTTAGTAAATCTATTGTTAGTAGAAATATACTGTACTTGAATCGAGTGTGATCAAGAATAATGCTGATTTTGTTCTTAATATTAGCCCTGGGCTTTATAAATTAGACTCGTACATTGTTAAAAAAGTGGTGTATTATTTTGACCGCATTCTTGCCACTTAATTGTTTGCTTTAATTAAATAAATATTATTTTAATAATTGTTAACATTTTTATGTGTACATTTTAATTGTATTATTTCTTTTATGTAGTCTTTATGTACTTGATAGTTTATTAGACTTTTGAATAGGTTATCTATTGAAAAAATTTGTTTAGATTGTTTTTAGATATTCGGAATATTCTGGAAGGAGCACGTGACGACGATTGCACCATGTCTTTTGTTTCCTTAGATTCTTGCCACTTAATTGCCTGTTTTAATTAAATACTATTTCTAATAACTGTTATAATAATTTTTGTTTTGTGTACATGTTAATTGTCTAATTTCATTTATATAGTTTTTATGTATTCAATAATTTAGTAGCCTTTAGATTAAGTTATCTATTGGGAAAAAATCTTTAGATTGTTTTATTGTTTTTAAATTGAGTTGCCTATTGGGGAATTTTTCGCTTGTGTATTTAACTCAGTTACTTGGTAAATTCTGTCTATTTCTTTCTTGTCCCTGAAGATGTGAATATATCACGAAAGCTCTCGGATTTCGTGTTTCCTTTTCCTTTTCCCTGTGGTTGTTTGCTTATTAAAAAGATCACGTGTTGTTCTGTGATTGTATTGCATATATATACACTACCGGTCAAACGTTTAAGTACACCCTGAAATATTCATAAATTTCAAATTTTGTTTAAAGTTTTTTATTTATTAACTAAGTTATCACGACACAAATCATAAGTACAAACATGGGAACTTAAATAACAACAAATCAGGATAATTTACCAAAAGCAAAGTCTAAATTTTAGATTCATCAAAATAGCCTCCTCTAGCAGCAATTTCAGCAGAACAAATTCGAGGCATGCGCTCAACAAAAGAAAGAAGATAGTCTGGTGAAAGCTGCTGCCAGCACTCTTGTAAGAGTTCCCAGAGTTTCTGAACACTGGATGGCTGCTTGGCTTTCACTCGTCGATTCAGTTCATCCCACACTAGTTCGATGGGGTTCAGATCCGGGGACTGTGCTGGCCATTCCATAACTGTGCGCTGACGTTGCCGTTCTTTCTGCTTCAGGTAATTTTGACACAGCTTGGAAGTGTGTTTAGGATCGTTGTCTTGCTGCATTATGAACTGTTGGCCAAGTAGTCAGTCCAGATGGGATGGCATGGCGCTGTAGAATGCTGTGATAGCCACGTTGGTTCAGTATTCCAGTGACTTTGTGGAGATCTCCAACTTGCTCCCCTGCAAAACATCCCCAGACCATCACACTTTCTCCACCGTGCTTCACTGTTGGCACAACACACTGCTGTGTCATTCTTTTACCCGCTCTGCGCCGCACAAATACTCTGCGTTTGGATCCAAAAACTTCGAATTTTGATTCGTCAGTCCAAAGGACAAATTTCCACTGCTCAATAGTCCATTTTGGTGTTTTTTAGCCAAGGCTAGCCTTTTCTTTTTGTTCTGGAGTCTCAGCATTGGTTTCTTTGCTGCAGTTCGTCCTTTTAATCCTGCCTCTCTTAGTCTTCTTTGAACAGTTGATGTTGCAACTGTTGTACTTCTGGAGTTGTTCAGCTGGGCTTTGATTTCAGGTGCTGTGAGCCGTCTGTTGCGCAGACTGGTGACTCGGATATACTTGTCCTCTGAGTCTGTTGTGGTTCTTGGTCACCCTGACCTTTTTCTGTCCTCATTTTGACCAGTTTCTTCGTACCGTTTAATGGCACAAGCAACCGCATTCATAGAAACTTTTATTTTTTTTGCAATTTGCCTCCGTGATTGGCCCTCATTTCTCAAAGTTACAATAGACTGTCTTTTTTCTGTTGTTAACTGAGCTTTGGCACCCATTTTTGCTTTTTGAAACACATAAATATACCTTAAACTACACAGTTAGCTCCCCTGCAAGGATTTTATATGTAAAGACCTGCAGCGCATGCTAATATCTGAACACCTGTATTAACATACTCCTGAAGAAACACACTACCCCAGTAAAGACTTTTAAACTGTTTTTGAACCTTTGTGCAGAGCTAATGGCATTAATTTTAGGTTGCATGCTAGACGTCAATTAACAGATTTTGAAAGCTATGTTCAAGAAGCTTCTGTGTTACAACACACTGCATAGGGCAGATGCACTACAGCATACAATATGAAAGCCAGGTAAGTAAACTCATCTCTAGCACCTGTTAAGATTACATTTGAAGTTTATGTCATGAGCTAAGCAGCAAAACATTGGAAATTAGTAGGTGTACTTAAACCTTTGACCGGTAGTGTATATATATATATATATATATATATATAATATATATATATATATATATTATTCAGTTGCTTAACCTAGAGTGGTACATATCTCGGCGAGACAGGGTGGGACAGGGAGACAGGGAGTATGAGACTGAGGGGATGAGAAGGTTCAGTTATTGAATATGTGGGAGGGGGAGTATGAATTTAGATGCAGTGATGTAGTTGAGAGTGGCTGAGGTATGAGAAAATCGCTTCCGCTGAGGAGTGGGGGCCTTCGGAGAGTATGGACTGGAGACGTTCGGACGTGGGGATGCGGGACAGGCAGGGTAAACAGCTGTGGCGGAGGTCAGACAGATTTGGGCATTCGATCAGGAGGTGGACGATGGTGATAGGGGGGTATGGCAGGTGGGGCAGAGCGGGGCTGGCAGTTAGCCATAAGGTGACCGTGTGTGTGTCGTGTGTGCCCTAGGCGGAGACGGGCTAGAACCACTTCTTTATGACGGGGCCTATGGAACGAGGAAGCCCAATATCCAAGGTGTGGTTTTATCCGCTGGAGCTTATTGTTTATAGCCTGGTCCCAATCCCATTGCCAGAGGGAACGGAAGTGGGAGCGGAGAGTCGGAAAAAAATCCGTGAAAGGGAGGGGCCGGGTGGAGACTGGCAATGAGCAAGCGAATTTCGCCTTACGGTCCGCCTCCTCATTACCCCGGATACCAACATGTGCCGGGACCCAGCAGAAGGTGATCCTCTTGTGCTGGGATGCCGATAAGGAATGGAAGGTTTGTTGGATGGTATGGTACGGACAAGTGGGTGAGGGGGGGGTAAATTTTTCAAGGGAGAACAGTGCGCTTTGGGAATCTGAGTAGATGACAAAGGAGTTGGCGGAGTGGGTGCTTATAATGTCGAGGGCTTCCAGAATAGCGAAGAGTCCGCTAAAAAGACAGAGGCCTCACGCGGAAGGGGAACGGCTCTAGAGAGCGGCTGGGTCACGATCACCGGTGAGGTAGCCGCACCATCCTTTGATCGGGAACCATCCGTATAGATGGAGACAGCGTCCAGGTGTCGGGTTACGTGTTCCTGGAAGAGCGACTTGTATACTGTAGCGGTCGTAGTAACTTTCGGCAGAGCACGTAAGTCCCTGCAAAACTTGATAGGGGTGAGGAGCCAGGGAAGATGGATATGATACGAGATGGGGTGACTGAAGGAGGTAGCATGTGGGAGAGATCCAGGAAAGAGCGGACCGCTTCCGTGAAGTGCCAGCTCTGACCCTGGGGTGGAGGTTCTAAAATCGCTGCGCACAGAAGTGACGAGGGCAGCCTCTGCGCGTGAAGGTAGGTCCGCATGAGGAGCAGACCCCGTCAGTGGGTGAGAAGGAGGTAGTTACATTCTGCTTGGAGGCTGGAAGCTGGGGAGGATCGGAAGGCATCGGTGGAGAGGCGGAGGCCCCTGTTAAGTGCCGGGTCCAAGATTCGGAGGGAAGTGCTGGAGTCAGACCCGTATACAACACTCCCATAGTCCAGCTTTGACTGGACCACGGAGGTGTAAAGACGGAAGAGGGAGCGTCGGTCAGCGCCCACGTGGTGTGGGAAAGGTGGTCTAGGAGAGCGAGGGGACGCTGGAGCGTGTGCTTCAGGTGCCTGAGGTGGGGAACCCAGTTGAGTCGTTGATCGAAGGTCATGCCCAGAAACTGGGCGGTGGGCACCACTTCGAGGGGCCTGCCGTATAGCCTGACCGAGGGGGAAGGTATGGCTGTGGATCTTCTTCTGCTGAAGATCATACTTTTGGTTTTAGAGGTGGATAGGCGGAAACCAACTGATGTCGCCCACCTCTCCACCCGATGGATGGCGAGCTGAATTTGTCGTTGGACGACGGGCAGTTCCCCCCCCTCCCTCCACGCGAACCATATCGCAAGGTCGTCTGCGTAGTAGAGGAACGGATGGTGGGCGGAAGGGATGTTGCTGCTGTGTTCATTACCAGTGAAAAGCATATGACACCGAGGATGCCTCCCTGTAGGACTCCGTCCTCTTGTTCAAAAGTGTCAAAGGGGACTGAGCTCACCCATACTTGAAAGGTCCGGGAGGAGAGGAAGCCCCTGATGAAGTTCGGCAGGGCTCCGACGAAACCCAAATTTTGGAGCTCACTGAGGATTATGCGTCGCTGGGTGGTGTCGTAGGCCTTCTGGATGTCGAAGAAAGTGGACAGGACAAACTGTTCCCTATTGAAGGCGTTCTGTATATCTCGGCTGAGGAGCAGGAAGGGGTCTGTAGTGGAGCGGAGCTGTCTAAAGCCAGACTGGGTAGCCTGGAAGGAGTCAGTGTTTTCAAGGAGAAAGGAGAGTTGCGCGGCGATCATTTTCTTGAAGATTTCGCAGGCACAGCATGTTAATGCGATTGGTCTATAATTAGTGGGGTCAAGGGGGTCTTTGTCGGGTTTGGGGATTGGTATTACGTAGGCCTCTTTCCACCGAGTGGGAAAAGTGCCCTCAATCCATATACGGTTGTAGAGATCTTGGAGGAACAGTTGCATAGTAGGATGGATGTGTTGGATCAAACAGTAGGGGATGCCGTCCGGGCCAGGGGAAGGAGACCGCCTAGAGGCCAGTGCCGCCTGTAGCTCTCGCATGGTGAACACCCGATTGTAGGAGTTGTCGAGGGATGGTGAGCAGTTCTTGTTAGGGGCCAGCGCGTGGGGGCTGTCTGTGGAGGAGACGGGAGCGAAGGTAGATGCTAGAAGATTCGCCACTGACTTAGGTTCATAGAGAAGCCCGTCATTAGTTCGGAGGACCGGAGGTCGGGAGGGGGCGTGTCGTCTCTCGACACTTCGTACCTTCTTCCAGATGATAGCCGATGTGGTGGAGGTACCTGACACAAAGGTAAGCCAGGAAGCTCGGCGCGCTTTCTTCATCGCACGGCGAGCAATGGCTCTGGCCCGCTGCATCTCCATGCGATGGGTAGGGGTTCGCGCACGATAAAATCGTCGGGTAGCCCTCTTCTTGGCACGACTGGCTTCCGCGTACTCTGGATTCCACCAGGGTACTCGTCGACCTCGGAGGTAGGCAGAAGATGTGGAGTGCTGGTGCTTGTAGCTGCGACAACAGTCGCCTCAAAGTACGCAATGCATTCATCGGAGGATAAAAAGTGGGCCGTCGTACAACGTGTGGAAGTGTTGTCCCGGAAAAGTGGCCAATTAGCTCTGATCGTTATCTACTCCGGTACCCGAACGATCTGATCGTGCCGATTTAGTGTGAGGCAAACAGGGAAGTGGTCACTGCCGTGGTCATCCCGAAGCACTTGCCAGGTGAAGTCCAGGAGGCCGTCCGTCGAGATGAACGATAGATCTATACAGGACGGGGTGCCTCTCGTGGCGTGGTAGTGTGTGGGAGAGCCGTCGTTGAGGCACTCGAAGGAGAATTCAGCCATAAGGGTAATCAGGGTCGGAGCCACAAAAGTGGAGGTCGTATCACCTCACAAAGGGTGGCGACTATTGAAATCGCCCAAGAGTAGGAAGGGCCTAGGGAGTTGTTGAACAACCTCAACCAGGTCATCACGGGAAACTTGGGAGTGAGGGTGGACATATATATATATATTAGTGGTGGACCGGATGTCAGTTTTTCAACATCTGCGGATGCGGATTTTTTATTTCAATATCCGCGGATGCGGATATTTAGTTAATCTATCAATATAATATAGAATTATGAATATATGACAATTTTTCAAATTTCGTGATATTACTATTATGGTAGGCAATGCATAAGAATTAAAATTAATATTAATGTTTTCATTATGATAAAAATAATAACTTTCTCAAGAGTTTCAGCCACAGAAAATTCAATGAAACAAGTTTCATTCAATTTTCTGTGTTACCAGGTATTTATATTTTGAGGTTTATATAATTGTTCGTTCATTAATAATTAATACTTTACATGAAATGTGCATGACTGGGCCTTATAAGCTACTTTATAAGCTAATTTAATTGTAAATTGCATAATTTATTAGAGGTAATATCCGCATAACATCCGCAGTCAGAAGTGCGGATGCGGATGTTAAAAATGATGCGGATATCCGGTCCACTACTAATATATATATATATGTTAACCCCTCCGTCTATGGCCTGGGTTAGTTCAAAGTCGACGGGGGTTCTAGTTAGGTGGCAGCAACGGATGTGTGACTTGTAGTAGTTTTCTTCTATATTACTCTCCGAGTTCTTCTATAGTGGCTCGGAGGATTCAGGGAGGCTTACTAAATTCTCTGAAGATTCCCTGACTCTTCTTATAACGTACCAGGGAAGTTTAATGACTAAGTTCTTCTGAAGAGAGCAAGGCTCGAAGGAGAAGATAAAGACTATCTTTTACTGTAATTTACTGTTAAAATGTACAGGTACACTTTGCTGAATACAATTTCATAAACGTTGAATAAAGCTTATGTCACACACGGTGAAGGTTTGGGAAAGGATTATAGAGAAAAGGTTAAGAGAAGAGACAACCGTGGGGGAAGAGCAGTTGGGTTTTATGCCAGGTAGGGGAACAACTGATGCGATTTTTGCACTGAGGCAGTTGATGGAGAAACACCGGGAGCGACAAAAGGGACTGCACATGGTTTTCATCGACCTAGAGAAAGCATATGATAGAGTGCCACGCCAGGAGGTTTGGAGGTGTATGAGAGAGAAAGGTGTGCCGGAGAAGTACGTTAGGTTGGTGCAAAGTATGTATGAAGGAGCAAGGACCCAGGTTAGGAGTAGTGTAGGTGTAACGGAATGGTTCCCCGTGAGGGTTGGTCTACATCAGGGATCTTCTTTGAGCCCGTACCTTTTTGTTTTGATTATGGATATGTTGGCCCAGGGGATAAAAGATCAATCCCCTTGGTGTATGCTCTTTGCAGACGATATTGTTCTGTGCAGCAACAGGAGAGAAGTAGTAGAAAGAAAATTGGAGGAATGGAGGAGGGCTTTTGAAGACAGAGGGTTGAAAATCAGCAGAAAGAAAACGGAGTACCTGAGGTTCTACGAAAATCAAGACTCAGAAATTAGTTTAGAGGGAGCGAGGTTAAAGAGAGTAAGTAAGTTTACGGGTTGGAAAAATTGGAAGAAAGTTTCAGGGGTGTTGTGTGACCGAAGAATAGGCGCAAGGGTTAAGGGAAAAGTGTATAAGACTGTGGTAAGACCGGCTATGATGTATGGGGCTGAGTCTTGGGCTATAAAGAAAGATCATGAGAAAAGACTAGATGTAACGGAGATGAGAATGCTGAGATGGATGTGCGGAGTGACAAGGTTGGATAGAGTAAGAAATGAAAGGATAAGGGGCACAACAGAGGTTGGAGAAATCTCGAGGAAGATACAAGAAAGTAGACTGAAATGGTATGGACATGTGATGAGAGGGGACGAAGATTATGTGGGTAAGAGAACGATGAATATGGAGGTGCATGGCAGGAGAAAGAGAGGCAGACCGAAGCGAAGGTGGATGGAGAAGGTGAGGGACGATTTGAGGGAGAAGGGTTTGTCGGAGGAAGAAGCCCAGGACCGGGCTGTGTGGAGGAGGCTGGTCAGAAACGCCGACCCCGCATAGAGGCGGGAACGGGCGAAGAGAAAGAAGAAGATGACGGGTTTAAATTTAATTTGCGACGAGAAGGGGTATGAGTTATTAATGGTAACCTTGTACGGGCTGTATATTTGGAAGGTTTTTGAACGCAAGGAGCAACCAATTGATAGCCGAATAACCATAGGGATTGTGATGAGGGAATAATTTGACGGACACTCGAGAGTAGTGGCAGTCCTGTTCGCGAAAGAAAACCAGATGTCTGATCCAATTCGTAGTTGGATGGTTTTAGAGGAATGAAATTTTGCAAATGAACATACCCCCCCTTTGTTGCATGATATTACGTAATGTTGCAAGAGTGCCACCCCACCCCCTTTGTTGCAAGGCACACCACACCCCATTTGTTGCAAAAAAAAGAAAAAAGAAAAAAATTCCCCGCCCCCCCTTTGTTGCCAGCCCCGAAATGGGACTGCAACTTGGAGTTATCCCCCAAGCTGATCCCCTCAAAGGGAAGTGCCAACCTTTGTTGCCAACCCCAAAATGGGATTGCATGGGGTATGCAACTTGGAGGCGGAGTTCTCCCACAAGCTAAACCCCCCAAAGGGGCATACCTAACCTAAGAGGCCTCTTTTGGGGGAGGAAGAGAACGCCTCACCCACAAAAGGACAGAAAGAGAAAGGATCCAGAGTAGGGATCCTTGCTCGGCGAATGCCGAGCGAATATGAGAGTCTTCAGCCGCCCGCCGCCCTCTTATAGGGTCCCAAACAGCCAGTTGGCTGAGTTGCCAGATAGCGCCATGTATTTAATTCATCAGCCAATAGAAGGCTGAGTTGCCAGTTTGCGCTATATATTTAATTAAACCATATATTAATCAGCCAATAGAAGACTCAGTTGCCAGATAGCGCCATGTGTTTAATTATTCCTTCAGCCAGTTGCCAGATTCGTCATTTATTAAATTAATTCATATATTATTCAGCCAGAGCCAGTTGGCTTAATCAGTCAGCTGGCTTAGAAGGCTGAGGATTGCATTGTTTATTTGCATATATTACTCCGTCATCTGTCTTAGAAAGCTGATAGCAATAATTATTTAATTAAACCCTATATTCTTCCGTCATCTGACTTAGAGGGCTGAGTTGCCAGATAGAAATAATCATTTAATTAAAGCATATATTAATCAGCCAGAGCCAGTTGGCTTAATCAGTCAGCTGGCTTAGAAGGCTGAGGATTGCATTGTTTATTTGCATCTATTCCTCCGTCATCTGTCTTAGAAAGCTGATAGCAATAATTATTTAATTAAACCATATATTCTTCCGTCATCTGACTTAGAGGGCTGAGTTGCCAGTTTGCGCTATATATTTAATTAAACCATATATTAATCAGCCAATAGAAGACTGAGTTGCCAGATAGCGCCATGTATTTTATTTAAAGCATATATTCCAATTGTTTTAGAAGGCCGATTTGACAAATAGCAACTAATTAGTTATTCTGTTTTAGAAACAAATGATGTAAAAGTGTTCAAGGAATAAATAAAACACCATTACAACGTTCTGTTTATTAATTAATGTTTATACAATGGGGTGTATATATGATCAAATAATAGAACGGAAAATATGCAATCATACAAAGCATAATATTAACCAAATATTAGAAAAATATATATTTATATTAATTATATATAATCGTACAAAACATGGAAAATATATAATCATACAAAGCACAGTATTAACCAAATATTAGAAAAATATATAGTTATATTATCAAAAGTTATATTATCAAATATTAGTACAGGAAAAATATAGTTATATTAATTATATATAATTGTACAAAACATAGTATTAACCAAATATTAGAAAAATATATATTTATATTAATTATATATAATCGTACAAAACGTAGTATTAGCAAAATATTACAGTAAAAATATATATATGTCTTTACGTTCTACGGTACAAAACGGTAAATTCAATGCTGATTGATGCTACATCAACATCGGCATTACTCTGCACGATGTGGTAAAACCGCTCAAGCATCACCTCGCCGCTTAACTGATACGGCGGTTTATATTCGATGTAAATGGCTTTCATATCATTCAACACTATTTTTGTACCCACTTTACACTCGGCAGGTAAGTTGTCTTTAAGCGCCACTAGAACGCAATCAAAAGCACGCGCAAAAACGTCATCGTTAACTATGTCATTAAATACAAGCTTATAATCATGCCTTTCCAATCGAGGGTTTTTTCTTAACGTACCGAACTTTTCAATCGTGAACTCTTCTTCACCCGGCATAGCAGCAATTGAAATAATCTTCCAAGTCGTAACGGCAGCTATCCTATATAGAGGTACAGTCTTCAGGGTGAACAGTGTAGGCGAGCTCAGCTCTGTACCTCTCAAGCGTTTTGTACCAAAGCTCAGGATATTTCGAAGAGTCTAAGCCTTTTAAATACGCATCCAGAGCTAGTCCGTTCTCTCCCTGCTCATTCCTACATTCAACAAATCCGTCGAGCAGAGCGGTGTAAGCGTATTCAAGTACTGTGTCAAAGTAAATCATGTCTGAGATACGTGTGTCTAATATAGGCTTCAGCTTACGGAATCCAACGATCTCAAACATTCTGTCGAGGATGAAACGGTTTCGTGTAGGAACAAGAACGCCATTATCAGCTGTGTTCTTCCACATCAGTCGTATATCAACGCATGGTTGATTGTTATTTACACTCAATGTACAAACAACGGTATATGAGGAGGCTTCACTAATCACCTCTCTTATTATACCTACGTCAGCTGGTATTTTATAGCGGTCCTCAGCCCACCTCTCAACTACCACGAAGATTTTATGCATCTCCTCAAGATTTAAATAAATAACGTTGCGTTTGCTCGCAGGTCTACTGTTCGTTTCAAGCAACAGTTAATGGTGCCGGTTTTCGCCTGAATACGCGCAATGACTTCGTCACGGAGACGTCGTACGAGGCGTTGAGAATGCTTCTCAAAGGGAGTTCCATCGTATTCACACAGCTCGAGATGACTATGGCACAACCACTCGGCGCAAGCTCTGAGAAGACTATGAGCCGCATGAGGCACGCAGGTAGGTAGGAACGGGCCGATGGGCGGGTGACTCACCCTGATGATACGTGAATGGGTTTGTTCGAACTCGTATGATCCGTGAGGTGCGAGTCGCACCATAATCTAATGAAACGTGTGCGGCACTGACCCAACATGAATTGTTGTACCCCATTATATTGGGTAGGTGTTTTGAGAAATTTTCCGGTACAAGAATTAATTTCGGTTTTAACGTTTTATCACTCCCACTCCCCTGAATACACACCAGACAGTTTCCCTCAGGGTAAATTTCACGAGCTAAACACATTTTATAATGTTTTATCTCTCCTAAACATCATCACAATCCGGCGCACTATTTGAGAGAAACATATGCCCATATTTTTCCTTTTTGTGTAACAGACGATACTCATCTCTAAAGTCTGCTAAAAACTCACGCAGGGCACTAGCCACAACCTCACTACGAACCTCATCATGATATACATTAATATAGTGATAAAAATACTTAAGATTCTCCATGATGACGAGATTTACATTTTCAACCGCAGTGTACGAGTACTAGGTATGGTGTAACATGACATAATACCGCTTGTCCACCACCCATCACTAAGACTCACTATCCATATCTGCTGCTTCTTTTCTGCACGCGTTGTTTCTTTTACTTCACGGTATATGTGAGACTTTATAAAGCTTAGGTCTATAGCATACTTCAATACATCGTCTGTGCAACGAAAGCCTACAACACTCTCACCAGAATAACCATAGAGTATTTGTACATCTTGCTCCTTCGCACGATCCAATGTTGTTTTAAAAGAGGCAAAGGAGGGGGAATAGGAAGTTTTTCACTATCCACTATATCTTGACACTTTGCTGAATACCATTTCATAAACGTTGAACAAGCAATATTAAAGGTTGCCATTACTATTTTTCTTCCACGCGAGAGAATACACGTCCGAGCTCAAGGGTATACAGAGGTCGACTGAGAACGCGGGGACAGAGGCCTGCTCAGGCTACGGCATGAGTCACGCCGCCGGTCTTGCAGGGGGCGGGGCTTAACTTTTACTGTACATACGCACGCACGCAAAGTGAAAAGCAAGTTGAAGCACGATTTATTTAATAAACGAAATATTCAAGGTGTACATATTTGCAAATACGTGCAATAAATAAGTTAACAATAGGCACATCAAAGATTGTTCTCAATACATATATATTTACAAATACGTGTGATGAATAAGTTAGCAATAGGCCCATCAAAGTTTATGGTAACCAAAGGGTACGGTATCATAGGTACCAGGTAACTGGTAACGTTTCCTATAGGTGTTACGGCACACCTTCGTTCCCCTAAGTTCCTTCACGCCCCCAGCTTCTGCGCCCGAAAATTGTGGGTGCCTACAATTAGCTGGGGAGGTCGTTCGCCCTCATCATCGTCCAAACTACTAGATCCTTCAACGAATCAAAGTTAACGACCTGTCGATTCGCTTGGTTAAGCGTGATACCCTTTGCCTTCACGATATATTTCGTTTCATTCCCTATCCTCACCCGTACCCCATAAGTTTTTGGACCTGTTGAGACAAAAGAGTCGGCGTATGCGTTGTCCCCATACTCGTCCTTGATCTCATCAGTGAGCTCGCCGAGGAACTCCCCAATAGCAGGCATGTATTCACCACTCCTCGCTGTGAATATCACGCTATCTGTATCGGCATACAATACTCTCCGCCCAAGAGAATGCAATAGACCCCAAAGTTTCATGCGGGCGTAGGCTGTTGTGAAGCTGGCTACAGGAATGTTTGTAACCCTTGAGGTATCTGTGGCCAATTCAGTGTTGTTGTACTTTATTATGTAAGTATTACCTACATTCACATCTCCATGACCTCTTTATCGGGTGCGTTGGCGTAATCCCAGACTTCACTATAACTTTGCGCCAAATGAACGTTCCCTTTCCAGTATTCTGTGCAAATTTTCCCCATAGACTGTTTAGACACAACTTTGCACTAAAGCGCTTGCCAGGATTCTTTGCAATTTGGGCACGATCAAGTTGTACCTTCGTGGTCGCGGTAACGTTGAATATAGGCAGACTTTTCATCTTCGGTATCAACTCCTCGCGGATACCCTGATGCCTCAACCTTATCCTTCAAAAATGCGTTTATATACGTGTGAAAAGGTTGGGTAGCTTCTGAAACCTCCACACACTCATGTATCTTCAGTATTTATAAACCCATGGCGTACGGCTAGGGCCAGCTCAGGACTTGTATATATACGCCTCTGATCTTACGTACGCTGGTGGGGTGTATGGTCACAATCGCCGTTATTCTCTTCCGCGCACTTCACGCACAGGGGAAACATGAGCTTGTGGTCGATAACGGGTAAGTTCGGCATCCATAAATCGTTAGGGGGGAGCACGTCTACGAAAGAGAGTCCAAATTAGCGATGATTCAAATTTCTTGAAAACTCGGCGATGGAGGGCAGGTTAGGTCCCACCAGTTTCTCAGGCGCGCCCACGGGGTACGGGTTGTTCTTCATCACGTAGGGGTATAAAGAACAGAAATCGTAGTACTAGAGCTTCACACGCTCCGTAGGTGGAACGTATAGCTTGAAGGGATTTGTACGCCCACCGAACAAGCTATCACCGCATTTGAGAGGTTCCTGTACCGTTGAACGCTTGAGCGTGTTTATTTCCTCACGGTACGCCCAGTCTGTCTCCATCCGTGCATCATATTCATGCTCCCACAAGACTTTGTGAGTGAACTGGGACCCTATAAGTTGATCGCGGGTGCGGGTCCATGCAAGACAGTCGGCAGGAGATCTACCGTGGATATCTCCGACGATTCTGCACTCAGGACGGGGGCATCCATGCCACCAGCATCCGTTAAAGGAGTACACAGTCTTCACACTAGTGACACGGTTTTCACTTAGCCCATCAACCCAAAAAACACGACCATTAATCTTAATGGGTACTTCACCCGTGTTGCGGGCGTGCTTTATGTATACACATGTCTGTTGCTGTAGCTGTATGAGCCAGTAAATAGCCTTGTGGCCGTAACTGCGGGGGTTGTTTCTGTGAATAATGGCTAAGGTGTCTTTAGGCATGAAGTTATTCTTGAACACCGTAAAACATAATGACTCGATGGTGGTTGCGACTTGCAGCGGATCGCATTTGAAACGGCATATGTACATCCTTCTGAAGGCCTGGAAACATACTCTAAGCACGCGTACATCATTCACGCAATAACGTTCACATTCATCAGCTATATTATAAGGATTACGTTCATTAAAACTGGTGTAGTATCGATCAAAGTCTTCACGTTCATGTGTGCTCAAACAATCATAGTTAAAGTAATGTTTGGGTCGCGGTAGGCCTACGTAGTTTAAAGTTTCGCTAGTGAGGAATGTGTAAGGGAAGTATCCTTTTGAAACTTCAGCTGCTACCCCCCCATCACCTTGGGTAGGTTTGCTAATTTACAAGGTGTGAATAATAAAGTGTCTTTAAATTGTACAGTGCCTCTTATTTGCATCTGTATTAATTTGTTGCCTCTTTTCAATGGGTCACCTGTAAATATCTCAGAGGACTCGTGCTCAAGCAGCTCCTTATAAAGGAACTGCGTGTCAAACTTTGCCCCGTTATGGGCGAGAATATAGTCATTTTTTTTAACTTGTCCGCTAACTTGACAATATAGGACACAAATAGTTTCATGGGACTATCGTGGACATTCGTTTTAAAAACGTTTGTTCGTTTACTACATTTGGGGCATTCATCACACTCGATCTCCATACACTCGTCACAGATAGTTTGGCTCACAAGTAACTGTGGAATGACCTTTGGTTTCAGCGTTCGTGTATGTTTCTATATCGTAGTATACAGTTATACAAGGGTTGTTTTTAGGCTTGGCGTCTTTCATATACATGCTTTACTCCATCCGCCTTATATTTCTCATGGCATGTAGGACCGTGAATTTCGTCACATTTATGCTCAAACTTTCCCCAATTATCGATCATGTGAAACATACTACATTCACAGATTCTCATTTTCCTGCACGTGCCAATTGATTTATGGAGCTCAAAACAGCTATTATTGAAAAATGTGCGTTTACACTCATTACAGTCCCTCTTCTCAGCTTCAACTACACGGCTTTCAAATTTGGTGCTTTTACACTGTTCACATACCATGTGACATTCTTTACAATGTTTCACTATATCATCCGCAAACTCGAGACACCCTTTACACAAATCACGATGTCGCCCATATTTTCGACTTTTGTCATAACTCGCGTAAAGGTCCCTTATTACATATTACGGATGGGTAGATATGTTGTCCCTGACAGTCCTAAAATAAGTAGGGGTCTTGTACGATCTCTCACACAGCTTTAAAAACATACACAGTTCTACGACGATCATCCAGGCCAAATTCAACTATACGAGCATCTATTTCCTGTTTTACCCTTCTCAGCTCCTCAGGACCCATATTACAGTCAAACTCAAGTTCACAGTCTACAGCTAGTTTACGGGCACGCTCCACCACCGTAGGCAGCCAAATGTTTTTGACCCGTGTATTTAGTACAGTAAACATACGAGCCAAGAGTACTGCTATAAAGCCGCAACCACGATCGACGTTTATATGCCGCCTGTAAATAGCCTGAGAATTGAAGTTAAGAGTGTAAGGTGTGGCACTATGAACCGCAACACGGAATACACGGTTAATATTTACCGTGAAGTTGTCCATATTGAAGGCTACACTACTTTGGGAGGCTTGCATTATACGCCCTAATATATATTCTACATCTTCAGCCGCCAAACGTCTGAACGGCACTACTACCCAAAAGTCATCTACATCGTTATTATCTGAGCCGAATCCGAAGGACAGCCTCGTCCTGACTTCACGTTCGTCGCGGTTCTGAAGGGCAAACTCTACAATACGCTGTACAGCGCGACATAGGCCATGTTCAATACAGTTGCTATACATGGATGTAGGATCAATCCTGACTATATACCGATTTCTAGTCAAGGCTGGGGTAGGGGCTGCGGTGCGCACCAACTCGAATGTTATACCATCCTCAACAGAACGGGTAGCAGGTGTGGAGGATGAACAAGGGGTTATATTGGCGGATGAAGCTGATGTGGGGTTGGTTGCGTAAGACGTTGAGGGTTGGGTCTCTATTACTGCAGACTCAACAGAACGGGGGGCAGTTGTGAAGGATGAACAAGGGGGTATATTGGCTGAAGAAGCTGATGTGGGGTTGGTTGCGTAAGACGTTGAGGTTGGGGTCTATTATTGCAGACTCAACAGAACGGGGGGCAACTGTGGAGGATGAACAAGTGGGTATATTGGCTGAAAAAGCTGATGTCGGGGTGGTTGCGTAAGACGTTGAGGGTTGGGGCTCTACTACTGGTCTAATAACCGGTGCATGCCTGGTGCGCTTTATACCTGACGTGGAGGACTGTTCATCATGTCTCCGCTTTGAACGTGCAACGGGTGTCGCCGGTGAGGGTTCATCGGCGGGTATGGGTACTGCAGATGCACAATCAATGGATTCGCCCGTGATATCGATGATGGGGGCTGTACATCGTCGTCATTCACGGTTCTGTGAAAGAAGAAAACAAAATATAAGGAGCAGAACTCGCTATTTGTAATATTCTGTAAATGACCCACTTAGGGGTGTGACGTGTTAGAAATGGAATCTGTAGAAAAATTCAGATTCACGAGCCCATCCACATGTATTATATCTGGCCCGACAGGTTGTGGTAAAACGGTGTTTATACTTGATATGATATCATTAAAGAAAAGGGGGAAATGTTCTCAAAATTTGTGCATAAAGTTATATGGTGCTATTTGACATACCAATCAGTGTTTACCGAGTACCAAGATGCTGTTTTGTTCCACAAGGGGGTCTGTGACGTTAATTCGTTAAATAGAGCCCCGTAAAAGTAGACTTAAAAGAATGGAAAGTGAGTTGCTAGACCTATTAAACAGTGAAAAGGCACCTGATGAGAAAAGGATCTTGTCCCAAGAGGCTTTGCAGTAGCGCAGAGCATAGCGACACAGGGCCTGAACAACCAAAGAGTAGCGGAACACAGCACATCGAACATGTGCTAAAAAACAGCCTCCCCCATACATTGAGAAATAAAGGGTTAAGTCTTTATAATCTATTGAGTGAGGACCCCATCATACAGTGAACCGACACAGGCGAGGTCATTGTTGAAGGAACAACGGTACAAGGGTCCAATCTGAATAGGTTAAAAGACTTGGAACATGCATCGCACGTGTCAAAACTGAGTACACCTTCGCCCCCATCAGGTGCAGTGTCTCTGAAGAGGAGAAAGAAGAGAGTAGAAGGCCAACCTTATCCACGTGCCTCTAAAATACGCAAATGGCTAACGTACTAAGTAAGCACTATTATGACATTTCTAGCCATGCATCCTAAGGTGGCGTTAATAGATTGTACAGAGATACTTATGGTGTAAGGAGAAAAGATGTTGAGAGATTTTTGCGTG
This sequence comes from Bathynomus jamesi, assembly GCA_023014485.1. NCBI lineage: Eukaryota > Metazoa > Arthropoda > Malacostraca > Isopoda > Cirolanidae > Bathynomus > Bathynomus jamesi. The sequence continues at coordinate 100,486 of JAJOZX010001913.1, read as the reverse complement.
CCCAGGATGCTTATACACTTCATAAACCGGTGAGAAAAAGGTTTAAAACAGCCAAGATAACAGCTGCATCGATTGACTCTATTTGGCAGGCAGATTTAACAGACATGCAAAGATATTCAGTGTACAACGACGGCTATCGCTACATCCTATTCATAATAGATGTATTCTCTAGATACCTGTGGCTAATTCCCCTGAAAAATAAATCGCCCGAAACAGTTGCTAAAGCGGCCAAAACGCTGATGCTGAAAGAAAACCGGATTCCTGGCTATTTTTGTACGGATATGGGAAAAGAATTTATAGGGCGAGCTTTTCAGAACGTTGTCAGAGTTTAATATCAGCTATTACACATCCAATTCTATACATAAGGCTTCTTTAGCTGAAAGAGTTCAACGTACTATAAAGGAACGCATGCACCGATATTTTACACATAAAAACACGTACAGATATATAAACGTTCTCGATTCATTGGCTTCATCCTACAACCGCCCACACCATCGCACGATCTGTACAACGCCTAACGATGTTTTAGAAAGAGGCAAGCGCCCGAGAAGAGATGGAGTGCCGCTACCACCACCCTCTGCGCGTTTCAAAATCAATGACTATGTAAGGCTGTTACGTTCGGGAAATAAATTCGCGAAGGGTTTTGAGCGAGGATGGACACGCGAGATTTTTAAAGTTAGAGCTATGAAGCCTAAAGGTGAGATAACGATGTATTACGTTGAAGATTTGAATGGTGAAGAGATCTCGGGAGGTTTTTACCGCGAGGAACTGCAGAAAGTTGCATTTAATTTAGGAAAAAATGTGTTAAAAATTGAGAAAATTTTAGGAAGCAAAGGTACAGGAAAGATAAAAATGTACCTCGTGAAGTGGCTAGGTTACCCAGAAAGCTTCAATACCTATATAAAAGCTGATACAATAATGAAGCTTAATTAGTATGCAGCATGACACCCAACCATTTCTACGTCACACTCCCGTCCTCCTCATCCCTGTCTGTACACCCTAACAACACACTAGCCAACTTTGTAACTGAACCCCATGGGCCCATTGAATTGGGTCGTGATTCTGATGAGGAGGGGCTTGTGAATTTCAGTTATCCACCAAATATTTAACTCTTGAAAATGAACAAATCATATTTCTGATCTATAGAAGAACCGACGAATGCGAAAAAATGGGCATAACATTAAACAGTACTATACGTTCAACCCTGTGCGGCAAGGAACAGTACTATAGCACAATTGTTTCGCTAGGAGCCGGGCATTATCACAGCCATAGACATTGTGGCGGGTTTAAACAAGAGTTTTGAAAAGTCATACTTGTCATAGGATTTACTTTTTGAAGTCGTAAATATAAACGCGCATGCATGAACATTGAAGTTAAAGTCGACGCTTAGTGGAAATATTAAAGATAAAGAACTGTTCAAAATTGTGGCTGAGGGGCGATATAGCGCAGCTTTCCAAAGAGACACCTTTCATGAGGCACCGGATAACTTGTCCAGCTTAATGTATCAATTGAAGATAGAGAAATTGGCTGAAGACCATGAGCCACCAGACATGTGCTATATTTATAGCAATATAGTGGAACACCAGTTTCTTCGGGACACCCAGGCCCGCCTGCTGCGCATTGCCCATCCCCAACCATAGAGGCCGGAGTTTGAGTATTACATATGACAGGCCCCATTATGTGACTGTCTCAACTAACCTGATAACCAACATCTCAATATATATAAGAACGGTAGAGGGTAAAAATTTCACATTCGGTGACGGGAACTTAACAGTGAAGCTCCACTTTCGACGCACTGAGTTATAATGGACAGAAAACCTCACGCTATCTATCGAGGTGTGCGGTACCAGCGTGGTAGCGGACTTGGATCCATTTTTTCATCCATACTACGCACCGCTGTCTCACTGTTGAAGAGGGACGCCAGGTACCTAGGAAGGAAGGCGTTACAAACAGGTTTTAACAGGGCAGAGGAAATGCTCGCGGTAACTAAACCTAAAGAAGCTCTAAAAAAACATTTGAAACGTACACGGGATGAAATCATCAAAGATGCGAGGATAAAAATGCGTGGCGGAGGAAAGAAGAGACTTGATAGGAAGAAGAAGGGGGTGCGAACACGTGGCGTAAAGAAGAGGGTTGTTAGGAAGAAGGGGTCACGTGGCCTTAAACGTAAAAGGGTGCCAAAGAAGAAGTGTTCTAAGCGTATGAAACCTATGACCGATCATTTATTTAACTGATATAAACTGAGGACGCCACTCTCACGATTCATAGATTGATTGATACTCGTCGAGGGAGGTGGCACTGTTTCTAACTCACCATGGCCCGTTTCATTCATCCTTGTAGTTCACAATGCTGTAAATCGGAGCTATCCCTCTTTGAGATGCCTCCAACTCGTTTCTATTGAGCACAGTGACTTTATTACAATTAACCCTTTAAACACAATTAATTCACCCAGTGCCCCTATAGAATTCGTGATACCCAGCTCAGGCCCTTACTTTTTTGATCCGAGCTGTTTGCACATGTATACTAAATTTCACATAGCTCATTCTGACGGAACGGATTGCGATGATAATTATGTTGTATATCCCGAAACAAACTTTCTGCACACCATATTCAGTCAGTGTGACGTGTATTTAAATCAGACTAACATCTCAGCAGGCACGGGGTACTATCACCTACGAGCATATCTGGAAAATGTCCTCAACTTTTCAAAAGAAGCGAAGGACACCTTTTTATCCGCCGAGGGGGATTACCACACTAAAGATGAGGGTAGTATAAAGGATAAATTTTAAAATCCTAAAAAAAAGATATACGGATGTTTTGGACGCGTGCACACGGACTTTACATTCCAGGAGAAGTTGCTTATGAATGGAGTAGATATAAAACTGAAGCTTACCCGCACGAGCCCTGAGATCTGTATAAATCTGGGAGCTGACCAAGAAGAAGGTGCGAAACCTGTTGTGATACACATCATGGAAGCATATTTGCGTATACGCCGAGTGAAACTAAGCTCTCCGAAGCAAATATAAATTGAGAAAGAGCTGGTACACGCCACAGTGAAATACCCAATTAACAGGGTACAGATCAAACTGTACACGATCACCGCAGGCCTGACGTCAAAACAGAAGACAGCTTTTGGAATCCTGCCTAAAAGGATTTTAATTGGAATGCAAGACCACGCCTGGACAAATGGAAATTATAAAAAGAGCGCCCTCAAATTCGAAAATTTTGGGTTTAAAAATATTACTTTATATATCAATGGCGTCGCACTGGGCGGGACATTAAATATGGACTACTCGTCAGATGCGGTGTTCCCGCTCTGCGCGAGAGCTTACAGCAGTTTAACGCATAATATAGGCGCGTGTGATGAACTTGGAATCGGCCTAACGCAGAAAGAATTTGTGGAACAGTTTAATATTTACTCATTCGACCTTACACCTGACTTAGCCGCGGGCGTAAATGCGCATTTAAACGCCCAGCAGACTGGCACGATTTCAGTGCGGCTGGAGTACGCCAAGCCTACAGACGCACCTATTAGAATACTAATATATCTCGCGACGCAGGCACTAATAGAACTGGACCGTTTCCGGAACATAAACACAGATTTTTAAAATGGATGCAAATACACTCCAGAGAGCGATGAAAAGTGAGTTTCGCGCGTTCCAAATATATCGGAGTTTTTGCAAAGAATGAAATATTGAAGCTGGGTACCTCGAGAAACTGGTGCGGGATTATTGTTAGCACCGACGTTGCGGGGGGTGAAGGTATTCACTGGTTTGCGATCTATTTTTAAACTAAGGAAAGAATGTACTATTTTGACTCACTCGGATTTCCACCTTGGCATGACTCAGCAATCGTTAATTTTATCGTGCGATTACGTGTGCCTAAGATTATCTGGTCCCCATATCGCCTTCAAGGGCTTTATACTGAAACATGTGGACTGTATTGTATTTTGTTTCTCATGCATATGTCGCGCGGGAAGGGCTTTATGAATTTTTTTTAAATTATTCGATTTGTGTGACACATATGAACGATAAATATGTGTGCAGACAGATAAAAAAAGTTTCCATATGTTGCTACTAGGGGTTAAAACCGGTATTGAAATACCGGTATTAATACCAGTATTGAAGAAGTACAAATAATACCGATATTATAGGTTTTCGGTATTGACAAAAATTGCTATTGTAAAATTTAGGCAATTTAGTCCTCCGATGGGCAAATAAACTGTTTTTGGAGGATTCGGAGAAATAAAAGTTTCGGGGTTTTTGCAGTTAACCTCTTTTTTTCGTTTTCTATTCCTTTCTATCAAAGAAAACTATTTATTGCACTAGCTTTAAGAGTGATTCATTCAACTGTAGCCATTTCTTCAACAGAGTGGGAAATTATTGAAAACCTTTATGACACCTTACGTCCTGTTGAAATAATTCTTAAAGGGTTATGCTCGAAAGATGCATCACTCCTGACAGCTGAATCATCAATGAAATTTATTTAAAAGAAACTAGGAGAGAAAAATAATCCAATAGCAAAAGAGTTAAAAGATTGTCTTAGAAATCGTTACATTTCAAGAAGACAGCAAGACATTGTAGGTTTAATCAAATATCTTCATAATCCCGAAGTTTTAAAAGTTCAAGAAGAGGAAAGTTTTTCTGTTCCATCAAAATTAGTTCTCAAAAGAACTGCAGAAAGGCTCCATAAAAGACTTTTCCCTAAGAATGTGGTTGATTTGGAGATAGAAATGGAAGAACAGGAATTTCCATGTAACCCTGAAAATGTAGCTGCAAATAAGACTGAAGTGGAAGCAGATTCATTACTGAGTGAATACATGCAAGAAATGGACAAACTAGGAAAAGTGCCATCTAAAAAAATTCCATTGATTTTGATGTTACTAATGAATTTAAAAGCTTGGAAGTTACTTTACAGAGAAGTGAGAATTTAGAGAAGCTGTACAAGGCACTGCTTTCAATTAAACCTACAAGTGCAGAATCAGAAAGAGCCTTTTCTGCTGCAGGCCTATTTCTGACGAAACTGAGATCAAGTCTATCTGAACAATCCCTAGATGCTCTTTGTTTCCTCAAAGCATACTTTCAAAATCAAACTAAGAAATAAATATTTAGATACTAATAATTTCTATCTACCCCAGTAGTTGTATAATAATATGCTAAAAAAAATTCAAATAATATTTTTATTACAATTTAGTAATTTACTGTATAAACTTTTTCGAATAGAATGCCATCTATTTGGAGTTGGGTCATTAATTTATAGTAAATATGGTGAGTACTGCAAGTCCCTCAGACTTGTGGGAGGGTTGGTAGGGTGGCACCATAATAAATCAAAATAAATTATTATTTTCATAATACCGGTATCAATACCGGGATTAGCATAATTGCCTCCAAATACCGGTATTGAAAATTTTCGGTATTATGCAAGCACTAGTTGCTACCCCCTGTAATGTGTAAGACCTATATTGTGTAAACCTATATATATACACACATTTGCAACAATTAAGAATTGGGGACTGCCCCTTTTTGTACATGTTTTTCTACTGTTTAATAAAATGAAAATATGTTACGTTTTGTTAATATCCTCAAAAAATACATAATCTCATGGATGACGTTGCAATCGGTTGACCGGTTGTGTGCCAGCACCACGACTTCTGGCCCGCTGTGTGGGCCAGTCACCACTTCATTTATCACCCTTTCTCCAAAAGTGCTTATAATAGCATCTAGCTCCGTATCGCCGCTGTAATTAAAATAGTTGTATGAAACTGGTTGCCGCTAAAAGTAACGTGTATGGCGGTATATATATATATATATATATGGATCATTATGCAGTGAATAAACACACCTTTCAAAACGTCTTTATTGCAATTTGTTAAATTACAAAAGAAATGTAAAAACAACGTATATAGTTTCAATGCACCGACATTATTTCCTCTACAGGTTGACGCCCACTGTCCCGCGCCAACACAGCTATTTCTGGGTTGGGGGAGAAACCAACCTTCAATCAAAAGTGGCGATTACACATTCTAATTCGGCGTTGCTCCGGTAATTAAAACATATCCATCAGCCACCAGACAATATTTAAAAAAATCTTGAAATGCGTGCAAATGTTAAAATAAATTCAATCTAGAGAACTTCCTATAAATATTAAAAAACGAGAAAAGCACAAATAAAACACACCATATATATATATATATATATATATATATATATGCCGTAGGGCTAATTTTAAGTCTAAAACTTCAAGTTCATACGAACGTCGACCTTCATAAATTAATAGAACAGTACATATGTATAATATATACATGAATTTCATACCATATATAGAAGAGATGATTGTCTACAGGTTGATATAAAGTTCAAAGTTCCCCGTAGTGCATTTCATATTTTATAAGAATTTAAATATTATGACTATTAAACCTTTAGAAAACAAAAATTATAATTTTTAGCTAACTATATCTTATAGCAAAGTCACCAAACTTTTTCTCAGAAAAATAGAGAAATGTGTTCTAAAAATTAAAAACTGCCGAGGGCTGATATATATATATATATATATATATGTATATATATATATATATATATATATACTGAATATATTTGGCACAGACATTAATTAAACATGATATTTCAAAACAGTTATTATGACTACAAATTACTTATATTTCAACTGAATTGGCTGTAGATTCTTGCACCCCGTCACAATTTTCGGTAACAGCTTTGGATGCTAAAAGATCGCCACGATCTGCGGCGCTGAACAGATAAAGAGCCACATGGCTGTAACGGTCTTGTTCAAAAAACACATCAGGACAGTTATAGATTTCGTCCATCATTTGTGTGTATGTTGCTATAAATTGCACGAGAAACTGGCTCTAGACGACGAAACTCTCCATTTTATAGGGGTCTATGTGACCAACCCACAAGCATAATCTTAACTTCCTATTGGTTTACGGCTCATGCTTTTTCGACCAATCCGTGAGCAGCGCTCCCTTTTCACGAGCAATGAATGGGAGAAGCCACGAAAGGTGGGGTGGGGTTTAGCTATAGGCTTCTTGAGAACGAGTTCATTCAGGTATTCCGCGCGGTGATTGGCAGATCGCCATCAAATCTGGGTGGAGCATCATACCCGTTTGTTGGTAAACCAGTTCGTTCTCGTATTGTTGAATTTCGAAAAGTTTTTTTATTTATTTAGATTTGCTCTCACACACACCTACATATTTCTATTGTCCTGAAGGTCCTTTGTCTGCTTTGCAGACAATGCCACAGTTAGTATCTGTGAAACGTATCTGTGACCTTTGCGGGGTTGAACAAAGCCTTAGCCGATATAAAACGTACCTTTTCCCATTGGCGGAGGCTTTTCTACAAGTGTTAACAAAGAAATCAAATTTCGGAAAAATCTCTATTTCAATTTTCGCTAAATCAGAAAATGTAAACACAAAAACTAAATACAGAAAGGTGAGCTGTGAAGGATAAAGCCGCGTGTGTATATATATAATATATATATATATATATATATATATATGCGTATTGTTTGACCGTGTGTATATATATTACCCCATTGTGTCCTCATTTCGGAACAAAAATAAAATTTAGGACGTGTCATGTCTTAAAGTTTATTTCTTCGGGTAAGGTCATACTTTTCAAAGGAAATATATATACAAGGTTCCAGATTTTTGTATTGTACTGTGTCACCTTGCCATAAATTTAGATTACTTTTCGAACAAAATGCTAATAAACGATGTGAACATTCATAGGCCTAAAACTTGCTTAAAATAGAATAAATACAATTTATATTTAGTTGGGAACTCCTGCTTATATATACTGTAAGTTTGTGGGTAAAAATGAAACTCATTACCTGAAACAATCTTTTGTTAAGCGGAGAAAGGTAGCTTCACCTTTTGTCTTCAAGGACTGCGATAGTTTAATCTGTAGCTGTGCCACAATCGGGTGGGACCACTGGCCTATTGTATTACCGCACGATTTGTTTCGTATTGAAGCAGCGGTGTTTTATCTAATTCAGACTGAGTGTATTTCTTTTAAAATAAATAATGATTTCTTCTCTATCTAACTTGAATTTTGTTAACGAAAAAATTGCAAAATAAATAAATAATTTTGTTGAATAAACATATAAATTTGTTATACGATGTTAATAACTTCTCCTAGAGAACTTCAAATTACAATAATTTATGATGAAGGAAAGAAAATAAAGAAATAATGAATTTAAATAAATTATAATAAATAATAAAAGACTACTTCCTCAGCCCAACCTCTCTACAACGCTTGGTTGAGGCGCAGGGCTTCCAGCAAACGGACCGAGTCCGGGCCGGGGTGCGAACCCCGGTTACCATTATATATATATGTACACACACACACATATATATATATATATATATATACAGGGTCTGTCAAAAAAAACTAAGCCAATTTGAAATCTCTATAAAATGCACAATTTGATAAATAAATAAAAGGCTCATAAATAATCTGTGATAATTTTATAACTTTATTTTAAATATTTTAGGAGTTATCTGGTTATTTCTACAGATTGCGAAAATTTCAGTTTTTCTCATTATGTAATATCTTCTTTTTTCACTTTTTCAGAATTTGTTTAGATTTAAAAAATTTCGTGAATACCTCTAAATATGCCATTCTCACATGAAGATAAAATAATTATAAAGCATTATAGAGTTGAAAAAGGTTATAGTGCAAGGAAATTACTTTCTGAATTCGATTATAAAGGATGGACTAGATCAGGTTTAGATTACTTATTGAGAACTATCGATGAAACAGGAAGCATTGAAAGGAAGGTTGGTAGTGGGCGACCAAAATCAGTTAGAGTACGTATCCTAAGTCAAGAGGATCGACCTGGTAACCACATGACACCTGCTCAAATATCAAAAGAACTAGAAATATCAGAATCAAGCGTAAGAAGGATTATTAAATCTGATCTGCAATTTAAACCATTTAAAAGAGTGCATGGACAAAGATTGTCAGAAGTAAACTGTCAGAAAAGAGTTGAGAAATCCAAACGTATTTTACGTATAATAACTGAAGATAAACTTTCCAAGACATTTTTTACGGATGAAAAACGTTTTACGGTAGAGCCACCAAGAAACTCACAGAATGACCAGGTGTATTCTGATGTTGCGAAGAAAAATGAAATCCAAGATGAAAGACTGTACGCAACAAGGAGTCACTTTTCTTCTAGCGTCATGGTTTCTGTTGGAGTGTCCAAGTTGGGAAAATTAATGCCCAATATTATTCAAATAACCTGCTTGAGAAAATGCTTCCAGAAATGAGAAACTTCGCTAGTCAAGGTTACTTTATTTTTCAACAAGATGGTGCAACATCACATACTGCCAAAACAACCATCGAATATTTGAAAAAGAATGTGCCTGAATTTCTGGAACCGAATAATTGGCCACCTAACAGCCCTGACCTAAACCCTGTAGACTACGGAATATGGGAAAACTTGGCAGAAAGAGTGTATAGGAACAGAATAAGGGATGTCAATCATTTGCGTGAGTTGATTATCGCAAAATGGGCAGAGCTCCCCCAAGAGCAAATAAATTGAGCAATAAACGAATTCAGACCAAGATTTAAAAAAGTGATAGAAATGCAAGGGAATCATATTGAACAGTTCTTTTAATTTTATTAAACTAAAAATTATCTACAGTATATCGTAAAAAATTTTTTTCATGTTAAGTAGGAGAATCTCACTTTTTAGTTAATTATTAATAAAATTAACAATTCTGTGCAAATATCAGAATTACTCAATGCTCCCTGCAAATTTATATTGATGTACAATAATTGTTTAAAAGAGGAAAAATTAATAAGATAGCCTCAGCCTTCTAAGCCAGCTGACTGATTAAGCCAACTGGCTCTGGCTGATTAATATATGCTTTAATTAAATGATTATTTCTATCTGGCAACTCAGCCCTCTAAGTCAGATGACGGAAGAATATATGGTTTAATTAAATAATTATTGCTATCAGCTTTCTAAGACAGATGACGGAGTAATATATGCAAATAAACAATGCTATCCTCAGCCTTCTAAGATAGCTGACTGATTAACCCTTTGCCTGTCCCGTGCATCACATGTGATACATGCATCACATATGATACACAGAGCGCATCATAAATAATATTTAGTGTGATACATTCTATGATCACATATTACCCACCAACTAAACCAAATAAACCTCCTATAACCAAAAGTCTGAAAACAAGCATGGACGTTTGGACCAAACTTATGAAAATGCTTTGGACAGGCAAAGGGTTAAGCCAACTGGCTCTGGCTGAATAATATATGAATTAATTTAATAAATGACGAATCTGGCAACTGGCTGAAGGAATAATTAAACACATGGCGCTATCTGGCAACTCAGTCTTCTATTGGCTGATTAATATAGGGTTTAATTAAATATATAGCGCAAACTGGCAACTCAGCCTTCTATTGGCTGATGAATTAAATACATGGCACTATCTGGCAACTCAGTTTTCTATTGGCTGATTAATATATAGTTTAATTAAATATATAGCGCAAACTGGCAACTCAGCCTTCTATTGGCTGATGAATTAAATACATGGCGCTATCTGACAACTCAGCCAACTGGCTGTTTGGGACCCTATAAGAGGGCGGCGGGCGGCTGAAGACTCATATTCGCTCGGCATTCGTCGAGCAAGGATCCCTACTCTGGATCCTTTCTCTTTCTGGCCCTTTTGGGGGGTGAGGCGTTCCCTTCTCCCCCAAAAGAGGCCTCTTAGGTTAGGTATGCCCCTTTGGGGGGTTCAGCTTGTGGGAGAACTCCGCCTCCACGTTGCATACCCCTTGCAATCCCATTTTGGGGTTGGCAAAAAAGGTTGGCACTTCCCTTTAGGGGGATCAGCTTGGAGGTTAACTCCAGGTTGCATACCCCTTGCAATCCCATTTCGGGGCTGGCAACAAAGGGGCTGGGGAATTTTTATTTATTTTTTGCAACAAAGGGGGGTGGAGTTGGCACTCTTGCAACAAATGGGGGTGGGGTTGGCACTCTTGTAACAAAGGGGGGGGGGTTGGCACTCTTGCAACATTACGTAATATTATGCAACATTTCTGCACTCGTCCATTTTCGGGTATACTACTGGGTGTTGGGAAAGGGTAAAATTTATATTCGTCATAAGTGAGTACATCGAAAAATGGTACAAGTATGAGGTATGTGTAGGGGCGTGGTCCATGTACAGTCCAGGTGTATTCTAGAAATTGGGGGTAATTAGTATGGTTGAGTGGGAATACGGGTGATAATTTTAATTGTGTCTGGGCGGTGTGAATCAAGGACTGAAGTGTTTCCCATGGTATTAATATGGGAAGAGTGATTTTTCTATGGGCTAGCTGGGTTGCACGCAAAACCTTGGAATGAATCGTAATTATTTGCTGTAAATATTTATCGATTAGGGTTACTTGTAGATTAAATATTTCTATCAATTCTAGATATCTTTTGTGTTCTTTGTATTGAGTTAACATGGATTCAAGGTATGTGAATCTATCTGAAAGGGCGTGGAGGAAGCGATTGTTTTCGTGTAGTGACCTAATAGTTTGTTCTAACATGTGTCCATTATATTGCCGATTTCGCGCGAAGAGATTCAATTTGAGTTCAATTCTTTTAATATCTTCTTCGGTTGCTAATCCGAATAAACTCTTGAATATTTTTCCTCCTATATTTATCAGTCCTCTTTTATTTCTTTGATTAATTTTTTCCGAGTTTTGAGTTCCAGTTTGTATCCATGGTAAAGCTAATATTTCTGATAGGGCGCGTGCTGTAGTTTGAATATTTTCGAAGGTATTTTCTAACAGAACGCGACTAATCCGATCTTTTCCCTGGACAGAACCCTGAACTTTACTTTCAAACGTTTTTAATTGGGTTTGTATCTGAAGATTGATCTTGATTCTAGCAGGGGGTTGCAAATTTATAAAAAGGTCCGCGTGTCCTTTCAAAAATTTACCTTCTGCAAGCTTCTCTATGACAACTCCGGTAGAAATTTTAATGCAAGGGCTACAAGAGTAAATAATTTGGAAAATTATAAGGGGGACAATTTTATTTATTTCTACGCTTTAGATTATATGGAGCTGGAGGTGGCCGTGTGGATACTTGTGTTTGTGGACGAAGGGGTCGGCCTCGTTTTGGTGGAAATGGGGGTCGACCGTTAAGCTCGGATTCTGAGCAACTTCTTTTTTTATGTGAAGGTTCTAGTTCACGTGGTTGATGCATTTGAGGGCGGTATGTAGGGTCCGTGCGTCGATCATCAATCGGTGAAGGTGGTGACAGAGGAGATGGTGGAGTTCCACTGAGTGATCCTCTCGAAGGAGTTTCTCCAGGGTCTGGGTCCGATGGGACTCTTGGTTCTGGGGCCTCCTCTTATTCAGATATTGGCTTGAGTACTGGTGGTATTACGAGGTACCAATCTTCGTCAGAGGTAGTGGTTCCCGCGTTGACCACTTCAGTTTTTTGATCCCTGCTCGATTTGTTAATTCCTTGACCTTTCGAAGGATAGGCGGCTCGAACGCCTGGCAGCTGTTTTTTTGGAAGGTGTTGTTCGGCAGCTATCTTCAAATTATCCGCGTGAATGATCTTTAGTTTGGAATGATCCCGGAGGTCGAGGATTTCGTAACGATTTTTTCCGAGGTTTTTCATAATCCTATATGGGCCATTAGGGCATATCATACTCTGGGTTCAGGGTTGAAATTTTGGAAAAACAAAGTGGCTAATATGTAGTCCTATGTAAAAATTAATTCTAAGATGGGTTTATTATTTGCAACTTTTCCGAAAAATCTCATTTTCATGGTCAAAATCGCGATTTTCTGATTTGAAGGCTGCCTAACGCAGCCTCAGGGCACCCAAACCAAAGCGCGCAGCTGTTCTGCATATGATTTAGTCTAAAAGCTGCTTTTCTGACCTCATCCTTGATTTCTTGCGTGTTTCAACACCTCTGGGTGCTGAAAAAATGTTTAGATTTCACGTAAAACTTAAGAATTTTAAGTTTTTCTTCAAAGAATAGGCGCGGCTCACCAGCTCTACTCTGATCGAGTAGCCGGAGACTTGCCACCTCTACGTGTAGGTTCACACGCCTGTTCTTCATAGATCCCTGAAAAACGTGGCCTCATAAGATCTTATATTATGATCTTATGAGGACTTTCAGCTCTTATGAGCATTAACGATGGCTTCAGCCTCTTCATCAGCCACTCGAACCTGAAAAGCTCTTAAGTATGTTCTGCTTCGATCTGAACACGGAGCATTTCTCGATGGTCTATCCTGGCTCTCACCCACCCATATCTCCTCTCGTGACCGTACACAGCTTGGGAAGCAATTGAGACTTCCTGTACAGCTCTCTCGCAGGACTGAGTATGAACAGAGAAAGCGTCCACTTTGAGTGGAGTTTTCCCGAGATCCTCGAGCTCAGTCAAGGTAATCTTGCAGGTGAAAATAGGCTCGTAAATATTCTCTGATTCCCAGTTGATGAGATCCTCAGGTGAAGTGGCCTGCAGATTATCTTTGGGATTTTTATGGGGCCTCACTGTCGTATTGCCAAAGTCTCTTCCTTCTCTGATCTTCTCTATCTGGCTCACAGCAAAAGCTCTCTGATGCTCATCCTCACTGCACAGGAATGAAGCCAAGATGTTCTCAGGATGTGCGTGGTAAGCTCCTCTTATCACTGCAGCAGAGATGATGTTCCTGACCTCGGTATTCTGGTTCCTCAGCAGCCTCAGGCTTGAAAAAACGTGTGCAGGACCAAATTTGAGGTGGTGCTTCACTTTGATGTCGTAGTACATTTTGAAGTAGAAGTTAAGGCAGAACTTCACGAGGACCTCGAGCCTCCTTAACACCTCCCCCTTCAGTCTGTGCTCCCTCATCCACAACAGCAAGATGGCCTGTGCAGTAGTGAGCCACCTGGCTTGGTTCAGAGGTCCGCACTTGAGACCGTTCAACTGTGGACTGAGACTTCCAGACTTGATGGCTTTGATCAGAAGATAGCAGTTGTGCTGCTCTATGGAGAGAGATTTGACTATCTCTAAAGGCAGCTCTATGATATCTTCAGTTCCTTCCACTGGTTTGAAGTTGAAGTTGACCTCAAGTTCATTCATTTTCTCAAGGAGTTTTCCAATAGGCCCACTGAAGCCTGACCGGGGAGTTACAGGGCCGTCCAGCTTGATGATTAAGTGCCTCAGGGAGCTCGTTCACATGGAGCTGACAGATCATCCAGTGGAACTTGCGACCCAGCATCTTTTCCAATAGGGCTATGGCGCCTCCAGACCACCCGGTGTTGGTGTTGGTAGAGTCTCCTCCAATCATTACAAGGCTCTCGTCAGCTCCGTGATCCAGAAGCCACTCATGCAGGCCCTGAGCGATCTTATGAGCAGGCTTTTCTCCTTCCTCAGGTTCCTCAGGAGTGAAATGGAAGAGGTACTTTCCTTGAGGCTCCCACGTGACAGTGTAATGCTCCTCGATCACTTTGCCAGGATGAAATCTCCCTGTCACTTCGTCATATTTCAACACCTTTGTGTTCCTATCCTGCTTGCCATCAAAGAATATCTCAGAGATCTTCTCCTCCTCCTCTGACTTCTGCGTGAGAACTTCAACTGATGAGGCCATTACTTCCTCCTTGGCCCTCCAGAATTTCGTGCCATCTATGGCCAAGTAAGTCTTGTCTTTGGAAAGATGACCGGCCTTGATGAGGTCGTTCAGGAAGCCAGTGGCAACTGCAGCTGCCGGAACATTTGCCACCCTGTGCCTTAAAGCTGCTGAAGCTGTCCCTTGGTTACAAAGATGCAAATGGAGTAGATTTTTTTTCTTATGTATGTATGTATTAAACCTGTGTAAGAGTTAAGCAAAGTTAATGTGTCTAAATGGCAACAAATTACGACAAAGGGTTAAAAATATGATGTGTTCAATTGAATATTTGGTATTTCAACATAGAACAGAAAACCGCAATTTTGAACATGATAACGCGATATTTGGGAAAAGTTGCAGAAAAGAAACCCCTTTTAGAATTAAATTTTACATAAAAATACATATTAGCCAGAGTGAAATTCGGAATCTGAAAAGTATGATATGCCCTAATGGGCCATCCCATTTTGGGTATAATTTGCGATGAGCACCTGGCGGTTTCACTCTCTTCAGATAACATCGCATACCGACGATTATAGTCCGTTGACGGGGATGACGCCTATGTTGCTCTTGCTCCATCTGTTGGTTTCGTTGGTCGAGGGCATAGCGGATTATGTCAAAAATCTTAAAAGATCGTTCAGCTAGTTGCTGATTTGCTTTTGCCATCTCGAAAGACGTTAGAACTGCCGGGTCGATTTGGTCGAGCAAATCAAAAGGTAGCAGCTTGTCGTAGTGATATAGGACGAAATGAGGGGTGTCCCCGATGGACACATTATAGCCATTGTTGATGGCTGTTTGTACCATGGGAAGGAAATCATCCCATGTACGGGAGGATGCATCGACAATGTGGCGCAGGGCTTCTAAGATCTTTCGATTGTGCCTTTCCACTAAGCCGTTTGCCTGCGGATGGTATGCCACAATGTGTGTATTTTTAATTTTACACATGTTACAGAGTGACTCGAACAGTTTGGAAGTGAAACTAAGGGCGTTATCCGAGATTAGGATGGAAGGATTGGTATGATTTTGGATGACGCGTTCCACTAGGGCTCTTGCCACAGTTTCCGAGGTCTAGTCTGGAATGGCAGCTACTTCGCTGTAACGCAAGAAGTGGTCCGTAAACACAATGATGTACTGGTTTCCCTTTGATGTTTTGTGAAATGGTCCCAGTATATCCATTCCAGTTCTTTGCCAGGGCCTTTGGCATACTGGATATTTATGCATAGGAGCTGTGGATGGTACGTTGCCTCTGTGTTTTAAACACGACGGACATTCGGCGATGTATTCATGTACCTTTCTGTTCATTCGGGAAAATGGTATCGCTCCAAAAGACTCTTGATGGTGCGATCCGGCCCCATGTGGCCATACAAGGGTGAGTCGTGACAAAGTCCAATGGCTATATCGACGAGATCCTTTGGTATCTCCACGAGGTCGTTTCCATCTTCGTTCCTGAAATGTACGAGCCCATCCTTGAGGTTGTACTGTTCTTTTACCTTCGATGGTTCCTTTTGTTCCAGGCGCGCCCGAAGGTTTTGGGTGTGTTGGTCCTGTTGTTGGGAGTATTGCAGACACTCGTAGTCGAACACAGGAAGAATTCCTATTTTATTCACTTGGGCGTCGGGCTTGAGTCTCGACAATCCGTCTGGAATAACTTGAAGTTTTCCCGGTTTGTATACGATTTTTGCCGCAAAGTCCTGAATCAACAGAGCCCATCTACTCAACCGTCCTTCAAGTAGCTTGTCCTTGAAGAGGTACGTGAGTGGCTTATGATCAGTCTTGATGGTTACATCGTAGCCATAGACGATATTTCGGAATTTTTTCAAAGCCCAATATACCGCTAGGGCCTCTCGGTCCGTAGTGGAATAATTCCGTTGAGGTGCAGAGAGAAGTTGACTGGCATAAGCAATGGGTAATTCCACACCATCTACGTCCTGTAATAGGACGGCTCCTAGTCCATAGGAGGAAGCATCTGTGGCTATGACAAGGGTTTGTGTAATCAGGATATTGTAATGGGATGACAGGTTAGTTTACCAATTAAAGTTTCAAAGGCATGTTGGTGATCGGATTCCCAGTTAAATTTAGAATTTTTCTGGAACAAATTAGTAATGGGTTTAGCAATATTTGAAAATTGGGGGATAAAATTCCGATAGAATCCGACAAAACCAATAAATGCACGGCGTCGTCGATGGTTTTGGGTACAGGGTACCTTTCCAGGCTTCGAGTTTGGCTGGATCAGGTTTAATTCCTGTGGATGAGAGTAGAATCCTAGGTATACCAGGGATCTTGTAAAAAGTTGCACTTTGCAAGTTCAGTTTAAGGTGTGCTTTTCTCAAGCGTGATAGCACATTCTGAAGACGTTGAAAGTGTGTTTTTATGTCCGAACTGTAACGATAATATCGTCAAGATAAACGAGAGCTTCACACCTAATAGGTCGGAAAGGACTATATTCATCAACCTAGAGAAATTAGCAGGCCCATTTCGGACTCCGAAAGGTAAAACCTGGAATTCGTAATGGCCTCGGTTAGTGGAGAAAGCAGTCAATGCCCGAGATTCGGGACTGACCTCCATTTGCCAATAACCGATGCTAAATCGAGGGATGAAAAGAAGTTAGCTTTCCCTACGTTCAGAATTGTTTCCTGCATGTTTGGAATCGGGAAACGGTCTGGGATGGTAATGTTGTTCAGGCGTC
The DNA here is from genome assembly GCA_023014485.1 of Bathynomus jamesi. NCBI lineage: Eukaryota > Metazoa > Arthropoda > Malacostraca > Isopoda > Cirolanidae > Bathynomus > Bathynomus jamesi. Next base: position 83,168 of record JAJOZX010001913.1, on the reverse strand, counting down.
TAAAATCTATACAAGGGCGAGATGTTCCGTCCTTTTTGGAGACGAGAATCATAGGAGCGGACCAGGGACTAGCTGAAGGCTGAATGACATCCTGCTCCAACATGTCCGTGATGTGTTCCTCAATAGTGACTAATGGGAATGTGGAACCCGATAGGGAGGAATGAAAATGGGTTTGGAATTGGGTTCCAACTTGATTTCAAAAGGGACCAAATTAGTTCGGCCCAGAGGATCTCCTTTTAGGGCAATCACATCTCTATTTCTTATCAGGAAATCGAGAAGTGATTCCATTAGTTTGGGATCCTGTAAGCTGGTGACTCCTGAAGGGAGTGCTCCAGACATTTCTTATATTCTTCTTTTAATACTGAAGGTTTCTCTAAGGAACTGGAAACACGATTTATCGTACTGGTGGGGAAATCTGAATCTATTCTACTGTGGAAACAGTTCCTATTTTCTGATTTGAAGTTAATTCGATAGGGTTTTTCCTTTGTTTAAACAAACAACAGGGATAGCTGAATTCTGACTCTGACTAAGGACTTGGGCAATAAGAACATCTCTTTTGAAATTACTTTTCTCTGTAATCAGAGTACGCTCTGACTCTAATAATTTTCCTTGACTGTCGACTACTTTTGCTAGGAAACAAATCTTCTCATAAGGTGCTACTGTTATATGCTCGGTAGGGCATATGAAAAATTGTGAATCTGACTCTGGTTCGGCGACTAAAATTTGCCTTATTGGCTGAACTGAAGCTGGCTGAACTGAAACTGGCTGACTGGAAATGACTGACTGGAAACTGACTGACTGGAAACTGACTGACTGGAATGACTGACTGGAATGACTGTGTTGATCCAACTAGATTCAACAACTGGAAATGATTACTCGGGGGTCTGATTTCTGGAGCGGTTGTCCCTCTGGGTGCAACCGACTAACTTGAACTGCTATCAAGTGGAAGGGGTTTCCTATTTCTTTCGGAAATCTGAACTGAGCTAATTCTATTGGCATTAAGCTGTCTGTTATTCTCACGGAGATGATGTGTCCTATTTCGACACCTCACTAGCTTTCCGGCTGGGTAAATCTCCCAATGATTCCGGTTAAAAAAATCCATACCTAGTAGGATATCTGTCTGAAAGGTGGCGACTGTGTCCACTATACAACATTTCGCGGGGTATACCGCGTTTCCAACTTCTAAATATAATCAATTTCTCCGTATGTAGGTATGGGTGTGCCCGTAACTCCTCTGAGTTGACAGGAGGGTGCCTTAATTTCATATTTGTAATCTGTACTCTCTAGTAATTCATCTACACATTGTTTCGTAATTAACGTCGCGTGTGCTCCTGTATCTAGGAGAGCAGTTAAATCTTGGTTATCAGTGCTACAATTTATTTTTAAATCTAGGAGGTCCGCACCTATTATCCTCATGGGGAGTTTGTGTGCGTATCTGGGTTCATTACTGTAATTTAGGAGGGAGGAGGTTGAACTGCTGCCTCCAATGTAGGGTCTAAAAAAGGGCTCGAATTGTCTTCTATGGGAGGACCTGGGTCATATTCTATGGGATCACCATACGCTGGCGGGTGTTCTTGAAAACTGTACTCTGGGGAAAATGATTCCTCCACGGGTACTTCTACTTAACGAACTATCTGACCTTGTTGATTGTACTGGGGTTTATACATGGGGTAATAGTGTGATTGACCCTGTGGTCGTAATCTATTTGGTTGTTGGTTCGACTGAAGCTGGGAATGGACTGGTTTCTGGGGATTGGAGGACTTTTGGGAACGTTGGTGTTTTGATTTCTGAAAGTGGGGTCTATACTCTGCAGGGGCTTTATCGGCACATTTTTGGCGATCGCCACGGCGATGACCATGTTCGTGACAGTGGGAGCAATAAGAGGGATAATTGCACTGACTCATCATGTGCCCAAAGCTATCGCAGTTAAAACACTGTGGAGGAGGGCGTGTATTCTGGGTTTGGGAGGCTTGTTTCTGGGGTGGTGTTCCCTGCATTGGCCTCGATTTATAGGGTTGTTGTTGTTGGTGGTGTTGTGGTTGCTGCTGCTGAATGTAATGTACGGGGTTTCTCTACCCTTTCGGTAGTTCTGGTTTGCTAAATCTGGGTAATGTTCCCGTGTTTTATTTATGGCTACACTGACAGGTTTGTCAACATTTAAAAACTCTTGAAACGTTTTTTTAGGTGCTCCGGGTAGGTTTTGGTAAATGGTCGTTGCTACTATTAGATTTCTTTGTTTTGAAGTGAAAGTAATGCCACACGCATTTTCTGCGGCCGGAGGGCTTCTCCTACGTTTATGTGTTCGTGTAATAAAATTATTTAAATCTTCATGTTCCTCTTTCTTCCATTTAGCTTGGAAGACTGCTTCTAACGTGGCTAAGGGTTGTGCAAGTGTTATTTCTTTAAAAAATTCTAATAAGTTTTTTTAAAATTGTCCCATGTTGTAGCTTCGCTAATGATGGGACGTAGGTGACTGTGTCATGAGCATTCCCTTCTTTAGGGTCGATAAACTTTTTGCTTCCCTAATTTTATATCATCATCGGTGATGTTTTCGCGTAAGAAATTGTTCTAAAGACTCAATCCAAGGTCTTACGCGTGGTTCAACAAAGTGATTATCTATGGTCCCCTTAAAAATTAAGACAGTATAGGGAAGGTTTACTAATCTACCTAAGTTCATATATGCTGGGGCGGGGGTTTGAGACATATTGGCTTGTACTTGATCTGAAGTTTGTCTGTGTGGGAATATGTTTGAAGGGCGCGGGGTAGGTGGAAGAATGGGTGTAGGGAAATTTTCCATGTCAGAAAGCGCACCGTCTGAATCGCTCATTTGTGAAGGTACTATTAATGTATTCTAATTTGGTCTGCTTGACCGATCTTAATCTATAGAATGATCACTTGAGTGGTTTTCCTAACTACTCTATCTAAAAATACACATTAAATAAATGTACAATAATTTGCCTAACTAGGACTAGGGTAAAGTTTGAAAAGATTGTAAACAAAATAATTAAAAAAATATATAAACAAGATTTCACTCGAATGTACGTGAAGGTATGGTAATACTATGTTTGGTACATTAAATAAATTTATACTATACTAACTATAATAGTGGAAATAACTCGGTTTTACTAAAAAGAAATGTATCACTGGTGTATGAAATGTTCACTGTGTTTTTTGTTAATTCTGGCTCGATACTAATTATTAACTGTTAACAATACTGACTTTTCAAATGTTTAGAGATTATTTTTTTTTTTAAAAAGAGTTTTTTACTTAACAAGATTCCTACGGCGAAATCCTTGGAGACGTGTCCTGAAGACGTCTTGCTGGCCACTTGTTCTTGGATGAAAACTAGGCGTGGAGAACTTGGAGTCGTGACACACCGGTTCAAGGGTGGATGTGACGAACTAGAAGTCGTGACACGCCGGTCAACTGGATGTTGGTTCTAGTTCCAGGGTCTGGAAGACTGGAAGAATCCTGGATGCAGAGGTCGCCAGTTGTTAACCCCTCCGTCTATGGCCTGGGTTGGTTCGAAGTCGACGGGGGTTCTAGTTAGGTGGCAGCAACGGATGTGTGACTTGTAGTAGTTTTCTTCTATATTACTCTCCGAGTTCTTCTATAGTGGCTCGGAGACTTACTAAATTCTCTGAAGATTCCCTGACTCTTCTTATAACGTACCAGGGAAGTTTAATGGCTAAGTTCTTCTGAAGAGAGCAAGGCTCGAAGGAGAAGATAAAGACTATCTTTTACTGTAATTTACTGTTAAAATGTACAGGTAGTGTTCAGCTTCTGAATTAACTTCTGAATAAACATGGAAGATTTTACATGGATTTATATACCCCAAAACTGGTAACATCATTATTATTAAATGTTGAAAAGGCTGCATTATTTTTGCACAATATTTGAAAATAAAGTAAATCTTTTAGCTGCTAAGGTTTAAACGAATAAACAAGACATTTAAAGATGAAGCCATATTTTTATCTTAATCCGCGTTTTTTCAGATCTGATGCTATCATGATCTGCCAAGTTAACTAAAAGTGGAAATTGAACTATGCATCTTTACACTAAAATAGGCATATGAGTAAAAATTAAAGGTTTAAGATTTACAATTAAATGCTTAGGCAAGACGTGACTTCATCTTTTATACGAAGAGAGAATGTATACAAAATATGAACATTGCAAAGTTTAAGCAGGATTCATTATTAAGCGAAATCTAAAAAAAATTATTAAGAGATTTTAAAAAGAACAAGTCACCAATTATTTGGCAAAGTAGAAAGCAAATCAAAAATTTTATCCAAACTCGCGTTAGGCGATTTTGGTCCTTATGTAAAAATGAATACATACACGTACATACATATTAATATAGGTATTATATAAAGTTAAATATACACGAATATACAGAATCATATAAATACATGAACCATATAAACACATGAATTTTAAAAATGGATACAAGAACTATATAAATGAATATTAGAATTTCATGAGAGAATAAGATAGTATAGGAATATAAGAATTATTCATAGTTCATTTTTACACACACACACACACACACACACACACACATATATATATATATATATATATATATATATATATATATATATATATATATATAATTCGGGACAAACAAACAAACAAACACTTTATTTCAGACTCAACAGGCACAAACACTATACAAGTGGTCCATAGAAGATTAAGAGATAGTTGTCTGGAGCACTGCTTAAGTAGGCCAGTGAATCACTTTGCATGATGAACATACAGTTGCCTATGCTAATGCTTCCAGATTTGAGATTTATAAAATATATTGGAAATCAGTCCACTAACCATGGCTTCTATTATCTTATTGACTGACTCACCAAGCCCGGTGAGAAATCTAAATACAAAATTGCGAATAACACTGGCACAGTTAGGTACCTTATTGACTACAAACAGCATGCTGGCACTAGAAGGAGCACCACTTATAAATCTTGGAGTTCTTAATAAACTCCTAAAAATATTATTATATGCAACATATAATTTTCTCAAATTATACATCCTGTAGTTCCACAACAAATGAGCTGTATATGTTATAATGTGTTATAATGTTTCAAACCAACAAAGACCCTAGGATCCACTCATGGTTAGTCTACCTAACTGTGTCCGTAATTGTGTATTGTGCATGTCCTCCGTGGTGGCGGAGGGGACCTACAATTTTGTGTGGGTTCCGAACCACAAAGAACATAAGAACATAAGAAATTTTTATAATGGGCACACTAGGGGCCACTTCGGCCCATCGAGGTGGCTCCACTATGTAAAAACTGTCTGTACATTGGCAGCAACCAATTTTTATAAAACTAAATAATTATCAATTTAAAACCAATTAATTATCAATTTAAAACTAAAGATAGAATCTCTGGATCCAAAGGATCAAAGTCATAATAGACTATCCACAAATATGTTACACTCTATATTTATTTATAACTGACATGCAAATATATCATATCCAAAGAATCCAGTCAATTTCATTACGGTATCCATCAATACCAGTATCTTGAGTAGTATAGCCGCAAAATGTATGAATGCAAGTTGCAAGTGCAATGTTACGTAATGTTGCAAGAGTGCCAACCCCCACCCCCGTTGTTGCAAAAAAAAGAAAACAGAAAAAAGAAAACATTTCCCAACCCCCTTTGTTGCCAACCCAAAAATGATGTTGCAAGGGGTATGCAACTTGGAGTTATCCCCCAAGCTGATCCCCCCAAAGGGGAGTGCCAACCTTTGTTGCCAACCCCAAAATGGGATTACAAAGGGTATGCAACTTGGAGGCGGAGTTCTCCCCCAAGCTGAACCCCCTAAAGGGGCAGAAAGAGAGAGAGAGAGAGAGAGAGAGAGAGAGGAGGAGAGACACAGAGGTGGGGACCCAGAGTTGGGTGTTCACTTGGCTGGAAGCCGAGCTCATATGGGGTTCTGGCGCCAACCGCAGCCTCTTATAGGGTCCCAAACAGCCAGTTGGCTGAGTTGCCAGATAGCACCATGTGTTTAATTATTCCTTCAGCCAGTTGCCAGATAGCAATAATTATTTATTTATTCCTTACATTATTCAGCCAATCGCCTGCTGAGTTGGCAGATAGCAATAATTATTGAATTAATTCATATATTAATCAGCCTAGAAGACTAAGTTGCCAGATTCGTCATTTATTAATTTAATTCATATATTAATCAGCCTAGAAGACTGAGTTGTCAGATAGCAATATTTATTTAATTATTCCTTATATTATTCAGCCATTTCGTTGCTAAATACCACCATATATTTTAATGTATATTAGAGAGAGTTGCTAAATACCACCATTTATTTATATGAGGATAGTTGTCAGGTACCGCCATTTATTTTAATTCGTTACCAAAGCAGATGAATTTTTCTTTAAGGAGAACTAATTATTTTAAAAGAAATTCTGTTTATTAAATAAATAATTAGAATTTAAACACACTCTCTTTACACAACTAAAATAAATCATTTTATTATTTAATTCCTATTTTTATTATTATTATTAATATCACAATTTTGTTAAATCACGAATAACAGTGGGAAAGGAGAAGAAACCTTACGAAGAAAGGTGGAACGAACGATAATTTCAGATTCAAAACACACGGTCATCTCCCCCCTCCCTCATTCCATCCACAAACTTCTCACCCCATCTGCTCTTGTATATATATTAATTATTTTGAAAATATACAAAACGTACAATTCGTGTACTGCAACACTGATATAAATATTTATTTAAACATTATTCTTTGACAGTCCTTTCTTGTGCTTCATAACTGGAAAAATATTAATACACACTTTATATATATACATGTTCAAAAATAAAATAAAAATGTATAAACATATAAACACGTTCATAAGCATTACGTGATTGTTTTCCAATAGAATAAATTATTTTAAAAAAATATAAATAAATGCTTGAAAAGTAAAAAAATATATATAATAAATAAGTGAACAATTCGTACACACACACAAACACAAAAGCATAACCAATAATCGTCATACTAGCGCAACTACCACACAAAAAAGCATCACACCATCAATCGTCATACGCGCACAACCACCAACATCACCACACAAACTGATGCATGCAAAACCCACTATTAAAATATATACGAGCACAACGCCACACAAAGAAGTATCACCAACAAAACATAGTATTATCAAACATTAGTATATATTGCCGTGATGTACCTTTTATTATTTATTATAATTTATTTAAATTCATTATTTCTTTATTTTCTTTCCTCTTTCATCTATCATAATTTATTGTAATTTGAAATTCACTAGGAAAACTTATTAATATCGTTTAACAAATTTATTTGTTTATTCAAGTTATTTATTTTGCAATTTTTTTCGTTAACAAAATTCAAGTTAGATAGAGAAGAAATCATTAGAAAGTCAAATTCCACACATCGGATATTTTGTATCATTTTATAAAATTCGAAAACAAACTATAATTTTCACAACATTTGCATAAAATAACATTTCACACTAATAACCAAATTTACAACCTGTAACAAATGTATAGCGTCACCGACTGTACAACCATAAACCCATTATTATCTCAGACACACACAACCACCACCACACAAACTGATGCAGGCAAAGACCTCAATAGTAAAATATATACGAGCACAACCCACCACACAAAAAAGCATCACCAACATTCGTATAGACTCTTAGGAGCTCCAACAGCAGACGGTGAAATGAGGGCTACGACTTTTAAAAGGAGCACACCCCATCAATAGTAGATGAGGGCTACGACTTCTTAGGAGCACACCCTATTAACACCACGTGTCCGATATGAAAGCTACACAAGCGTCCAAACGAATGATGATGAAACCAACAACCCGCCTCCACCACAGCCTTACTCACTAATAACAATCCACCAACTACCTTACTCACCAACACCAGGTAGACCGACAAAGTCTCCAAATACGACCCAATAGACAGAGCTATTAAACATAAACAAATACGTTTATGGGGCCAATAGTATTTTCCTATTGAGCTTCTCGCGGTTTAGCGAGGCCTATCGAACATTTGGTGGGCCCCGGCCGGGGCGAGCTTTTAGGCAAAAAATCGAATAAGATAAACTAAGTTTAACACAAATATAAATTTATCTTTAAAATACAATTTTATCATTAAACTATAGCATAAAAAACATTAGTATGATTTTTAAAACAAAATAGAAACTAAATTAGGGCTAACTTATTATTTTTCCTCTTTTACAAATTATTGTGCTTCAATATAAATTTGTAGACTGCATTGAGTAATTCTGGTATTTGCACAATTTGTAGAACGAATCATCGCAATCTTACGATATAGTGTTTAGAAGACAGTATATATATATATATATATATATATATATATAATATATATATATATATATATACATACTGTCTTCTAAACACTATATCGTATATTTTTTCCTCTTTTACAAATTATTGTGCTTCAATATAAATTTGCAGACTGCATTGAGTAATTCTGGTATTTGCACAATTTGTAGAATGAATCATCGCAATCTTACGATATAAACACTATATCGTAAGATTGCGATGATTCGTTCTACAAATTGTACAAATACCAGAATTACTCAATGCAGTCTGCAAATTTATATTGAAGCACAATAATTTGTAAAAGAGGAAAAAATATACGATATAGTGTTTAGAAGACAGTATGTATATATATATATATATATATATATATATATATATATATATATACATACTGTCTTCTAAACACTATATCGTAAGATTGCGATGATTCGTTCTACAAATTGTGCAAATACCAGAATTACTCAATGCAGTCTACAAATTTATATTGAAGCACAATAAATTGTAAAAGAGGAAAAATAATAAGTTAGCCCTAATTTAGTTTCTATTTTGTTTTAAAAATCATACTAATGTTTTTTATGCTATAGTTTAATAATAAAATTGTATCTTAAAGATAAATTTATATTTGTGTGAAACTTAATTTATCTTATTCGATTTTTTGCCTAAAAGCTCGTCCCACCAACTGTCCGATTGGCCTCGCTAAACCGCGAGAAGCTCAATAGCAAATACTATTGGCGTTGCTTTTTTTTTACTTGGGCCCCATAAACGAATTTGTTTATGTTTAATAGCTCTGTCTATTGTGTCGCATTTGGAGACTTTGTCGGTCTACCTGGTGTTGGTGAGTAAGGTGGAGGTAGTTGGTGGATTGTTATTAGTGAGTAAGGCTGTGGTGGTGGATTGTTATTGGTGAGTAAAGCTGTGGTGGAGGCAGGTTGTTGGTTTCACCATCATTCGTTTGGACACTTGGGTAGCTTTCATATCGGATACGTGGTGTTAATGGGGTGTGCTCCTAAAAAGTCGTAGCCCTCATCTACTATTGATGGGGTGTGTTCCTTTTAAAAGTCGTAGCCCTCATTTCACCGTGTGCTGTTGGAGCTCCTAAAAGTCTATACGAATGTTGGTGATGCTTTTTTGTGTGGTGGGTTGTGTTCGTATATATTTTACTATTGGGGTTTTTGCCTGCATCAGGCAGTGTGGTGGTGATTGTGTGTGTCTGAGATAATAAGGGGTTTATGGTTGTACAGTCGGTGACGCTATACATTTGTTACAGGTTGTAAATTTGGTTATTAGTGTGAAATGTTATTTTATGCAAATGTTGTGAAAATTATAGTTTGTTTTCGAATTTTATAAAATGACACAAAATATCCGATGTGTGGAATTTGACCTTCTAATGATTTCTTCTCTATCTAACTTGAATTTTGTTAACGAAAAAATTGCAAAATAAATAACTGAATAAACAAATAAATTTGTTAAAGGATATTAATAAGTTTTCCTAGTGAACAGTGGCGGCTCGTCGGTAGGCACTGCGGAACTGCAGTATCCCTAAATATTTTATTTACAATTGAAATAATCAAGGATGAGCTCACTGAATAACTTTTTCAATAACTTTTGAAACTTTTATTCATTGCTCAATGCTCATCCTTTTATTTCAGTAATTATTTCAACCCATTCTTAGAGACAGCACCCCTAGAATTTTTAGTCACGAGCCGCTACTGCTAGTGAATTTCAAATTACGATAAATTATGATAGACGAAAGAGGAAAGAAAATAAAGAAATAATGAATTTAAATAAATTATAATAAATAATAAAAGTTACATCACGGCAATATATACTAATGTTTGAAAATACTATGTTTTGTTGGTGATGCTTCTTTGTGTGGGCGTTGTGCTCGTATATATTTTACTATTGGGGTTTTGCATGCATCAGTTTGTGTGGTGATGTTGGTGGTTGTGCGCGTATGACGATTGTTGGTGATGTGATGCTTTTTTTTGTTTGGTGGTTGCGCTAGTATAACGATTGTTGGTCATGCTTTTGTGTGTGTGAACGAATTGTTCATTTATTTATTATATATATATTTTTTCTTTTCAAGCCCTTATTTATATTTTTTAAAAATAATTTATTCTATTGGAAAACAATCACGTAATGCTTATGAACGTGTTTATATGTTTATACATTTTTATTTTATTTTTGATCATGTATATATATAAAGTGTGTATTAATATTTTTCCGGTTTTGAAGCACAAGAAAGGACTGTCAAAGAATAATGTTTAAATAAATATTTATATCAGTGTTGCAGTACACGAATTGTACGTTTTGTATATTTTCAAAATAATTAATATATATACAAGAGCAGATGGGGTGAGAAGTTTGTGGATGGAATGAGGGAGGGGGGAGGTGACCGTGTGTTTTGAATCTGAAATTATCGTTCGTTCCACCTTTCTTCGTAAAGTTTCTTCTCCTTTCCCACTGTTATTCGTGATTTAACAAAATTGTGATATTAATAATAATAATAAAAATAGGAATTAAATAATAAAATGATTTATTTTAGTTGTGTAAAGAGAGTGTGTTTAAATTCTAATTATTTATTTAATAAACAGAATTTCTTTTAAAATAATTAGTTCTCTTTAAAGAGAAATTCATCTGCTTTGGTAACGAATTAAAACAAATGGCGGTACCTGACAACTATCCTCATATAAATAAATGGTGGTATTTAGCAACTCTCTCTAATATAAATTAAAATATATGGTGATATTTAGCAACCAAATGGCTGAATAATATAAGGAATAATTAAATAAATATTGCTATCTGACAACTCGGCCTTCTAGGCCGATTAATATATGAATTAAATTAATAAATGACGAATCTGGCAGCTCAGGCTTCTATGATGATTAATATATGAATTAATTTAATAGTTATTGCTATCTGGCAACTCAGCAGGCGATTGGTTGAATAATGTAAGGAATAAATAAATAATTATTGCTATCTGGCAACTGGCTGAAGGAATAATTAAACACATGGCGCTGTCTGGCAACTCAGCCAACTGGCTGTTTGGGACCCTATAAGAGGCTGCGGTTGGCTGAAGAACCCCACATGAGCTCGGCTTCCAGCCGAGTGAACACCCAACTCTGGGTTCCCACCTCTGGATTTCTCCTCCTATCTCTCTCTCTCTCTCTCTGCCCCTTTGGGGGGTTCAGCTTGGGGAAGAACTCCGCCTCCAGGTTGCACACCCCTTGCAATCCCATTTTGGGGTTGGCAACAAAGGTTGGCACTCCCCTTTGGGGGGGATCAGCTTGGGGGATAACTCCAAGTTGCATACCCCTTGCAACACCATTTTGGGGTTAGCAACAGAGGGGGTCCCTTGCGACAAAGGGGTTGGGGAATTTTTTATTTTTTTATTTTTTTTGCAACAAAGGGGGTGGGGTTGGCACTCTTGCAACATTACGTAACACTGCACTTGCACTCATACATTTTGCGGCTATACTACTCCTTCCAACCAAAAATAAGTCACGGTCCATATCAATAGCGGACCAAGTCACAATTTAGAACTATATACATTACAATATATATACTTAGGATGAAAAGTGTAGGTGTGGCTGTAAAGACTGTACAGTAATGTAGAAATGTGTGTGCACCCATTCTGGGTCTCCCATTTAAAGGTGTTTGTGGGGCAAGTGAAGATCATGAGTTTTTCAATACCTCACAGTACTATGGGGCACCGCTCGGCAGAGGAATCTCTTTAAATGGGGTGTGTAAGGACAGAGAGTATCCCCTAACCCAAGATGCTGCCTCCTTATATCCCACAACACTTGTGTTGAGCTGTGGGATCTATCACCTAAATGTACATAATATATATGAAATAAACTAGTACCATTCATGCAATAAAAATGGGCTTAAACACTATCACCAGATGTCCCTTGCAGACATCAAACTATCCAACCTTCTTTTGAAAGAATCAATTGTATCTGAAGTCACCACTTCTTCTGTCAGACTGTTCCAAAACTTAATTACTCTGTTTGTAAAACTATGTTTTCTTAAATTTGTTCTACATCTTGGCTTAAATAATTTCATACTATGACCTCTAGTCTGGTTATAGTGATCTTTAATGAAAAGAGAATCAAAATCTATCTTATCCAACCCTTAATTTTACTACCTCAAACTATACCCAATCTATCAACATATGCGTCTAATCGATTTTTAAACATGTTTATAGACGTGCTACTAATTACTTCTACCGGCAAACTATTCCAGCTATTTACTATTTTATGCGTAAAAAAGTTTTTGGCAACTGCTGTCTCGAACCTACTTGTCAACTTACACCCGTTATTTCTAGTCCTATTATATTGAGATATTTCGAAAAAGCTATCTCCATCTACGTTATCGAACTCATTCATAATTTTGAAAACCTGGATTAGATCACCCCTTAGCCTCCTAGTCTCGAGTGTAGTCAATTTTAACTCCTTAAGCCTATCTTCGTACGACTTTGACCTAAGCGACGGAATCATCTTAGTTGCTCGTCTTTGAACTCTTTCGATTTGTCTATATCTTTGCGCATATGCGGATTCCAAAATTGGATCGCGTACTCCAAATGGGGTCTAACTAATGATTTATAAAGAGGAACTCGACTTAACATCTAATGTACACATATGAAATTTTCTAACCAAAGTATTTCCCTGACCATATAATTGTCTACATTGCCTTAGAATATCAGAGTCATCTGAAAGACTATCAGTTAGTATGTGGTCAAGATATTTAGTCTGAGTCACTTCTGACAGCACCCTACCATTCAATTGAAATTCAGGAAATTTTATATATTTGTAGGCCTTGGTCCTCATAATTATAACATGACTTCTAGCAGGATTATATTTTATGCCGTTATCCTTCCCATACCTTTCACACACCTTCAAAAGTGTGCTGAGCCCTTTTACAAATGGAGAAATAAGAACTAGATCATCTGCATACATCAGATGATTAACAATCATTGTACCAATATAGCAGCCTATTTTACAAGGGTTCAGCACAACAGGTAGATTATCCATATAAACATTGAGTAAGTAGGGGGATAATATCCCTCCTTGCCTAACACCATTGGTCACAGAAAATGGCTCTGAATTAATCCCACCCCATCTTAAATCATTGTCTAGTGATTATACCAGAATATTAATATACGGACCAAGTAACCAGGTACATTACGATTTTCAAGTTTCATGAATAATTTGTCATGATTAACACGATCAAATGCCTTAGAGGCATCCAGGAAACACAAAAATACATTAGAATATAGAGTTTGGTATTTACAGACCTTTTCCTTCAAGGCATACACACACATGTCAGTATTGTGTTTCTTGTTGAAACCAAATTGGTTATCACTAGTATACAGGTAACATTCAACTCTATTAGTATTAATGAGTATATTATTCAAACACCTTAGACCATGGGTCGGGGAACTTTTTTGGGTATTACCCAAAAATCTATTTGAGTAAAATGAAATTACCCCCAGACTTCAAAGTAAACAAAAACAAGCCAATTGCTCTTAAAATTGTTGCATATGGTATACAAAAAATTCAAATTCAAAAAATGTTTATTGGATCCATTATTATGGAGAAATAAAAAAAAAGCCACACATGCTGGCATAAGAATAGCACACAAACAAAATTAGTAAAAAGGATTGAAGAACTGAAGAATTTCATTCAAAACATCTCCACTTCAGGTTTTGGAAAAATGATGCTGTTTCATTTTTGATACAACAACATCAAAATCAGGACGTAAATTCGTAATATTCCAAAATTTAGAATAACGCCACATTTATGTAACAAAATAAAATAAAAATATACGAAAAAAATATCAGCACAAAGTGTCAAGCACTAAAAGCACTTCGTTTCATGATACCATTCACACGACTGAGGCTCTGAGGGAAGTGTCTCTCATACCGCACGCATTACCCCCAAAATTTTTAAATTTACCCCTGTTCCCCGACCACTGCCTTAGACATAATACTGGCCAAGGCTATTGGCCTATAGTTTTCTTTACTGTTGATTTTACCCTTTTTATCTTTTAGTAGTGGCACCAAAACAACGGATAGCATTGTATCCGGCAAAACCCCCATGTATCAGTAAACCTGTAAAGCACAAAACTAGAAGAGGCATCCATCTGTCAATACTAAATTTCAGATGCTCAGCAGAAATACCATCAATACCACATGATTTGTTACAATCTAAACATTTTATGGCCTGTTTACTCTCAAATACACTAACTCTTATGTCTGGACTACAGGTAGCATCACAATTAACACAATTATCACAAAGGCTTTCTTCCTTGGGAAACGGCATTTCAAGTCAAATAAAGTGGCAAACACTTGAATTATCATAATATTCTTTAATCCACAAACGTTTCGGGAGTATTAACGTTATCCCATCTTCAGTGGTCACAATTTACAATGTAAATTATGACCACTAAAGATGGGAGTTAATACTCCCGAAACGTTTGATGATTAAAGAGTGTTAGTTTAAGTGTACGTCATTTCATTTTTATATATATCGGGTGGCCCTAAAAAACGCCTTGAGATTTGAACATCAATAACTTAAAAGATATGAGGTTCACACTTTCAAAATTTACGAAACTTTTACCTCAATCTATTGATAAGCCATCATAAAAATTTCAGACCTCTACATAAAATACTTTTTCCACAGCTGAGGGAACAATGAGATATGGTGAAAAAAACGAATATCATAAACTGAAAAAAAATTATTATTCACATCTTATCAACAAATATGATCAATATGTCCTTCGTCCTGCTTACAAAGTAATCTTAACCTTTCCTTCCGCGACATGATACATTTTCTGATTTCTGTTAATGTTATTTTGTCCCAACATTCGATAGGCCTGTAGCACTAGGGTGTGTCAATTTGGGAGGTGAAAATTAATTTTTGCCAATTCCTTCACTGAGGGGTTTTAAAAATGTTTTTGGATGTGAAGAATTCAAATCTGCTGTTATTTTTGTGATTGCTCAACACTTAGCTTGGTAAATCTACGTTTGATTAAAAAGCACATAAATTGCTCTCGGAAAACAACATTTATTAATTTTAGCTTCTCAAAATGTCAGGTAATGCTATAAAATTTTTAGTTTCTCTGCATAAAACATATCCTAGTAATCATAAAACAACATTAGAAAGTAATGACATCAGTAAAAAAAATATTTAAACAACAAGTTTCATCAAGTCTTGCTTTGATTCGTTCTTGGACATCAGCCGCCGACTTGCTTCTTGGCCTCTGATATAGCCCTCACGTTTCTCATGTGTATACACCCTGCCTGCTGCCTCTGTGACTTGTTTCACACACCTCTTTATTGACTGAGCATGACAGGGCCACTGTGGAACTTGCATAGGCTTGTCAAAGAACTTCTTTACTTCCGCTGTAGTCAGTTTACATGTCAAAGGAGGTTCAAATACCCCGTCAGACCAGTCTGTCAGCTCCAACACGGAAGAAGCACTGGGGTTGATGGAAGGTGTCTTCCTGGGACGTACAGAAAGATCTCCAAGTGTGTCATCATCTCCACCCCTCATGTCAACAATCTTTTGGACACCAGCTCTCCTCTCCTCACTGTCATCTGAGCACAAGAGTGTCTGGATTATCATTTCGCTGAATGCATACCATGCTGAGCGCTTGATGGTTGGCAAAACAGCATCCACTACAGCCTTCTTTTGCAGCCTAACTAGCCGCAGCTGAAACAAGATGTGGCGTGGGCCTTCCACCCAAGTGTTTTACTTTGATGTTGAACCAACAGGGGTAGTACATACCAACAATATATTCCACTATCAGTCTTAAGTTGTTGAGGGTTTTGCCTTTAAGGCCATGTTTTGAAACCCATATGCGACAAAGCCTGTTTGGTGTTGTCAACCACCTTGAATGGCTCACTGGACCAATTTCAAGAAGGGCCAGATCTGTGGGAAGTTCTCCTGTCCTTATGGCCTGTGTGATCCTATACCCGTACGCTTGATCAGTAGAGAGATCCTTTACGACATTGTCACTCAGTGAAGTAAGAGGCTCTCCAATTGAAAGTTTGGTGAATGAAGGATCAATTTCAAGTTCGGTTGCAGTGTCTAGCATCTTGTCAATGTTATCTGTCCACTTGTTGTTAGACAAGGTCTTCCCATCCAGTGCTGTGATCAAGTGTCGCAGGGGTAACTCGTTAGTGTGGAGGGCACAAACCAACCAGATCAGCTTACGGCAAAGCTTGACCTCTACCCAATGCATGGAACCACCCTCCCAGCCAGTGTTAACATTTGTAGAATCACCTCCAATGGCCTGCAGGCTTTTATCAATGCCCTTCTTCTTCATGAAATCTACAAGATTATCAGCAATAACTTCAGCAGGTTTTTTTCTCGTTGAGCCTTTCTCAGGAGTGAAGTGGTAGAGATATCTTCCACCTGGCTCACTGCACACAGAATAATGCTCTTCTTTGATGATGCTGGGGAACTGACGATCTGAATTGTCTGCTTTCAGCATAACTTTAGTTGTATCTTGACGGCCGTCAAAGAAGATGCAGTCAATTTCACCCTTCTTACAAAGATCATCAAATTCCTGATCCAGGGATCTCATAACTTTTTCTTGGGCCCTCTTGACTTTATTGTGATCAACTACAAGTCTCTTGTCTTCTTCAGTGATCAAGCCAGCATCCATAAAGGCAGCAGTGGTGATGGCAGCTGTGGCACGCAGGCCAACACCATATCTGATGCTATGCATAGCAACATTAGGTATTTCTAATGTGTTGTACTCTGGCTTTTTTTGGAAGTTGAAGACGTGCTTGGTATTTCTAATGTCACTTCATAACTTCCATCCTTTCCATCTTGAGCATCAGCTATTTGTTCTTCATTTTCATCATCAGAGAAAATTATTTCATTTGATGGCATTGAAACATCCTGCTTACTTGTCTGCTTATATTCAGCAAGCCTTCTTCTTTCGTCTTCTTGCCGCTTCTGCTTTTTGACTTGTCTGTTGTGCTCAGGTTGATCTGGCAAGCCAATCTGATGTGGTCCAATAGAACGAGACTTGTCTCTCTGACCTTTAATGAAAGCAAGTTCCTTCACAGGGATCTTCATCTCCCTAGGGCATGTACAGTTAATGTGAGTTTCGTTTTTGCAACCAGCATCTGCAAGGCAGCCAAATTCAGAGCAGAGAACAATTTTACACTTGCAACTGAGGATGTCAAAAAGCTTGTCAAGTTTTGCAATGAAAGCCTCTTTGACATGTAGCTTTCCTCTCCCAAGAGATATGTTTTTGGCCTGCTCCCAGCTCTCTTGGATCTTGTTTAAGATTGTGACTCGTGAATTTACAACGGGGGCTACAAAAGAACTGTTTGCTCGTTCCCACTTTTCAAGCACTTTAGGGTAAATGTCCTTTGCAAGACTGGCTGCTGGGTAGTTTCTCACATCCTCACCACTTTGTTCTCTTAGCAGTAGCCCATATTTCAGAACGTCTCGCAGAGTTGGGAGTTCAGAGGGCAACAACTCTCTACCAGTTCCAATTAGGTTGCTCATATGTGTGAATGTCCCCAGTCTTGTCCTCCTTTTAGAAGCCATTGTAGGTCAATTCCCACTGGTTAGGATGGTAGCACTGACGGACAAGTAATCTTCAGCACACTGATGAATATGTTTCAACCTGTGAAATAAGCAAAAACAGCAGTGCATTATATATACAGCATATATAATTATTAATATGATAATTATTATATAATTCCACAAAAAAGTCACTATTTTTATGTAGCTTCTTTCCAAGCAAAACTAAATTATATTAAATTAACAAAAATATCTTTAGAATTCCTAAGTCATGCTGCAACTTTTTAGCACCCCTCATATTTGGAATTTGAAAGTTGAAAAATTCGACACACCCTACTGTAGCCCAGACCCTGATTTTACTGAAACCCTGCATTGTTTGTTACAAAGCAAATTTTTACATATTTTGAAAGCTTATACCACCCCATTCAAGAATCCATCGGGTGTACACCTGACCCCTGCTTGGTTTTTTCAATATGGCCGCCATTTTCCAAGATGGCCGGCGAAACTGAAAAATCCCATATCCTGGTCAATACTTGATGGATTTTGATGATCTTGGGGTCATTTCTGGAGGGATTGCAGACACTTCGGGAGTCGTTTTGACCCACATTCGTCAATACTCAAGGTCATTGGAGGTCAAACGTCCCCCGAAATAAGGAATATCCCATATCCCGGGCAGTCGTGGAGATATTTTGGTGATCTTACTGTCGTTTTTATGGTTTTTGGCAAGATTGAGTAGTTGTATAGGGTTTAAAATGAAATCAGGGATTATTTTCCCCATGGTAAGGTGAATTCCAATAGTCTAATTATTCCTCTTATTTTTTTCAGGTTGTTGAGATTATTGCTGATGGTGCTACCCACCTGGTGGTTTGATGACGTCTTGGTTGTGCTGATTCCAAAATTGTTTTTTGACTGCTGAATATGGAGAATATACCAGGTGAGCATTGTTTAGTTTTCATTTGCTGAGGATAAATTATTTCAATGCGATTTGTACTCTGAAGAATGGATAAACAAAATTCTTATTTTTCAGGTTCTACAAAAGCTGCAGACGAATGTTTCTTCAATGATTTCCTGCGTAGCTGTCCTGGAGGTCAGAAAAGTCTTTCAAATTGTGGGAGGATTCAGAAAATCATAGAGAGCAGCGACATCAGAGGGCAGCCAGATGTTCGAGCGAGATTAGAGCCTCTCTTGGAAGATGGAGCAAAAATCCTTTGTTGTCACAAGAACTGTGTTTCCACTTATGTGTCCAAGCGGAATTTATCAGCATTCATGAAAGAGAGAGAATGTGATACCCCTACAGTGGAGCCAAAAAGACTACGGCTGTTCTCAGTGAAGGCCCAGTATATGACCCTAAAAAACACTGTCTCTTTTGTTTGAAAGTCAGTGAGTGTATATTACCCGAGAAATATGACATCAAAGTTCCGGTGCAATACCGCATTCCAGCATCTAGGTTTATGACCGATACCATAAAAATTGTATGTCTACCTTTCATGTTGAGGTTGAGAGAGCTTGCCAGAATAAGTCAAGGGTTGAACCTGAAGACCGCCCCGTCATTGCTTTGTGTGTAGAATTGTCGAAGAACAAAATGAAACCATGAAATTCAATTGAAGTAGAGAAGCTTTACAAAGAGTTAGGTGGTGAGACGTTGTCACGTAGGTCGCTCATTGTAAAAGTTAAAGATTACTTCAAAGACGAAATTGTAGACTTACATGGGGATGGTATCGCTACGTTGTTAGTTTTCTAAAACTATGCTGCCTCATACCTGAATATTGCAAAAGATTGTGAGGAATCTGTTGATATTGATGAGTGTGTGAAGAAGCTGAGCAAGCAAATCGCGAGTGAGTGCAAAAAGAACAAGGAAGAATTCACTTCTTATCGTACTTACATCGACAAATATAAAAAATATGACGATCCTGACACAACCACGTATTTTGATATTTGCCCCCAATAAATAGTTACCTAATGTGAATAACTGCATCAAAGTTGTCAATGCCAATCCCCCAGCTAGGTGTGAGCTTTGTTTTGCTTACGAGGTCATATCTTGTAGCTTTGCAACCTTCCATAGAATGCATGTGCCCTGTACTTCAGCATAAATTGTGGTTTATATCCGAATATCCATATCCATATAATGTGGGTTATGTCATTTAAGCATTATGATCTGGTTTTATCTGCAGAAAAGATGTTAAGTGCTCAGCAGTTAGCTAGATTGTAGAAATTGTCACTGAAATAAAGCAAATACAGTGATGTCAACTGTGGCATTATCATATTTCAAAGCCAAACTTTAACCTCAAATGACCTTGACTTGACCCATGGAGTTGCAAAATGATATCCTAGTGTTATCACGTGCCTATAGAACTACTCAGTCTCGCCCAAAACCATAAAAACGACAGTAAGATCACTAAAATATCTCCACGACTGGCCGGGATATGGGATATTCCTTATTTCGGGGGGCGTTTGACCTCCAATGACCTTGAGTATTGACGAATGTGGGTCAAAACGACTCCCAAAGTATCTGCAACCCCTCCAGATCGACTCATCATCCTAAAAAACCCTAGAAACGACACCAAGATCATCAAAATCCATCAAGTATTGACCAGGAAATTGGATTTTTCAGTTTCGCCTTGCATCTTGGAAAATGGCGGCCATATTGAAAAAGCCAAGTGGGGGTCAGGTGTACACCCGATGGATTCTTGAATGGGATGGTATAAGATTTCAAAATATGTCAAGATTTGCTTTATAACAAACAATGCAGGGTTCCCACCCCGTGCAACCGGACTACGAGTATTTTTTTCTTTAATTGCATTTCTGTAAAAATTTTTGTTTGGTCTTCATAAATCTTCTTTGCTGGAGTGTTCCATATGCAATAATCCATGGGATTGCAATCAGGTGATTGCGGGGGCAGTCGTTTTTTCCAATGAAGTTGACTACATTCTGTTGTAGATAATCCTGTGTGAACTTGCTAGTATGAGCTGTAGCACTATTTTGTTGGAGTATGAAATCGTTTCCATAATACAGACGCCGACAATCAGGCAAAAGATTCTCCTTTAAGAGATTTACATAGGTTTCTAATTAATTTTTTTATTTTCCGAAATGAAATGAATTTTCGTCTTTCCATTCCACGATACACCTGCTTATGCCATGATTTTTTTGTTAAACCGACTTGTCTGGTAGTAAAGCATCAATGGAGGAATGTCTTTCTTACGCCAGCCATAAACAACATCGTTCCGGGAGTTTCGAGCAATCTCGATGGTGAAATCTTTTTCATTTGTAAAAACTATTTATTTAACATCAATTGACGAAAATCTATCAAGCAATTTTCTACAACGAATTTTTCTTTTAGCTCTTACATTGCTGTCACGTCTTGAAAAACGGATCCTTTTAAATGTTTTAAGTCCTACCGTTCTCTGCATTCTTTGTATGGAACTTCTACTGATACCTAAATTTCTTGCAATTTTCCTCTAAGAGTAGTGTGACCCAGGTCGATCCTTTTGAGATAAACTCATCAGTTCGATCATTGCTATATTGTCTTGAGTGTAAACTGTTTTAGGCCGACCACTTCCACGCTTCCGTGCGGTCGATCTTTTTTCCAAGAAACACTTCAATTACCGCTTTTACACCGTTAGTTAGAACCATAATTTGAAGGGTAAGTTTAAAAAAAAAGTGCAAAAAACTTCACTTTTTTCTACCTGAAGGTCAAAATATGATAATAAAAACCCACTCTAATAGACAGAGTTTATTTCCACAACAGTTTCAATGCCCACTGACATCCTCTTCGGGTGGATACAGAAAAACGGATTGCGCTCGTATGTAGGAGTAATTACGAGTTCTGACTGATCGGGGACCTTGGTGCAGTGGTTAGCATATCCGACCGACAACTGGATGATCCCGGGTTCGATTCCTGGGAGGTGCCTCATTTTTCATTTGCTCGTTCTCCCTCCTCATTTTGTGCGGATGCTCTTCTACACAAGCGTCGTTCTTTACATTAATTATACTGTGTGTTGTTTGCAGTTAAAATGTGTGTGTGTGTATATATATATATATATATCACAACTCAGAATAGTTCCCTGACAAACTTTTATGTTACCCACAGACCGTGCGTGGAACAAAGAACTCTTCTGGAAAAATTAAGTCCACTATATTCCGAACAAGCAATGGTTGTTGTTGTTGTTGGTTAGCTGATCAGCCCACCCTGATCGAGCAAGCCGGCGGCACGCAGGTAACCGATCGCCCTCTCCGGAGTGGACCAGAGGCTCAGCGCACTAGTGATGTTGTGTTGTGTTCTATGTTGTGCTAGAGCGGTACAGTCTGTCATAATGTGTTCAATTGTTTGTGATGTGTCCTGGCACAGGTGGCAGGTGTCGTCTGTGTAGTTGTCTAGTCTGTGTTTATAGGTCTGTAAGTTAGGGTGATGTCCACATCGGAATCGTGCTAAGTTAACTCGATCCGATCTGCTCAGGCTGGTCTCTGACCTGTCAATGGGTGGCGGCTTCGCACCTAGGACCGCATTCGGACCGAGTCGTGTCAGTGCTTTGTGGGTTAGGTGTGTGTGTGTGTGTGTGTGTGTGTGTGTGTGTGTTTTCTGTACTGCGTAATGTCTGTGGGGCGTGGTATGGAAAGGAGTATTTGGTTATAATGTCTCTCTGGTGTTGCCTTAATGATGCGAGGTGTTGGTGCATGATTGTACATGTAGTGGCAAGGGTGTTGTGGGTTAGTTGTCGCTGCTGCCATGAATTGTGTTCCCCTTATGTTTAAATGTTCCCTAACTTTCAGTATTTTTGTTTCTGTGCGCAGGTGTTCCATTGGTGTTGTTTGAGTGCATCCCGTAATGATACGAAGTGCGTTGTTTTGTATTGTCTGTAAGGTGTTTATGTGTGTATTTAAGATAATGGGTGCCCAGAATGGGCTGGCATAGTTCATAACTGAGCGAATATATTGTTTGTATATGAGTGATGTCCTGAATGTGGTTTGCAAAAGATAATGATGTGTTGTATGCGACTCCAAGTATTTTCGTCCTGTGAGTGTGTGGAATGTTCGTGTGTTCAGTGTAAGCTGTGGAGTTATCTGGTGTTCTTTTGTGTTGCTTGTTAGCAAGGTGATGGTTGATTTTGTGGGCGCTACTTTGAGTTTATTGTGTGTGAGCCAGTCTTGTATACTGTTTATGTATGTTTGTAGGTTATTTGTAGTGGTGTCGATGTTGTTGTGGGTGGATGTTAGAGTGATGTCATCTGCATATGATGATAAGGTAAGCTTGTTATCTATGGGTGTTGGAATGTCATGTATGTATAAGTTGAACAGTGATGGTGAGAGAATAGAGCCTTGAGGGACCCCGTTCGGAAAAAGCTTGTTTTTGCATGACTTGCCATTAAATGTGACATGTGAGTATCTCCCTGAAAGATAGTTGCTCAGCCACCTTTTGGTGTTATTGTGCATGTTTGTGTTGAGTATTTTGTTTATGAGAGGGAAGCGTGGGATAGCATCAAATGCTTTACTAATGTCTATTGTTGCTAATAGTGTACGTTGAGCTTGTCGTCTGGAGTTGATATCATCCATGATGTGCTGCGTGAGGTTAGTGAGTAATGTCGTGGTTGAGTGGTGAGGTCTGAATCCATGTTGAGTAGGCGAATGTGGTATGTGTGGGTTGGTGATTTGTAAGATTAGTCTTTCTGTTACTTTGGAAAGTGTGCATAGTAAAGTAATGGGTCTATACGAAGCTGGTTCTGTTGGATTTTTGTTTGGTTTGAGTAGTGTAATAATTTTACCTTGTTTCCATATGTTAGGAATAATACAGTGGTTTGAATATGTGCTGATGTTTGTGAGAGCTAGTATTCCCTGTGGACCCAAGTGTTTAAGGTGTATGTTAGATATGTTGTCTGGCCCAGTAGCCTTCGAATTCTTAATGTTTTTGATAATCTTGGTGGTCTGGTCTGTATTGAAGGGTGTACTGGTCGTGTCGAGTCTGTAGGTTTTCTTGTGTCTGGCTGTTTGTCTGTCTGCGTGTTTCTGGTTGTTATCTCTGTTTAGGTGACTCATCTTTGCGTTGTGATTAACTAGAATGTTAGCTTGTTGTGCATATGTTGGGATATTATTTTGGCTGCGACAGATAGCCGCGTGTGAGGTGTGAATGCCGCTGTTAGAGTGGGTAATGCTGTGTATGGTCTTGAGTAGTATAGCCGCAAAAGGTTAGAGTGCAGGAATGTTGCAATGTTGCAAGATATAATGATCAAGTGTTGCAAAAGGGGGTAGGGTGTTACAAATTGGGTGGGGTTGCAAAGGGGGGTGGGGGTATGCAACAATTCAATGTTGCAAATGGGGTGGGGGTTGAAAAGGGGGGTGGGGTGTGCAACAACTCAATGTTGCAAGGGGTGGGGTATGCAACAACTCAATGTTGCAAAGGAGGGTGGGGGATGCTGCAGGTGCAACAAGGGGTCATGAAACTTGGAGGCGGCGTTATCCCCCAAGAGAAAGAAAGGAGGAGAGAAAGGAAGAGAGGTGTTCACCTGGCAGGAGCCAAGTGCATAATAAGACTTCAGCCGAGTAGGCGTTGTCTTATAGACTCCTAATCAGCCAGTTGGCTTAGAAGGAGCCAATGGGGGAGGGGTACACCTGAAAGGGGGAGAGGGGAGGGATCTTCGGGGGGAGAAGGAAGGATGACCTCCCCCCAAAGGGGTTGTCTTAGCCTAAGAGTGAAAGGATAGACGGAGGAGGACTTTGGGGGGACAAGGTGGGATGTCCTAACCCCCAAAGGGAAACTAAGCTAAGTCTTAACCTAAGAAGGGAAGGAGAGAGTTCTTTATTCGGCCGAAGTTCGCATCAAACTACCAGCTCCGAAGCCAAGCGGGTCTTATATAGATGATGGTGGAGTTGCCAGATACCATTTTAATTGTACAGGTATACATTATTAGGGAGAGTTGCTAGATGCCATTTTAATTCGTTACCAAAGCATACAGACTTAAAATCGAAATTCACAATAAGAAAATTATTATTAATTAAATAAATAGAATTTGCCTTCTACTCCCCAAAAAATAATATAATACGTACAATCGCCAAAATAATAGTTCAGACGAAATATACACACACACAAATGAACAACTTTCTCCTTACCTTATATATATATAGAAAGAATCATATTAACTGTGTCTATTTAATTTTATCATTCCTTATAGAAAGAATCATATTAACTGTCTATTTAATTTTGTCATTCCTTTTATATATATATATATATATATATATATATATATATATAAACGGATTTTCACCTTAGTGAATTGTCAAAAGTATATTAATTTAAAGCAAATGAATTTTCTCCTTTTAAGAGAATCAATTATTAAAACTAATATTAACAATATAAGATACTAGTTACTTAAACGGCGTTTTATTTACCTTCTTTCAGTTATTAAAACGAATCCAAAATATTAACTCTTAGATCATTGTGTTCATGCGAGTAGGAAATTGAACCAGGAACGCCAAAAGAATCACACCTGTTTACCCCGAGACGTTTTTGAAAGGAATCTGGGTCAACTTGCTCTCTCTCTCTCAAGGCCTCGATTTGTCTCGGCAATTCCTTCGCTCGACTCCTTCAATTTTGTCCCTTGCTACTAATGTATATAAAATTCTATTTTATTAAATGCACTGATTATATGTCTTTACTTACAAATTTTCATGGTATCATCTTCTTAGATAACATCTCTGTTATTGAATTGGAAAGATATATTATTATTATTATGCATTTTTCAAAATTAACACACACACACACACACACACACACACACACACACACACACACACACACACAATTATATTAAATAATAAACAGCAAAAGAAATGAACACATTAACTGTGTCTATTTTCTTTTGGGAAACCTTTCTTGCGTTTCAAAAACAGAAAAAAAAAATATTACGCACTTTTCATATCATTTCATTTTCATGTCATTTCACTTCATTTCACTAGTCTCATATCATTTCACTCATCTCATTTACTTTCAGCTTCTCTGGAAAAAAAAAGAAAAAAAAATTCATACGTCTCACGCTAACCACAAAATGACCACTAGCTTACCTTTTTTCCACTCAGCTCGAGAAAACCTCGCTTGACTAAATACTAAAAATATTATTGTTATTACTACTCCACTGAAATACACACTTCACTCTCGAAGCGAATGTCTTCCTCGTAAATAAAAAATGTTTTATAGTTTATCAACTTAGTTATCAAAATCATAATTATCAGAAATCAACAAAGTTTTTTCAAAATTAATACGCATGTACTCTGAAAGTACTAACAATTGAATGTAATTACTTGTTTTCTGTATAAACGTCTGCAGAAAGATATGAGATCGTGGGTTCGACTCCCGATTACCAGACGCGTATCTCTCACGATTCCTAGTTGATGTTTTCAATGATGTAATTACTTTTTTCTGTATAAACGTCTGCAGAAAGATATGAGATCGTGGGTTCGACTCCCGATTACCAGATGCGTATCTCTCACGATTCCTAGCTAATGTTTTCAATAATGTAATTACTTGTTTTCTGTATAAACGTCTGCAAAAAGAACAGCTTCAGAGTTCATTTACATCATGCGCACACTTATCTCGTGTACACAGTTAGTGGGAAATAAAACGTACCAATGAAACTATAGACTCATTTTAAATACAGAATTCATTCACACCAGGCGTACACCTATCTCGTGTGTGTATATATATATATATATATATATAGAGAGAGAGAGAGAGAGAGAGAGAGAGTTTTGTTCATTCTTTTCTTTTTTTTTAAATAAATAAAGGAATGGATATATATATATATATATATATATATATATATATATATATATATATATATATATATGCTGCAAACCCACAAGAAAAAAAAAACATTCTTTTTCTTTTTTTTCTTTTTCTTTTTCTTTTTCCTTGTGGGTTTGCAGCATTTATTCATTTCACGTGTTTTATTGTGAAATTCATCCCATATATATATATATATATATATATATATTATATATAGGGTGGTACAAATTACAGTAGTAATAATAATATTAAATACTTTTCGCCGAATTGCAAAGATTAAGCTTTTCACGCCGGCCTTAGACCTACAGTTTAACGTGGAAGCCGAATCAGAAATACATCTCGTCAGGGAATATTGCTCACTCTTTCACATCATAAGTTCAGCATTTAAAATAACAGGATCATTTGATTACACTAGGCAACAAAGATTTTGTTACAGAAGACCAAATAGGTGCTCCTAGCTAATTTCGGTATGCTGATTTCAAATCTATAATTAGATTTTTTCTATCACGTCTAGATTTTGTGTAAAATGCAAATCACTTTTAGTAAAATTTTCTACCACGTCCAGATTTTGGTTTTAATCGGCTTAATGCCAGTAATATGAAACTTGCTTTTCAAGGTTGTTATTTTTGTTTGACAAAGATTGCTGGTTTCACAAAGAAAAACAAATCAAAGATCACGTACCCAAACTGCGAATCAGCAATGAAACCAGTACCACATGATGAAACAAATCCACCACCAGTTCCACCAGCAACGATAACAGACAGCAGTTCATCTGAAGATTCTGCTAGTGATATAGAAACAGGGAAAGATGGCATATATGTTCCAGATGCAAATATTTCCCCACATTTGTTAAGTCAAGCGGAGTTAAATGACTTAGTGCGCGATTTGGAATTACCAAAAGAAAAGGCAGAGTTGCTTGGTTCAAGACTTCAAGAATTTAATCTTCTGCAACCAAACACCAAAGTTTCCCATTTCCACCATCGCCATTTGCAGTTTTC
This sequence comes from Bathynomus jamesi, assembly GCA_023014485.1. Lineage (NCBI taxonomy): Eukaryota > Metazoa > Arthropoda > Malacostraca > Isopoda > Cirolanidae > Bathynomus > Bathynomus jamesi. The sequence continues at coordinate 55,497 of JAJOZX010001913.1, read as the reverse complement.
ATCATTTTACTTACAGGAAGAAAACGTTTGTTTCTGCCACGATATCAGTGGTCTGATGCAAGGGATTGGCTGTCGCTATGATCCAAAAGAATGGAGACTGTTCATTGACTCTAGTAAAGCTAGCCTTAAAGCTGTATTACTGCACAACGGCAATGAAAAACCTTCAATACCTGTAGCACATGCCACTGGCCTTAATGAGACTTATGAATCGATGAAACTGCTGCTAAGACTCATCAAATATAAGGACCACACATGGAATATTTGTGGCGACCTTAAAGTTGTATCATTACTTCTTGGGTTACAGTTGGGCTACACAAAGCATATGTGCTTTTTGTGTCTATGGAACAGCAGAGATGACAAGAACCACTACAAAAAACATGATTGGCCATCTAGAACTGAACATGTTGTTGGTAAATACAATGTGAAACACCCAGCACTTATTGACCCTCAGAAAGTACATCTTCCACCACTTCACATTAAACTTGGCCCTATGAAAAATTTCGTGAAGGGTATGGATCATCAAGGTAGTGGTTTCCAATATTTAAAGGATAAATTCAAAGGAATATTGACAGATGCTAAGCTAGAAGCTGGAGTTTTCACTGGACCACAGATCCACAGTGTCATCCACGACTCATCGTTTCCATCTAACCTAAATGAGAATGAACTAGGAGCATGGACATCTTTCGTTGAAGTTGTCAAAAATTTTCTTGGAAACCACAAAGCTGAAAACCACCGTAAACTCGTAGAAAACATGCTTAAATCTTATGAAATAATGGGATGCAGAATGTCTTTGAAAATTCATTTTTTACATTCTCATCTTGACTTCTTCCCGGCCAACCTTGGGGCTGTAAGTGACGAGCATGGTGAGCGCTTCCACCAACAGATCTCAGTTATGGAAAACAGATACCAAGGTAATTTCAACCCAAATATGATGGGAGATTATTGTTGGTTCCTGCAGAAGGAGAGCTCGTCATCCTACAAGCGACAAAGGAAGAGGACACACCAAAGTTTCACTTAAGAACAGGAATTTGCCTTTCAGTAGTAACAACAAAATACTAACGCGCTTTGAGTGGATGGTTGGGCGCAGGGGTGGTAACTCCGCCAGCGGAATTCCGCTGTCTGTCTTAAGCCAGAATAAAGGAGGAAAGACATCCCTGTTCACTAATTATTTAAGTATGCTTAACATAAAACGTGGCACGGAAAAGTAGCTTAGACGGCTTTCGTAATAGAAGCGGGTGAGAAAAAAAAATGAAAAATAGGGGTTTTCGGTTACACAAAATCTGGACGTGATAGAGAAATTTTGATATCAGATCTGAAATCAGCATCAGCGCTTTAGTAGGAATCAGTAGTTCACGTGTCTGTAACAAAAAAAAAGTTGAAATTTGTTGCCTAGTGTTATTGATCCGGATTTAAAATAACAGGATCATTTGATTATTGATCCGGGGATAGTATGTCTGCAAAATGTGATATGTACAAAAACAATGTAGATTTTTCTCTTTAGTAATAATATTAATAACTAACTCCTCGCCGAATTGTAACACCGAATCAGAAATGGTTAAGCTTTTCACTCCGCCTTAGACCCACAGTTTAACGTGGAAACTAAATACTCTTTTCTTTTTTAAAAAATATAATTAAAGGAATGGATATATTTATAATTTCTTTATTATAAAATCCTCTCGATTACATTAGTGACTATTGATCTGGGAATATGGGGGGGGGAAACCAAGTATTGTCGCAAATATTGACATGGTGAAGACAGCAATGGGTAATACGAGCATTAAATCTATTGGAGAAAATATAAAGATGCCATTAGTCGTCCAAAGCATGGACCCGTTATAGCGGTGTTACGATTGGTACACAAACTTATCATAGCTCCACCCAGCTACACTGACAACCAATCACTACGAACATCTGCTCTTGATCTTTTGGGGCGGAGCTTGGCAATTGCGCATATAAAAGGAAATATTTTTCAGTTAGGAGTAACAGTAGCTATTTTCACGTCAGTGAATAATCATTCCCTCTGCTAGTGAATAAACATTCCCTCCGCCATGGAACACGAACTTTACACTTTTCCGGATTTGTATCAAGAAGGTAACACTGCAGCATTGACTGCAATTAATCTTTTTAATGCGATTGACCGTGATGGATTATTTCCAACGCAAACCGTTGAAGATATTTGCAATGACGCTCCTTACAATCCGACGCAAGGGACTACCATAAAAATGTAAGTGTCTATAATTTTATTTTTATTTTTATTCACAAACTGTCAGAAAGATGATTTCATATATATGGAGGGATGTAGTATCTCGTCAAATACTTCATTTAGATACTCACAATTATGCTAAAATCGAAATTTTTTATGGCAATCTTTTGCATGTTTTTTTTATAAATGTTATTCGGAATTACCTCTTAAATGAGCTTCTCTGAGCGAACCAAAGACATCTTCACATAATGGGATCTGTCTTACAATATATATACTCTGTATATGTTTTTATTAAAAAAGATTCAATATGAACATTATTCTTTCGCCTTTAAGGTCCGATGAGGATTTGACACGTGTTATACAATCTTTTGAAGAATCTCGTGTCATGAATACGGAGGATATACTGAACAGTCAGCATAATGAATGTCACATCGAAATAATGTAAGTGTTTTTCGATCTTTTTTGGGGGAAGAAGACAATATATTTTCATCAATTTATTAAATGAAAGAAATCAGTACCATAACCATCTTAAACTACAGAATATACAAACTAACGTTACAAATATACACACGAACAAAAACATTATACTATACAACGAGTACGCACAATTGGAAAACAGATTTTTATCTGTCTGCATACCATTTCATTGTTTCGTCGAGTGTGACACGGGTCAAATAAATTTTAAAAATTTATAAATTCTTTATCAAGTGACATATGCATGAGAAATGAGATGCAGTACATTCCAAAGCTATTACTAAAATATCCTTGTATACGAAACGGGTTCCATACAACTTCGGGAATATGTAATTGAGCGAGAAATTTTACAATAACAGGGTCACTCCAGGCTTGAGTACCGAGTGAATCAAAATAGTACAGGCGGTGTCTATTTTTAAAATAGACAGCGATCCAATGAATCCCTTCATTACACTGCCCAACAAAAAAATATTTTTTTGCTGGTGATTTAATTCTAAGACCTGTTTCTAGATAATATTGATGTGCTGATTTCAAAAAACACCTTAGGTTTTGTTCATCACATCAGGTTTTCGTGCAATGTGCAATGCAATATGCCAATTTTGGGTGATCCATGAAGGGCACTTATCAAAATTGATGATTTTTGAGACCTGTTAACAGCTGTTTTGCTGTTAAAATTTTATCTGTTGAATACGCAAATCTGTGCATTAAATCTGAAGGTCATGTACAACATTAAAATCTTGGGTATCTGTGATTTCCCAAGCTGTGAGCGTGACGTCATGATCATGGATTCATTTTTTGCTTATTTAAACACTTTTAATCACTTTATGTCAATATTACCATTGTATATTAAAGTTCACTCCCTGCACAATTGTTTACTTTTCTATGCTGATTCTGAGTATGTACAAACTTATTTTTTGAAAAGAAAAAAAATTGGGCATAACCCTGCCAAAATGCGATATCTCCGTATTTGATTGCTCGAAAACCTGACGTGATAGGCAAAAACTAAGGTGATTTTTGAAATCAGCACACCAAAGTTACCTAAAAACAGGTGTTAGAATTAAATCAGAAAAATTGGTGTTGGGCAGTGTTACCGATGACATCTGTGTTCACAATAAGACTATCACATTCTCGCGTACTTGGCAAACTCAATGTTTCATTCTTCGCAAACACGCCGATAAATTTAGAACGTGTGACTCGTTCACTATTCATTACTCTCTGAAGTGTATTAGCACCCATTTTAAAAGTCAGTGATAACGCTCCTAAATCTATCTACTTCTATTAGGGCTTGCAATTCGAGATATACTAGTACACTAATAGGCGCGTCTATAGGCTTGGTGAATTCCAACCTCACAGAGATGTTTCGGCTCTGCTGTGGGCTTAAATGCGGATTTACGCTAGCAGATAAGTCAGGTGTAATGTCAAACGGATAAAGGTTAAATTGATCAATGAATTCTTTCTGCGTTATCCCATTACCAAGCTCATCATAATCACCTGCAGTATGGGTCAGATTACTATAGGCTCTCGCGCAAAGAGGTAACACAGCGTCTGATGAATAGTCTGTATCCAATGTTCCACCCAAAGCAATGCCATTAACGTATAGAGTTATATTTTTAAGTCCGAAATTCTCGAATTTAAAGGCACTCTTTTTATATTTTCCATTCACCGATGCATGGTCCTGCATTCCGATTAATATCCTTTTAGGAAGATTTCCCAGGGCGATGTTTTCTCTCTGCTTCGACGCCAACCCTGCAGGCACCGTATATAGTTTGATTTGTACTCTGTTAATAGGGTATTTCACTGTGGCGTTTAGTAAATTTTTCTCAATTTCTAGTTGTTTTGGTGAACTTAATTTCACTCGCCGTACGCGGAGGTATGTGTCCATAATGTGAACCACAACGGGCTTTGCGCCCTCTTCTTGATCAGAATCCAGATTTAAGCAGATCTCAGGACTCGTGCGGGTGAGCTTTATTTTCATATCCACCCCGTTGACAAGCAACTTCTCCTGGAAAGTGAAATCTGTGTGCAGACGTCCAAAACACTCGTATATCTTCTTTTTAGAATTTTTAAATTTGTCCTTTATACTACTTTCGTCTTTAATTTGATAATATCCCTCGGCACTTAAAAAGGTAGCCTTCGCTTCTTTGGAAAAGTTGAGGACATTTTCCAGATAGGCTCGTAGATGATAGTACCCTGTGCCTGACAATATGTTGGTCTGATTTAAATATACGTCACACTGGTTGAATGTGGAGTGCAGAAGGTTTGTTTCAGGGTATACAGCATATTTGTCATCGCAGGCCGTTCCATCAGAATGGGCTATACGTAGCTTAGCGTACATGTGCACACAGCTTGGATAAAAAAAGTAAGGGCCTGAGCTGGGTATCACTAATTCTATAGATGCACTCGGGGAATTAATTGTGTTTAAAGGGTTAATTGTAATAAAATCACTGTGCTCAATAGAAACTTGAGTTGGAGGCATCTCAAAAAGGGACAGCTCCGATTTACAGCATTGTGAACTACATGGGCGGATGAAGCGTGCCATGACGAGTTAGAAATAGTGCCTCCTCTCTCGACAAGTAGTAAACAAACTATGATTCATGAGATCAATGTCCTTAGCTTATATCAGTCAAAAAAGTGGTCAACCATAGGTTTCATTCGCTTACAGCACTTCTTTTTTGATATCCTTTTACGTTTAATACCACGTGCCCCCTTCTTCCGGGCAGCCTTCTTCTTCTTCCTGCCACCACGCATTTTTCTCTTTGCATCTTTGATGATTTCGTCCCGTGTACGCTTTAAATGTTTTTTTAGAGCTTCTTTAGGTTTAGCCCTGGCCAATATGTCTTCTGCAGTGTTAAGGCCTGATTGTAGCGCTTTCCTTCCGAGGTATCTGGCACCCCTCTTCAGCAAAGGAACAGCCGTACGTAGTATGGATGAAAAAATGGACCCAAGTCCACTACCGCGCTGGTATCTCACCACTCGATAGACGGTGAAAAGCTTTCTATCCATTATAACTCAGTGCGTCGAAAGTGTAGCTTCGCTGTTAAGCTCCCGTTACCGAATGGGAAGTTTTCACCCTCAATCGTTCTTATATATATTGAGATATTGGTTATTAAATTAGTTGCGACATTCACATAATGGGGTCTGTCATATGTAATACTCAAACTCCTTTCTCTATGGTTGAGGATGTGGGCAATGCGCAGCAGGCGTGCCTGGGTATCCCCAACAAACTGGTGCTCCACTATATTACTGTAAATATAGCACATGTCTGGGGACTGAGAGCTTTCAGCCATTTTCTCCATCTTCAATTGATACATTAATCTGGACAAGTCTTGCTCTGCCTCGTGAAATGTGTCTCTTTGGATGGCTGCGCTATATCGTCCATTGGTTATAATTTTGAACACTCTTCGATCTTTAATACGTCTGTTAGTCTTTGATTTTAGGATTAGTGTATGTGCAGGGTTTCCTTTGTTTACAATTTCGTATACTAAATCATTCGTAAGGTTTGAGTTTCTTAAACTTACGTTTAAGTCTCACAACATCCTCGACCGAACCATAATGACCCGGTCCTAGTCTTACTTCTGTACTGTAATACCGTGCAACCTTAGTCCGAGCGATAGGTATAGTTTCATCCATAGCTACCCCAGCTTTTTCGCACTCGTCAATGTCTCTAAGAATCGTAAAAACGGATTCTTTAAATTCAATATTTAAAAAGAGGGTGTCCAGCTGAATTTCGCATATCCCCACCTCATACGAATCACGACCCAATTCAATGGGCCCGTGGAGTTCTGTCACAAAGTTGGCTAGTGTTGTTAGGGTGTACAGACAGGGACGAGGAGGACGGGAGTGTGACGTAGAAATGGTTAGGAGCCATGTTGCATACTATTTAAGCTTCATTATTGCATCAGCTTTTATATAGGTGTTGAAGCTTTCTGGGTTACCCTAGCCATTTCACCAGGTACATTTTTCTCTTTCCTGAACCTTTGCTTCCTAAAATTTTCTCAATTTTAAACACATTTTTTCCTAAATTAAATGCAACTTTCTGCAATTCCTCGCGGTAAAAGCCTCCTGAGATTTCTTCCCCATTCAAATCTTCAATGTAATACATCATTATCTCACCTTTAGGTCTCATAGCCCTAACTTTAAAAATCGCACGTGTCCATCCTTGCTCAAAACCCTTTGCGAATTTATTTCCCGAACGCGACAGCCTTACATAATCATTGATTTTGAAGCGCGCCGAGTGTGGTTGTGTTGGTGATCCATCTCTTCTCGGGAGCGTACCTCTTTCTAAAACTTCGTTAGGTGTTGTCCCAATCGTGCGATGGTGTGAGCGGTTGTAGGATGATGCCAATGATTCCAGAATGTCTAGAAATCTGTATGTGTTTTTATGTGTAAAATAGCAGTGCATGCGTTCCTTTATGGTACGTTGAACTTTTTCAGCTAAAGAAGCCTTATGTATAGAATTGGTTGTGTAATAGCTGATATTAAACTCTGTCAACATGTTCTGAAAAGCACGGCCTATAAATTTCTTCCCCATATCCGTAGAAAAATAGCCAGGAACCCTGTTTTCTTTTAACATTAGCGTTTTGGTGGCTTTAGCAACTGTTTCAGGTGATTTATTTTTCAGAGGAACTAGCCACAGATATCTTGAGAATACATCTATTATGAATAGAATGTAACGGTAACGATCGTTATACACAGAATATCTTTGCATGTCTGTTAAATCTGCTTGCCAAATAGAATCAATCGAGGAAGCCGTTGTCTTCGCTGTTTTAAACCTTTTTCTCACAGGCTTATGAAGCGTATAAGTCCTGCTCCCGCAAAAATCTTTCAACATCTTTTTTTCCTACTCCGTAAACACTTCTGTACAGTCTATCTACGCCGCCGTAGGAGGCTGGGTTAGAAATGTCATAATAGCGTTTACTTAATACGTTAACCATTTGCGTATTTTATAGGCACGTGGGTAGGGTTGACCGTTGTTTAATTAACCTCTTCTTTCTCCTCTTCAAAGGTGTTACCGCCGGGGTGACGGCGTCTTCAATTGTGCCACGTGCGTTGCATGTTCCAAGTCTTTTAACCTGTTCAGATTTCCTATCAACGTTTTAGGGACGTTTATTTGTTGTAGTCTTGCTTTAATATGCTTCCATCCTGATGTTGATGGCCTATCCCACTTTCTCACCAGATCATGGACAATGTCTACAATATTCGATCCCTGTACCTTTGATCCTTCCACAATGATCTCGCCTGTATCGGTCCATTGTATGGCTGGATCCTCATTCAATAGATTATAAAGACTTAAGCCTTTACTCCTCAATGTATGTGGGAGGGTGCTTTTTAATACATGCTCGATATGTTGTGCGGGTAATCCCTTAATTTTTGGTTGGCCAGCTGTATCGTCGGGCACCGATCCTATGTCGCCATGTACAACGTCCCCGGTGCTGTGCCTAATAACCACAGGAATCTCTGTAGGGTTCTTATAATTTTCGTACTCGTAAAAAAATTTCTGCAGAGCTTCTTGGTATAAGATTCTTTTCTCATCAGGTGTTTTTTCACTGTTTAATAGGGCTAGCAATTCGCTTTCCATTCTTTTCAGTCTGCTTTTACCGGGATCTAGATCCGTGTCTGGATTCCTTTGCAGTGAAGCGTACACCTCGTGGGGGAATCACTACCACTTTCTTCATTATATTAATCTAGTCAGTAAAGGACCCAAAACTGAAAATAAGATTGGGAGAAATGACCCTCCTGTTTGTACAATAATTCGTTTTTTCTTCGCTACAGTTTGACTTTTACGAGCGAGTGCACGTATTATGTTCTTGTAACGGCGTAGGCGAGCCTTCTGAGGGGGTTTCATTGATACATTGCAATTTATAACGTTAAGACAGATTTCACAGATGCATTTTAAAAAGTCGGAGACGATATTTTTAATAAACATCTGTTGCATTGCCTGGGGCAGTCGATGATAGATTTTTATTAATTCACGGTATTTCTTTAGTCTCTTTGTCATTCTGGAATATACACCGTTTCAGGCTCGCTTGGGAATATATTCGTTCGTAGAAGCACCCTAAACGTGTTTCGCGGATGAAGGTCGCAAAGCAAATATCCGTAACGCGTGCTTGTAGCTTCTTTATAAACTTCCAAAAACTCCTTACGCTGATTCGGGAACATTTGACTGGCTAATACCCCAATTTGTGATACATCTCTACGTTGTGCGAATAAGACTAGATATTGTGTATTTAACGACACATCGCGCATGTATCTATTTTTGAAAAATAGATTCTGATTGATGAAGAACACGCTTATGTTAAAATGGTAGGAGAATACTGTAAATGTCTCGGCAAACGTTTTATCCATCTCCAACATGAGATCGTCAATTACAATGACTGTATGTTCATTTCCCTTTAACGAATTAACGTCATATACGCCTTTGTGGAACAAAATATCATCTTGGTACTCGTTGAACACTGACTGATACGTCGAATAGCACCATATAACTTTATGCACAAATTTCGAGAACATCTCTCCCTTTTCTTTAATGATTTTAAGCATAAACACAGTTTTACCACATCCTGTAGGTCCAGATATAATACATGTGGATGGGCTCGTTAATCTGAATTTTTCTGTTTATTGTGATTTTTCTGTCGTTTCTTAATGATTTCGGGGCGCTGATTCCAAAAATGATATTGGTTTTGCTCTATCATCAACCGTTTCAAAAATATAGGTTATCACACTTTTCATATGGCAAAGTATATAAAGAAGGCTAACATAAATATTTTCTGAAAATAAAAACACTATTGAAAATTAATGTTTATTGAGCCAAAATTGTTTGACAAACCCAAAATGGTGCAGAGGATATAATATATATGTATCATGAGGAGAACCGATAAGAGAATAACAAGCCTCGTTATGCAGTGTGCGTTCCTTAAAAATGCACTGAAGAACGCGACTTCCGCGTATGAACATTCTTATCTTTTCTCATCAGCGACCATACGTAGTCTCCCATCATGGAAGCATCCCAATGGCACTGGTACCTTTTCTCCATCGTTTGAATATCTTGATGGAATCTTTCGCCATGTTCTTTACTCACATCGCCCAGGTTATCACGAAAAAAGTCTAGATGTGAATGCAGATAGTGTAATTTTGAAGACATACGGCACCCCATTTTGCCAAAGCACTTAATCAAGTTTGACACTAACTCCTTATAGTTTGGTGCTTTATGGTTGCCTAAAAACCCACGAACCACATCACGGAAAGCACACCAAGCCTCTTTTTCGATCGGAGTCATCTTGGCTTCAAGGTTTTTTGAATTCAACAGCGCCTTGACTTGTGGTCCTACAAAGATGCCAGCCTTGACTTTGGCCTCAGAGAGTTTAGGGAACATGACCCGAATCTGTTAGAAAACTTCCCCTCCAAAATCTAACGCAGTTACAAACTGCTTAATTAGATCCAACTTAATATGGAGAGGTGGTAGCAGAACTATGTCAGGCCTCACAAGAGGTTCCCTAAGTACATTGTACTTCCCTGGTTGCAGTCCTTCACGTGGAGGCCACTGAACTGTTTTATAGTGCTCAGTTGAAGCCCTGCTATCCCACAGGCAAAGAAAACATGAATATTTAGTAAACCCTCCTTGTAAACCTAACACGAAACCAATCATTTTGAAATCACCACACACGGCGCGGTTATATTGTTCATACCTGATTTGAGTGAGCAGTTGTTTAACATTTTCATAGTCCTCTTTCATTTGAACAGAATGTGCAACTGGTATAGATGGATATTTGTTCCCATTGTGGAATAGAACAGCTTTTAAACTCCGAGTTGAACTGTCAATAAACAGGCGCCACTCTGAGGGTATATGTGTTAACCCAATAGCTGTGAATAGACCATTAACCTCGCTGCAATAACAGAGAGAGCCATTGACATCGTAGAACCTTGCAAACTCTTCATGCCGCTTTCGGTATGCAATGCTCTTGCAGTCTTCTCCAAGAAAATTCCACTCTTTGAGTCTGGAGGTCAGAAGCTCAGACCCTGATTTCGTCAGACCCAAATCTCTAATTAAGTCGTCCAATTCCCTCTGATTTGGAAAGTGAGGGTTTGTACTGAAAGTTACTGTATATAATTCATCATGACTGTCCTCACCAGCCGACATCTCAGATGAGCTAGCTGCATCCTCATTTTCAACCTGCAAAGCAAAGAAACAAAATATAGGCATAGCTATATATGTGGAAGAGCATCAGCACTAAGAAAAATCGACGCATAATGACCCACAGTCTGTAAATACAGAAGGTAAAGTAATGGATAGATACCTGTTCTGGTGGACGTAGTATTGGAAGACCTTCGCCATGTAGTACAGGAGCTATGGACGACGCTATGCTTGGATACTGAAGAGTCTGCTTTCCTTTAACTTTCCTGTACTTAGAAACATCTACCATGCAGTAGTAGCAATCGTCGTGGTGGCTCTTTGATTCTCTCCATATTCTGGGTACCGCAAAAGCCATTGCCTTGCGTACTCCCCGCAGCCACCCTTCAAGTGTGGAGCGGCAGCTTCCACAGATCACATGGGGTGCCCAGGGCTTATCTTGGTCACCCATAGGCATACCAAAATAGAGCCGATACGCGATCCAGAACTTGGTGCCTTTCACAATCTTGTGCGATACTTGCTTGGGGCCTATGTAATACCCACAAACGTAGCAGAATATATCCGGCGAGTGTTTACAAGCTCTAGTTGCCATTCTCTTTACCAAACTGTACTACATTAATCATAACCTGCAGATATAGAGAGAAGAGTTATTAAATCTGCAACAGATTACAGATTCCAAAAAAAAGATGTATTCACAACACTGAAATAATGTTCGCAATAAAAAAGGATCGATAACACTCAAATCGTCAGCACAGAGAAGCACAGAAACACAGTACCTCAGTGCTGGTAACCATCAGACAAACAACCTGCTTTCTTTGTGTGCTCACACTTACTGACTTCTCAGACTCTGCGCTCTTCTTTATGTAGCACAGTGGAAGTTTCGGGCAATTTCTAGAGCAAGAAACTGTCAACGAACATCCGGATTGTTCTCAATATTTCCTGATTATTCTGATATTGCTGCGCCCATAATAACATTATACTGTTAAAACATGAAAAATGGATTATCTCTGAAACCATTGATGATACACACAAACCAAGGCCAGATTTGGACTCAGCGCCCACAAATGCATATAAAAACATAAAAAATTCTATATAAACAGAATCAGTGTTACACAATGTTATATTGAAGGGTTTGAATCCTTTTCAGACTGTTTGGTGGGAGGTGATATTTTTGACACATTCTGCCAGTTCTTGTTAAGGTGGGCATAATTGGTTCAGTATTGGGGGCAACTAAAAGCCCTTCTAGAATTTTCCAGGTGTAGATTAGGATGTATCTCTTAAACTTCTCTCTATGGAATAAAGGTTGAAGCCTCTGAGCCTATCCCAGTAGTTTAATTTGTTTTTACTCACCTATTGCCAATCAGGTTGTTTAATATACGAGGTAAAGGTTCTTTGTAGGCCCTCAATTTTTTGCAATTCATTCTGTTTGTGGGGAAATCATAATTGGGAGCAGTAGTCAATGCGTGGAAGAACAATTGATTTCCACAGGGTAAGCATGATCATACTGTCCCTAGTTCTGAATGTCCTCAGTATATATCCTATTAGTTGTTTGCATGATGAGGTTACTTTGTCAATGTGCCTGTTGAATGTTGCATCTTCAGATAATATAATCCCTAGATCCCTTACATGATCAGTTTGTACAATATCTTTTCCTGTGGGTCCAGTGTAGTTGAATTGTTCTTTCAGGTATTTATTTGGTCCATACTTGATTAGTTCAAATTTGTCTTCATTGAAGGCCATATTGTTTGCAGCTGCCCATGCATATATAGTTTGCAAAGCTGGGCACAAACCGTTAATCCGTTAATCGTTAATTAACGAAGTTAACTTTTTCGTTAACGATTTAACTTTTAAATTAACTTTGAAAATCATTATCGGACTAATTAACTTCCGTTACATTTAACTTCCGTTAACTCAAGTCCGTTAACCCAAAAAATTCATAAATAAACGTTTAAAAGTTTCTATTATTTTCAGTGCTGAGCAGGTGCGCAATTAATCCGCCACTGTTAATAGTGATGAACGAATTTCCATTTCCGCAGTGCAAAATCAGGCGATATATTTGTTTCCGTCGCCACAATTTGTGTCTTACCAAATATGGTAGTTATTTATGGCATTGGTTTGAGCAAAACCTGGTCGACTGTAAAATCAGGCGGAAAGATTTACCATTTGAGTTGAATGTTTCAACTTCTTTCAAGAAATATCACGAGCATTTTAAGGCACTTTCAATAATATATATGTAACAATTACAACAAATAACTACATTCGTTTCATTTGCAGTCTGTCTCTTGCGCAACATGTTTGTGCTAGTGAATATTTAAAAATAATCGTTGTCAAGTAAGTCATGTATATTTATAATATGTCTGTGAGTACCTTATTAGTAGTCTCCTTGATACATTTCAAGAACCATAAAACTGATCAGGTAAGATTTCAATTCTCATGTCACTTTGATGACATAAATTAAGTCAATTGATGTCTTACAATGGGAGCGTTTTCACCTTAACCCTTTATGTCCTGGCGGTACTTCTAGGTACCACATCTTTAAAATCTCCATAATTATTTTTCTACCCGGTTGATCCTGCCGGTACTTTCAAGTCCCAATGTGAATTAGTTTCTTTATGAGATAATAGATGGCGTTGAGAAGTAAATGTGAGCGTGTGGCGCCAGAGGCTGTTTACTCTTCAGTATCTCTGCTGTGAAGACCGAAGAAACTTCAGTGCAATTACTTCCCGAATATTCTGTGCCATATCTGTTCCAAACAGAGCTGGGCACTTCCGCAAACACTTCCGCAAACCGCAAATTCCGCAAGGATTTATTGAGTCAACTTCTCAGTACCAACAGGACAAAAGGGGCATAAGTCTACATCGTTTTCTTTTGGTTTTCTTTCAATTTTATGGATGACTATTTTAATTTATGTGGAAATATTTGAACTTGAACTCATGTGTTTACACAAGATTGCGCTTGCGCTTTGCAACATTGCGCAAGCTAAATAGTCAGATTGCGCATGATAGTGAACAGTGGATTGCGCTTGCGCAACTTTGTAGTAATGCCTAGTTAAGAATATTAATTTTTGTTTAATTAAGATTATAATGTTTAATATAAATCATTTACTAATAATTGTGAAATTGTTTGAAATTGTTTATGGGTAGAGTTGGCAGTCCTGAACAGAGGCCGAGAGAGCAGACTACCCCCACAAGGGAGTGAGTCTTCTAGGCAACGCGTTACGCGTAAGGTTGGCGTCATGTAACGTAAAGTTTAATTAATTGTTTGTGTTCCTCTCCGACGTAAAATGTTATCGTAAAATTCCGTACTCGCACCCCCCTAAATTACTTAAACCATTTTCGGAGTTAAATAAATAATAAAAAGTGTTAAAAGAGTGTTAATAAACTCCCCCTTTGTTTTGTAACGACTTTCAGAGTCTCGGCGTGGCTACCATGAATATAATTGTGAAGTAGGGTTGAAATGAGTAGAGAAAGCAAGCGATAAATGAAATAAAGAGACGAGAGAGTAGAGTAAATAAAGAAGAGAAAGTAAAATAATAAAGGGTGTTCACTATAACTTCATTTTTGATTGCGCTGTCCAGCTCTGATTATTTTCTGATTTTCAATACAGACACTTGTGTGATTTTGAATTTTATAAATCATGATGGCATCTCAACAAGAACAAGCTCAGAACCCCTGGCCCCACCTGGACGACTACTTCTTGTTCAAGTCAAGGGAAGGAGACAAATTGATTTTCAACTGCAAGCTGTGCCTGCCCAAGACTGTGCCGATCAAGGGGCACCTGACAAGCCTCAACAACCTCAAGCAGCACATCAAGAGGAACCACCCAGCCAAGTTCATGCAGTTTGATGAGAAGATCAATATAGAAGATTATATATATATTGTGTTTTTCATTTTTTTTATAATAAAAGTTAACGTTAACGGTTTATCGGTAACTTCCGTTACATGTTTAACGAATTAACGGATTAACGGTTAACGAAGTTAACTTTTTGGTTAACGGATTAGCGGTTAACGAAGTTAACTTTTTGGTTAACGGTGCCCACCACTGATAGTTTGTAAATCTTTTTGTAGCTCTACACAGTCTTCTTTTTCTGTAATTGGTCTTAGTATTCTGGTATCATCTGCGAATGACAGGAGAGAGCTTCCTAGGTTACAGTTTATATTGTTTAGCATTATAATGAATAGGATTGGTCCCAGTACTGTACCTTGCGGCACTCCACTAATCACTTCTTTTTCCATAGATTTTGCTCTATTTACAATTGTTATTTGCTTTCTGTCAGAGAGAAAGGCATAGATCAATTTTCCTATTTTTCCACAAATACCAAGTTCTTTTAGTTTATGGAATAATATACCATGGTCAACCTTGTCAAAAGCTTTTGAAAAGTCTAGATAGATAACATCAACATTGTGGTTTTCTCTCAAATATTGTAGGATTGTATTATTGTATTGCAATGGTTTATAAGTTCAGTAAGGCAGGATCTCTTGTGTCTGAAGCCATGTTGAAAGTTTTCTAAGAGATGTTCATTTTCTATAAAACTGACAATGTGCCTTTTCAGGACTTTCTCAAATATTTTGATAATATGGGAAGTCAAGGATATGGGTCTATAGTTCTTGGCTTCCTTTCTTTTGCCTCCTTTGTAGATTGGGGTAATATTTGCTTGTTTCATGATTAGTGGTATTCTACTGGTGTCTAGTGAGGATCTCCACATGATTTTCAAAGGCAGAGATAAAGTATGTTTGCATTCCTTAAGAATCTTGGCTCCAATTCCATCTGGACCAGGGGCTGAACTCCCCGGTAGCTCCGTTATTGCCTGTTGTATATCTCTAGTGGTTATTTGTATATCTTCCAATAATGGTCTGTCTTGGTCATTTTCTTCTCTATCAAAAAATGCTGTAGTTTTTATTTTCTTTGCTACTACAGGGGTACTCCAGCTTAAAGCATATTGAGATTGTAGAATGTTTGCCATTTCCTGTGGATTAGATGTGAGAGTTAGTTCATCTTTAGCAAGCAATGGGCCAATGCTCGTTTTGATAACTGCTTTGCGTTTAGCATAGCTAAAGAAGAATTTGCTATTTTCCTTTATAGTGCCAATAGCTTTGTGTTCATTATCAGTATTCTCTCTTATGGTTGACTCCTTTATTTTAAGTTCTAACATCAGTATCTGATTCCGGATGTTACTATGTCTTGTATCACTTAATTGCTTTGTCAGTTGTTTAGATAGCTTTGTTCTCTTTCTCATAAGTGTCCTTCTGTATCTGTGTTTTTTGTCAGGTGCTTCTTTGCACTATCGTTTTTCTTTGGTGTGTGCTTGTATAATGCTGATGATAGCAGGTATTGTATTCTACTCCAGCATTCTTCTGGTTCTAGGTTTTCCAATTCATCTTCCCAGTTTATTTCTCCCAGACAGTTATTTATTGATGTCTAGTCCGACTTGTGCAGGTTTAGGTCAGAGTATGGCAAGTCCGTTTGGCATGGGTCTTGCTTACATTTGTGGAGAGACAAGTTTGTGAATATGTGCATGACATTGTGGTCGGAGTGTATAGTTGGTGTTATAACAATGTGGTCAATTGTAGTTGCATTATTTATCAGCACTAAATCTAGGATATTATTTTTTCTAGTTGGGCAGTGAATATGTACTAGGAGCAGTTTTTCCATAAACTCATTCAGGTGTTTTGATTTGGACCTTTTTGTCCCTGATTTCATACCACCATATTGGTTCCAGGTGCAATTTGGGAGATTAAAGTCTCCTGTGATGATTAAGTCTCTTGTTGAGTCTACAATAGCTGGGCATTGCCTGATTTTTTCCAGGACTTCAGTGAGCTCTAGATGGGGCGGTTATAGATATTCACTAGTATTATGTCTTCTTTATTTATACTGAGCATGGTGATTAGGAGTTCACAGGCTCCATTTGAGTATGCCGTGAGCAGTTCACTTTGAATGTTTTCAGGGATGTACATCAGGACACCACCATTTAGGCGGTCTTCTCTGTCACATCTATGGGTGGTGTACCCTTTGATTGCAATTTCACTACTCATGATCATGGGGTTCAGGTATGTTTCTGTGAGGGCTATAACTGTGCTAGTAGTGTTTTCCACTAGGCTCTTTAGGTAAGGTACTTTGGTATGGTTTGAGTTTGGGTAAAGGCCCTGGATGTTTAAATAAATTAGTGATACATTTGTGGAGCAATTTGTTTCATCTCCCACATATAGGACATTTGTAGGGTTCCTGCTGGGGTTCTCGTTTGCTTTTTATGAGGAGCCCAAGTGAGCTTTGAATGTCTTGTATTTGTTTCATGAGGTGGTAAAACCCCAGTGGGGTTTCATGGATGCTTGCTGTACTATTTTCACCAGTGGGCTTACCTGGACTCGCTACATCAGCATAAGATCTGGGTGCAGGAATGGTATTTGGTCTTGGGTTTTCTTGCATCCCTTAGGCCAAATAGTGCTGATGGATAGCAGGCTCACTATCCTGGTATTCTCTCCGTTGAGTTTGATGTGGTTGCAATCGGATTGTTCCCTTCAGGTGGGCCAGATTGCAGTTCCCTTTAAAACAACTTCTTTCCCACCATGAGCTCTGGCAAATTTGAGGATGAAGATAGGGACATCTTGCATTGGATCTACATCCAGAAATGCCATTGCCATCGTGTATAAATTTTTTGCAGAGTGGTGGGTGAGCAAATGGCATTCTCTTCCCTTAAGTCCATATGTCCATGTGTTGGAATAATTTTTTCTTTTTCCTCGTGGATTTACATCAGTCATTCATTTATTTCACGTGTTTAAGTGTGAAATTCATACATATATATATATATATATATATATATATATATATATATATGGGAATGAACTCAGAATGGTTCCCTGAGGTTTTTTATGATACACGCAGACCGTGCATGGAACAAGGAACTCTTCTAGGAAAATTAAATCCACTATAGTCCGAATAAGTAATGGTAAATGACAAATACTATAGTTTTTTCTTTTTCATATATTTTTGGGACCTCTTTGCGAGTGACCCGTTGCCCACGTCGGGCTAGCATCATGAAAAAGAAAAAACTATAGTATTTGTTATTTACCATTACTTATTCGGACTATAGTGGATTTAATTTTCCTAGAAGAGTTCCTTGTTCCATGCACGGTCTAATACACATACGGAAGGAAGAAGCAAATCTGGGGCTTTTAACCTAAACTCCAAGATCATAAATTGGGAAGAAATCAGATCACACATGGCCTAAATAGAGTGGAGAACAGTTTTAGAGAATAAAACAACTGAGGAAATGCTAACAACCTTGGAAGAAAAGACGTTGAGAATTTTGGAAAAATATGCTCCGAAAGCACAGCCAAAAGGAAAGAGGAACTGGCTAGTGAGGCAAAAGAGAAGAATATTCCGCAAAAGAAAGAGAGTAGCCATTTAGGCCATGTGTGCTCTGATTTCTTCCCAATTTATGGTCTTTGAATTTAAGTTAAAACCCCAAAATTTGTTTTTTCCTCCCGTAGGTGTATCGTCTTTTAATGTTATCACCATATTTGTTGATAATTCGATTATGTTGTGGTCTGAGATAATACTTGGGGTTATTTTTATGTCGGCAATCAAGTTCGTGTTATTTGTGAATACCAGATCTAGGCAGTTATTTTTCCTGGTATCTTCTGTAATCTCCTGTGTCAACATAAACTTGTTTGTGAGAGCCATCAGCATTTTTGCTTGCTCCTGGTCTTCTCTTGTGCCCCCCTTATCTTGCTGTATTTCTACCCATCTTTTTGTATTTTATAAATGGGAAATTAAAATCGCCGCAAAGTATAATATAAGGGGATGGAGAGTTTACGGACTTATTAGGTTTCTGATATCATTAATAGCATCCAAAATTTTTTAATTTGGAGAGTTTGGAACTCTCTCTCTCTCTCTCTCTCTCTCTCTCTCTCTCTCTCTCTCTCTCTCTCTCTCTCTCTCTCTCTCAAGCGTTCTAGACTTAGTATTCACGACCGAAGACAGCCTCATCACTGGCCTCACCGTTGACGAATCGTTGGGCGGGAGTGATCACGGTCTGATTAGATTCTGTGTCTGCGTCCCTCGGGTGAAGCGTAGTGACTCTAAAGGCAGTAAGCTCGATCTACGGCGGCCGGACTTTGTTGGCCTCCGGGATAGCGTAGGTGAGATGGGGTTAGAGGTCGGTGGCGATGTTGAGGAGGTGTGGAGTGCATTCCGGGACGAGTTTATGGTGCTACAGTCTGCTGCCATACCCTCAAAGCCGGTCACCTCTGCTTCAACGCAGCCTAAGTGGTTAAGTCGTGACATCGCTTCGGTATCCGAAATAGGAAAGCTGCGTATAAGAGGGCGAAGGCCAAGCGTTCCCATGAGAACACTGGGACGTATGTCCGCCAATGCAGGGAAGTGAGTGCGAAGGTTAGGCTAGCGAAACGTAACGAAAAACTCCGGGTGGCAAGCCTCTGCAAGGGGAACCCTAAGGAGTTCTTCAGTTATGTTAACAGTAGAAAGCGGACATCGCTAATGTGCTGAATGAGTACTTTGCGGGAGTGTTCACCAGGGAGGACACCCGCGTCATCCCGCCAGGCGTCAGGCACGAAGGTGCTGGCCTGGATAGTGTTCGGTGTACCGCGACAGTCGTTGCCGATAAAATAGACAAACTGAGCGCATTTAAGGCTCCTGGTCCAGACCAGTTCCTCCCCAGAGTGTTGTCTTCAACAAATCGTTGGAGACGGGCCAGGTGCCTGGTGACTGGAGGGAAGCCAACGTGACCCCTATCTTTAAGAAAGGGGATCACGAAAGTCCAGGGAACTATCGTCCCATTAGTCTCACTTCGGTTGTAGAGGGGATAATAGCGGATAGGATCGTTGACCATTTGGATTCCTACAAGCTGCTTGGGGACTCCCAACATGGGTTTAGACGGCATAGGTCGTGTCTCACCAACTTGCTCGAGTTTTTCCACGTCATGTTGAGTGAGTATGATAAGAGTAGGGCGATTGATATACTTTATCTCGACTTTGAGAAAGCCTTTGATAAGGTACCTCACCGCCGGCTAATGGCCAAAGTGCGCGCGCTTGGTATCGGTGGGGAAGTAGGTAGGTGGATTGAAAACTGGCTGAAGAAATGGCGGCCGAGGGTTGTAATTAAAGGGGGTAGCTCGATTTCGGAACAAGGAGATTGTGCTCTCTCTGTACAATTCTCTGGTTCGGCCGCACCTGGAGTATGCTGTAGGAAAGATATTGAGAGGCTGAAACGAGTCCAGGCGAGGGTCACAAAGTTAACCCCTTCCGTTAGGCATATGGGCTACAATCGACGCTTACGCGCCCTGAATTTGTTTTCGCTGGAAACTCGGAGGCTGCGCGGTCAACTAATCGAGGTTTTCAAGCTCTTACGCGGGTTCAACGATGTCGATTTTAGAAGCATGTTTAGTTTAAATGATAACCTAACTCGCAACAATGGTTGGAAGGTGGATTTGGAGCGGTTTAGGACTAGTGTGTGTGGGAATTACTTTACATATAAGATCTGTGACAGGTGGAACAGGCTACCTTCAGAAGTTGTGAACAGTTCTTCTGTGGATCTGTTCAAGAAGAGGTTAGACCGAAAATTCTTATGCATTGCCTGCCATAATAGTAATATTACAAAATTTGAAAAATTATATATATTCATAATTCTATATTATATTGATAGATTAACTAAATATCCGCATCCGCGGATATTGAGATAAAAATTCCCCATCCGCATCCGCAGATGTTGAAAAACTGACATCCGGTCCACCACTAATACACGGTGTACAATAAAATATTAAAAGTAATTTGCATAATAAGGTTTTTTGCAGTTTTGGAAGCATTCATTGGTGGAAAGTTTTGTTGACGTCATAAGAATAAAATAATTGGAACATTTGTAGCAAAGGAGACACCTTTAGATACTTTTGCGCTTTCCACACAACCACGACCAAGATGACGTCACATCGCGAGCCACACTCAAAGTATTCTTTCAGGACTCTCGGGCACGATGTCTCAATCACGTCTCATCTCTCTCCTTGAAGGACCTCAGTGACGCGTTCGATCTCATCACGTAAACAACGTTGTAACAGGCTCTCATTGGCGTGGTGTCACTCACCTAACTTTATAAGAATATCACTAATCAAGTGCACATTTATAACATTTCAATACAACTTTCATTCAAACAACTGCAACCTTATTTGTTTCATTTAAATCTCATTTATTTTGTTTAATAAAAGAAGAAAACGCGCTCTGTTAATTTTCTTTACATTATTTGGTCTGAAAAGACCTGGTGACCCAGCCTCAAGTAATCAGCAATAACCACCATTAGCAATAATAATCAGTAATCATTAACATTCTAATTAACATTATTATAGTGCCAACGAGGCACTATACATTAATTATGAGACTCCATTGAAGGAAATTCAATCTTGCTCTACTTGAATTGCTCTTAAAAATAATTTCTCTCTCTTCAATGTATTCTTTTTGACAATAGTTTATAAACAGAAATAAAATTGGGATGTCAACGTTTTGGTGGAATTGCCATAACTTCTTCAGTGTAAGTCTAACAGTGAAGAGGTTGTAGAGATGTAGACGAAACGCCAGTCTCCAAATTTGTTCTTATTCAGTATAAATTGTTATCTAAAACCTGAACTCATTTCGAGCTATGATCATGTGAACACGTGGGGAAGGACGTGAAGGGCGTTGGTTAGAAATCATTAATATAGCATTTCTCTTATTGGTCCGTTTATGCAACGCATTTTAGAAAACACTTTGGATTGGTTTATTCATTGAAACTTGTGGAAGAGTCTCTTATTGGTGAATTTCATGAAAAGTGTGGTGCCGTTCGATTCAACAGGTGAGAACAAATATTTTGAACAAGTGTTTAGTTAAAATTCGGAAATGATAATGCACATGCTCAAAAAGATTATAAAATACTCATAAATGCGCTTTTCTGCGAATTGACTGCTTATCACTTGGTCACACATGTTCGACCTTGTTTTGCTCTAAATTTAAACTTCACGTACCACCTGAATAGTCACGAAAGAACATTTTCATATATTTTCACATTCTCATTTCTCGATTCTTTTATGTGTGCGCGCTCGTACATACACATATATATATTATATCTATCTATCTATATATATATATCTATTCATATATATATACACACACATATATACACACACATACAAGTGTGTGTGTGTATATATATATATATATATATATATATATATATATACACACACACACACACAAGTATATATGTTAATCCCTCCGTCTATGGCCCTGAGTCGGTTCGGATTCGACGGGGAGGTTCTGGTTAGGAGGCTAGCAACGGATGTTTCTTCTTTATACTTTTCTATAATTCTTTTCTCTCGCTTATTAATTCTTCTCTTTTTATAATTCTCTGATTCTTTCTCTTATACTAAAATTATCGACTTTTCTCTTTTATAACTTGTCGACTTGACTGAGTTCCTGAAGAGAGCACGGCTCGAAGGGAAAAATAAAAACTTCTTTTACTTTGGTTTACTTCTTAAAAATATACAGGTACTCTGAATTTACAGGAGTAGAGGTTCGACCTCTTTCGACCATGGCTCAGGCCGGAATCTAAAAATATTAAGAAGGCAAGGGGCCTCTGCCCCCTCCTAATGAGGTGCTACTATGAAGTCTAATGAAGAAGACAAAATGTACTTAACAAAATTTTCTATGGGGAAATCCTTGAGACGTGTCCTGAAGACGTCTTGCTGGCTACTTGTTCCTGGATGAAAACTAGGCGTGAAGAACTTGGAGTCGTGACGCACCGGTTCAAGGGTGGATGTTACGAACTAGAAGTCGTGACACGCCGGTCGACTGGTTTTATCCTGATGCAGGGTAATTTCTATCTTGGCCAAAGAGTGGCCTCTTCTTAAAATAATCTTCTTAAAATAATCTTGTTATCCTGGTGCAGGGTAATTTCTATCTTGGCCAAAGAGTGGCCTCTTTTTAAAATAATCTTCTTAAAATCTTCTTTTTATCCTGATGCAGGGTAATTTCTATTCTTGGCCAAAGAGTGGCCACTTGTTAAAATCTTCTTCTTCTTAAAAATCTTCTTGTTCTTAAAAATCTTCCTCTTCTTGAAAATCTTCTTCTTCTTCTTAAAAATCTTCTTATTAAAAATCTTCTTGTTAAAAATCGTCTTCTTAAACATATTCTTCGTAAAATCATCATCTTATCCTGGTATAGGGTCTGGAGTTGTTATCTTCCTTCTTCTATGTGTTTATCCTGGTATAGGGTCTCCAGTTTGTTAGAATCCTCTTCTTAAAATAATCTTCTTCTTAAAGTAATCTTCTTCTTAAAGTAATCTTCTTCTTCTTAAAATCTGTTAAGATCCTGGCAGGGTCGCCAATTGTTAACCCCTCCGTCTATGGCCCTGAGTCGGTTCGGATTCGACGAGGGGGTTCTGGTTAGGAGGCTAGCAACGGATGTTTCTTCTTTATACTTTTCTATAATTCTTTTCTCTCGCTTATTAATTCTTCTCTTTTTATAATTCCCTGATCCTTTCTCTTATACTAAAATTATCGACTTTTCTCTTTTATAACTTGTCGACTTGACTGAGTTCCTGAAGAGAGCACGGCTCGAAGGGAAAAATAAAAACTTCTTTTACTTTGGTTTACTTCTTAAAAATATACAGGTACTCTGAATTTACAGGAGTAGAGGTTCGACCTCTTTCGACCATGGCTCAGGCCGGAATCTAAAAATATTAAGAAGGCAAGGGGCCTCTGCCCCCTCCTAATGAGGTGCTACTATGAAGTCTAATGAAGAAGAGCCTTAAATTAAGTGCTAATCTGAAGTGCTGTATTTTTACAAATATACGTATAATATAACCTAAATTTTTGGGGAGGACAGTTGAAGGTTAAATTTCCCCCCTTTTTAAACACCTGATCAGATGTTTTAAAAGATTGCAAATTTCAAATTAAAAAATAAAATAACAAAACTAATTTGTATTTTTTCGCCGAGTCTACATTTTTGACGGCGATATCATTTCGTAATAGTACACATAAGTACAATTTGAGTACATGACTGTATACGTATTAATTTTGGTTCATTACAATTACGATTACAATTACCAATTAATTCACATTCACTTGTTGTTTAATTACACTTCCATTTTAAAGTACATTCTTACATGATAAATTAAATCATTACATTCAATTACAGTTTCATTGAAGTACATCACATTATATTAAATCAAGTATTACAGTTAATTACAATTAAACAGTTACTATAACTTGTTTTGTTTTTACAGTGTTTCTTATTAATAGACAATTAAGATGTTAGAAATATAATACAAAGTACATGGCACTTACGAGATAATTTATTTACGAAATAATATGTTATAATGTTATGAATTTGAAATGAGAGCGAACGGAGGCATCTGATCTTTGAGGCGCTCGAATCCGTCGTCGTGAGCGGAATTCGATCTTACTAAGCATTTATTCGAGTTCACCTCGGAGGTCATATAATTAAAAATAAAAATGAAAAAAATAATACGAGAACGTTTTTTCGCGTTCTCGAACGAACCTAAAGTTTCGCGCCTCACAAATTGACACGAGTAAACATAGACTGATAAGTTGATAGGGCATAAGT
This sequence comes from Bathynomus jamesi, assembly GCA_023014485.1. Lineage (NCBI taxonomy): Eukaryota > Metazoa > Arthropoda > Malacostraca > Isopoda > Cirolanidae > Bathynomus > Bathynomus jamesi. Next base: position 31,088 of record JAJOZX010001913.1, on the reverse strand, counting down.
AGACAATAGGTAGATGAAAGAATAAGTAATAAATTAATAAAGGATAGCGGTCAAGAAAGAACATGAATGTAAGAATGAGTATGGTTGAATAATAATTTATTTATACTACATATATAAATAATGACTTCTATAGAGTGTTTCGTCCTTAGCATGATGTTAAAGAATTTTCATACATTGGATACTAGATATATGAAGGGAAAATGTGATGTCATAGTTATTGAATTTTTACGTAAAGTACAAATCATTGTTAGGAAGATTTACAAGAACGAATTAGAGACACAGAGTGGGAAACGTAAAGAGAATAAAGTTATTTTGTGACGTCATAGTGTATAAGTCATTATTAGAAAGATGAATTAGAAAAATACAGGAATGAATAAAGACGTACAAATCGAAATTCTATCCAAAACTCGCTTATGTGATTTTTGGTTTCTTATGTAAAAATGGACATTCGAACACAAAACTACACGAACACAAGTATTGCATGAAGACAATGAATCCATATAATGATGGTGTAGGAATTGTTCATTGTTCACTTTTTACATTACTCTCCCCTTTTAAAAATGATATTTATACAATAATTTAATAGGGTACCATTAATACAATACAAATGAGAAAATAACATCCTAACAGGGTACCATTAATACAATACAATGAGAAAATAACATCGTAAGTAATGACGACATTCTTTACAATACAAATTTTATACAGAACGAGTTCGGGTAGTTGAGTACAATGCAGAGTAATCAATTTTTTTAAAGTGACACTCGCGTAGAGGGCTATGATAAAAATATAAAAATTCAAAGATTAAAACTTTAATTTAGATAAACAATTAAGCTAGACAAAGAATGATATTGTAAAATTTTTAGCAAAATTTTATTTATTTTTTTTTCTGTGAGGAAAATTACATTCACAATGAATAGGTAAAAGGGAAAAATATAAATCGTGCAATCTATAAGCTAATTTTTATTGACTAGTGTAGGTAAAAATAGAATTACGTAATGGATGATGTATAGACCTGTGGTCTAGTGTGTATTTATGTTTATTGGGTACAAAGTGTGTATTTTATAAGTTCGAGAGACAGATTAGCTGAGAGGATTGTTAAATTAACTGTATAAATGCATGAGCAAAAATTTATATAGAGTAAGCAAAAATGATTAAGATTAAATTACGCGCAATGAAATAGTTTATTGTGATATCCAATGATTTTAGCATGAGGTTTGTATATATAGTATATATAGTGTGCATACATGCATTTTTATTGACTGTTGTAGGTACAAATCGAATTACGTAGTGGATGATGTATAGACCTGTGGTCAAATGTGTATTTATGTTTGTTGGGTACAAAGTGTGTATCTGATAATTTCGAGACAGATTTAAATTCGACTACTAAAATTCATAACCATATACTGTAGTAGTATGTCAATTTGACTATAATTTTCGTTTGATACCTTACAAATGGTACAATAACAATTTAAGGACAGTTACTCACGATTAATTGAACAAAAGAAAAATAAAAATTAAAATTAAAAATATGAATCAATTATGCATTTCAACGAGCTAAATACAATTTTATAATATTCTAAAAAAAATAAAAGTAAATCGAACCATAGATGAATTTCGACTAAGAATAAAAAAGTTATTGAAATGGAAGGGAAGCATTTCGAACAATCTTTTCTTTTAATAATTTCAATTGAATTTTACATTAAAAATTATTTTTATATAATAAAAAAAATATTAAAAAGGTTTAATAATTTTTGCAGGTTAAGTAGAAAAATCATACTCTTTCGTTGAATGTTGATTGAATTTTGAATTATTTGATATTTTAGTCTGAAAACTTGTTTGCATATAGACAAATACATCTGTTTTATTGCGTAGAAGTTTTATTAAAAATTAAATGACTGAAATTTAGGGTATGTGCGGTCATACGGGTAAATTTCCCGATCGTACAGAGCAGGATAAATTAGGTACATGATCGATTAATTAATTATTACACAACTATTATTATCACGTATACATTACAATGATTATCAAAGTCATTACAACCTTTGTACAAATAATAAATTACATAACTACATAACAAATCGGTGAATTTCCGTCTTACAAACAAAGAAAAAAGGTTAAACTAAAGACGCAAATCGGTCAATTCAGGTTGAATTTAATTCTCTTTTACAACAAAAAAAAGGTTGAATTAAATTCTCTTGAACAACAAAAAAAGGTTGAATTCAATTGACTGCATTGAAAACTTGGGACTTGAAAACTAACTTCGACTTAAAAACTAACTTTGACTTGAACTCTCTAACTTCAAATAAAACTCTCTAACTTCGAATATAACTCTGACTTCGAATAAAACTCTGACTTCGAATCTAACTCTGACTTCGAATCTAACTCTGACTTCGAATCTAACTCTGACTTCGAATAAAACTCTCTGGGGCGGTTGTCCGTCTTGCGCAACCTTCTGACTTGACCTCTTATCAAGTATTCTGAAACTATCTGACTTGAACGCTTGTCAAGTATTCTGAACTGTAACTTGAACTCTTATCAAGTATTCTTGAAACTTAACTGTCTAACTTGAACGCTTGTCAAGTGAAGATTAATGGAAAATGACTGCACTTGATCTTTATCAAGTGGAGACGATTAACCTCTGTTTTGGTTGACCCTCTTGGTGCAACCTTCTGACTTGAAAACTGACTTCAAATAAAACTCTCTGACTTGAACTCGATCAAGTATTTCTATAAATCTCTGGGGCGGTTGTCCCTCTTGGATGCAACCTTCTGAAACTGTCTGAAACTGAAAATGGAACTTGAAACTGCTTCAAGTAACTCTATAACCCTATAAACTCTCTCTAAACTCTCTGTAAACTCTCTCTCTCTTAATTTGCAAGTCAATTCAATTCAGTAATTGACAAAAAATTTGCAAACAAAAAATAAAAAAAATGTAAAAAATATTTCATTCTAATGTACGGGAAGGTACATAAAATAAAATTATTCTATACTGAATATAAGAGTGAAAATACTGAAATTCTCTCTCTGAAATTAACTCTCTTTGAAATTAACTCTCTTGAAATTAACTAACTCTCTTTGAAATTAACTCTGTTACAATTAACTCTGTTACAATTAACTCTATTACAATTAACTCTCTGTTACAATTAACTTTTGTGACTTTTAACTTTTGTGACTTTTAACTTTTGTGAAAATTACTGTTTCACTAAAAAAAATGTATCACTGGTGTCTGAAATGTTCACTGTGTTTCTTGTAAATTCTGACTTAATATTCATTATTAACTGTTAATAATAGTGACTTTTTCAAATGTTTATAAATTACTTAAGAAAACAAAATGTACTTAACAAAATTTTCTATGGGGAAATCCTTGAGACGTGTCCTGAAGACGTCTTGCTGGCTACTTGTTCCTGGATGAAAACTAGGCGTGAAGAACTTGGAGTCGTGACGCACCGGTTCAAGGGTGGATGTTACGAACTAGAAGTCGTGACACGCCGGTCGACTGGTTTTATCCTGATGCAGGGTAATTTCTATCTTGGCCAAAGAGTGGCCTCTTCTTAAAATAATCTTCTTCTTAAAATAATCTTGTTATCCTGGTGCAGGGTAATTTCTATCTTGGCCAAAGAGTGGCCTCTTCTTAAAATAATCTTCTTAAAATCTTCTTTTTATCCTGATGCAGGGTAATTTCTATTCTTGGCCAAAGAGTGGCCACTTGTTAAAATCTTCTTCTTCTTAAAAATCTTCTTGTTCTTAAAAATCTTCCTCTTCTTGAAAATCTTCTTCTTCTTCTTAAAAATCTTCTTATTAAAAATCTTCTTGTTAAAAATCGTCTTCTTAAAAATATTCTTCGTAAAATCATCATCTTATCCTGGTATAGGGTCTGGAGTTGTTATCTTCCTTCTTCTATGTGTTTATCCTGGTATAGGGTCTCCAGTTTGTTAGAATCCTCTTCTTAAAATAATCTTCTTCTTAAAGTAATCTTCTTCTTAAAGTAATCTTTTCTTCTTAAAATCTGTTAAGATCCTGGCAGGGTCGCCAATTGTTAACCCCTCCGTCTATGGCCCTGAGTCGGTTCGGATTCGACGGGGGGTTCTGGTTAGGAGGCTAGCAACGGATGTTTCTTCTTTATACTTTTCTATAATTCTTTTCTCTCGCTTATTAATTCTTCTCTTTTTATAATTCCTGATCCTTTCTCTTATACTAAAATTATCGACTTTTCTCTTTTATAACTTGTCGACTTGACTGAGTTCCTGAAGAGAGCACGGCTCGAAGGGAAAAATAAAAACTTCTTTTACTTTGGTTTACTTCTTAAAAATATACAGGTACTCTGAATTTACAGGAGTAGAGGTTCGACCTCTTTCGACCATGGCTCAGGCCGGAATCTAAAAATATTAAGAAGGCAAGGGGCCTCTGCCCCCTCCTAATGAGGTGCTACTATGAAGTCTAATGAAGAAGAGCCTTAAATAAGTGCTAATCTGAAGTGCTGTATTTTTACAAATATACGTATAATATAACCTAAATTTTTGGGGGAGGACAGTTGAAGGTTAAATTTCCCCCCTTTTTAAACACCTGATCAGATGTTTTAAAAGATTGCAAATTTCAAATTAAAAAATAAAATAAAAACTAATTTGTATTTTTTCGCCGAGTCTACATTTTTGACGGCGATATCATTTCGTAATAGTACACATAAGTACAATTTGAGTACATGACTGTATACGTATTAATTTTGGTTCATTACAATTACGATTACAATTACCAATTAATTCACATTCACTTGTTGTTTAATTACACTTCCATTTTAAAGTACATTCTTACATGATAAATTAAATCATTACATTCAATTACAGTTTCATTGAAGTACATTACATTATATTAAATCAAGTATTACAGTTAATTACAATTAAACAGTTACTATAACTTGTTTTGTTTTTACAGTGTTTCTTATTAATAGACAATTAAGATGTTAGAAATATAATACAAAGTACATGGCACTTACGAGATAATTTATTTACGAAATAATATGTTATAATGTTATGAATTTGAAATGAGAGCGAACGGAGGCATCTGATCTTTGAGGCGCTCGAATCCGTCGTCGTGAGCGGAATTCGATCTTACTAAGCATTTATTCGAGTTCACCTCGGAAGGTCATATAATTAAAAATAAAAATGAAAAAAATAATACGAGAACGTTTTTTCGCGTTCTCGAACGAAGCTAAAGTTTCGCGCCTCACAAATTGACACGAGTAAACATAGACTGATAAGTTGATAGGGCATAAGTAGACAATAGGTAGATGAAAGAATAAGTAATAAAATTAATAAAGGATAGCGGTCAAGAAAGAACATGAATGTAAGAATGAGTATGGTTGAATAATAATTATATTTATACTACATATATAAATAATGACTTCTATAGAGTGTTTCGTCCTTAGCATGATGTTAAAGAATTTTCATACATTGGATACTAGATATATGAAGGGAAAATGTGATGTCATAGTTATTGAATTTTTACGTAAAGTACAAATCATTGTTAGGAAGATTTACAAGAACGAATTAGAGACACAGAGTGGGAAACGTAAAGAGAATAAAGTTATTTTGTGACGTCATAGTGTATAAGTCATTATTAGAAAGATGAATTAGAAAAATACAGGAATGAAAAAGACGTACAAATCGAAATTCTATCCAAAACTCGCTTATGTGATTTTTGGTTTCTTATGTAAAAATGGACATTCGAACACAAAACTACACGAACACAAGTATTGCATGAAGACAATGAATCCATATAATGATGGTGTAGGAATTGTTCATTGTTCACTTTTTACATTACTCTCCCCTTTTAAAAATGATATTTATACAATAATTTAATAGGGTACCATTAATACAATACAAATGAGAAAATAACATCCTAACAGGGTACCATTAATACAATACAATGAGAAAATAACATCGTAAGTAATGACGACATTCTTTACAATACAAATTTTATACAGAACGAGTTCGGGTAGTTGAGTACAATGCAGAGTAATCAATTTTTTTAACATGACACTCGCGTAGAGGGCTATGATAAAAATATAAAAATTCAAAGATTAAAACTTTAATTTAGATAAACAATTAAGCTAGACAAAGAATGATATTGTAAAATTTTTAGCAAAATTTATATTTTTTTTTTCTGTGAGGAAAATTACATTCACAATGAATAGGTAAAAGGGAAAAATATAAATCGTGCAATCTATAAGCTAATTTTTATTGACTAGTGTAGGTAAAAATAGAATTACGTAATGGATGATGTATAGACCTGTGGTCTAGTGTGTATTTATGTTTATTGGGTACAAAGTGTGTATTTTATAAGTTCGAGAGACAGATTAGCTGAGAGGATTGTTAAATTAACTGTATAAATGCATGAGCAAAAATTTATATATAGTAAGCAAAAATGATTAAGATTAAATTACGCGCAATGAAATAGTTTATTGTGATATCCAATGATTTTAGCATGAGGTTTGTATATATAGTATATATAGTGTGCATACATGCATTTTTATTGACTGTTGTAGGTACAAATCGAATTACGTAGTGGATGATGTATAGACCTGTGGTCAAATGTGTATTTATGTTTGTTGGGTACAAAGTGTGTATCTGATAATTTCGAGACAGATTTAAATTCGACTACTAAAATTCATAACCATATACTGTAGTAGTATGTCAATTTGACTATAATTTTCGTTTGATACCTTACAAATGGTACAATAACAATTTAAGGACAGTTACTCACGATTAATTGAACAAAAGAAAAATAAAAATTAAAATTAAAAATATGAATCAATTATGCATTTCAACGAGCTAAATACAATTTTATAATATTCTAAAAAAAATAAAAGTAAATCGAACCATAGATGAATTTCGACTAAGAATAAAAAAGTTATTGAAATGGAAGGGAAGCATTTCGAACAATCTTTTCTTTTAATAATTTCAATTGAATTTTACATTAAAAATTATTTTTATATAATAAAAAAAATATTAAAAAGGTTTAATAATTTTTGCAGGTTAAGTAGAAAAATCATACTCTTTCGTTGAATGTTGATGAATTTTGAATTATTTGATATTTTAGTCTGAAAACTTGTTTGCATATAGACAAATACATCTGTTTTATTGCGTAGAAGTTTTATTAAAAATTAAATGACTGAAATTTAGGGTATGTGCGGTCATACGGGTAAATTTCCCGATCGTACAGAGCAGGATAAATTAGGTACAGATCGATTAATTAATTATTACACAACTATTATTATCACGTATACATTACAATGATTATCAAAGTCATTACAACCTTTGTACAAATAATAAATTACATAACTACATAACAAATCGGTGAATTTCCGTCTTACAAACAAAGAAAAAAGGTTAAACTAAAGACGCAAATCGGTCAATTCAGGTTGAATTTAATTCTCTTTTACAACAAAAAAAAGGTTGAATTAAATTCTCTTGAACAACAAAAAAAGGTTGAATTCAATTGACTGCATTGAAAACTTGGGACTTGAAAACTAACTTCGACTTAAAAACTAACTTTGACTTGAACTCTCTAACTTCAAATAAAACTCTCTAACTTCGAATATAACTCTGACTTCGAATAAAACTCTGACTTCGAATCTAACTCTGACTTCGAATCTAACTCTGACTTCGAATCTAACTCTGACTTCGAATAAAACTCTCTGGGGCGGTTGTCCGTCTTGCGCAACCTTCTGACTTGACCTCTTATCAAGTATTCTGAAACTATCTGACTTGAACGCTTGTCAAGTATTCTGAACTGTAACTTGAACTCTTATCAAGTATTCTTGAAACTTAACTGTCTAACTTGAACGCTTGTCAAGTGAAGATTAATGGAAAATGACTGCACTTGATCTTTATCAAGTGGAGACGATTAACCTCTGTTTTGGTTGACCCTCTTGGTGCAACCTTCTGACTTGAAAACTGACTTCAAATAAAACTCTCTGACTTGAACTCGATCAAGTATTTCTATAAATCTCTGGGGCGGTTGTCCCTCTTGGATGCAACCTTCTGAAACTGTCTGAAACTGAAAATGGAACTTGAAACTGCTTCAAGTAACTCTATAACCCTATAAACTCTCTCTAAACTCTCTGTAAACTCTCTCTCTCTTAATTTGCAAGTCAATTCAATTCAGTAATTGACAAAAAATTTGCAAACAAAAAATAAAAAAAATGTAAACAATATTTCATTCTAATGTACGGGAAGGTACATAAAATAAAATTATTCTATACTGAATATAAGAGTGAAAATAACTGAAATTCTCTCTCTGAAATTAACTCTCTTTGAAATTAACTCTCTTGAAATTAACTAACTCTCTTTGAAATTAACTCTGTTACAATTAACTCTGTTACAATTAACTCTATTACAATTAACTCTCTGTTACAATTAACTTTTGTGACTTTTAACTTTTGTGACTTTTAACTTTTGTGAAAATTACTGTTTCACTAAAAAAATGTATCACTGGTGTCTGAAATGTTCACTGTGTTTCTTGTAAATTCTGACTTAATATTCATTATTAACTGTTAATAATAGTGACTTTTTCAAATGTTTATAAATTACTTAAGAAAACAAAATGTACTTAACAAAATTTTCTATGGGGAAATCCTTGAGACGTGTCCTGAAGACGTCTTGCTGGCTACTTGTTCCTGGATGAAAACTAGGCGTGAAGAACTTGGAGTCGTGACGCACCGGTTCAAGGGTGGATGTTACGAACTAGAAGTCGTGACACGCCGGTCGACTGGTTTTATCCTGATGCAGGGTAATTTCTATCTTGGCCAAAGAGTGGCCTCTTCTTAAAATAATCTTCTTCTTAAAATAATCTTGTTATCCTGGTGCAGGGTAATTTCTATCTTGGCCAAAGAGTGGCCTCTTCTTAAAATAATCTTCTTAAAATCTTCTTTTTATCCTGATGCAGGGTAATTTCTATTCTTGGCCAAAGAGTGGCCACTTGTTAAAATCTTCTTCTTCTTAAAAATCTTCTTGTTCTTAAAAATCTTCCTCTTCTTGAAAATCTTCTTCTTCTTCTTAAAAATCTTCTTATTAAAAATCTTCTTGTTAAAAATCGTCTTCTTAAAAATATTCTTCGTAAAATCATCATCTTATCCTGGTATAGGGTCTGGAGTTGTTATCTTCCTTCTTCTATGTGTTTATCCTGGTATAGGGTCTCCAGTTTGTTAGAATCCTCTTCTTAAAATAATCTTCTTCTTAAAGTAATCTTCTTCTTAAAGTAATCTTCTTCTTCTTAAAATCTGTTAAGATCCTGGCAGGGTCGCCAATTGTTAACCCCTCCGTCTATGGCCCTGAGTCGGTTCGGATTCGACGAGGGGGTTCTGGTTAGGAGGCTAGCAACGGATGTTTCTTCTTTATACTTTTCTATAATTCTTTTCTCTCGCTTATTAATTCTTCTCTTTTTATAATTCCCTGATCCTTTCTCTTATACTAAAATTATCGACTTTTCTCTTTTATAACTTGTCGACTTGACTGAGTTCCTGAAGAGAGCACGGCTCGAAGGGAAAAATAAAAACTTCTTTTACTTTGGTTTACTTCTTAAAAATATACAGGTACTCTGAATTTACAGGAGTAGAGGTTCGACCTCTTTCGACCATGGCTCAGGCCGGAATCTAAAAATATTAAGAAGGCAAGGGGCCTCTGCCCCCTCCTAATGAGGTGCTACTATGAAGTCTAATGAAGAAGAGCCTTAAATTAAGTGCTAATCTGAAGTGCTGTATTTTTACAAATATACGTATAATATAACCTAAATTTTTGGGGGAGGACAGTTGAAGGTTAAATTTCCCCCCTTTTTAAACACCTGATCAGATGTTTTAAAAGATTGCAAATTTCAAATTAAAAAATAAAATAAAAAACTAATTTGTATTTTTTCGCCGAGTCTACATTTTTGACGGCGATATCATTTCGTAATAGTACACATAAGTACAATTTGAGTACATGACTGTATACGTATTAATTTTGGTTCATTACAATTACGATTACAATTACCAATTAATTCACATTCACTTGTTGTTTAATTACACTTCCATTTTAAAGTACATTCTTACATGATAAATTAAATCATTACATTCAATTACAGTTTCATTGAAGTACATACATTATATTAAATCAAGTATTACAGTTAATTACAATTAAACAGTTACTATAACTTGTTTTGTTTTTACAGTGTTTCTTATTAATAGACAATTAAGATGTTAGAAATATAATACAAAGTACATGGCACTTACGAGATAATTTATTTACGAAATAATATGTTATAATGTTATGAATTTGAAATGAGAGCGAACGGAGGCATCTGATCTTTGAGGCGCTCGAATCCGTCGTCGTGAGCGGAATTCGATCTTACTAAGCATTTATTCGAGTTCACCTCGGAGGTCATATAATTAAAAATAAAAATGAAAAAAATAATACGAGAACGTTTTTTCGCGTTCTCGAACGAACCTAAAGTTTCGCGCCTCACAAATTGACACGAGTAAACATAGACTGATAAGTTGATAGGGCATAAGTAGACAATAGGTAGATGAAAGAATAAGTAATAAAATTAATAAAGGATAGCGGTCAAGAAAGAACATGAATGTAAGAATGAGTATGGTTGAATAATAATTATATTTATACTACATATATAAATAATGACTTCTATAGAGTGTTTCGTCCTTAGCATGATGTTAAAGAATTTTCATACATTGGATACTAGATATATGAAGGGAAAATGTGATGTCATAGTTATTGAATTTTTACGTAAAGTACAAATCATTGTTAGGAAGATTTACAAGAACGAATTAGAGACACAGAGTGGGAAACGTAAAGAGAATAAAGTTATTTTGTGACGTCATAGTGTATAAGTCATTATTAGAAAGATGAATTAGAAAAATACAGGAATGAATAAAGACGTACAAATCGAAATTCTATCCAAAACTCGCTTATGTGATTTTTGGTTTCTTATGTAAAAATGGACATTCGAACACAAAACTACACGAACACAAGTATTGCATGAAGACAATGAATCCATATAATGATGGTGTAGGAATTGTTCATTGTTCACTTTTTACATTACTCTCCCCTTTTAAAAATGATATTTATACAATAATTTAATAGGGTACCATTAATACAATACAAATGAGAAAATAACATCCTAACAGGGTACCATTAATACAATACAATGAGAAAATAACATCGTAAGTAATGACGACATTCTTTACAATACAAATTTTATACAGAACGAGTTCGGGTAGTTGAGTACAATGCAGAGTAATCAATTTTTTTAAAGTGACACTCGCGTAGAGGGCTATGATAAAAATATAAAAATTCAAAGATTAAAACTTTAATTTAGATAAACAATTAAGCTAGACAAAGAATGATATTGTAAAATTTTTAGCAAAATTTTATTTATTTTTTTTTCTGTGAGGAAAATTACATTCACAATGAATAGGTAAAAGGGAAAAATATAAATCGTGCAATCTATAAGCTAATTTTTATTGACTAGTGTAGGTAAAAATAGAATTACGTAATGGATGATGTATAGACCTGTGGTCTAGTGTGTATTTATGTTTATTGGGTACAAAGTGTGTATTTTATAAGTTCGAGAGACAGATTAGCTGAGAGGATTGTTAAATTAACTGTATAAATGCATGAGCAAAAATTTATATATAGTAAGCAAAAATGATTAAGATTAAATTACGCGCAATGAAATAGTTTATTGTGATATCCAATGATTTTAGCATGAGGTTTGTATATATAGTATATATAGTGTGCATACATGCATTTTTATTGACTGTTGTAGGTACAAATCGAATTACGTAGTGGATGATGTATAGACCTGTGGTCAAATGTGTATTTATGTTTGTTGGGTACAAAGTGTGTATCTGATAATTTCGAGACAGATTTAAATTCGACTACTAAAATTCATAACCATATACTGTAGTAGTATGTCAATTTGACTATAATTTTCGTTTGATACCTTACAAATGGTACAATAACAATTTAAGGACAGTTACTCACGATTAATTGAACAAAAAAAAATAAAAATTAAAATTAAAAATATGAATCAATTATGCATTTCAACGAGCTAAATACAATTTTATAATATTCTAAAAAAAATAAAAGTAAATCGAACCATAGATGAATTTCGACTAAGAATAAAAAAGTTATTGAAATGGAAGGGAAGCATTTCGAACAATCTTTTCTTTTAATAATTTCAATTGAATTTTACATTAAAAATTATTTTTATATAATAAAAAAAATATTAAAAAGGTTTAATAATTTTTGCAGGTTAAGTAGAAAAATCATACTCTTTCGTTGAATGTTGATTGAATTTTGAATTATTTGATATTTTAGTCTGAAAACTTGTTTGCATATAGACAAATACATCTGTTTTATTGCGTAGAAGTTTTATTAAAAATTAAATGACTGAAATTTAGGGTATGTGCGGTCATACGGGTAAATTTCCCGATCGTACAGAGCAGGATAAATTAGGTACATGATCGATTAATTAATTATTACACAACTATTATTATCACGTATACATTACAATGATTATCAAAGTCATTACAACCTTTGTACAAATAATAAATTACATAACTACATAACAAATCGGTGAATTTCCGTCTTACAAACAAAGAAAAAAGGTTAAACTAAAGACGCAAATCGGTCAATTCAGGTTGAATTTAATTCTCTTTTACAACAAAAAAAAGGTTGAATTAAATTCTCTTGAACAAAAAAAAGGTTGAATTCAATTGACTGCATTGAAAACTTGGGACTTGAAAACTAACTTCGACTTAAAAACTAACTTTGACTTGAACTCTCTAACTTCAAATAAAACTCTCTAACTTCGAATATAACTCTGACTTCGAATAAAACTCTGACTTCGAATCTAACTCTGACTTCGAATCTAACTCTGACTTCGAATCTAACTCTGACTTCGAATAAAACTCTCTGGGGCGGTTGTCCGTCTTGCGCAACCTTCTGACTTGACCTCTTATCAAGTATTCTGAAACTATCTGACTTGAACGCTTGTCAAGTATTCTGAACTGTAACTTGAACTCTTATCAAGTATTCTTGAAACTTAACTGTCTAACTTGAACGCTTGTCAAGTGAAGATTAATGGAAAATGACTGCACTTGATCTTTATCAAGTGGAGACGATTAACCTCTGTTTTGGTTGACCCTCTTGGTGCAACCTTCTGACTTGAAAACTGACTTCAAATAAAACTCTCTGACTTGAACTCGATCAAGTATTTCTATAAATCTCTGGGGCGGTTGTCCCTCTTGGATGCAACCTTCTGAAACTGTCTGAAACTGAAAATGGAACTTGAAACTGCTTCAAGTAACTCTATAACCCTATAAACTCTCTCTAAACTCTCTGTAAACTCTCTCTCTCTTAATTTGCAAGTCAATTCAATTCAGTAATTGACAAAAAATTTGCAAACAAAAAATAAAAAAAATGTAAAAATATTTCATTCTAATGTACGGGAAGGTACATAAAATAAAATTATTCTATACTGAATATAGAGTGAAAAAACTGAAATTCTCTCTCTGAAATTAACTCTCTTTGAAATTAACTCTCTTGAAATTAACTAACTCTCTTTGAAATTAACTCTGTTACAATTAACTCTGTTACAATTAACTCTATTACAATTAACTCTCTGTTACAATTAACTTTTGTGACTTTTAACTTTTGTGACTTTTAACTTTTGTGAAAATTACTGTTTCACTAAAAAAAATGTATCACTGGTGTCTGAAATGTTCACTGTGTTTCTTGTAAATTCTGACTTAATATTCATTATTAACTGTTAATAATAGTGACTTTTTCAAATGTTTATAAATTACTTAAGAAAACAAAATGTACTTAACAAAATTTTCTATGGGGAAATCCTTGAGACGTGTCCTGAAGACGTCTTGCTGGCTACTTGTTCCTGGATGAAAACTAGGCGTGAAGAACTTGGAGTCGTGACGCACCGGTTCAAGGGTGGATGTTACGAACTAGAAGTCGTGACACGCCGGTCGACTGGTTTTATCCTGATGCAGGGTAATTTCTATCTTGGCCAAAGAGTGGCCTCTTCTTAAAATAATCTTCTTCTTAAAATAATCTTGTTATCCTGGTGCAGGGTAATTTCTATCTTGGCCAAAGAGTGGCCTCTTCTTAAAATAATCTTCTTAAAATCTTCTTTTTATCCTGATGCAGGGTAATTTCTATTCTTGGCCAAAGAGTGGCCACTTGTTAAAATCTTCTTCTTCTTAAAAATCTTCTTGTTCTTAAAAATCTTCCTCTTCTTGAAAATCTTCTTCTTCTTCTTAAAAATCTTCTTATTAAAAATCTTCTTGTTAAAAATCGTCTTCTTAAAAATATTCTTCGTAAAATCATCATCTTATCCTGGTATAGGGTCTGGAGTTGTTATCTTCCTTCTTCTATGTGTTTATCCTGGTATAGGGTCTCCAGTTTGTTAGAATCCTCTTCTTAAAATAATCTTCTTCTTAAAGTAATCTTCTTCTTAAAGTAATCTTCTTCTTCTTAAAATCTGTTAAGATCCTGGCAGGGTCGCCAATTGTTAACCCCTCCGTCTATGGCCCTGAGTCGGTTCGGATTCGACGAGGGGGTTCTGGTTAGGAGGCTAGCAACGGATGTTTCTTCTTTATACTTTTCTATAATTCTTTTCTCTCGCTTATTAATTCTTCTCTTTTTATAATTCCTGATCCTTTCTCTTATACTAAAATTATCGACTTTTCTCTTTTATAACTTGTCGACTTGACTGAGTTCCTGAAGAGAGCACGGCTCGAAGGGAAAAATAAAAACTTCTTTTACTTTGGTTTACTTCTTAAAAATATACAGGTACTCTGAATTTACAGGAGTAGAGGTTCGACCTCTTTCGACCATGGCTCAGGCCGGAATCTAAAAATATTAAGAAGGCAAGGGGCCTCTGCCCCCTCCTAATGAGGTGCTACTATGAAGTCTAATGAAGAAGAGCCTTAAATTAAGTGCTAATCTGAAGTGCTGTATTTTTACAAATATACGTATAATATAACCTAAATTTTTGGGGGAGGACAGTTGAAGGTTAAATTTCCCCCCTTTTTAAACACCTGATCAGATGTTTTAAAAGATTGCAAATTTCAAATTAAAAAATAAAAAAAAAACTAATTTGTATTTTTTCGCCGAGTCTACATTTTTGACGGCGATATCATTTCGTAATAGTACACATAAGTACAATTTGAGTAC
The DNA here is from genome assembly GCA_023014485.1 of Bathynomus jamesi. Classification (NCBI taxonomy): domain Eukaryota; kingdom Metazoa; phylum Arthropoda; class Malacostraca; order Isopoda; family Cirolanidae; genus Bathynomus; species Bathynomus jamesi. The sequence continues at coordinate 15,841 of JAJOZX010001913.1, read as the reverse complement.
ATGACTGTATACGTATTAATTTTGGTTCATTACAATTACGATTACAATTACCAATTAATTCACATTCACTTGTTGTTTAATTACACTTCCATTTTAAAGTACATTCTTACATGATAAATTAAATCATTACATTCAATTACAGTTTCATTGAAGTACATCACATTATATTAAATCAAGTATTACAGTTAATTACAATTAAACAGTTACTATAACTTGTTTTGTTTTTACAGTGTTTCTTATTAATAGACAATTAAGATGTTAGAAATATAATACAAAGTACATGGCACTTACGAGATAATTTATTTACGAAATAATATGTTATAATGTTATGAATTTGAAATGAGAGCGAACGGAGGCATCTGATCTTTGAGGCGCTCGAATCCGTCGTCGTGAGCGGAATTCGATCTTACTAAGCATTTATTCGAGTTCACCTCGGAGGTCATATAATTAAAAATAAAAATGAAAAAAATAATACGAGAACGTTTTTTCGCGTTCTCGAACGAACCTAAAGTTTCGCGCCTCACAAATTGACACGAGTAAACATAGACTGATAAGTTGATAGGGCATAAGTAGACAATAGGTAGATGAAAGAATAAGTAATAAAATTAATAAAGGATAGCGGTCAAGAAAGAACATGAATGTAAGAATGAGTATGGTTGAATAATAATTATATTTATACTACATATAAATAATGACTTCTATAGAGTGTTTCGTCCTTAGCATGATGTTAAAGAATTTTCATACATTGGATACTAGATATATGAAGGGAAAATGTGATGTCATAGTTATTGAATTTTTACGTAAAGTACAAATCATTGTTAGGAAGATTTACAAGAACGAATTAGAGACACAGAGTGGGAAACGTAAAGAGAATAAAGTTATTTTGTGACGTCATAGTGTATAAGTCATTATTAGAAAGATGAATTAGAAAAATACAGGAATGAATAAAGACGTACAAATCGAAATTCTATCCAAAACTCGCTTATGTGATTTTTGGTTTCTTATGTAAAAATGGACATTCGAACACAAAACTACACGAACACAAGTATTGCATGAAGACAATGAATCCATATAATGATGGTGTAGGAATTGTTCATTGTTCACTTTTTACATTACTCTCCCCTTTTAAAAATGATATTTATACAATAATTTAATAGGGTACCATTAATACAATACAAATGAGAAAATAACATCCTAACAGGGTACCATTAATACAATACAATGAGAAAATAACATCGTAAGTAATGACGACATTCTTTACAATACAAATTTTATACAGAACGAGTTCGGGTAGTTGAGTACAATGCAGAGTAATCAATTTTTTTAAAGTGACACTCGCGTAGAGGGCTATGATAAAAATATAAAAATTCAAAGATTAAAACTTTAATTTAGATAAACAATTAAGCTAGACAAAGAATGATATTGTAAAATTTTTAGCAAAATTTTATTTATTTTTTTTTCTGTGAGGAAAATTACATTCACAATGAATAGGTAAAAGGGAAAAATATAAATCGTGCAATCTATAAGCTAATTTTTATTGACTAGTGTAGGTAAAAATAGAATTACGTAATGGATGATGTATAGACCTGTGGTCTAGTGTGTATTTATGTTTATTGGGTACAAAGTGTGTATTTTATAAGTTCGAGAGACAGATTAGCTGAGAGGATTGTTAAATTAACTGTATAAATGCATGAGCAAAAATTATATATAGGTAAGCAAAAATGATTAAGATTAAATTACGCGCAATGAAATAGTTTATTGTGATATCCAATGATTTTAGCATGAGGTTTGTATATATAGTATATATAGTGTGCATACATGCATTTTTATTGACTGTTGTAGGTACAAATCGAATTACGTAGTGGATGATGTATAGACCTGTGGTCAAATGTGTATTTATGTTTGTTGGGTACAAAGTGTGTATCTGATAATTTCGAGACAGATTTAAATTCGACTACTAAAATTCATAACCATATACTGTAGTAGTATGTCAATTTGACTATAATTTTCGTTTGATACCTTACAAATGGTACAATAACAATTTAAGGACAGTTACTCACGATTAATTGAACAAAAAAAAATAAAAATTAAAATTAAAAATATGAATCAATTATGCATTTCAACGAGCTAAATACAATTTTATAATATTCTAAAAAAAATAAAAGTAAATCGAACCATAGATGAATTTCGACTAAGAATAAAAAAGTTATTGAAATGGAAGGGAAGCATTTCGAACAATCTTTTCTTTTAATAATTTCAATTGAATTTTACATTAAAATTATTTTTATATAATAAAAAAAATATTAAAAAGGTTTAATAATTTTTGCAGGTTAAGTAGAAAAATCATACTCTTTCGTTGAATGTTGATTGAATTTTGAATTATTTGATATTTTAGTCTGAAAACTTGTTTGCATATAGACAAATACATCTGTTTTATTGCGTAGAAGTTTATTAAAAATTAAATGACTGAAATTTAGGGTATGTGCGGTCATACGGGTAAATTTCCCGATCGTACAGAGCAGGATAAATTAGGTACATGATCGATTAATTAATTATTACACAACTATTATTATCACGTATACATTACAATGATTATCAAAGTCATTACAACCTTTGTACAAATAATAAATTACATAACTACATAACAAATCGGTGAATTTCCGTCTTACAAACAAAGAAAAAAGGTTAAACTAAAGACGCAAATCGGTCAATTCAGGTTGAATTTAATTCTCTTTTACAACAAAAAAAAGGTTGAATTAAATTCTCTTGAACAACAAAAAAAGGTTGAATTCAATTGACTGCATTGAAAACTTGGGACTTGAAAACTAACTTCGACTTAAAAACTAACTTTGACTTGAACTCTCTAACTTCAAATAAAACTCTCTAACTTCGAATATAACTCTGACTTCGAATAAAACTCTGACTTCGAATCTAACTCTGACTTCGAATCTAACTCTGACTTCGAATAAAACTCTCTGGGGCGGTTGTCCGTCTTGCGCAACCTTCTGACTTGACCTCTTATCAAGTATTCTGAAACTATCTGACTTGAACGCTTGTCAAGTATTCTGAACTGTAACTTGAACTCTTATCAAGTATTCTTGAAACTTAACTGTCTAACTTGAACGCTTGTCAAGTGAAGATTAATGGAAAATGACTGCACTTGATCTTTATCAAGTGGAGACGATTAACCTCTGTTTTGGTTGACCCTCTTGGTGCAACCTTCTGACTTGAAAACTGACTTCAAATAAAACTCTCTGACTTGAACTCGATCAAGTATTTCTATAAATCTCTGGGGCGGTTGTCCCTCTTGGATGCAACCTTCTGAAACTGTCTGAAACTGAAAATGGAACTTGAAACTGCTTCAAGTAACTCTATAACCCTATAAACTCTCTCTAAACTCTCTGTAAACTCTCTCTCTCTTAATTTGCAAGTCAATTCAATTCAGTAATTGACAAAAAATTTGCAAACAAAAAAAAAAAAATGTAAAAATATTTCATTCTAATGTGCGGGAAGGTACATAAAATAAAATTATTCTATACTGAATATAAGAGTGAAAATACTGAAATTCTCTCTCTGAAATTAACTCTCTTTGAAATTAACTCTCTTGAAATTAACTAACTCTCTTTGAAATTAACTCTGTTACAATTAACTCTGTTACAATTAACTCTATTACAATTAACTCTCTGTTACAATTAACTTTTGTGACTTTTAACTTTTGTGACTTTTAACTTTTGTGAAAATTACTGTTTCAAAAAAAAATGTATCACTGGTGTCTGAAATGTTCACTGTGTTTCTTGTAAATTCTGACTTAATATTCATTATTAACTGTTAATAATAGTGACTTTTTCAAATGTTTATAAATTACTTAAGAAAACAAAATGTACTTAACAAAATTTTCTATGGGGAAATCCTTGAGACGTGTCCTGAAGACGTCTTGCTGGCTACTTGTTCCTGGATGAAAACTAGGCGTGAAGAACTTGGAGTCGTGACGCACCGGTTCAAGGGTGGATGTTACGAACTAGAAGTCGTGACACGCCGGTCGACTGGTTTTATCCTGATGCAGGGTAATTTCTATCTTGGCCAAAGAGTGGCCTCTTCTTAAAATAATCTTCTTAAAATCTTTTTTATCCTGATGCAGGGTAATTTCTATTCTTGGCCAAAGAGTGGCCACTTGTTAAAATCTTCTTCTTCTTAAAAATCTTCTTGTTCTTAAAAATCTTCCTCTTCTTGAAAATCTTCTTCTTCTTCTTAAAAATCTTCTTATTAAAAATCTTCTTGTTAAAAATCGTCTTCTTAAAAATATTCTTCGTAAAATCATCATCTTATCCTGGTATAGGGTCTGGAGTTGTTATCTTCCTTCTTCTATGTGTTTATCCTGGTATAGGGTCTCCAGTTTGTTAGAATCCTCTTCTTAAAATAATCTTCTTCTTAAAGTAATCTTCTTCTTAAAGTAATCTTCTTCTTCTTAAAATCTGTTAAGATCCTGGCAGGGTCGCCAATTGTTAACCCCTCCGTCTATGGCCCTGAGTCGGTTCGGATTCGACGAGGGGGTTCTGGTTAGGAGGCTAGCAACGGATGTTTCTTCTTTATACTTTTCTATAATTCTTTTCTCTCGCTTATTAATTCTTCTCTTTTTATAATTCCCTGATCCTTTCTCTTATACTAAAATTATCGACTTTTCTCTTTTATAACTTGTCGACTTGACTGAGTTCCTGAAGAGAGCACGGCTCGAAGGGAAAAATAAAAACTTCTTTTACTTTGGTTTACTTCTTAAAAATATACAGGTACTCTGAATTTACAGGAGTAGAGGTTCGACCTCTTTCGACCATGGCTCAGGCCGGAATCTAAAAATATTAAGAAGGCAAGGGGCCTCTGCCCCCTCCTAATGAGGTGCTACTATGAAGTCTAATGAAGAAGAGCCTTAAATTAAGTGCTAATCTGAAGTGCTGTATTTTTACAAATATACGTATAATATAACCTAAATTTTTTGGGGAGGACAGTTGAAGGTTAAATTTCCCCCCTTTTTAAACACCTGATCAGATGTTTTAAAAGATTGCAAATTTCAAATTAAAAAATAAAATAAAAAAACTAATTTGTATTTTTTCGCCGAGTCTACATTTTTGACGGCGATATCATTTCGTAATAGTACACATAAGTACAATTTGAGTACATGACTGTATACGTATTAATTTTGGTTCATTACAATTACGATTACAATTACCAATTAATTCACATTCACTTGTTGTTTAATTACACTTCCATTTTAAAGTACATTCTTACATGATAAATTAAATCATTACATTCAATTACAGTTTCATTGAAGTACATCACATTATATTAAATCAAGTATTACAGTTAATTACAATTAAACAGTTACTATAACTTGTTTTGTTTTTACAGTGTTTCTTATTAATAGACAATTAAGATGTTAGAAATATAATACAAAGTACATGGCACTTACGAGATAATTTATTTACGAAATAATATGTTATAATGTTATGAATTTGAAATGAGAGCGAACGGAGGCATCTGATCTTTGAGGCGCTCGAATCCGTCGTCGTGAGCGGAATTCGATCTTACTAAGCATTTATTCGAGTTCACCTCGGGAGGTCATATAATTAAAAATAAAAATGAAAAAAATAATACGAGAACGTTTTTTCGCGTTCTCGAACGAACCTAAAGTTTCGCGCCTCACAAATTGACACGAGTAAACATAGACTGATAAGTTGATAGGGCATAAGTAGACAATAGGTAGATGAAAGAATAAGTAATAAAATTAATAAAGGATAGCGGTCAAGAAAGAACATGAATGTAAGAATGAGTATGGTTGAATAATAATTATATTTATACTACATATATAAATAATGACTTCTATAGAGTGTTTCGTCCTTAGCATGATGTTAAAGAATTTTCATACATTGGATACTAGATATATGAAGGGAAAATGTGATGTCATAGTTATTGAATTTTTACGTAAAGTACAAATCATTGTTAGGAAGATTTACAAGAACGAATTAGAGACACAGAGTGGGAAACGTAAAGAGAATAAAGTTATTTTGTGACGTCATAGTGTATAAGTCATTATTAGAAAGATGAATTAGAAAAATACAGGAATGAATAAAGACGTACAAATCGAAATTCTATCCAAAACTCGCTTATGTGATTTTTGGTTTCTTATGTAAAAATGGACATTCGAACACAAAACTACACGAACACAAGTATTGCATGAAGACAATGAATCCATATAATGATGGTGTAGGAATTGTTCATTGTTCACTTTTTACATTACTCTCCCCTTTTAAAAATGATATTTATACAATAATTTAATAGGGTACCATTAATACAATACAAATGAGAAAATAACATCCTAACAGGGTACCATTAATACAATACAATGAGAAAATAACATCGTAAGTAATGACGACATTCTTTACAATACAAATTTTATACAGAACGAGTTCGGGTAGTTGAGTACAATGCAGAGTAATCAATTTTTTTAAAGTGACACTCGCGTAGAGGGCTATGATAAAAATATAAAAATTCAAAGATTAAAACTTTAATTTAGATAAACAATTAAGCTAGACAAAGAATGATATTGTAAAATTTTTAGCAAAATTTTATTTTTTTTTCTGTGAGGAAAATTACATTCACAATGAATAGGTAAAAGGGAAAAATATAAATCGTGCAATCTATAAGCTAATTTTTATTGACTAGTGTAGGTAAAAATAGAATTACGTAATGGATGATGTATAGACCTGTGGTCTAGTGTGTATTTATGTTTATTGGGTACAAAGTGTGTATTTTATAAGTTCGAGAGACAGATTAGCTGAGAGGATTGTTAAATTAACTGTATAAATGCATGAGCAAAAATTTATATAGAGTAAGCAAAAATGATTAAGATTAAATTACGCGCAATGAAATAGTTTATTGTGATATCCAATGATTTTAGCATGAGGTTTGTATATATAGTATATATAGTGTGCATACATGCATTTTTATTGACTGTTGTAGGTACAAATCGAATTACGTAGTGGATGATGTATAGACCTGTGGTCAAATGTGTATTTATGTTTGTTGGGTACAAAGTGTGTATCTGATAATTTCGAGACAGATTTAAATTCGACTACTAAAATTCATAACCATATACTGTAGTAGTATGTCAATTTGACTATAATTTTCGTTTGATACCTTACAAATGGTACAATAACAATTTAAGGACAGTTACTCACGATTAATTGAACAAAAGAAAAATAAAAATTAAAATTAAAAATATGAATCAATTATGCATTTCAACGAGCTAAATACAATTTTATAATATTCTAAAAAAAATAAAAGTAAATCGAACCATAGATGAATTTCGACTAAGAATAAAAAAGTTATTGAAATGGAAGGGAAGCATTTCGAACAATCTTTTCTTTTAATAATTTCAATTGAATTTTACATTAAAAATTATTTTTATATAATAAAAAAAATATTAAAAAGGTTTAATAATTTTTGCAGGTTAAGTAGAAAAATCATACTCTTTCGTTGAATGTTGATTGAATTTTGAATTATTTGATATTTTAGTCTGAAAACTTGTTTGCATATAGACAAATACATCTGTTTTATTGCGTAGAAGTTTTATTAAAAATTAAATGACTGAAATTTAGGGTATGTGCGGTCATACGGGTAAATTTCCCGATCGTACAGAGCAGGATAAATTAGGTACATGATCGATTAATTAATTATTACACAACTATTATTATCACGTATACATTACAATGATTATCAAAGTCATTACAACCTTTGTACAAATAATAAATTACATAACTACATAACAAATCGGTGAATTTCCGTCTTACAAACAAAGAAAAAAGGTTAAACTAAAGACGCAAATCGGTCAATTCAGGTTGAATTTAATTCTCTTTTACAACAAAAAAAAGGTTGAATTAAATTCTCTTGAACAACAAAAAAAGGTTGAATTCAATTGACTGCATTGAAAACTTGGGACTTGAAAACTAACTTCGACTTAAAAACTAACTTTGACTTGAACTCTCTAACTTCAAATAAAACTCTCTAACTTCGAATATAACTCTGACTTCGAATAAAACTCTGACTTCGAATCTAACTCTGACTTCGAATCTAACTCTGACTTCGAATCTAACTCTGACTTCGAATAAAACTCTCTGGGGCGGTTGTCCGTCTTGCGCAACCTTCTGACTTGACCTCTTATCAAGTATTCTGAAACTATCTGACTTGAACGCTTGTCAAGTATTCTGAACTGTAACTTGAACTCTTATCAAGTATTCTTGAAACTTAACTGTCTAACTTGAACGCTTGTCAAGTGAAGATTAATGGAAAATGACTGCACTTGATCTTTATCAAGTGGAGACGATTAACCTCTGTTTTGGTTGACCCTCTTGGTGCAACCTTCTGACTTGAAAACTGACTTCAAATAAAACTCTCTGACTTGAACTCGATCAAGTATTTCTATAAATCTCTGGGGCGGTTGTCCCTCTTGGATGCAACCTTCTGAAACTGTCTGAAACTGAAAATGGAACTTGAAACTGCTTCAAGTAACTCTATAACCCTATAAACTCTCTCTAAACTCTCTGTAAACTCTCTCTCTCTTAATTTGCAAGTCAATTCAATTCAGTAATTGACAAAAAATTTGCAAACAAAAAAAAAAAAAATGTAAACAATATTTCATTCTAATGTACGGGAAGGTACATAAAATAAAATTATTCTATACTGAATATAAGAGTGAAAATAACTGAAATTCTCTCTCTGAAATTAACTCTCTTTGAAATTAACTCTCTTGAAATTAACTAACTCTCTTTGAAATTAACTCTGTTACAATTAACTCTGTTACAATTAACTCTATTACAATTAACTCTCTGTTACAATTAACTTTTGTGACTTTTAACTTTTGTGACTTTTAACTTTTGTGAAAATTACTGTTTCACTAAAAAAAATGTATCACTGGTGTCTGAAATGTTCACTGTGTTTCTTGTAAATTCTGACTTAATATTCATTATTAACTGTTAATAATAGTGACTTTTTCAAATGTTTATAAATTACTTAAGAAAACAAAATGTACTTAACAAAATTTTCTATGGGGAAATCCTTGAGACGTGTCCTGAAGACGTCTTGCTGGCTACTTGTTCCTGGATGAAAACTAGGCGTGAAGAACTTGGAGTCGTGACGCACCGGTTCAAGGGTGGATGTTACGAACTAGAAGTCGTGACACGCCGGTCGACTGGTTTTATCCTGATGCAGGGTAATTTCTATCTTGGCCAAAGAGTGGCCTCTTCTTAAAATAATCTTCTTCTTAAAATAATCTTGTTATCCTGGTGCAGGGTAATTTCTATCTTGGCCAAAGAGTGGCCTCTTCTTAAAATAATCTTCTTAAAATCTTCTTTTTATCCTGATGCAGGGTAATTTCTATTCTTGGCCAAAGAGTGGCCACTTGTTAAAATCTTCTTCTTCTTAAAAATCTTCTTGTTCTTAAAAATCTTCCTCTTCTTGAAAATCTTCTTCTTCTTAAAAATCTTCTTATTAAAAATCTTCTTGTTAAAAATCGTCTTCTTAAAAATATTCTTCGTAAAATCATCATCTTATCCTGGTATAGGGTCTGGAGTTGTTATCTTCCTTCTTCTATGTGTTTATCCTGGTATAGGGTCTCCAGTTTGTTAGAATCCTCTTCTTAAAATAATCTTCTTCTTAAAGTAATCTTCTTCTTAAAGTAATCTTCTTCTTCTTAAAATCTGTTAAGATCCTGGCAGGGTCGCCAATTGTTAACCCCTCCGTCTATGGCCCTGAGTCGGTTCGGATTCGACGGGGGGTTCTGGTTAGGAGGCTAGCAACGGATGTTTCTTCTTTATACTTTTCTATAATTCTTTTCTCTCGCTTATTAATTCTTCTCTTTTTATAATTCCCTGATCCTTTCTCTTATACTAAAATTATCGACTTTTCTCTTTTATAACTTGTCGACTTGACTGAGTTCCTGAAGAGAGCACGGCTCGAAGGGAAAAATAAAAACTTCTTTTACTTTGGTTTACTTCTTAAAAATATACAGGTACTCTGAATTTACAGGAGTAGAGGTTCGACCTCTTTCGACCATGGCTCAGGCCGGAATCTAAAAATATTAAGAAGGCAAGGGGCCTCTGCCCCCTCCTAATGAGGTGCTACTATGAAGTCTAATGAAGAAGAGCCTTAAATTAAGTGCTAATCTGAAGTGCTGTATTTTTACAAATATACGTATAATATAACCTAAATTTTTGGGGGAGGACAGTTGAAGGTTAAATTTCCCCCCTTTTTAAACACCTGATCAGATGTTTTAAAAGATTGCAAATTTCAAATTAAAAAATAAAATAACAAAAACTAATTTGTATTTTTTCGCCGAGTCTACATTTTTGACGGCGATATCATTTCGTAATAGTACACATAAGTACAATTTGAGTACATGACTGTATACGTATTAATTTTGGTTCATTACAATTACGATTACAATTACCAATTAATTCACATTCACTTGTTGTTTAATTACACTTCCATTTTAAAGTACATTCTTACATGATAAATTAAATCATTACATTCAATTACAGTTTCATTGAAGTACATCACATTATATTAAATCAAGTATTACAGTTAATTACAATTAAACAGTTACTATAACTTGTTTTGTTTTTACAGTGTTTCTTATTAATAGACAATTAAGATGTTAGAAATATAATACAAAGTACATGGCACTTACGAGATAATTTATTTACGAAATAATATGTTATAATGTTATGAATTTGAAATGAGAGCGAACGGAGGCATCTGATCTTTGAGGCGCTCGAATCCGTCGTCGTGAGCGGAATTCGATCTTACTAAGCATTTATTCGAGTTCACCTCGGGAGGTCATATAATTAAAAAAAAATGAAAAAAATAATACGAGAACGTTTTTTCGCGTTCTCGAACGAACCTAAAGTTTCGCGCCTCACAAATTGACACGAGTAAACATAGACTGATAAGTTGATAGGGCATAAGTAGACAATAGGTAGATGAAAGAATAAGTAATAAAATTAATAAAGGATAGCGGTCAAGAAAGAACATGAATGTAAGAATGAGTATGGTTGAATAATAATTATATTTATACTACATATATAAATAATGACTTCTATAGAGTGTTTCGTCCTTAGCATGATGTTAAAGAATTTTCATACATTGGATACTAGATATATGAAGGGAAAATGTGATGTCATAGTTATTGAATTTTTACGTAAAGTACAAATCATTGTTAGGAAGATTTACAAGAACGAATTAGAGACACAGAGTGGGAAACGTAAAGAGAATAAAGTTATTTTGTGACGTCATAGTGTATAAGTCATTATTAGAAAGATGAATTAGAAAAATACAGGAATGAATAAAGACGTACAAATCGAAATTCTATCCAAAACTCGCTTATGTGATTTTTGGTTTCTTATGTAAAAATGGACATTCGAACACAAAACTACACGAACACAAGTATTGCATGAAGACAATGAATCCATATAATGATGGTGTAGGAATTGTTCATTGTTCACTTTTTACATTACTCTCCCCTTTTAAAAATGATATTTATACAATAATTTAATAGGGTACCATTAATACAATACAAATGAGAAAATAACATCCTAACAGGGTACCATTAATACAATACAATGAGAAAATAACATCGTAAGTAATGACGACATTCTTTACAATACAAATTTTATACAGAACGAGTTCGGGTAGTTGAGTACAATGCAGAGTAATCAATTTTTTTAACATGACACTCGCGTAGAGGGCTATGATAAAAATATAAAAATTCAAAGATTAAAACTTTAATTTAGATAAACAATTAAGCTAGACAAAGAATGATATTGTAAAATTTTTAGCAAAATTTTATTTATTTTTTTTTCTGTGAGGAAAATTACATTCACAATGAATAGGTAAAAGGGAAAAATATAAATCGTGCAATCTATAAGCTAATTTTTATTGACTAGTGTAGGTAAAAATAGAATTACGTAATGGATGATGTATAGACCTGTGGTCTAGTGTGTATTTATGTTTATTGGGTACAAAGTGTGTATTTTATAAGTTCGAGAGACAGATTAGCTGAGAGGATTGTTAAATTAACTGTATAAATGCATGAGCAAAAATTTATATAGTAAGCAAAAATGATTAAGATTAAATTACGCGCAATGAAATAGTTTATTGTGATATCCAATGATTTTAGCATGAGGTTTGTATATATAGTATATATAGTGTGCATACATGCATTTTTATTGACTGTTGTAGGTACAAATCGAATTACGTAGTGGATGATGTATAGACCTGTGGTCAAATGTGTATTTATGTTTGTTGGGTACAAAGTGTGTATCTGATAATTTCGAGACAGATTTAAATTCGACTACTAAAATTCATAACCATATACTGTAGTAGTATGTCAATTTGACTATAATTTTCGTTTGATACCTTACAAATGGTACAATAACAATTTAAGGACAGTTACTCACGATTAATTGAACAAAAGAAAAATAAAAATTAAAATTAAAAATATGAATCAATTATGCATTTCAACGAGCTAAATACAATTTTATAATATTCTAAAAAAAAAAAAAGTAAATCGAACCATAGATGAATTTCGACTAAGAATAAAAAAGTTATTGAAATGGAAGGGAAGCATTTCGAACAATCTTTTCTTTTAATAATTTCAATTGAATTTTACATTAAAAATTATTTTTATATAATAAAAAAATATTAAAAAGGTTTAATAATTTTTGCAGGTTAAGTAGAAAAATCATACTCTTTCGTTGAATGTTGATTGAATTTTGAATTATTTGATATTTTAGTCTGAAAACTTGTTTGCATATAGACAAATACATCTGTTTTATTGCGTAGAAGTTTTATTAAAAATTAAATGACTGAAATTTAGGGTATGTGCGGTCATACGGGTAAATTTCCCGATCGTACAGAGCAGGATAAATTAGGTACATGATCGATTAATTAATTATTACACAACTATTATTATCACGTATACATTACAATGATTATCAAAGTCATTACAACCTTTGTACAAATAATAAATTACATAACTACATAACAAATCGGTGAATTTCCGTCTTACAAACAAAGAAAAAAGGTTAAACTAAAGACGCAAATCGGTCAATTCAGGTTGAATTTAATTCTCTTTTACAACAAAAAAAAGGTTGAATTAAATTCTCTTGAACAACAAAAAAAGGTTGAATTCAATTGACTGCATTGAAAACTTGGGACTTGAAAACTAACTTCGACTTAAAAACTAACTTTGACTTGAACTCTCTAACTTCAAATAAAACTCTCTAACTTCGAATATAACTCTGACTTCGAATAAAACTCTGACTTCGAATCTAACTCTGACTTCGAATCTAACTCTGACTTCGAATCTAACTCTGACTTCGAATAAAACTCTCTGGGGCGGTTGTCCGTCTTGCGCAACCTTCTGACTTGACCTCTTATCAAGTATTCTGAAACTATCTGACTTGAACGCTTGTCAAGTATTCTGAACTGTAACTTGAACTCTTATCAAGTATTCTTGAAACTTAACTGTCTAACTTGAACGCTTGTCAAGTGAAGATTAATGGAAAATGACTGCACTTGATCTTTATCAAGTGGAGACGATTAACCTCTGTTTTGGTTGACCCTCTTGGTGCAACCTTCTGACTTGAAAACTGACTTCAAATAAAACTCTCTGACTTGAACTCGATCAAGTATTTCTATAAATCTCTGGGGCGGTTGTCCCTCTTGGATGCAACCTTCTGAAACTGTCTGAAACTGAAAATGGAACTTGAAACTGCTTCAAGTAACTCTATAACCCTATAAACTCTCTCTAAACTCTCTGTAAACTCTCTCTCTCTTAATTTGCAAGTCAATTCAATTCAGTAATTGACAAAAAATTTGCAAACAAAAAATAAAAAAAATGTAAAAATATTTCATTCTAATGTACGGGAAGGTACATAAAATAAAATTATTCTATACTGAATATAAGAGTGAAAATACTGAAATTCTCTCTCTGAAATTAACTCTCTTTGAAATTAACTCTCTTGAAATTAACTAACTCTCTTTGAAATTAACTCTGTTACAATTAACTCTGTTACAATTAACTCTATTACAATTAACTCTCTGTTACAATTAACTTTTGTGACTTTTAACTTTTGTGACTTTTAACTTTTGTGAAAATTACTGTTTCACTAAAAAAATGTATCACTGGTGTCTGAAATGTTCACTGTGTTTCTTGTAAATTCTGACTTAATATTCATTATTAACTGTTAATAATAGTGACTTTTTCAAATGTTTATAAATTACTTAAGAAAACAAAATGTACTTAACAAAATTTTCTATGGGGAAATCCTTGAGACGTGTCCTGAAGACGTCTTGCTGGCTACTTGTTCCTGGATGAAAACTAGGCGTGAAGAACTTGGAGTCGTGACGCACCGGTTCAAGGGTGGATGTTACGAACTAGAAGTCGTGACACGCCGGTCGACTGGTTTTATCCTGATGCAGGGTAATTTCTATCTTGGCCAAAGAGTGGCCTCTTCTTAAAATAATCTTCTCTAAAATAATCTTGTTATCCTGGTGCAGGGTAATTTCTATCTTGGCCAAAGAGTGGCCTCTTCTTAAAATAATCTTCTTAAATCTTCTTTTTATCCTGATGCAGGGTAATTTCTATTCTTGGCCAAAGAGTGGCCACTTGTTAAAATCTTCTTCTTCTTAAAAATCTTCTTGTTCTTAAAATCTTCCTCTTCTTGAAAATCTTCTTCTTCTTCTTAAAAATCTTCTTATTAAAAATCTTCTTGTTAAAAATCGTCTTCTTAAAAATATTCTTCGTAAAATCATCATCTTATCCTGGTATAGGGTCTGGAGTTGTTATCTTCCTTCTTCTATGTGTTTATCCTGGTATAGGGTCTCCAGTTTGTTAGAATCCTCTTCTTAAAATAATCTTCTTCTTAAAGTAATCTTCTTCTTAAAGTAATCTTCTTCTTAAAATCTGTTAAGATCCTGGCAGGGTCGCCAATTGTTAACCCCTCCGTCTATGGCCCTGAGTCGGTTCGGATTCGACGGGGGGTTCTGGTTAGGAGGCTAGCAACGGATGTTTCTTCTTTATACTTTTCTATAATTCTTTTCTCTCGCTTATTAATTCTTCTCTTTTATAATTCCCTGATCCTTTCTCTTATACTAAAATTATCGACTTTTCTCTTTTATAACTTGTCGACTTGACTGAGTTCCTGAAGAGAGCACGGCTCGAAGGGAAAATAAAAACTTCTTTTACTTTGGTTTACTTCTTAAAAATATACAGGTACTCTGAATTTACAGGAGTAGAGGTTCGACCTCTTTCGACCATGGCTCAGGCCGGAATCTAAAAATATTAAGAAGGCAAGGGGCCTCTGCCCCCTCCTAATGAGGTGCTACTATGAAGTCTAATGAAGAAGAGCCTTAAATAAGTGCTAATCTGAAGTGCTGTATTTTTACAAATATACGTATAATATAACCTAAATTTTTGGGGAGGACAGTTGAAGGTTAAATTTCCCCCTTTTTAAACACCTGATCAGATGTTTTAAAAGATTGCAAATTTCAAATTAAAAAATAAAATAACAAAAACTAATTTGTATTTTTCGCCGAGTCTACATTTTTGACGGCGATATCATTTCGTAATAGTACACATAAGTACAATTTGAGTACATGACTGTATACGTATTAATTTTGGTTCATTACAATTACGATTACAATTACCAATTAATTCACATTCACTTGTTGTTTAATTACACTTCCATTTTAAAGTACATCTTACATGATAAATTAAATCATTACATTCAAT